>JAKSZT010053928.1:6543064-6603226 GCA_026826555.1 Tolypeutes matacus
TTTTTTTTTTTTTTTTTTTTTTACCGGGAGGTACCAGGGATCGAACCCCGGTCTCTCCATATGGTAGACGGACGCCGAACCTCTTGAGCCACATCCGTTTCCCCGAAGGCAGTCTTGAGAGGGAAATTTATAGCCCTAAATGCCTATATTAAAAACAAGAAAGAGCTAAACTCAAAAGATTTAACTGAACAACTTGAGAAACTAGAAAAAGAACAGCAAACCAATCCCAAAGCAAAAAGAAGGAAAGAAATAATAAAGATTAGAGCAGAAATAAATGAAAATGAGAACAGAAAAACAATAGAGAAAATCAACAAAACCAAAAGCTGGTTCTTTGAGAAGATCAATAAAATTGACAACCCCCTCGCTAGACTAACAAAGAAAAAAAGAGAGAAGATGCAAATAAATACAATCAGAAATGAAAGGGGGGAAATTACAAATGACCTCACAGAAATAAAAAGAGTCATAAGAGGATATTATGAGAAAATATATGCCAACAAACTAGACAACCTGGATGAAATGGACAAATTTCTAGAAACGCATAACCAACCTACACTGACACAACAAGAAATACAAGAACTTAACAAACCAATCACAATTAAGGAGATGGAATTCATCATCAAAAATCTCCCAGCAAAGAGAAGTCCATGACCAGATGGCTTCACAGGTGAATTCTACCAAGCATTTCTAAAAGAATTAACACCAATCCTGTTTAAATTCTTCCAAAAAATTGAAGAGGACAGAAAATTACCCAACATGTTTTATGAAGCCAACATCACCCTAATACCAAAGCCAGATAAAGATTCCACAAGAAAAGAAAATTACAGACCAATCTCTCTCATGAACATAGATGCAAAAATTCTCAACAAAATACTTGCAAATCGAATCCAACAGCATATCAAAAGACTTATACATCGGGAGGCGGCTGTGGCTCAATCAGTAGGGCTCCCGTTTGCCATATGGGAGGCCCCGGGTTCGGTTCCCGGGGCCTCCTGGTGAGGGCGGGCCCGCCTGCATGGCGTGGTTGGCTGACCCGGCGAGCACAGGCAGCAAGGGGGGGATAAATGAATAAATAAATAAAAATCTTAAAAAAAAAAAAACAAAAAAAACTTATACATCACGACCAAGTGGGATTTATTCCTAGTATGCAAGGCTGGTTCAACATAAGAAAATCAATCAATGTAATACACCACACTAACAAGTTGAAGGAAAAAAACCACATGATCATCTCAATAGATGCAGAAAAGGCATTCGACAAAATCCAACATCCTTTTTTGATAAAAGTACTTCAAAAGATAGGAATAAAAGGAAAATTCCTCAATATGATAAAAGCCATATATGAAAAACCCACAGCCAACATCATACTCAATGGGGAAAGGTTGAAAGCTTTCCCCCAAGATCAGGAACAAGACAAGGATGCCCACTGTCACCATTGTTATTCAACATTGTACTAGAAGTTCTAGCTAGGGCAATTAGACAAGACAAAAAAATTAAAGGCGTCCAAATAGGAAAAGAGGAAGTAAAACTCTCACTGTTTGCGGATGACATGATCCTGTATTTAGAAAATCCTGAAGTATCCACAACAAAGCTACTTGAACTAATAAATGAGTTCAGCAAAGTGGCAGGATACAAGATCAACACACAAAAATCAGTAATGTTTTTGTACACTAGTACTGAACAATCTGAGGAGGAAGTCAGGAGGAAAATTCCATTTTCAATAGCAACAAAAAGACTCAAATACCTAGGAGTTAGTTTAACCAAGGAAGTACAGGACTTATTTGCAGAAAACTACACAACAATGCTAAAAGAAATTAAAAAGACCTAAACAAATGGAAAGACATTCCATGTTCATGGATTGGAAGAATAATATTGTGAAGATGTCAATCTTGCCCAAACTGATTTATAGATTCAATGCAATACCAATCAAAATCCCAACAGCTTACTTTACAGAATTAGAGAAGGCAATTACCAAATTCATCTGGAAGGGTAAGTGCACCCAAATAGCCAAAAGCATTCTAAAAAAGAAGAGCAATGTGGGAGGAATTTCACTGCTTGACCTTGAAACATAATACAAAGCTACAGTGGTCAAAACAGCATGATACTGGCATAAAGATAGACACATCGATCAGTGGAATAGAATTGAGAATCCAGAAATATACCCTCACCTATACAGTAACTGGTTTTTGACAAACCTACCAAGCCCATGCTAATGGGAAAAAACAGTCTCTTCAACAAATGGTGTTGGGAGAACTGGATATCTATAACCAAAAGAATGAAAGAGGACCCCTATCTCACCCTCTATACAAGAATCAACTCAAAATGGATCAAAGATCTAAATATAAAAGCGAGGACCATAAAACTACTAGAAGAAAATGTAGGGAAACATCTTCAAGACCTTGTAGTAGGTGGTGGTTTCTTGGACCTTACACCCAAAGTACGTGTAACAAAAGAAAAAGTAGATAAATGGAACCTCCTCAAAATTAAACACTTTTTCACCTCACAGGACTTTGTCAGAAGGGTGAAAAGGCAGCCGACTCAATGGGAAAAATTATTTGGAAATCACATATCTGATAAGGGTTTAATATCCAGGATATATAAAGAGATGTTACAGCTCAACAATAAAAAGACAAATGACCCAATTAAAAAATGGGCCAAAGACTTGAATAGACATTTCTCCAAAGAAGAAATACAAATGGCAAAAAAACACATGAAGAAATGCTCAACATCACTCATGATTAGGGAAATGCAAATCAAAACTACAATGAGATATCATTTCACACCTATCAGAATGGCCACTATTAAAAAGACAGAGAACTACAAGTGTTGGAGAGGATATGGAGAGATAGGAACACTTCTTCACTGTTGGTGGGAATGCAGGATGGTACAACCACTATGGAGGACTGTTTGGCAGTTCCGAAAGAAGTTGAATATAGACTTGCCATGTGACCCGGCAATACCACTACTGGGCATATACCCAGAAGAACTGAGAGCAGTGACAGGAACAGACATCTGCACACCAATGTTCATAGCCACATTATTCACCATTGCCAAAAGCTGGAAACAATCCAGGTGTCCATCAACAGATGAATGGATAAACAAACTGTGGTCTATTCACACGATGGAATATTATGCAGCTGTAAGAAGAAATGAAGTCATAAAGCATATGGCAACATGGATGAACCTGGAGGACATTATTTTGAGTGAAGCAAGCCAGACACAAAAGGACAAATACTGTATGAATGCGTTACTATGAAGCAAATATATTGTGGAATATATTGTTTGATTAAAAAAAAAAAAATTATATGTTTCCATTACAAAAAAAAAACACACCTCCTTTAATGATTAAAATAAATAAATAAATAAATAAAATAAAGTAAAAAAAAAAAGATGGGAATATATAAAAAATTTTTACAACTCTAACACAGCAAGTGATTATAGAAGAAATGATGGGATGGCACTCAGTATCTATCTTGACCTTCTCCTAGGCTGCTTTCTATACCACACAGGCTGGATAGCATAAAACTACATTTCCCAGACTTCCCAACATACAGGTTCTAATCTGAATTAGGCTCTACCACTTGGATGGTAGTAGATTTGAAAGGGGGAAATGTGGAGGAGGTTTCATTCCTTCCCCACCCCCCCCCAAGACCACAGTTGTGGGAAGCGTAGGTTTTTCTGCAGCAGCATTCTAGTGTCCCATTTTAGGTTCATGAGTGTTAAGAAGCAGCTGGAAGTGATGGTAGCTCAGCTTCCCTGGTAGGCCAGAAGAGCAACTCTAGAAGTTGTTCCTACAGGCCCTGGTCCAGGCTGCCTTTCAGCTCCCAACAATTAGGACACGTCCAATTCCTCTACTAAAGACACTTCTTGAAAGAGTCTAGAGGGACTTTAGTTTCTTGCAAATGAACCCCAGCTGGTGGGGTTCCAACACTGGTGGAAGGAAGGGGCAGAGGGAGGCAGGTAGGCAGACAGACAAGATCACAACTAGTAGGGAAAAGACTAAGAAAGTCTCTCTAGAGAAGATAGTAGCTAAGAGTCCTTGATATAGAGATAAGATTTTGATAAAAATGAGGGACAAGGGAACAGCAAACTAGGCTGAGGGTGAGTATGAACAAAAGCATAGAGTTATGAAAACCCTGGGTACATTGAAGGACAAGTGGTCTGGTTTTTGTTAAAGTATTGAGTTTGCTTATTTGGAAGAAAAAGCTTAGGTCATACTCTGAGGGGTTTCAAGTGCTTAGGGTGAAGGGTTTAGATTTAATTCAGCAAACTATTAAAATTTTTAAGTAGGGGAATGCCAATATCAGAAATGAGCCCTTAGGGAAATTAAGAGTAGAATGGATTGGTACAGTTAGAAGGCTGTTATAAGAGGACAGATGAGAAGCAATGAAGAATTAAACCTCTTTGGTAACTTGGGGAATGTAAAACAAACAAACAAACAAACAAACAAAAACAAAACCCTGAGAAGTTTTTTTTAGGTTGGACACAAGAGACTATAGGAGTATAATTTACATAACTTGACAACTGACTGAATATACACAGATTTGAATACATACAGATTTAGGGGAAAGGAGTCAAAGATGATTCTGAGGATAGTGGTACCATTAACAGAAAGAAAGAACATAGGACAAGGAGTTGGTTCTGGTTGGGGGAATAATTGGAGTCTGGCTTTGGATTTACTGACTGTGAAGTAGCAGAAAGATCCTATGTGAGGGTGTCTAGAGGGCCTTTGAAAATGAGGGCTGAGACTGAGAAGAGAAGTCAACCATATTGCAACTAGAATTTTACCTCAACATGTGGCAGCACTTTATCTAAGGTATTGATAAAAAGTAATTAACTATGAAGTTCTCCGATTTCTCCAGCTGCTACTCATCCTCTTTTGTAGGCTTCCTTGTCGTGAATACCCCCTTCAATATTGGTTTTTCTTAGGGTTCTTTGCTCCTCTTCTCAAGCCAGCCACCTTCCCCTAAAAAGCTTATATTGCCACCATCTGTTTATGACTTCCAAATCAACATCTCCAGCCCAGATCCCTCCCTAGAACTTTCCTGACCTGCTTATCTCCTCTGCTTACTGGTAATCTCCACTGGGCTATCTCTCAGCCCTTCATACTCAACATGCCCTGAGCTAAATTGATCATAGTCTTTTCCAAACTTTGTTCACCCTTCAGTGTTCTCAATGAATGGCACCACACTTCACTCAATTGCACAAGTCAGAACCTAGGGATCACCTACCATTCATCCCTATCCATCATCACCACCCCCAAATCCAAGCAATCACCAATTTGTGAGTCTACCTCACAAATTTCTCCTGAAACCATTTACTTCTATCATCTTTCTATTAAAATGATTCCAATCTCTTCCTGACTGGTCTCTCAGCTTCCAAGTCATCCTCCTCCAAACCATTCTCTTCCCTGAAGCCAGTGAGAGCATTACATGGTGCTAATTTGAACACATCATTCCCTTGCTTATAATCCTTCTCACTTGACCCCCCAACTGCAGTCATGACAAAGTCTAAATATCTTAACTGCATCAGTTAGCTTCTGCTGATGAAAATTTGTGACTTAGCTCTCTCTTTCCTTTTGACCCCTGTTTTTCCCTTCTACATCCTGCTCTCACAGTATCCCCCCACCCCACCCCACACACATGGATCAACATGCAATTAAAATCTGGGCATTTATAATCTATAATGGGCAATTGAAGTCTATAAATCAGACCACTTTATAACTCTTCAGCCCTTTCCTCTCTCTGGGACTCATGATCAGTTATTTTCTCCCATTTCTCTTCCCTCCCTACCTTAATAAATTACTGGCCTAATAACAACAATGAAAAAATTTGTGGCTTAGACAACAAACATTTTTTATTTCTCATGATTCTGTGGGTTGGCTGGGTGGTTCCTCTGGTCTGGGCCAGCTCAGCTGATGTCTATGGTAGTTAGCTGGAGGCTCAGCTGAGTTGAGGTGGTACAGGATGGACTCATTCCCATGTCTGAAGGATTGCTCAATGTTAGCTGGGATGACGTTGAAGACTTAGCCATGTGTCTCTCATCACCCAAAATAGGCCAAGCTCCAACGAGCTTGTGCTTATTCATACGGTGTTTGCAGGCTTCCCAGCAGAAAGCAGCTCCAATACACAAGTGTTTTTCAAGCCTCTGCCTATGTATTCCATTGGCCAGATAAGTTACATGGCCAAGCCCAGATTTAAAGGAAGGAGATGAATCTGTAGCCTTTTTGTAATCTACCACATTAATGTACTTTACAAACCTTGTATGAGATCTGATCCTCTTCTGTCTCATCACTCTCAACCTGGCCTTGCCCCAGGACTCTCATGTATAATTAGAGTGCTTCAAATACAACATGCCTGCCCTATGGGATTGAAGCCCCCTCTCAATTAGAGGTGGAGTGGGCATAACCATTCCAAAATCCTCAGGATTGGGGAAATAAACTATAGACTAAAGTAGACTTACTGGTATTCTACTATAGACTTATTGTGATTCGAGCAATGGAAGAACTTATATCATTGATGTGGAGGCAGTGGCCACTGAAGGTTCTGAGGGCAGGGAAAGGGAAAAACAGGTATAACATGGGGACATTTTCGGGACTTGGGAATTGTCCTAAATGACATTGCAATGACAAATACAGGACATTATATATCTTGCCATAACCTACAAAATTGTGTTGGAGAGAGAGTAAACTACAATGTAAACTATAATCTATGCTTAGTGGAAATGCTCCAAAATGTGTTCATCAATTGTAATGAATGTACCACACTAAAGAGGGATGTTGTTAATGTGGGGAAATGTGGGAGGTGTAGGGTGTGGGGCATATGGGAATCCCTTCTATTTTTTATGTAACATTTATGTAATTTAAGTATCTTTAAAAAAAAAAAAAAAAATATATATATATATATATATATATATATATATATATATTTTAAAATACAACATGCTCTCTCCCTTTTAGGCCTTTGAACATATTGTTCCTCTACCTTGAATACTCTTTCATGTCACTGCCACTTATCCTTCAGCTCTTCTCTTGAAAATCACCTTCTCTGGGAAGTCTTCCTTGGTCTCATAAGACTAGAGGAGATGCCTTGCTGCTGTGCTTCCCAGCCCCTGTGCGTCCCCCCATGACAGCCCTTAACACGTATTGTCATTACTGAATATTTGACTGGATTCTCCACTAGTCTGCAAGCTCCCTGAGGGTGGTGACTGTGCCTTTTTCATTATTGATGCTCCAAAGCCTCACACACCGTAAGCGCTTGATAGATTTCTGACTACTAAAATGACTAGATATGAAGTATTAGGGCAAAAGACAGTAAATTAAGGAAAGAGAGAACTAGGAGTATGGACAAAATGTGGTTCATTTTGTAAATCAGTCTTTGAAGATTACGAGTGTTACCCTGCCTGATTTAACAGAAAAATAATAGGATGTGCAGAAAAACTTGACCTGAGGTCCCTTAGCTTATATCATATCAAATGTGTTCAGAATCAAAGAATCATTCAACAATTTGGATAACTGTCACTGGGTAAAGGAAAAAGGATTGAAAATTAGATGAGGGTTTCCCTGGCAAAAGCAATTATAAAACAGAAGTAAAATGAAACAAAATGTGACACATATAAGGACACTATTTAGGGCCACGATACATCATAATTCTTTTCAGAAGTCAATGAAGATGGTGGGGTGAATATGCATCTACTTTCACGGTCCCTCTTGTTAAGGAATGAACCTACAAGATCACTGAGAACAGGAAAAGAAACAACAGGTTAAAAAAAAAAAAAAGATCAGCTGCTGGAAAGCAGATAGATGAGAGGCAAATGACATAGCAGACTCAAGAAGACAGAATCTTCCTCAGGGAGTGGAGACAGGTGAGAATTCCCAGGACTCAACTGGTGTACCAGGAAGCTCTAGAAATAAGAGTGAAGTGGAACTAAATAAGGAATATTGTTGAAAATCTTTTTTGAGATAGCTAAATCCCCAGATCCTATACTCTACAAAATGCAGTAACTGCCTTTCTACCATTTTGACAAAAGACCGGAGGATTATTCTCAGTAGATAGTAAAACAGAAGGTCTCTGGACTGGAGAACACCAGAACAGTGAAAGATGGGGTACTGTGATGAATACAGGGAATTAAAGGAACAATTGCATACTTGGATCCTACCCCCTATCTCCCAACCCTCTCCCACTTAGCTGTCAGATTGCTAGCAGCCAGCCCTTCACCTTTCATGCAGATCAGTAGAGCCTGCTCTGGGGGATCTGAATAGTCCCAGAAAAAATGACCTAAAGATACTGACAGCAGGGATTCCCTAGGATAGCGGCCAATCAGAGCAGCCCACAGCTCACAGCTGACCTATATAGCAAGCCCCTCCACCACTTCCTCAGAGCCTCAACTGTTTTTTTTTTAAAACTATTTATTTATTTATTTATTTATTTAGGTATCAGGGGAGAGATTGAACCCAGGACCTCATATGTGGGAAGCTGGTGCTCAACTACTGAGACACATCGGCTTTCCTGAGTTAGTTTTCTCGTTTGTTTTGCTTGTTGTTTGTTTTTGTTTCTTTAGGAGGCACTGGAAACTGAACCTGGGACCTCCCATGTGGGAGGCGAGCACTCCCTTAACTTTTTATTTTGAAATAATTTTAGACTTAGAGAAAAACTGCAAAAAAATCACAGAGGAAAACAAAAGTACAGAGAGTTTCTATACACCATTCACCAGCTTACCCAAATGTTTACATCTTATATAACCATGGTTTAATTATCAAAACCAGAAAATTAACATTATAAGAATACTATTAATTAAGTTATAGACCTTATTTGAATTTTACCAATTTTTCCACTAAAATGTCCTTTCTCTGTCCCAGGAGCCAACCCAGCATTCCATAATGCATTTGGCTAAGTCTTCTTTGTCTTCTACAATCTTGGGACAGTACCTTCGTCTTTCCTTTTATAGCCTACCTGATTTTAAAACCTCCTACTTTTTAACTAGAAGCAGACAACCCTGGATTTCCACATATCTGAGAAGGCCTCTAATATAATAGATAAAGAACAAACAAACAAACAAACAACAAAAAAAAAAGAATGAAGAAAATTTTTAGAAAACTATTAATAACATACGCAAGAGAAAATTGCAACCACAGAATAAGAACAGAATACAATTTAAAAAAATTTTTTCAGGGAACAAAACACACTCTTGGAGATTAAAAACATGTCAAAAGAAATGAAAACCTTAATTAAAAGACCAGAGAAAAACTTGAGGAAATCTCCCGGAAAAGACATCAAAAGACAAAGTCCAGAGGGGATGAGAGGATCTTGGCATTAAACGAACAGAAATGAACTTAAGATTTTTAAAAGTGATACGTGTTATGAAGGTAAAGCATGGACCACAGTGAGAAAATATTGGGAAGGGGAGGCGGGAAGCTGTGAGAGGGTCGGAAAGTCCCTCTGATGAAGTGACAAGGAAGCTAAGACCTCAAGAACAAGCAGGAATTAGCCAGATGAAGAGCTAAGGGGAGGAACTGTTCAAGCAGTGGGAGCAACATATGGGAAGATCCAGAGGAAAGAGCTTAGAGAATTAGTGCATCTGTAAAGCAGGCCAGTAGACAGAGTGGAAGGACTGGAGAGTTGGGGGATTAAGTCTGGTGGGCCTTGAAGGTCAGGGTCTTCACAAGAGTGCAATGGGAAGCTAATGAAAGGTTTTAAGAGGGAGTGAAGTCGTTTTTTAAAGGCCACTTGATTGCTGTGCGGAGAATGAATTGGAGGAAGCATTCTAATGGGCAATATGTTAATGACTGTATAACAGGCCATCTTATGGATGTATCATAATTCCTAAATCATTCCCCTACTTTATGGGACATTTAGGTTGGCCAGTTCTTTGCTCGTATACATTAACACCATAATAGATATCTTTGCACTTAAATCTTTGCCAGCATCTCTGATTATTTTCTGAATATAGATTTCTAGATGTGGAATTAAACAACTGAATTAAAAGGTATGAATTTTTTTTTTTTTTTTTTACTGGGAGGTCCCAGGGATCGAACCCATGTCCCTCCATATGGGAGAAAGACGCCCAACCATTTGAGCCACATCCATCCCCAAAAGGTATGAAATTTTGTGGCTATCTTTTAAAGCTTTAAATTTTTATTTTTATTGTGGTAACATGCATACCACACAAAATTTCCCATTTTAACCATTTTCATGTGTATAATTCAATGACATGAATTGTATTCAGAGTATTATGCTACCATTACCACCATCCATTACCAAACTTAAAGTTGATTTTTAAAGATAAAGATTTTGCTCATTAAATACAAAAACTCTTCTTTGCAAAACGGATACCTTTTGGGAGCAGATGTGGCTCAGGCGATTGGGCTCCCGTCTTCCACATAGGAGGGCCAGGGTTCAATCCCTGGGGCTTCTGGTGAAGGCAAGCTGGCCCACGCAGCAGGGTGGCCCAAACAGAGAGCTGGCCCACGCAGGAGTGCTGGCCTGAGCGGAGAGCTGGCACAGCAAGATGATGCAACAAAAAGAGACACAGAGGAGGGACAATAAGAGACACAGCAGACCAGGGAGCTGAGGTGGCCCAAGAGATCGTGTGCCTCTTTCCCACTCCGGAAGGTCCCAGTCAGTTCTAGGTGCTGCCTAAAGAGAAGACAAGCAGACACAGAAGAAGATACAGCGAATGGACAGAGAGCAGACAGCAAGGGCAAAAACAATGGCGGGGGTGGGGGTGGGGTGGGGGTGGGGTGGGAGTGGGGTGGGAATAAATAAATAAATCTTAAAAAAAAATGGATACCTTTCCATCTATTCAATTAAATAATAGATTAACTGCTTTAAAGAGATGAAAAAATTCTATCTGTATGCAAAAATTCCCTAATAATTTTTTTTACAATGGCAAGCATATACACGCATAAATACCAATACTGTCCAAATTCTTGGTTGGGACAGGTCACATTTAAAACAATCAACAGGAGTGGATGTGGCTCACGCGGTTGAGCTCCTGCTTCCCACATGGAAGGTCCTGGGTTTGGTCCCCAGCACCTCCTAAACAAACAAACAAACAAAAAAAAACAGACAACACACAAACAAAAGAAAAAAAAATTCAGAGAGCCCATGTGGCTCAGTGGTTGGAACTGGCTTCCCACACACAAGGTCCCGGGTTCAATCCCCGCCCCTGGCACCTAAAAAAAAAAGCCAACACAATAAACATGCTAGCAAGTGCTTCTGAATCAAATAACTGTACATTTGGGATATTCTACCTAAAATAATCCCAATATAATTTATAATTTCCAGTATCTATATATGGTGTAACTTTTTAAATAAAAAACTACTTTTGTTAGAAATATATTCACAAATCAGAAAAAGTGCTTTGTCAGATCATGTTTCCCAAGGATGTGCTTGGGCACCACTGGCTATCCAGCAAAGTAGCTGTTGTGCTCCCTCTAGTTCTCTTCTCATTCTCTCACATATGATCTTTCACACACAAATTTACCTCGTTTGTCCTCATCTCAGTGACAGGCATCACCATTCACTAGCTCCTTCACCTCTTTCCCTACTTCTTCCCACTCCCACTTGGTCTCTTTGTATACATATCTCCTCACCCTCATGTTCTTACTTTTATTCTCCTCAACTGATTTGATCCTATACCCGAAAGTGCCCCCTTCTTTCTCACCTTCACCTTCCCTCCTTCTCAGGCTCTGACCTCTCCTTTCCGTCCCTGGCTCCTGGGCCCGAGGAAGGGCTGTTGGTCAGGAAATCCACCGAGGGGGCTGAGGGGATAATTGGAGAAGGGCTGGGGGTGCGGCCGCATGGATGCCAGGCATGAGGAGACCAGGTGGCCAGCCCGGCTTTCCCAGACCCCTGTGGCAGGAGGGGGTGGGCCGGGGCTTAAAGATGGGGCTGGTGAAGCAGGGCACAGGCTGCGCCTGCTGCTCGACAGCCGGAGTGCACGCATGCAAGCCCTCCGGAAATGCGCTGCAGCCAGGATGGGGTCTGAGAGTTGCCAGTGGGAGGTCCACACACTGACCTAGACAACCAATTAAGGCGTGCTCAAGGTCTTCTGCATATATAGTCTTTTAAACTAAGCTAACTCCCCTGTTAAGACTTACTGATTTTTCTCCCCCTAAATTTTCCAGATTTATAGTCCCGGTAAGAATTGGAAGAAAAACCAGACAAGGGTCCTGGAAATTTGACACACTGAACATTAGACTTGGTGTTCTTTTATGCGCTTTTGGAAACAAACCAGGTATTTCAGTGAACACTGAGGGATCTAGCAGGAATGCTTGATTAGAATTTGTACCAAGAGGGAATATAAAACTACGATCAGGAGTGATTAAAATGCATGCAGGAAATCAACATTTAAACATAAGTAATATGAATCTTATTAAATCTCCAATAGTTTCCTAGTGCCTGAAGGAATTGGTGGTATTATAATGATTAAAGCAGTAACATTAAAGTTGAAAACTGCACTAGAAAATTAATCTGACTCATAAAAGAACCTACCACAAAGAACTAATCCACCTAAACTGGCTTTGTACGACTCCCCTCAGCAGCTGGGATTATTCTTTAACCATCACTGTTTTGTCTCCTGAGTTAGGCAGCTCTGCTGAAAAGTGACTGGTGAGGGTGGCTTGGAAGACCTTTCCTTTTTTAAATCTAGGTAATTGACAATCTTCAACAAGCTTCACGACTGCCAACCACACTGCTCTCTAGCTGTTTGTCTGTCTCTCACTTACCCACGGTACCGCCAGAGGACACCCTCCTTCCGCCAGCACCACCCTGCGGTGCCTTCCCCCGGCGGGTCGCGGGTCGCGGGCTCGCTTCCGACCTGCAACTCTTCCTCGCGCCACAATCCCCGTGTAGCCGCCGTTCACAAAGCGGTAGACTAAAGAAAAAATGACACATGGCACGGAGGAGCTGTCTTTGAAATGCCAATTCCTAGAGAGGCCACATTTGCCAGTTTGCAGAGAATGCGGCTGGCCAGGGTGTTCTTTTTCACAGCCACCTATTGCTATTTGATTTATAGGAGTATCATAACCTTACTCATGACAGACGGGGTGTGTGATGCCCCAAATTCAAAATTATCACAATGCTGAGCAGAAAGGGAAAAAAGGGTGTGATATATAGATTCTGAGAGATGGATAAAAAGGATCTCAAAAATTAATTTTCCTAAATTACTATTTCAGTAATTAACAAACTTTCTCCTGTGGAGGTAGTAGAAATTTTTAAAAATCTTGCTTATCTTTTTCTCCTTAGAAAAAGAAATATCATTTTCGAGATGCCTACTCTTTCTATCTGGTGGGATTGCAGATGACCTTATCTATCTTCTTTATATATTTCTATAATATCATAATACTCCTAACAGTTCACATTTATTAAGGGCTTATTATGTGTCATGTACCATGCAAAGGGCTGCAGTGGCAGCCAGTCTCCAAGATGGTCCCCAAAGATTGCCCTCCTGGCATCCACATCCCTCCCACTCTGTCCTAGGGGTGGGTGGTCTGTGTGACCAATGGCATGTAACAGAGTGAGAGGATGCCACTTTTGCAGCTTCCATCTGGGATCACCAGGTCTGGAGGAAGCTGGCTGCCGTGTTGTGAGCAGCCCTATGGAGAGGCCCAGGTGGCACAGAGCTGCAGTTTCCAGCCAGCAGCCGGCGAGGAACTGAGGCCTGCCAACAACCAAGTGAGTGCGCTTGGAAGCAGTCTCAGATGGACTGCAACCTCAACAAAGATCCTGGACCAGAGGCATCTGGCAAAGCCATTCCCAGATTCCTGGACGACAGAAACTGTGACATAATAAGTGTTGGTTGTTTGGGGGGTAATTTGTGACATAGCAATAGATAACTAATACAGCTGCAAATGCATTATTTCTCTGAATTCTCACAATAGCCCAGTAAGGTCGGTACTTGTCTCACCCTCATTTTACAAATGAGGAAACTGAAGCATAGAGAGGTTAACTCCTGTGTCCAGGATTCCACTTTCAAGGGGAATTTTCTCCCTTCCCTCTCTTTCCATCTTTTTCAGACCATGCACCCTCTTTGGGAGGCTCCCTGATCTCCAGGATCTCCAAAGGCCCTTGCTCCTTACCAATTTCTTTTCCTCTGCTTCTAAACATATCCAGGGCCTCCTCTATCTCAAACACAGAGCAAAAAGTATGTCCAGGGAAGCAGCTGTGGCTCAATCAGTAGGGCTACCGTTTGCCATGTGGGAGGCCCCGGGTTCGGTTCCCGGGGCCTCCTGGTGAAGGCAAGCCCGCTCGCACGGCGTGGTTAGCTGACCCAGCGAGCACAAGCAGCAAGGGGGGGATAAATGAATAAATAAATAAAATCTTAAAAAAAAAAAAAAAAAAAAGTATGTCCATACAAAAACTTGTACACGAATGTTCATAGCAGCATTCTTCATAATAGACAAGAAATGAAAACAAGCCAAATGTCCTTCAACTGATGAACAGATAAACAAAATGTGGTGTATCCATAGAATAGAATATTAGTCAGCCATAAAAAGGAATAAAGTACTGATCTATGCTACAATGTGGATGAACCTTGTAAACATTATGCTAAGTGAAAGAAGCCAGACACAGACCATCACATATTCTAAGAGTCCATTTATATGAAATGTCCAGAACAGGAAAATCAATAGAGACAGAAAGTAGATTAGTGGTTGGTTGGAATGAGCAGGCTTGGGGGAAGGAAGGGAAAAAGTGACTGCTAGTGGATATGAGGTTTCTTTATCCAATTAAACAGAAAGCTATAGGGTGATGAAAGTGTTCTAATTGAATGTAGTGATAGTGGCACAATTCTGAAATAATGAAAACCATTCAATTGTACATTTTAAATGGGTGAACTATATGGTATGGGAATTACATCTCAATTAAGTTGTTCCTAAAAAAAAAACCAACAAAACAAAATAAAACAAAACATCCTCCACAATTCTCTATCACCATCACCTTTCTTACCTTCCTTCCACTACTAAAATGTCGGTCACGTCACTATGACCTCCTCATCGCCAAACTCACTGAACTTTGCTTAGTCATCCTGATACTTCCTCCTGAGACTCTGACTAGGCTCTTGTCTTTCTCCTCTTCTCTTTGATGTTTCTTCTCCTTCCTTGGGCGCTCTTTCTAACAAGCCACCAAGTCCTGATGATTTCTGCTCTGTATCATTTCTCTTGCATCCATCTCTCTTTCCATCCCATAATCACTACCCTAGTTTGGGCCCTCATCACCTCGTTTCTGCCACCATCTTCTAGCTCTCTGTAGTGGCTTTCCCTTTCCAATATCTCCAGAACACCACCAACAGCATAGTAAAATGGAGACACCATCTTACTTGTCAAAAACCTTCAGTGGTCTCTGCTGCCTCTAAAATAAACCCCAGGCTGGCCTTCAAGGTTCTCCACGACCTGGCCCATTGCTAATAACCCATGTTATCAATCCTCATCTCCTGGGACTCCCTTACACAAATTCTCAGCTCCAACCAAACTCTCCATTCTAGAACCTTCTAAACATGCCTCGTTTTCTGTATCCATATGGTTTCCCCACCACCGTCCTGGTTCATTCCCTTAGGAATGCCTTCCTCAAGGCCCAATTCAACTATCATTTCTTATGTGAAGTGACCACTCCAGGCCTAAATTGTCTTTCCTTCCTTTTATCCCCAGAGCACTATTACGCTGCTCTGCATTGTTAGATGTATGAGGTTTCTTTATTCAATTAAACTAAAAGCTATTTGACCCAGATTACAAGTCCCCTCGATTGTGAAACTCCGTACCACTACCCTCAAACCTTCCAGTTACTCACTCTTCATTGCTACTATATCTTCTTTACCTCACTGAAAATTCTCATCTTTGGACAATTCCTCCTCTTCCCCCATAACCCCCAAACTATGAGCTGTCTTCCTACTTCTTCTACTCTCCTATTGATTTTAATTCATTCAATAAACAGATATTTACTAAGTGCCTACAAAGGGCTAAGAACAGTAGGTCCAGATACAAATAAAATAAACAAGGTTCATGTCCTCATAAAGTTTCCAATCTAGGCTAGACACTGTGAGATTCATTACTTCAACCCCCTTTTGCCAATCCCCCTGGATGTTCCGGTGCATCCAGTCAATTCAACAAATAACTTTTGACCTTATGGGGTAATGAGCATTTGGAGAAAACCACATAGTGGCAAAGAATGAGGTGATTATAAATACACTGTCTCTAATTTCATTAGATCCCAACACTGCTATGCAATCCTTCTACTTATCCTTTATCAGTTTCTTCTCCTATTTCTCAAGTCACTGCCTCATCATTTCATCCCTAATCTCTGCAAATTCAAGTTTTATCCTATTTCATGTATATGTTTGTGTGTGTGTGTATATATATATATATATATAATCTAAGGTACGGAAGTTAATACTAAATGAAACTTACTAATGAAGTTGCATCACCTTTTATAACAACCTTGCAAGTCACACAGCACCATTTCCTCCAAGATTTTTTTTTAAATCCCTTTGTGTTTTTTTAATACTAGATTTTTTTTTTTTTAGGTACTAGGGATTGAACCCAGGACCTCATACATGGGAACAGGTGCTCAACCACTGAGCTATATCCACTGCTCCCTCTATGATCTTTTAGTTGAAGAAATCACAAGGCAGCCTAGACTCAAGGGAACAGAGCATAGACCCCACCTTTCAAAGGGAAGAGTAACAAACAATTTTGATGCTCAAAGGCAGATCTCATATTTTTCAAATCACATCTTAACTTTGAGAAATTTATGAAAGCCATGCATATTTTCCCTCAGAAAAATGCTTTATACACAAAAATTTTGCATATGCTTAGGGAGTTCACTTACCCCCTCCTACCTCATTCAAAGAACAGCCTTAGAATGTTAAAATTCTTTGACACTTACCCCTTCAAGGGGGGTCTGGGTCCCTCCCCTGAATCTGCCTTGTGACTGCTTCAACCGTAGAGTACCGTGGAAGTGACTGGGTTGCAAAGGGCAATACTGCTTCTGCCGGGTTTGCTGGAGTGCATCATTGAAAGGAAAGGGACACTTCTTGTGCTAGGTGCTTTCAAAGGTTCTCTCTTAATTTTCATTTGACTTAGATAATGTTATCTCTCTTCCTTTTGCTTTTTTAACGGATGAGGAAACTGAAATTCAGAAAGGTTAAGTTACTTAAAAGAAATTATTGTGGTAACATATATACAACACAAAATTTCCCATTTTAACCACTTATATGTATACAATTCAGTGATACCAATCAATTACATTCACAATATTGTGCCACAATCACCACTATCCATTACCAAAACTTTTCCATCACCCAAAACAGAAACTCTGCACCCATTAAGCATGGACACCCCATTCCCCTCCCTACCCCCAGCTTCTGTTAACTTGTAATATACTTTCTGGCTCTATGAATTTGCTTATTGTAGGTATTTCATATAAATTAAATCATAAATATTTGTCCTTTAATGTCTGGCTTATTTCACTCAACATAATGTCTTCAAGGTTCATCCATGTTGTAGGACTGTATCATAACATTGTTACTTTTTAAATTCATGTTATTATAAGTTGTATAGACAAGATTCAAAACTAGATCTTTATGGGAAGCAGAAGTGGCCCAAGTGATTGGGCTCCCATCTACCATATAGGAGGTCCAGGGTTTGATTCCCGGGACCTCCTCGTGAAATGCAAGCTGGCCCACGCGGTGAGCTGGCCTGAGCGGAGAGCTGGCCCACACAGAGTGCTGGCCCGCGCAAGAGTGCTGGCCTGCACAGAGTGCTGGCCCGCATGGAGAGCTGGCACAGCAAGATGATCCAACAAAAAGAAACACAGAAAAGAGACAATAGGAGATGTGGCAGACCAGGGAGCTGATGTGGCACAAGAGATTCAGCGCCTCTCTCCATTCTGGAAGGTCCTAGGATCGGTTCCCAGTGCCAACTAAAGAGAAGACAAGCAGACACAGAAGAACACACAAAGAGCAGACAGCGAGTGCAAAAAACAATGTGGGGGGGTGGATAAATAGATCTTAAAAAAAGGAAAACAAAACTAGATCTTTACTCAGTTGCCTTTTCATCTTTCACACAATCACCTTGGATATTAAGAAGCATAGTTATATTTATTCCAAGCACAAGGTCTGACATTTCACTATACGTAGAACTAACATCCTATTATAATGTGAATGCCTAATACCACAAATCCCACCTTGCGGCAAGCTCTGGAGGATGCTCAATTTTTCTTACCCTACAATCTTCCACTCCAGCATTAAGATATGGTATGTTTTAAAATGCTACTTCTGGGGAAACGGATGTGGCTCAAGAGGTTCGGCGTCCGTCTACCATATGGAGAGACGGGGGTTCGATCCCCGGTACCTCCCGGTAAAAAAAAAAAAAATTAAATAAATAAATAAATAAATAAATAAATAAATAAATAAATAAAATAAAATGCTACTTCTGTCAATAGCTTTTGCTCTTCTATCTTGAATCTTGCAATCTTGCCTCAGGACTTCATCTCAACATTCCATGATACTTTCATATATGTTTAGAAAATTGAAATAGTAGATACACAATTAAAAGTATATTCATGTAATGATTCTAAATAACAACAACAAACACTCACAGTCACTTTTGAAGGATAAACTCATTATTTTAACAATTGGTAAATAAAAAGAACAAATCAATCACTTTCCTTTCCAGGATGAAATCTTTCAGGGTAATCAAATATTTGATGAAAGAAATTTTCCCTCTATTGATGTTTTCTAGCTAATAAATGAAAAAGGAATGAGAGAATTAAAATATTATCATTTTGCATATTCCTAATGAATTAATGGATTCATCAATAGCCACTAATGCCACAAAAAAACACTACCACCTATAAAGTATTCACACTAAAAAAAAAAAAAAAAAAAAAAGTAACCTAAATCAAATCAGGCCTCAGGTCTATCAGTTTAGAATGGAACATATTAAACGGCACCATTGGAATACAATACAATCAACAAAATCTAGTATATGGAACACTCCATAGGGCAAACAGACCAACCAGTTTCTTTAACAAATAAATTTCAAGAAAAAAGAGGGAAAGTGAACCTATAGATTAAAAAAAAAAAAAGTGACATCCATTTCCAATCATGTTGGTGTAACTTGTACTGGAATTCCCTCCTGCTTTAAACAACTATGAAAGTAGACAAAATACGTGAAGCAACTGTTTTTTGGCACTGGTCATCTGGCAGTGCAGTGAACCTTGGGAGAAAACAAATACACAACGTGAGCCTATATTGTCCCCTCTACCTCACCAAGTCTAGGACTTCTGCCAGGGGAATCCTTCCAAATTGTGGAGTTGGGAGGTAGAGCCCAAGCAGAGCACAGTACCTTGCTGCTTAGCTAAGGAGGCAGAGAGCAGAAGGCCATGCCTTAGGAGTAAAGTCCACATATTAGCAGAGCAGGGCCCACTGGCTCATTGCCTGTTTTGGTAAATAAAATTTTTTGGAACACAGCCACCCTCGTTTGTTTACATACTATAATTGGGACAGAACCCTGATGGCCCGCAAAGCCTTAAATATTTACTATCTGGCCCTTTACAAAAAATGTTTGCCAACCCCTGTACTAGAGTAAGGTCCACACCCTAAGACAAAGGACAAAACACAAATAGATCCATCCTAACAAAGAATAAAACCATGCCCAAAAGAATAAAAGATTTGTCTGTAATTTAACTGCCTGCCAGAACAAAACTCACCATACTTTAAAGAAAAACAATACAATCCCCACAAGGTATTATCCATTATGTCACACATACAATTTAATATTATATGACATTGCAAAGAAGCAGGAAAATGTGACCCACAATCAAGAAAATAAAAAGCAGCCAATAAAACAGAAACAGACCCTGAGATGACCCAGATGATAGAATTAAGAAACAAGGGCTTTAGGGAGGCGGCTGTGGCTCAATCAGTGGGGCTCCCGTTTACCATATGGGAGGCCCCGGGTTCGGTTCCCGGGGACTCCTGGTGGGGGCGGGCCCGCCCGCACGGCGTGGTTGGCTGACCCGGCGAGCGCAGGCAGAAAGGGGGGGATAAATGAATAAATAAATAAAATCTTAAAAAAAAAAAAAAAGAAACAAGGGCTTTAAAACAACTATTTTATATCCATATGTTCAAGTACTTAAAGGAAATGATGAACATAATGAGTGAACATGTGGGACTCTCAACAGGAAACGGAAACTATAAAAAAAAGGAGAAATAGAAATTCTAGAACTGATATGTATCTTGTATGAAAAAAAAAGGTTCCCTATCTTTTAGAGCTACATTATGAAAATTTTACAGATGAGATGACATGATAGCTGGGATGTGTTTCAAAATAATCCAGCTTGGAGGAGGGGAAGAGGCTGGGGGTATAGCTGAAATAAGAGTGGCCATGGTAAATGACTATTGTAACTAGATGACATGTATGTGGGAATTCAATATTGTTCTATTTTTGTGTATGTCTGAAATTTTCTATATTAAAAAGCTAAAACAGAAAAGAAAAAGAAAACCTAACTTCCACCAGAACAAGTTGCTTTAACTGTATAACAAGCTGTTCAAACGAAGCTTTGCAAGCATATTATCTCTCCTATCTTTGCCAAATTCCCTAAGATACGTACCATCCATTCTACATTTTCTGATACAGATTTCTAATACTTTGGGAGAGAAGAGAGAGGCATTCCATAAAAATTGTTAACATCTGGGTGAATGCCATTCCTTCTCTCTCTAGGTGTGTAAATATATACTCTCACGCACACTCACATACACACACACACACATATGGGTATTTTATTTTATTTTATTTTTTTTATTTTTTTGTTTTCTTTTTTTTAATCTTATTTGATTTTATAAAACGGGATTATTTTAAATTGTTCTATAACTTGCTTTTTTCCAAATAATATATGTTGTATACTCCATGTCAACAAATAAAGATCAATATCATCTTTTTTTAATGACGGCATAGCATTCCTCATCGAGGGTCTACATGTCCTGTACTATGCATTGAAATTTCACAATTTCAGTGAGAGACAGGCTGTCTGTGTTACAAAAAGCTGTCTCAGGCAGAGGAAGAGCATAAGAGAATATATGGCTTTTGGGATACATATGATGTTAGGGACTTCAAAGCCATGGTTATGTCTATGTATGTCTAATCTATGCAGCAATAAACTATATTATAAGAGAGTTGGAATGGATTTATTAAAAAATATCATGCAGCAAAAATCCATTTCCATTCTCTATCAACATGAATCACAATGGATTGCATCCCAAAGGCTTAATTTTAAGTTGGTTTGGCAGAAGTGAAGATACATTTTCCTACAGAAATTATGCAAGATAGTAAGTCAGCTGACAAAAGAGTAAAGTACTTAATTCATTATGTACAATAGCCCTCCCCTACCTGGAGATTAAATCACTGAAAAACCACTACAGGAAGAGAAATCTCAGTGGAGGAATCTAAGGCCCTAAGCAAAACAAGGGTCACAAGTGAAAAAAAGCCCTTATAAATATTTCTTACATTTGGTAAAATAAAATAAAAGAGATAAAAATAAGCAACTGAAATACTAGTACTATTATATACATCTTAAATTATGGTAATGAGTACCATATAAGTAATATTTACTTACTATTCTTTGGTCATGGCAATCTTTAAGATGTTCCTTTGCCATATTATAAATTACATAGACATTTTGCCTCATTGTAGAGAATATGCATAAAAAGGAAGACATTTTTCACCTGGGTCTGGTCCCAGTCAAACATTCAATGTCTTCTGGATTTCTTTTTTTATATGCTGAAAAATTTTTATTGCTTTGGATAATAAAAATGATATCTATTCAGTGTATATAATCCAAACATGGCAGATACAAAGAAAACAAAAATCAGCCCAATCACACCATCTAGAAATAACAACTAGGAACATCATTCCAAATACCTCTTTATGCATATACATACATATGAAGACAAAGATTTGTAATTTTACATAAATTGGATCATATTATACTGTTCTATATCTGCCTTTTTTCTCAATGTATGTCTGTCAACAACTCTAATCTAAAGTACATCTACATCAACTTTTTAAATGATACAAAGCATTCCATTGATGGATGAGCCCCAATTTCTTTAGCCATTCTCTTATCAATGGGCACTTCAGATTCTGTCCAATATTTCCTAATTATTATAAGGTTACATTCTTATTCATACATCTTTGCACACTCCTCCTAGCATTTTCTTAGAAGAAATTCGTGGAAGTAGAATTGCTAGGTAAAAGGTATGCATATTTGATACCTTGATACATATTGCCCAACAGCCTTCTGGAAAGGCCCAATTGTTTCACACACTAACTGTAGCTTTCTGCTTGGACTTTCTGCTGTACTTGCCACAGCCTGCCCCTCTCTTCTCTCACAGGCTTTAGCTCCCTCCGTATAGACTATGGGAGGACAGAGGGCAGTTCATAGGTCCACAGGCTTATTTCCATTAGCTTCCTTCATCTCTGCCAAGGCTACACTGTCTAAACCTTAAGTGCTTCTCTTTTAGATTTCTTCCCTTCCCCATTCCCAACCTCTTTTTTTCTAGTTATCTCCAATAAATGTGACTCACAATTCAAATTACCTGGAATGAAATTCTCAGTTGCCACAAAAGAAATACAGAAGTAAAATTGACTTAAATTATTCTTGGAAGGAGCTGGGATATAAAAAAGAAGAAAAAAACAGGAGTAAAGTCACTATCTTAGCTTGTCATGTGAAGAAAACTGACATTCAAGACTAAGTTACTCTTTAGGCCTATCATATAAGTTTTGAGCACAGTATTTTTACAGGAGGCTTTCATTCAGTTATGAAACAGACTACCTACTAGGTAGAGGCACTGTGCTCTGTAGCTCTGAGGAAATGGAGACAAAGATGAAGAAGATAAGATTCTTGCCTGTAAGAAGCTCACATTCTAGCAGGGGAGATAGATGTGTAAAGAAGCACTTTTAAAGGAAGCGGCTGTGGCTCAATCGGTAGGGGCTCCTGTTTACCATATGGGAGGCCCCGGGTTCGGTTCCCGGGGCCTCCTGGTGAAGGCAAGCCCGCCCGCACGGCGTGGTTAGCTGACCCAGCGAGCACAAGCAGCAAGGGGGGGATAAATGAATAAATAAATAAAATAAAATCTTAAAAAAAAAAAAAAAAAAAAGAAGCACTTTTGAGATAAGGGTACAAACTCTGATATAGGATGATAAGTGTGATAAAGGTATGTCCCAAGTGCTAAGTGGGTTAGTTCTGCCTGGGCAGAGGCAAAGAAAGCATCAAGGGAGAGGTGATATTAAAGTGTGACCTTGAAGGATGACTGGTTTGCCAGGTGAAAAAGGCCACCACAGGCAGAGCAAGGGCATGAGCAGAAGTGTGGAGGCACACTCATGGCAAACTTTAGCGGAGATGTGAGGAAGGGGAAAAAGTGGCACATGAAGCTGAAAAGATATATTGGGGCCAGACTGGGAAGGAGTTAGCCTTCCATGCTAAGGGGCTCAGACTTGATTTCAGCAATGAGAAGTTACTGGAAAATTGTCAGTGGAAAAGCATCATCATCAGATCTGAATTTTAGGAAAAATAATCCTGATTGCGGGGCAGAGGCTAGATTAGGGAAGTGATGAGTTATAAGGTCCCTGTCTAGGCAAGGGATGATGACTTTTACCCAGGTCACATAGAAAAGTGGAGGGATCCAAGAAATGGAATTTACTGACCCACTGGAAGCTGAAGGGAATGGTATGGTCCAACAGAACTCAAATGCTTTCTCTTGGGTTCTGATTCAATGGTAATACCATTGGTGGGAATACAGTAGATAGAAAGAGGAGCAGAAGATGTGGCAAAAAACAGTTATTTCCAAGTTGGACATGTTGAGTTGGAGGAGCCTGTAGGACATTGGGAAAAAGACACTTGGCAGAGAACTGGTATTGAAGCCTGGTGCTCAATCAATTCTGTCTCTTACCAGCTGTATGAGCCTCACTTTTCTTGTCTGAAAAGTGTAATAATGCCTAAATCATTTTAAAAATAGCTAAATTACTTTGGGTGAATTGTAGCCTTTATTAATATGTATCAGTAAAAATGATTTGTTTAAAAAAAAAAAGTAGCTAAACAGTATCAGGTATTTAAGAGGCACTTAGTAAAAAGGTAGCTATTCCTAAGAAAATGTAACTGAGGATTAAGAATTAACAAATAATTATGATTAAATCATTATACGCATACCTTTATATTATAAAATAGCAAAAGATTAATACCTGAAATTACTGAAGCTGACTAGAGTGGTCCCACCCCTCTAGCCAGCTCACTCTAGACTTAACCTCACCCTTGTGTATTTTTACTGTTGTGATGGTAATTCTAGATTGAGCTCACCCTTGTGTATGCTTACTATTGGGATAGTAACCATTCCACCCTCCTCAGTTTAATATCCATATGGAAAACCTTGTGACTGACTTCAACTCTGTACTTTCCTATCTCAGAACCTTGATCTCTGAAAAATATTATAACTTTGGAACTCCCCCTGGTTTGGAGTCCATGCCCCAGCTTGTTCAACCCTCTTAATGTTTATTAATGATGGAACCTATGTCCAGCTCCACCCCAATTATTCACTAGCATCCTGTTGTTATAAAACAGAATTTCTGCAGATCAGGGAGGCAGTTTTGGGGCCAAGGCGACTGACCTCCTTTGCTTAAGCAACCAAATAAACTTTTTCTCTCCTTGGTGTCTCAGGAATTGGCTTTAAAGATGGGTGGGGCAGAGAATGAATAGTTTGTACCCATCACGGCACAGACATCCAAATAAATAGTACTGGTTGTTTCTCTCTGCAAAAAAAAAAAAAAAAAAAAAAAAAAAAAAAAGATGGGTGGAGAGGAAAGAACCTGCTTTTGCTCAGTATCAATTACAATATTTACCTCACAAGATTGTTATTCCTATATGGCAGACACCTAAGTATCCCCTCAAAAAATATTAGTTTCCCTCTTCACTCTGTTCCTGAAACAACTTGTTCTTTCCAACAATGATTTAGAATGAAGTTCCAAAATCAACAAAGGTTTTTCTAACTCAGCTGCAAAAGTATTTGTATATTTACTAAAATCTCACCACTCAAGCTGGATCGCACCGATTTACAGCTACACAAACCTCATTTCCTCCTCTCCTTAATCTTAAATCCCTAGAGAAGAATAATCATATTTTGCAACTTCCCCGAAAAGTGTTGTATCACGCCAAAAGAATAGTTGTGGAGAAGGAAACTGGGTGTCCGGGGTGTCCAGAACTCAGGTGTTCAGAGGTACTGTAGGCTTCAGTGCTTTGCTGTCGGAATAAATAAGTTTGCTACACTAATCATAGCCATGAAGTGAGCTAGGGGGTAGGACTTCGGACAACATCCCGTAAATCTCAAGGAAGGACTGCAAGTAGATGCCATGAGGTCCAGGGGAGTGACGAGTGAACAAATGAGTGTGCTTCTCCGGCGTGAGTGTCATCGTGTGTGCCTGCGTGTATCACTAGGACGGAATGTACATTCGTGTGCGCCAGGATGTCTGAGTGCGGGCTTCGTCCCTTTGAACCCCGGTGCGTGGGTAGCGAGCTACCGCGCGAGCCCTCACCGGACTGTCCTCCAGGTGCTTACCTCTGCGGACGAACAGGTGGACGCCGCTGGGCGCCGCCATGTTGGCGCCGGTCACGTGGTCGCAAGCCTTGCTCAGCGCCCCGCCCGCGCGGTCACAGCAGCAGTCCAGCTGCAGCCCAGCCAAAGACCAGAGGCGCTGAGGCCGCCGGAGGGGAGCGCGCGTGCGCGCGGGGGGCCGATTGCTGGAGCCCTAGTCCGAGAGCGGCTACGGCCCCCGGGCCAACCCAGAAACCTGCTGCCGGCAGAGCCCGCTCCGGCTGTGAGAGGCGGGCTCCAGCCGCGGCTCGAGCGCACGCTCCAAGCCCCGGTGCCCAGGTGGGATGGAAGAAGGCTATCAGGTAAGCATGGTATCCAGTATTTATAGCATCAATGTTTTGGTGCATGGAAACGTGAAGTTGGGAGGAAAAAATATAAAGCACAATGTAGTATTCAATATCGCTCTTTGCAACTCCTGCCACTTTGTTGCAAATTATTTCCCTGGATTCAGTCGAAAGATGAAATCTGATTCAAAGCCACCAGCTGCCACTTTGGTATCCCAGAATCTACATTACTCAGCAGAGATACTCCAGACGAGATAAGATCTATGTGCGGCTGCAAAATCTATTCTGGATACCGCACTTATATAGTGTGACCAGGGGACTTCTCTTTCCCCAAGGATGCCCTCGCACTCGGGAATATTAACTGGAGTCTTAATACTAAATTTGCCGTTTAAGAATAGAGGCTGCCAAGAGATAAAGCCTACAGAAGGCCAGTGTATGAGTCAAGTGAGGGAGCTGATGTATTCCTAGTGATGACGGTGACCATTTTCATCAAATTCACCCTTCCTCTTCCCTGCGTTCTGGGGTAGATTTCCATCCTGTCGTGGACCAAGTATTATTCATCTTGTAGCCTCGTTGCCCAACACAGATCCTGGCATCCCAGAAATAGCTGGTGAAGGACCTGAACTCTCCATGGAACCATCCAAAGCAAGAATGTGACAGTTCCCCAGACTTTAAATGCAGTAAAGATTGATAAGGATTCTGTGTGTGTGTGATGTCTCCTAATTAACTTTTAAGAGTTTATTTAACTACACACAATGAAAAATCCAGACAATTCTTCCTCACCCTTTCAACACACTCCAGTCCCACTCTCCAGTTAAACTATGTGCATCATTCCAGACCTTTGCCCTTTACAGGCAAAGATGTGTAAAAATGAATTGTATACTTACTGTTACCTCTTGCTCTTTGCCCTCATCATAAACATCAAATCTTAGAACACTTAGCACAAGCTCATTCTTAATGACTGCATAGCCCTGATAGTTTTAAGTAGAATTAATTTTGGCAGTTCATTAGAAGACACATGCTATACTTCTTAGAGACTGAATTTTGGATGTTTTTGGGTCACCTTGAAAGATAAAGAGAAATAGTGTTCTCCACTAAGGTAAATAAGATTACAACTAGGAGAATAAAATGTACTCCTCCTCCAGGTCACTTCAAGCCCCACCTTTTCCAAACTCAGGGAGAGGGCTTCCAAATGATGGTACCTCTTACTATTGTATAACTGAAGCCAGTGATCTCAGTGCAGCAAAGGAGCTTGGGAGTTAGCTGAGCACAGTCTCAGGATGTGTGTGGAAAAATGAAACCTAGAAACCCGTAGCAAAATGTCAGAAGGCATTTTAAGCCCAATTTCAAACACATCTAAAACCCTTGGAAAACAAATGTGCAGTGTATCCCCCAGTAACAAGAGCAAAGAGGAAAAGGAAAACAATGAGGACTCAGGGGATACCAGCATAGTGGAACCCAGTGAGGAAATGCCCAATAAATTCAGCACAGAATGTGGATATGTGGGATGAACTAGAAATGAATAAGTTGTGAACTTGCACAGGTGATATAGTTTATCCATTGATCCTTGGTTTGGCCTCTCTCACACCACAGCCTTCTGACATTAGAAGGATTAAAAGCTGCCAGCATCTGTCCTCTAAAGTCATCAGGTTATGACATATATGTGCACTGACCAATAGGATAAGGGGCCAGACCATTGACATCTAAAGATCTCTTGCAGTTCTAGCACTCTGTGACCCTGGGCATCCAAAGCATTAGACTACTTTTATTTAGATGAGTAACCCCTACTGAATCATTTCTTCTCTACTCCATATCTGCCCATCTTCCCACTTGTGGAATGAAGATTAATTATGGTATAGAATTTCACTGATTTGACTCTCACCACTATTCAGGTTTTATACTTGGGACTCTTGAATAAAAAACTGAATAATTTTTCAAAGCCAGGGTTCAAGAAAGAACTTCATAGTACTTTCAGTTTCTGTGTCCAAAAATTCATTCTTGAATGTTAAAACCTTTTTTATTAATTGTGATTAATTCTTGTTTTATAGGTCTTTTACCTTAAACATTAAAAGATCATGTGCTTCTTTTTTATTTTTTATCTCTTTCTTCATTTACAAAAGAAGTTTTCATTTTCATATTTTCTGGAAAGTCGGTTTTTCCTTCCTTCTTCATCTACTTAATGGGATTTTACTATAGACTTGACCATATAAGTTTTTCAAGAGTTGTCCAAAGGTATGTAGAATAGTTTAAATTATGCAGGTTTCTGTTAATTCAATATTCATGTTTTTAAATGTTTTAGAGGATTATGTGACATGAAGTGAATCTCTTTAAAAATAAATTTTGTTTTGTAATGCATCATCCTGTATAATTTGTTTTACAAATTTAGGTTTTAAATACTTAGTAGGATTACCTATAATGCAACATACTTAAAAATAATCTATAAAATAGAGGCTAAGGTGCTTCCTTTTCTATAGAAGAAAATAGTTTTATATGAACACATTGTAAAACTAACTGAAATGATATGATCTTGCCTCCTGGTGCAAAGCAGGTTCTCTGACCTGCTGGGGTAACAGGTGTCATATGACCTACATAGTCCCAGTGGCTTGTCACCTGGACCCAGGTGCCTTCATTCTCCTTTCTTGACCCTGTTTCTCAGTTTTGCCCTCTGAATCAGAAAACTTAGCTTTTGATTTTTTTTTTTTCAGGATCGTTTCTTAGCTTTTACCCTGTGGCTTGAGAAGAATATTTCCAATTCCATCCTATAATTTGTCCAGTTTTAGTGTGGGAAAGTGCATTTATTTATTTATTTATTTTTCAAGTCAAATGAACTTTCTTTCCCTCAACTAGGAGTTCTGCATAAATGTAATCTGCATTCACAACAGGGACCCCTCTCAGTTAATTGATTGTTTAAGTTAGGGTCCAGCTTCAAATGATTATATGATCAGGCAGATAGTTTCTAGGGCATTCTCTTAGCCAACTTGCTGGCATAATGTCATGTTTCCTATACCAGTCATTTGAGACAATCAAGGACATTTCTATAAAATAGAGACTAAGGTGCTTTTAAGAGAAAATGTGTAATTATTCCAGGTTTGGTGAGGAAAGTAATGCTGTATGTGAGACAATTATGAGAAACCAAGTGGATTTCTTTCCTTGCTCTGTAAGCAGAGGCAAGTGCCAAGAGGGAGTCAGCAGGTGGGGTGAGGGGTGGGGGCTTTAGTTGTATGTGTCTCTGCTGCTGCTCCTGTTTTTTGTTTGTCTAATGACATTTTCTCATTTGTATAATCCCTATGTAAATGAAACTTTAAATCCTACCCCCTTCCAACCAGATTCCCTTACCTGAGCCCCACCTACATTGAAATTCTGAAGATTTCAGGGATCTACAGCCATTTCTAGTCACACTCCAAATTGACTCAGCAAATAGCATGCTGCAGCCTCCTGAGCAGGCTACTAGGAAATGGGGAGTAGAATGGAACCAGACAAGACTTAGCTGCAGGCCAAGACCAAAACATTGTCCTAAGGGAGATGCTGATCTCAGGCCCAGGCTGGCCAGCATACATTTCAAGCTGATTCAACTCCTTGACTCACGATATTATAGGAGATTTTAAGCAGTGGCAATGCTTCAACATAATAGTCTGTTTAGAAGCATAGACTATTACTGTTTTTGGAGCAGTGCTTACCTGGAATGGTGGCAGGGGCAGTTGGGGAGAGAGAGGTTAGGTGTGGGAAGGCCATAGGGAGAAGTTTTCCCAGACTCCAATCACTGATGCGTTAGAGTTTTCTGGTATACTGCTTGCTGTGGTCAGGGTTGGCTTTGGAACTGCAGGGTTGTGGGGATAAGTAAGGCTTTCCTGACCTCATCTCTTGAGACCAGTTTTGAGGGAATTTGGGTTAAAGCAGAAGTGTGCATGGAATCTAAAGAGAAATTTGTACCATTAGAGGCTGCCATCTATTCCCAAATGTATAATCCTTGGAAAAGTAACACCTGCTTATATACTTCTGAAGAGTGAAGAATTCCATTCACAGTTTGAAAAAAAGGCAAAAAGTTTCCAAGAGAATTTAGTGATCCATCAGCCAATCAATAAATGTTTAAGTGCCTACTCCATGCTCTTACACAAGGAGATATGATATTATATTGTCTTTGCTCTTAGTAAATTAACTGGAAAGCTGAGAATTACTGGCTCACAAGATTGTCCATAAAAAAGCACTACAGTATACCTTTGAGACTATAAGCCCCATCGCAGCAATGCCAGGTATGACCATCCCTGGCTGCCATGAACTAGGAAAAAAAGATGAACTCTAATTAACTTCCCAGGAAATTGCACCTGTTTAACCTCTGCTCTCTGCAAAGATGAAGGTGAGAGAAAGGGAAATACTTCCTTTAGCATCGCTAATCCATGCTTGTAAAAGAAAAAGGAAAATGCTCTTGATCCTCCTTATTGGAATAAAAAAGAAAAAAAAAACTCTTTAGTTTTTCTTTTTACACATGTAATATATGCTCATTGAAAAATATTCCAAAAAATACAGAAATGTAGGGAGTGGATGTAGCTCAGTGGTTGAGTGCCTGCTTTCCATGTATGAGGTCTGGGGTTCAATCTGTGTTATCTCCTAAAAAAGAAAGAAGAAAGAAAGAAAGAAAGAAAGAGAGAAAGAGAGAAAGAGAGAGAGAGAGAGAGAGAGAGAGAGAGAGAGAGAGAGAGAGAAAGAGAGAGAGAGAGAGAGAAAGAGAGAGAGAAAGAAAGAAGAAAGAAAGAAAGAAAGAAAGAAAGAAAAGAAAGAAAGAAAAGAAAGAAAAGAAAAATACAGAATTGTGTAATATAGAAAGTGAAAGTCTCCCCAGAAAAGCTCCACCCCAGTAAGCATGTTAAGTTGATGTGTATTCATCCAGATTTTTTTCTATGCATATCCCATTTTTTTGGGCTTTTTAAGGGAAGGCACCCATTTTTACCATGACCAGAACCACATCTATATAGAATAAAAGACATCAGGCCAGGCAGACTCCATGCAAAAGTATAGTAATGCACAGAACTGCCCATGTCTTTATTGCAACCTACTATGCATTCTCTTTTCCTTTTGCCTTCATGCTGCACTTTTTAAAAAAAAAAAACTTCTTTCATATTTTCCATCTTTCTATAAAATGGAAAGTAACCATTTTATTTTACTGTTTTTATTTTACTGTTTGCTTTTTTCTTTTCTGTTGTTTTTTTCTTTTCCTGTTACCTCCTAAGTAATGGTACATTTCTGGTTATCTTATCTTTTTCTCTTTGCTTATTTGTTTGCTAGATTTATAGTTCTATGTTTGCTGTTTAATTCTTAGTGTGTTCAACTAAAAGTGTATGGTCCTGTACAGTTGTGGGAAGCCAGACTCTGTTTCAGCCATTAATATCAAAGGTGGAAGCATTTTGTGATTTTTATATTTCCTATTAAGCATAAAACAATACTCCTTGGTCAGTTAATAGTTGTACGAAATAGACTGCAATAAGTATCTACAAAATTGACATTATGTAATAAGGAATTAAATAATAGAAAAAGAAAATTAACTGTATGTTCCTTTCTCCCCTCCCACTTTCCACCTCCACTCCCCAAACTCGCTGACAAACTAAGCAGTAGTGCATTTCTTAACTTCTGGTCGCCTCTCACTCAACAAATTCTATATTCAAGACTTGAAACTGTTGAAACAAACAAGAGGGCAGATGCTGCCACGACCTCTCTTCCCATTGAGCTGAGCTCCTCTGTGCTCTCCCCAGTCCACTTTAACCCAGAGAATAACCTGTCTGGAGAGCATTCTCCCCATCTGAAGCACACACAAACATTATTGCATTTTCTTTTGCTTGATAAAGGATAAAGGAAGAAAAGCTGCAGCTGCTCTAGGAGCAGACAGCAAACAATCCTCACTCTGGTGGCCCCCATGGCCCTCACAATGAGGGATTCAGAAAGCTGGGCAAACAAGCATGTACAGCCCAAGACTTCCACATAGATTCACCTGCCAAAATTATTAATTAAACATTTAAAGAACTGTCCGGGTGAACTGAAAGTCTAACCAAAGCACATTTTCCAACTGGTCTCTTACTGAGAAGTTGGGGGAGAGAGAATGGTGTTGAACTGGAAAGGGCCTCAAAGATGACCTAATCCAACTCTAAATCTACCCCTTCCCATTTTAATATAAGGGTAGCAAGCCCTAGAAAGGTCATAGGAAACATTCATCCCTTTTCCAGCCTTGTGTGTATTATTATAAAACATTGGATGTTTTAAAAATATTATCATTTTTTACATTATAAAAGGCACACCTTGTAGTGTCTTACATAGAATAGCTCTTCAGATGTTTATAAGGGACGGCATCTCCACAAGGATAATGGAAAGCCCCCCACCCCCCAATTATGAAATGTAGATTAGCAAAGTTCTGGCTGTACATCGAGTGTCTGTGATTCATAGAACCAGGGGAGTCAAAGATAGAGATGTGCTTTGGGTAGCAAATTTTCTCCAGATTAGTCCTTATTTGAATAAAGTGTACAATAAACTGTGATTCCTTTGACAATCAGTTTCCAAAGAAAAGGATTGGGTATTGCTATTCGTTTATTTAAAGAATGCTTTTTAAAAAAGATTTATTTATTTATGTCTCTCCCTCCCCCTTGTTTTTGTGCTCCCTGTCTGCAAGTGGGAGAGAGGCGCTCAAGCTCTTGCACCACCTCAGTTACCTGGTCTGCTGCATCTTATTGTCTCTCCTCTGTGTCTTTTTGTTGTGTCATCTTGCTGCACCAGCTTTTCACTCTACTACTGTGTGGGCCAGCACTCTGCGTGGGCCAGCTTGCCTTTCACCAGGAGGCCCTGGGAATCGAACCCTGGACCTCCTATATGGTAGGCGGGGAGCCCAGTTGCTTGAGGCACAAAAGAATGCCTTTTTACCATCTTTTCTTTTGCTGAGTTCGGCTTTGTAGAAGTCAGGCTCAGTACCATCTCATTGTTTAAAAATGCTACTTGTTGGGAAGCGGCTGTGGCTCAATCAGTGGGACTCCCGTTTGCCATATGGGGGGCCCCGGGTTCGGTTCCCAGGGCCTCCTGGTGAGGGCAGGCCCACCCGCACGGCATGGTTGGCTGACCCAGCGAGCACAAGCAGCAGGGGGGGGATAAATGAATAAATAAATAAATAAAATCTTAAAAAAAAAAAATGCTACTTGTTTGCTTCTGGTAAACCTATTTTTAATTTTTTTAAATCTTGGCCTAAAAAAAAAAAGAAAAAAAAAAAAATCTTGGCCTAGAGTTGTAGTTTAGTTGACAGTTACATGGAGCTTCAAGTGCTGAACAATATAGTAATATTATTTAAACACATTTTTATATCAAAGTAACACATACATAGTTTAAAAAAACAACAACAAAAACACATACAAATACAAGGCTTACAATGAAAAGCAAGTCTCCCACCCTACCCTTTCCCATTCTGAGGTCAGATCAACTACTTTGAACTCCCTTCCTCCCCTTGGACTCAAAGTCACGTCCAACATAGTTTATTTTATTTGGACTCTTTCTTGTATAGACTTTTTTCTTATAGTTCACAATTTCCTATTCTAATTTGGACCAATTATTTTCTTAGACATGTTATTCAGTTGCCATCCTGAGATTTTATTGGAATCAGATTAGTTTCACTATTTCTTGTACTACAAATCTTTAATGCTTTTGGGCTTCACCATCATGTTGCTAAAATAGATCTACAAGTAACTTCATCAGAAAGTATGGGAGCTATGTTTTCTGGTTTCTTAGATTTCTAAGACCACCTTTACTTTGCCCTCATATTAGATTGATAGTTTGGGAATATAGGATTCTAGATTCAAAACAATTTTCATCAGTACTTTGAAGATATTTTTTCATTGTCTTTTAGCATGCAGTATGGCTGATAGATCTAATGCTATTTGAATGATTTTTTTCGCCCCCCTGGTTACCTGTGTTTTCCCTCTCTGAAAGCATTTAGGATCTTCATTTTATCCTTAATGTTCTGAAATTCAGTAATTAGCTTAGGCATCTATAGTTTTAAGTATATGGCATAGTGGTTAAGAATCCTAATGAGTCATTCTACCTGAGTTAAAATCATAAGTCTGCCACTAACTGTGTGACCTTGGACAAGAACACATCCCTAGGCCTCACTAGAGGATAACAGCACCTGCATCATAGGGTTCTTGTGAGAATTGAGGTAATATATAAATGCTTAGCAGATATTAAGTGCTCAATAAATGCTAGTAATGATGTTGGTGATTTCATCTTGCTCAATCCTCAGTGAGCTCTTTGAATCCGAAGACTCATTTCTTCAACTCTGAGGAAGTATCTTCCCTTTCTTTCATTTTGTCCTGTTTTCTCTCTCAAACTAAAATTAGCTGGCTATTGGGTTTCCCACACTGATCCTTTTATCTTATCTCTTATTTTCTGCCTCTCTTTTTGATGTTCTAAGAAATTTCCTTAACTTCACATCCCAGTCTTTCTACTGCTTTAATTAGAGCAATCATTTTAAATTTTAAGAGCTCTTTCTTAGCCACTGATTGTTTCTTTTTCATAGTATTATTTTTGTCTAATATATGCAATATCTTTTCTTTTCCCAATTTTTATCTTGAAAATTAAAAAACACACAGAAAGATGAATACCCACATATACCTTCACCTAGATTCAACAATTATTAAAATTTTCCCATATTTGCTTTATTTGTCTCTTTTTTAATATAAGCTGCAGATGTTGTGACTCTGCTCCTAAATATTTCAGCATGTGACTCCTAGGAATAAAGACATTTTCCTACACAATCACAATACCATTATCACAATTTTGAAAATTAACAAAATTCCATAATGTCATCTAATACAGAGTCCATATTCAAATTTTTACATTGTCTCAAAAGTGTCCATAATGGCATAATCTACCAAAACATAAAATGTTCATGTCCTTTCACTCAGCAATTCCATCACTATCCTGCATACACACTTCCACATGTACAAAATGATTTATATACAAGGATATTCAGCACAGCATTGCTTGTAATAGAAGAAAGGAAACAACCTAAATGTCCATTAATATAAGATTGGGTTAAATACCTTGAAATCAAACTGAAATATCATATAGCTGTTTAGAATCAAGGTGTCCCAACATATAATGATAAAGATATGAGTTAAATTTGAGGGAATGGATGTGGCTCAGTGTTTGAGGTCCTGGGTTCAATCCCTGACCCTGGTACCTAAAAAAAAAAAAAAAAAAAAATTTAAGTAAAAGGGTGAGATGCAGAGTACTGCATATATCATCACTTGTGACTTGTGTTTCAAACAAAAATCATGGATGTTAGTAGATTGATAATTAATTCTGAGGGATAAAAGAGAAATTGGTAAAAATAATTGCTTCTGGAGAAGTGAACTAGGTGACTAAGAGAGGACAGTATACTTCTCATCAAATACTCTTATTCAATTTGAATTTTGTACTATATATATATTACATAATTAAAAGAAAAATAAAATAGTACTTAAAATGAATGGATATTTAATCCCATAAAGCAGTGATTCTCAACTACTGATGATTTTGCCTCTGGGGACATATGGTAATGTCTGGAGACATTTGATTGTCACACAGGGGGAGGGGAGGGTTGCTACTCATCTAATGGTAGAAACCAGAGAGGCTGTTAAATATCCTACAATGCACAGGATTGCCCTACACAATGAATTATCCAGTGCAAAATGTCAGTTGTGCTGGGGTTGAGTATTTCTCTAACGAGCAAGTCATACGATGCTAAGGTTTGAGAAACGCTAAGCGAGACTGAAGGAATAAACAAAAAGAAAGTCTCATGCGTTATGTTGTTTGCCTACAGTTTATTCCGTATTGGCACAATATTTTCAAGCTTATGTAACCTTAGTTCATGTTAATAACTTTAATTGTTCTAGGAGTAATGTAGTCACGTTAAAAACGAGGTCAGCAGTGGTTTCTAGGACTTTAATCTATGGGTATTCTTGCACATGTACAAGAATATGTGTTGCAGCATTGTTTATATTGGAAAATATTGGAAACAACCTAAATAATGGGAGACTGGTTGAATAACATATGGTATATCCATACAATGGAATACCATGCAGCCATTAAAATAAGGTAGCTCTAATGATCTCCAAGATATTTAACTGAAAAAGCAAGCTAGAGAACAATAGGAGTGGTAGGGTACCATATACTATATGATATCTAAAGAGATATACATATATGCTCACGTACACCTTTAATATTTCTGAAAGATACACAAGATGTTGGCAACAGTGATTGTTTCTGGAGGATTGGGGCAGAGAATTTTTCACTATATGCCCTTTTGCATTCTTGTACAATTTGCATACTACATATTAAAAATACTCATAAACTCTCAAGTCTATGAGTAAATTAAATGTACTATATAATTCAACTGTGCCTCAAAATACAAGATGAATTAAGTATGTATTACAAATAGAAATGTAAAGGAATATGGGAAAACAGAAAAGTTTTAAGTTAAATGTTGAGAGAAAATGAGTAATTTCAATCCATACTTTAAGAGGGACCAATAATTTCAGCCATTGCTGTCAAACATCTTTTTCTGTAATACATGCTTCTCTAAGGCTACAAAAACAAGAGGGCAGTTGGGGTATTTTGTCTGGTGGCTAGGGCAAAGGTCATGAAAACGAGGTATTTTCCAGGTGGTAAGAAAAAAGCCCCTTTTAGGAAGAGCCTAATTGGTTGGCATGGTTAAGACTTGGTTGGCTTACATGACGTAAGAGGAGATGGAAGAGTGGAAGTCAGGAGCTTAGTGTATAATCCTGGTTTTGCCACTAACTCATAGTGTAACTGTAAGCAAGTTACTTAATCTCTGGATCTGTTATCCATCTATAAACCGAGTGTAGTTTCCAATATAAACGTTAACTAAGGGGTGCTGATGTGGCTCAGTGGTTGATTGCTGGCTTCCCTCATATGAGGTCTGGGTTCAATCCCTGGTCCTGGAACCTCAAAAAAAAACAAAACAAAAAAAAAACCGAAAAAAAAAAACCACACACACACAAAAACCCCCATATATAAACGTTAAATAAAGATCAAACGTAATTCATATCAGGCAAAAAATTTGACAAAAACATGGAAAAACATTCAGGCTTCCCAGTCAGCAAAAGGAATGTAAATTTGAGATTTTATATCTATGGAAATAGCAGCAGCAACAAAATCAACATCCCATGTCACATAAATTCTGTTAAATTCAGTGTACAGTTTCATACCTAGTATTTTACCAACCATCCTGGAAAAGCAATATGGTACATTTATGTACTGAGCCATATTTTTACCCTTTGACTCAGTAATTGCATTTCCCAGGAATGTATCTTAAGGAAATGACTTAAAATATGAAACATATATATACACACACACAAAGACATAATCCATCTGAATGTTGTCTATAATAAACCCTAAGTAAATTATTTAATATGGGCACAGCAACATGAAATATTAATATTGAACCTCTATGAGAAGAATAATTTTAAATAGTAGAAATGTTTGTTAAAAGAAAGTAGGGGAGGGAAGCGGCTGTGGCTCAATCAGTGGGGCTCCCGTTTACCATATGGGAGGCCCCGGGTTCGGTTCCCGGGGCCTCCTGGTGAAGGCAAGCCCGCCCGCACGGCGTGGTTAGCTGACCCAGCGAGCACAAGCAGCAAGGGGGGGATAAATGAATAAATAAATAAAATCTTTTAAATATAAAAAAAAAAGAAAGTAGGGGTGCGGATGTGGCTCAAGTGGTTGAGCGTCTGTCTGCCATATGGATGGGCCTGGGTTCGCGCCCCAGGACCTCCTGGTAAAATAAAAAAATAGAAGGCTTGCAGGCAAGCCACCAGCCCATGCAGCGAGCCAGGCCCTGCCAAGCCATGCAGCAAGAAGATGACGCAGCAAGGGAGAGACACAGGAGAGAGCCAAGACTAGACGTGCCGGAAACCAGGAACTGAGGTGGCACAGGTAGCAGAGTGCCTCTCTCCCATATCGGAGGTCCCTATGATCGAATCCCAGTAAAGACTGGAGGAGGATTATGAGAAGAGAGGGCAGGAAACAAGACACAGAGGATCACCCAGCAAATGGACACAGATTGCAAGTGTGTGTGTGTATGTAATAAATAAAAGCAAATAAATCTTTGAAAAAGAAAAAAGAAAATACAACTATGTTCAATGTATATACTCAGGGATAATAAACAAATGTAAAAATAACTTCCTTTAGAAGAATTATGAATCAGTATTTAATAATATTAAACTGGTTTTTCAATTTAAAGAAATCACTTAAAAAGAGAATTTAAGGTATTAAATCAGATGACTTCTAAGGTCTGATTCTAAATGTTCCCTGGTATGACTTTAGGTGCTTTGCTGCCAGCTCTACTCTAGTAGGTAAGGACTGAAAAAGGATCAGATAAATCTTCAGAACAGACAAGGCAAGCGAGGGTACCTACAATTCCTGAGTATAAAAGTCTAAGGGAGAGGAGAACAGAAGTAGGAAGCCTAAGTCCAGACCTAAGAACAGAGAGGGAGCCTACAGATCATTCTAGTATAACCTCCTCATTTTACAGATGAAAACACTGATGCTCAGAGAGGAAACATATTACATGTAGAGAAAATGCAATTGGGAGAGGAGGACAGAGAGAGAATAAATTAAGGATGGCAGAGGGGCAGGGCAGTGAAAAAGGAAAAGACAAGTAAATATAGTAGGTACATATGTGGGTGATAGATGAGGTAAAGGCTAAATAAGGCTAGGGGGTGACAAGTGACCACTAGGCCCTAGAGGCGGCTATGCTGGGTTTCATACACAGTTCTGTTTATCCTGGTATTTACCCTATACAAGGGGCAAGTCTGAAAATCAGCCTTTCACTCTTCTAAATCTACATATAGTTTTTGAAAGATAATTGGTTAAGATTCTGTTTTTTTTTTTTCCCTCAGAGCTCATCTTTAGGTATCAATTATGAATTTTCAATAAAAATTTTAATAATTATTATTAGCTAATTTAGATGGAAAATAAATTGCTTTCATATAGTTTCAGAAGGGATTTTGAACGAATTCATTCAAATTATGTATGTGTGTATACATATAATCTCTTGGAAATCAACAAGATTTATCTCTATATAGTACAAGCTTCTGAGATAGTCTGAAATGTTTGCAGTACCTTACCCTCACTTTAAGAGGATGGTTTATATGCTGTTGGTATGTGGCCAGTCACAGCTACTTTGTGAAGCTTTCAACACCTTGGTGACCTTGAAACAAATTGTAGTTGATATGCATCTCATTTTACACTAGATATATTTCAACAATGGTGTATAAATTGGATTTTTATAAACTGATTTCCATTTCTTATATCATTATTTACAACATGTTTATGCTAACTTTGAAATTTATCTTCAGTTAGTATTTGATTCCAAACATTCAGGTTTTAGCCTTCTCTTTTACCCATCCAAACCCCACCAAGCAGTTAATAGGAGTTTCTGTAAAACAAAACAAAACAAAACAAAACAAAACAAAACAAAACAAAACAAACCTATACTAGCAATATTTCTTATTTAGGAAAAGCCTATAGGAAAAACAGAATTACTAGGAAGATCTTGAAGAATTGTGTTTCAAAGGTGCCAGAATGTAAATCTTAGAAGCAGTACATGGAAGGAATGATGATAAAAGCTTAAAACCTAAGATTTTTTAAAAAGACTGAAAAAGGTTATCAATATTTAAGAATCATATCACACATTAACATCGCAACTATGCATTTATTTTACTGTTTAAGAAGGGAAGCAATTGCAGTGGTATTTCAGAAGTTATCTCTTTTTTTTTAATGCAATATATGCTCATAGACTCTAAACAGTATTTTAAAATATACAATCTCTCCAAAAGAAAATATTCAACTAAAGATAAGATAGGTAACATTTAATGTAAGTAAATGTTACAAGATTTTAAAATTAAAGTCATCATGGGATTTTTCACAGTGCACAATGTACAGAAATTTGCAAACTTCCTGTACAAAGCAGTAGAATCTTTACTCTTGAGCAAGTCGTTCAATCACACGTCGGTAGTCTTCCACAAGTTCCTGAAAGCTTTCTTCCAGCTGCTCATGCTGCATGCTTATTTCTATTTGGTTCATCTGGTTTGTCAGTTCTTCTGGTCTGAGACATTTTCTCATCTTGGCAAGATCTCTCTGCTTTTTCTAAGCAATAAACATAACTGTTAGATTAAGAAAGTGGAAATATTTCTTTGTATTGTTACAACTTTGTCTCCAATGTTAAAAATAATAATAGTAGGATTATAGGATTATGCCCAAAATTGTCCCACACAGTTTTTTTTCCTTAAGGGAAACTAAACTTAAGGTTAACCATGACTGTGAACCCTCTAAAAAGAGTTAACCAGAAGACCTGGTATTTGCATCAATTGATGGTAAATAGAGATATGTGACTAGCAGCCCCCTCCAAAGCATAATAGAGACCTCTGGCCAGTATAGACACTCAAATATTTCTTTATTAAAGTATATTAACTGGGGAAAAAAAGAGACAATATTAAGTACTATTATTCCTCAGTTCACTATTCAGTTACTTTATGAACTATATATTGTAGTTGTTTTTTTTTGAGGCACCAGGTGCTGGGGATTGAACCTGGGACCTCATATGTGGGAAGCCAGCACTCAATCACTGAGTCACATCAGCTCCCCTGAGTTGGTTTTCTCATGTTTTGCTTGTTTGTATTTGTTTTTTCTAAGAGGCACCAGGAACCGAACCTGGGACCTCTGCAGGCACTCAATCACTTGAGCCACATCCACTCTCCCGTACTGTAATTTTTAAATTCCAAGCTGGCTTTTTCCTGCCACTATGCTCAATTCTAGGTTCCCTTTCTCAACAATGTATTTGTGGATTACATACTAATTAGAACATAAACTGCTGGAAAATTTTCCAGAGATGAATGAAAAAATTGTCATATTTTTTGGATTAACTGTTCTAGATTGTCATATCAATTCTCCTTTATTAGAGCATATAATAAATAGCTGACTTTAAATGGAGATTGAAAATCAGATCTTTAAAACAGATAAGATCCTAACAACCACCCTCAAAGATAGGTACTATAGTTTTTCTTCAACTTATAGATGAAGAAAAAAAACGGATAGAGGAGTTAAATAACTTGCCCAAGGACACAGAGCTAGTAAACCGAGACGCCAAGCTTCAAACCCTAACAATTTGGTTGGGGGCCTGTACTCTTAGCCCCCATGCCAACATGCCTCTCAAAAGACAGTTAAAACAACAACACACATCCAAACACTCACCTACAAACAATACCTGAAACCCATTCTAAAAGTTAATAAATATTCTTTAAAAGGGATTCTAATAGTTTTGGAATATGAGGCAAATGTGTCATGATTACCACTTAAAAAGCCCAACTTAAGTTCAAATTATAGTTACACAAACACTTCTAAAATGAGGTAACAAAGTAATAGAGACAAACCTCTACTGATTGACATAACGTATTAGATATTACAACAAAATTAGGTCGATCCTGGTTCTAAATTAGAGGGGCTAAGTAGATAAAGTTGCTTTCAGAAAGAAAAAAAAAAAAAACTTCATTCATAAAAGTAGTCCTTCAAAAGCAGTGCTTCCCAAACTTGAATGTACATATAGATCACCTGGGGACCTTGTTAAAATGCAGATTCTGGTTCTGAAGTCTAGGGTGGGGCCTGGGATTCTGCATTTCTAACAAGCTTTCAGTTGATGCTAATGTTGCTGATCTTCAGACCACGATTTGGGTATTAGTTAATACCCAAATTCAATGAATGAAAATTCAAACCCATTCCTCCTAAGCCTGGAAGAAAAGTGTACTCTTCACTCTTCAATCATGTGGATGACTCCCTATAAAAGAGCACCTAATAAGCAAACAGTTCAGGAACTAAAGGGTTAAATTCACGAGGCTCTCATTGCAGTGAGTGATAGGGTTCCAATTTCCCTTTTGTGAAGTCTAGAGATAAGGTTCTTTTTAAGAATTTTAAAAGGGTAATGATGTTAAGGCATATAAATTCCAAACACTTTTCAAAAGATATCTTTAAAAACTCACACAATATAATGCACTTTCTTTCAGTTCAGTTCCTCACTATGGGGACAAAGTGGGGAGGAAAAAGCATGAGCTTTGAAGCCCAAAATACCTAGAAGCTTGAAGCAGTGTTTCCTCATAATAATACCTATTTCATAAAACTATAGTGTGGATTAAAAAAAAATGTAAAGTGCTTACTAACACTGTGCCTAGCAAATAGCAAGTGTTCAATATTATTACTGTAGTTGCTGTATTGAGGAAATAAGGCTATACAATATATTGTAGTTAGCAAAGGGCCTATTTGATTCTCACATCTACCCTGTGAGGTAAGAAATATTATCATTTCCATTTTATAGAAGAGAAGTCCAAAATCCAGATGTTAATCAGTGGCCCATGGACACACCATTTGTAAAAGGTAGAACTAGATCACAAAACTGGATTTCTGATTCCAAATCCAGTGATATAACATGGATTCTAAAATTTCTGTATATCAATTATGAATGAAAATGATGCCTGTTAAGCAATACAAAAACTTTAATGCTAAAACCAATCAGTTGTATCAATTTTTCTTTTTTTAGCCAAATTGTTCAGATTTATACCTTTTCTTGAATACCTGAAAAATCACTTCTTGCTAGATATGTAGTCTCCTTTTGTGCTTGTTTTTCATCATTCTAATTAATACAGGCTATTTTCTCCCTACTTGGCACTGATACAAATGATAAAAGAACACTTAAAGTAAGATATAAGTACTAACAATTTCTACCTAAATAGTTTCTTAGAGGGAAAGTACGTTCTTTAAGTTGATAACCTAATTCCTCAAATCAAAGCAAGACATTCAGATTTTTAAAAGAATCATACAAATGGAAGAATAACTACAGGTAGATTTTCCTCAGGATTAGTATTTAAATGAATGAAAAACAGATTTATGGCTTAAGATGGAAAATTATGACAATTCTTACTGACCAACTGGGAGAGTATTATTTTCACATTCATTGACAAGAATACCATGTTTAAGATTCTTCAAAGTCCTACCTTGTATGGACTTATTAGTCTTCTTTTAATATCCAATCTATAGCTTCTGTATTGTTCAGCATCACTCATGTCAGTTACTAATAGTCGAAGAATTTCATAAACCCGTCTAGCATGTTGCTAATAAATGAAACAAGAAAAATGTGAACATTTTCAAATTTAAAAATAGTGACATTTTTCCATAAGAACATAGGATACACTGAATATTTGCTATTTGTGTACCAGGAATTGTGCTAGGTACCAGAGGAAAAGCAATAAAACATAGTTTCTTCCCTCAAGGAGTTAGCAGTCTAGTGGTAATACAAATTATTTAGGTGTTCAGAGCCACACCCAGAGTGAGAGAAGTCTTGGATTCATACCCTGGAGAGGAAAGACTACCAAAAAAAAAAAAAAAAAAATCAAATTGCCATTTCTTTACCAAGTTGAGAGAAGTTATATCCAGATATTTTATCTGGTTATTACTCAGATGACTATATTTTATATTCAAAGTCCTAAAATGCAGGTGTTTCTATAGTAATATGGAAAATTATTGCAGTTGAAACTGCTTGCCATCACTGTGCATGCCAGGAGTTTTGACAGTTCTGAGGAACAGCCACAAGATCCAAGAGATGCATACTAGAAGATTTTGTAATATTAAGATTGCTCTAAAAATGGCACCTGGGAGTGGCACCATGGGAAATAACCAAGATACCAATATGAAACATTAAATCCAGAAAAAAAAACAAAACACAAAAACAAAAATAAAAAACAATTATTGAGGTATGGTCAATTTAACGATAGAAATATGCATAAGGTATTATGGTAGCATGACCTGGGAATGGGAGAGATATTAGAAGAGTATTCCAGGCACAATAAAGCTTTATTGTTAGGACTATGTCATTTCATAGAGAGGGGAGAGCATTGTGTGTGTATGTGTATTTGTAAAGAACAAAAGCAGCCTGGCATTGCTGGAGCACGAAATAAGGAAGAAGGTGAGGATGGTGCAAAATAGTGGAGAGCCTTATATACTGGGTTAATTTACCTAGTCACAGGTTTTAAATGGGAAAGTGATAGACACAAATCTGAATTTTAAGTAAAGCATTCTTTCAGTTACATAAAAAACGGGAGCAAATAAAAAGCAAGAGAAACCAATTAAGAAGGTGAGGTCCTAAATCAGGCCAAAAAAAAAAAAAAAAAAAGATGAAGGCAGGCAATGGAGTAGAACAAGAAAGAGTTCTAAGGGAAAGGATTCTAGAAATACGTAAGGAAGATTGGCTGTGGAGGTTAGTGTGGGTAATGGTGATTAAACAGCCTAAGGGAGATTTAGTAGGCAGCAGAACATATAGATCAAAAAGCTCAAAAGAAAATTCTAGGCTAGAGTGAGGATTTAAGCAATATCAGTATATAGGTAAAATTAAAACCAGAGAATTGGGGAGTGGATGCAGCTCAGTGGTTGAGCTCCTACTTCCCATGTATGAGGTTCCAGGTTCAATCTTAAAAACAAAACAAAACAAAACCCAGAGAATTGGTTAAGATCACCCAGGGAAAGTATGCACAGTGATAAAAGAGAGGTCAGAACCCTGAAATATAGTGACAGTTAAAGGGCAGGCAGAGGATAAGGAAAAATGGTCAAAGAGATATCAGGAGAATCAGAAAAGTTTAGTATCACTGAAATTAAAGGAGTAAACCCCAGTTTTTCTGTTTGTGTTGTTTCATTTATTTATTCAGGGGATATGGTTAAGTTGGGAGGATGATATTCAAATTGCCTAGAAAGGACACTTGAGCTGAGCCTGAAAAAATACATACTATCTGGATAGGCAAAGATGAGAGGAATTGGAGAAGAGGGTACTGGGCAAAGGACACAGTATATGTTACAGTGATACAGAAGAAAGGAAAATTGTGTGACAAGAGGTTCAGTAAAGCCACAGCTTCCTACAGTGGTAAGAAGTTGAGGCCAGTGAGGTAGGCAGGGTTCAAATTATATGACGGGCCCTGGAGTTTGAATGCTACAGATTTGAATTCCTTTAAAAGAATGCATGGGAAGTGGCTGTGACTCAATTGGTTGGGCTCCCATTTGCCATATGGAAGTCCCCAGGTTAGTTTCCGGGGGCCTCCTGGTGAAGGCAAGCTGGCCCCCGCAGCGTGGTGAGCCGATGCAGCAAGATGACTCAACAAAGGGAGACAAGCAGACACAGAAAAACGCAAAAGCAAATGGATGCAGCAAGGGGATGATAAATAAATAAATAAAAATCTTAAAAAAAAAAAAAAAAAAAAAAAATTTATATATATATATATATATAAAAATAAATAAGAATGCATGATTGAAAAAAATGTGTTCCCTTTTTTTAAAAAAGCTGAGCTAGTTAAATTCTCATTAATAAATATAAATTTGATACAGTTTGGAGATATAAATTGCTTCTAAAATATAAGGAACTTTATCTCAAGCCAGGAAACCGTTAAAGTATTTTAACCTGGGGAGTGGGTGTAGCTCAGTGGTTGAGCACCTGCTCCCCATGTATGAGGTCCTAGGTTCAATCCCTGGTAAAAGTGTTTTAACCTAGAAGATGGAAAGTTTCAGTTCAAATTGAGCTGTTTGTTGAAGGTGACCTGCAAACATTTGGGTTTAGAGTTTAGAAGGAAAATATTGAGATCTACCAAATGGAATAAGTAGAATGAGAGGAAATGAGTACTGAATAAAGCAACATGGGAAGAGTTACATTTAAGGACCACACAGAAGAGTAGAAGCCATGAAAGAATCCTAAGAACATGGTCACAGTAGTAAGTGAAAAAAGCCAGGAAGCCAAGGGAGGGGTGGTTGACAGTATCAAACGCTAGTCCATATTACTGAACACCATTCACCCCACCTACCTTAACAATCCAAATCCTACCTTCAAGGCTTATATCAAATGCTATCCAGTCCATGAAATACTTTCTGATTCACCTGCTTATCTAAAAGTAATAACCCCTCTCCTCGGAAATCCCATGACTTTTTCTGCACCTATCTTAAGATATTTATCACACTAAAATTAAAAAAAGAAAAACAGAGAGGTATATAGAGTGAAAGTTTTGTGTTTTACTCCAACCCTTCTCCCCACCAATAATGTCTCCAGGTAGGAACAATAATCTACTTTACCAGTTTATATATGCATTTTTTTTTAAAGCAAAAATAAAATCCTTTAGCCACCTTTGTCCTGCTTGTTATACTTAACATATCTATACAATCTATTATTTTCCCATGCTTTAAATGAGGAAATTGAGGCAGAGAGAGGCAAATTGGCCTATGTCACAGAGTAAGTGGTTGAGCAAGATTTGAACTCAGGCAAACTGGCTTCAGAGCTTTTACTCTTAACTACTACTGCCTCCCACACAAGTATTCTCAATGCATTTACAATGTTTTAGTTAAGCATTTACAATGTTTTAGTTAAGCTATGTATTTTTTTTAAAGCTTCAACTTTAAATCTTTTTTTCTCCTACAGAATAAAAATACCTTATTTATTTTGAACTTGCGTTGTGCCTCTACTGCCATATCATCACTGAATCCTTGCATTAACTTTTCCCGGGAAAAACAGGACAAATCTTGACAAAGCTTCACAAGCACAAAGTCTCTTAATTTCACATAGCTTTTAGATGGATCTTCCGCTAAAGAAATAAAGCCAGAATAACATTTCTTTTACTCGACATAATTTCTTCATCATTTGCAATCTCAATGTACATGCTAGGGTAGAAAGGCAAATATTCTTAAAAGAATACATACACAACGTTGCATTGTAAAAGGATTATTCCATATAAATCATATAACAGAACTACTATCTTTACCAACTAAAACTGTAGGTGCAGTCTTTTGCAAATACATTTATGTAATCTGTGACATTAAGAGTGACCCCTTTCAAATTTAAACTTTTTGACTGGCATGCTATCACATGCATCTTAGTTTTAATTTCAATTAGAGTAGCTGTTATTAAATGGGAGATTCAAGTTTGGATGAGCAATTCCAAAAGCAAGTATTTTCTAATAGCTGAGGACTCCAAAGTTCAATTTATACCCCCCTTATTTTAACCTACTAACCTTTATAGCCTATATTTCTTTCACCCAATTAAATAAAAATTCTTCCCTTTACAAATACAAACCTTTTAAATTTAGTGAATAAAATGAGAAAATGGTTTTAATCTTTTCTTCAATGCTTTAGAATCCCATAGGTCTCCCTTTATATTTGTCTATGTGATCTATATTAGACTAAAAATAGTGGCCAAAGAAAGTATCAGAGCATAGTGGGTAGAAAGAATACTGTACAACCAGAGAAAATAAATTTGAGTTCCAGTTTTTACTTCATAGCTGTATAACCTTGGACAAGTCACCTTACTTTTCTGAACCCAAATTTTTAACCAGTATAGGGCCTGAAATAAAGAATGTTAAAAGACTGAGTTAGTGGGAGCAGATGTAGCTTAAGCAACTGGGTACCCGCCTTCCACATGGGAGGTTCTGGGTTTGGTTCCCGGTGCCTCCTAAAGAAGACAGCAGATGCCGCAATGAGCAGATGCTGCAACCACCCCAAAGAGCAGATGCCACAACCAGCAGGGAGCAGAACGGGCTCAAGTGGTTGGGCACTAGCCTCCCACATGGGAGGTTCTGGATTCAGTTCCCGGTGCCTCCTAAAGAATATGAGCAGACAACGAGCAGGCAGACGAGGGAGCCATCTTGGGTGTGTGTGTGTGTGTGTGTGTGTGAATAAAAGTCTGAGTTAGTACATGGATTTATATAAGACTTAGTATTGTTAAGATATCCACACTTTCCAAATTGTTTCAGGCAATCCATATAAAAATCCCAGCTGCCTTTTTTTTTTTTTTGCAGAAATTGACAAGCTCATCCAAAAATTCACATGGAAATACAAGGAAGGGACCCAGAATAGCCAAGTCTTGAAAAACAACAACAAAAGTTGGAGAACTCACACTTCCTGATTTCAAAACTTACTACAAAACTACAATAAGCAAGACAATGTGGTACTGGCATAAGGAGAGAAATACAGATCAATGGAACTCAATGGACAGCCCAGAAATAAACCCATACATATACCGTTGATTTTTGAGAAGGGTGGCAAGACAATTCAACAAGGAAAAGAATAGTTTTTTTTTTTTTTTTTTTTTCAACAAATGGTGCTTGGAAAATCTGATATCCACATGCAAAAGAAATCACCCCCACCCATACCATGCTTCCTCACATATAAAAAATTAACTCAAAACGGATCATAGTCCTAAACGTAAGAACTAAAACTATTAAACTCTTAAAAGAGAATAGAAGAGTAAATCTTCATGACCTTGGGTTAGGCCATGGCTTCTTAGACAATAAAACCAAAAGCACAAGCAACAAAAGAAAAATTAGATAAATTGGACTTTATCAAAATTAGAAACTTTCATGCTTCAAATTATACCATTAAAAAAGTAAAAACAAAAAAAAAAACTCAGAATGGGAGAAAATATTTTCAAATTATTTATCTTTAAATAACTTTTACAATTCAATAAGAAAAAACAACTCAATAGAAAAAATGGACAAAGAATTGAATAGCTATTTCTCAAGGATACATACAAATGAACAATAAGCACATGAAATAATGCTCAGCATCACTAGCCATCAGGGAAATGGAAATCAGAATCATGAGATACCAATTTCTACCCACTAAGATGGCTAGAATAAAAAAGACAATAACAGTAGCTGCTATGGAAAACAGTTTTGGCAGCTCTTCAGACAAGTTAAATGTAAATTACCATATGACCTGGCAATTCCACTTCTAGGTATATAGCCAAAGGAATTGAAAACAAGAACTTGAGCAGATATTTGGACACTGATAAACATAGAAGCATTATTCATGATAGCCAAAAGGTGGAAAAAAACCCATGTCTATCAACAGATGAATGGATAAATGAAACATGATATATGCATACACTAGAGTATTCAATCATAAAAAGGAATGAGGTAATGTACATGCTACAATATGGATGAAACTTTAAGACATGTTGAGTAACTCGGACACAACAGAACAAATATTATATGATTTCACTTACAGGAAATACCTAGAATAGGCAAATACACAGAGACAGAAAGTAGATTACACATTACCTGGTCAGGAGTGAGGTGGAATGGGGGGGTATTATTGCTTAATGGAAACAGAATTTCTGTTTGGGATGTTGAAAAGGTTTTGGTAATGGATGGTGATGATGGTAGCACAATATTGTGAATGTAATTAATATCACTGAACTGTACACGTGAAAGTGGTTAAAGTGGGAAATTTTGTGTTGTATATATGTCACCACAATAAAAAAAAAAAAAAAGTACTGGCAAGGATGTAGAGAAATTGCATCCACTTTAGAAAACCATCTGGCAGTTCCTCAAAAGTTTAAACAAAGTTACCATATTTCCCAGCAATTTCACTCCTAGATATATAGCCAAGAGAGATGAAAACATAGGTTGGCATAAAAACTTGTACACAAATGTACATAGCAGCATTATTCAAAATAGCTGAAAAGTGGAAACAACCCAAATGTCCGTCAACTAATGAATGGCTAAATTAATGTGGTATATCCATACAATGGAATATTACTCAGCAGTAATAGGGAATTAAGTACTGATACATGCTACAATGTGGATCAACCTTGAAAACATCATGCTAAGTGAAAGAAGACAGTCACATATTGTATATTTCCAATGTCCAGAATAGGTAAATCTATAAAAACAGAAAGTAGATTAGTGGTTGCCTAGAGCTGGGGAGTTGAGAGAGGAAAAAGAGAGTGACTAATAATAGGTATAGGTATTTTTTTGGGGGGAACAAAAATGTCTAAAATTAAGATTATAGTGATGTTACAACGCAAAAATAGTAAAAAAAAAAAAAACATTATATTTGAAATGGATGAAGTGTTAGTATGGTAATTATATTTCAATAAAATGGTTTTTAAAAAACTGAGATACTGTTAATGTTTCATGACTCTGAGTCATTCATTCAACCAATATATACTGAATATCTTTGTTTCTATGTAGCGCTTAACATTACATTATATGTAGGTAGTTGGAAAGTAAATGTTATATGACTATAACATTAAAGTAGCAAAATTTGAAATTCCATCACACCTTAGTTTGGTATAAAGTTCTGATCTATTAAGAATATATATGGGAAGCGGCTGTGGCTCAATCAGTAGGGCTCCCGTTTACCATATGGGAGGCCCCGGGTTCAGTTCCCAGGGCCTCCTGGTGAAGGCAAGCCCGCCCGCACGGCGTGGTTAGCTGACCCAGCGAGCACGAGCAGCAAGGGGGGGATAAATGAATAAATAAATAAAATCTTTAAAAAAAAAAAAAAAAAAAAAAAAGAATATATAGATGGTGAAACCAACAGTAAAACAAAACAACTAAGGGAAGCAGATGTGGCTGCTCAAGTGGTTGGGCTTCCGCTTACCATATGGGAGGCCCTGGATTCGATTCCTGGGGCCTCCTGGTGAAGGCAAGCCGGACAGCTGATGGCCCGCACGGTGGCGAGAGCCCGCACAGCAAAGTGATGCAACAGAGGGAGACAAGCAAACACAGAAAAACGCACAGCAAATGGACACAGCGAGCACAAGCCACAAGGGGGGGATAAAACAACAACAACAACAACAACAACAACAACAACAACAACTAAGATACAGACCTATATTGAGTCAACATAAGAAGGCTGTAATTTGTACCCCTATCCCATTCTTCAGTCTTTCCCATTTTAATGTGGCTGTACCATCCACAGTTGTATAAGCCATCCAGAAACTTAGTGTACCAACATAATGTTACTGGGAATCCCCAAAAGAGAGAAATTACAGGACTCTCGCTTCCTGATTTCAAAATTCAATAGAGGGGAGCAGGTGTAGTTTGGTGGTTGAGCACCTGCTTCCCATGTACGAGGTGCTGGGTTCAATCCCTGGTACCTCCTAAAAAAAACAAACAAACAAAAAACCCTCAATATAAAGCTACAGTGTGGTACTGGCATAAGGGATAGACATATAGATCATTAGTCTAGAAATAAACCCTGACACTTATAGTCAACTGATTTTTTTTTTTTTTTAAGATTTTTTATTTATTTATTCATTTATCACCGCCCCCTGCTGCCTGCGCTCGCTGGGTCAGCTAACCACGCCGCGTGGGCGGGCCTGCCCCCACCAGGAGGCCCCGGGAACCGAACCGGGGGCCTCCCATATGGCAAACGGGAGCCCTACTGATTGAGCCACAGCCGCTTCCCACTCAACTGATTTTAAACAAAGGTGTCAAGGCCATTCAGTAGAAAAGACAGCCTTGTTTAACAAATGCTGCTGGGACAACTAAATATGCACATGTTAAAAAGATGAATTTAACACCTCATATCATACATAAAAATGAACTCAAAATGGATCAAAGACCTCAATGTTTGAAACTGGGCGTGGTGATGGGGACTAACTGCAGATGGGCCTAAGGGATCTTTTTAGAGTGATGGAAATGTTCTAAAAAAGGATTGTGGTGATGGCTGTAAAACTCTGTAGATTTATTTAAAAAAAAAAAAAAAAAAAAAAAAAAGCACTGAGATGTACATTTAAAGTGGATAAATTTTATGGTATATAAATTATATCTCAATTAAGCTGTTTTAATAAAAACTCTACTAAGTGACACACTCTTCAGCAAGCATTCTTTGAAGAATTTTTTAAGCAAACAAGGCGTAAATTTATCCAGTGTCAATTCTTCCCAGTCTATTTCTTTCTAAACTGGCTTAGAAAAAAGAACTGTGTTGCTTTAAAATAAAATTTAGTATGAGTGAAAGTTTAAGTAACTTATATACCCTCAGAAGAATTTAGAAAAAACCTAAAGGAAAAAGAATTATAGTTGAAAATATCTAAAAAAGACCCATGCCACATTATCTGAAATTTTAATATAAATCAAAAAACCATGCAAAAAATTGCTACTTTTTTTTTTAAAAGATTTATTTATTTACTTTATCCATTTTAAAACCCCCCTTCCCCATTTTGCTGTTTCGTGTCCATTCACTGAGCAATTCTCTGTGTCTGTTTCCTGCCATCTCTTCTCATCCTCCTCCTCCAGTCTTCACCAGGATTCGATCCTGGAGACCTCCGATGTAGGAGAGAGGTGTTCTGCCACCTGTGCCACCTCGGTTCCTGGCTTTCGGAGCTTTCGGAGCATCTCGTCTTGTCTCTCCCCTGCGTCTCTCTCCTGTTACATCATCATCTTGCTGCATGGCTCCCAGGGCCTGGTGGCTCACTGGCACACAGAGCCTGGCAGCCCATGCGCCTTCTATATATATATATTTTTTATTTTACCGGGAGGTCCCGGAGATCAAACCCAGGTCCCTCGATATGGCAGACGGACGCCCAACCATTTAAGCCACATCCGCCCCCCCGCTACTTTGTTTTAAACAAACCATTTTGGATTAATAATATTCTGTTTGCAGCTTAATGTAAGGGGCCAACTCACTTTTAGTCTTTAAGTTCTTCAACTAAGAGTCACCCTGAAAATGAATTTATAACAATTATACCTAATAATTTCCAAAATCCTTCTTTGTTTCTATGCTACAAAGATGAGCAATACATTAAAGACGAAATTTGCTTGAATAAAATCTATAGTGATTTGCAGGGTTAAAAATTGTTTTTTTTTTCCAAGTTAAATACATCATCTAACAACTTAAATGCTCCTCTATCATTTTTAAAAAGCCTTTCCATATTTTTGCACTATATTACAGAGAAAAATAATATTCTAAAGAAGGGACAATATGTTACATCATATAAAGAACTGTCGTCCTGTATTTTACTTAAAAATTGAGTGCCAAAAAGGAAAAAGAAAATTAGTGGCACTCACACCACAAACACCTACCTATCAAAAATAAGATAGAGGGGGCGGATATGGCTCAACTGGTTGGGTGTCCATCTCCCATATGGAGGGACCTGGGTTCGATCCCCGGGACCTCCCGGTAAAATAAAAACAAAACAAAACAAAACAAAACAAAATAAGATAGAGCCATTGAAGGGGCAGCAGCCATGGCTCTGCGCTACCCCATGGCCGTGGGCCTCAACAAGGGCCACAAGGTGACCAAGAACGTAAGCAAGCCAAGGCACAGCCGCCGCCGCGGGCACCTCACCAAGCACACCAAATTCGTGTGGGACGTGATCCGAGAGGTGTGCGGTTTCGCCCTCTATGAGTGGCGCCCATGGAGCTGCTCAAGGTCTCCAAGGACAAGCGGGCTCTCAAGTTCATCAAGAAAAGGGTGGGGACACACATCAGTGCAAAGAGGAAGAGAGAGGAGCTGAGCAATGTCCTGGCTGCCATGAGGAAAGCAGCTGCCAATAAAGACTGAGTTCCCTCTCTTTGTGTAATAAAAAGTTGGAGGAAAAAACAAACAAACAAACAAAAAAAAAACAACAAAAAAATAAGATATTACCTAGGCTATCAAATGGTAGTTTTAATTATTATATATCTGGTTACATATCAAGTAAGCAAAAGGCCATCTCAACACAAAGAATACCCTGAATTTCAAAGGGAGGTCTAAAGCCTGCTAAAAGATCTACAAAGTTAAAAATATATATACTAGATAAGAGAAATAGGAAACCAGAATGAATAAAGAATAGAAAATTCTGTAATTTTTTTCTTTTTAAAGGACTGGGTATGGAAATGTAGGAGAAATATCTTAATGAGAACAGCTGATCAGGCATTCTTACTGTTTTATAATGCCAAGAAATGTTAATGCTGGAGATAAAGACCCACACCAATTGTCAAATTCAGAAGTCCTTAAGCATGTTTAGCCTTTTCTCTTTAAAGAATTCAGTTTGCAATGAATAAAGGTTACCATTATTGATGACTCTTCACTGAGATTTAAGAAATAAAATTCTTTATCTGCTAATTGGTGCTAAGTATCAAGGATTTTATTGGTTGGGGTAAGACAGAAGAAGTGGTTAAGAGGCTCACAGAAACAACCCCTGCTGGCACATTACCCACTAGAGTTGACAAAGACTACTGATGTAAACTCTTAAGTCTCCAGATTAAAATCACCAAAAGTCCCTTCATGTAGCACCAAGTCCAAACTCAAAGTAAAAAATTTTCAGCTCAGCTAAAGGAAGTGTTATAGTTTACACTATTTTCTATAATTTTACAAGTCACTAAGCTAGTAAAAGTGTCACTTAACAATTTATAACTTTTGATATAAACTAACTTTAATAATTACTTCTTTATCTCCCAAGTATCAAACCCATTCAATAGTAGTAAGATAGTCAGGTGAAAAGATAATTCAGCTCTATAAACATGTAACTCCTTTTTAAAAACAAGATGCTTTCTCTCTAGTTCATTAGTCTACAGGATCAACTCAAAGTCTGTTTTGAAGTAACTTTAATTTAACTTATCCTGGACCAGCAAAACCACTATACCAAATGAAAAAGGAAGACACTGATAATCTGCCTACTAACCTATTTATATTCTTGTGAGTCCGTAACTTTTTTTTTTCTTGGTGTCTTTAAACAAATAGGTATAATAATATTACAAAATTGCATTTTTAACGGGTTAAAATTTAAGTGCATGCTAAATATCCCAACTTTAAAAACAAAAATGTAGCACAACCAACTACCTCAATCAAGATGGTGGAGTAAAAGATGCTTCAGGGCTATGCAAACCCATCCCCAATAAAAGCTTTGAAAAACTAGCAAGAACTGGTAGAAATATCATACTAAAAGCTCCAGAAAACAGTTAAAGGATTGTAGTGATAAGGCAAGTGCTGAATCAACAAAAAGGCCACTTAAAATCAGTAGGATCTCATGACACCCTGGTTGGCCATTATCCTAACCCCTTCCCACTTGGCATGGAGGCAGCCCATGCTCCCAGTGTGGATCCCTGGTCCTGGGTTTAGAGGGAGCAGAGTAACTCTTGTGCACATACCGGGAGCAGGTATATCTAGCCCAATCTGTCAGGTGGTGGCCTGGGGAACTTGCTGTCCCAAAACTTGACCTGTATAGAAACCGGCTCACAGACTCTCCTACAGAACACTGTGGGAAAGCAGTCAAGTTGTGCTGCCTGGGCAAGGGAATACTGGACATACAGGACAGTGCCTGAGACCTAGAGGAAACTTTCCAGTGAAGAGGAGACATTCATCTCCATATAAACTGCGGAATTCCTAGGGCGACATGCCCATGCCCAAGACAAAGCACATGCACAGAAAGGACCAGGGAGGCCCTTACACTTTGGCCTGGCACAGGACAATCTGCAAAAACTGGAAAAGGTGTTTCCTTTTTTCCTTCTTGTTTGTGTATATGTGTGTTAACTCCTGGTATTCAAGGAAACCTCTGTCACAACACTAGCTTGATACAAATTTAAGTAACAGACACCCCAGAGTTTAAATTACAGCAATAGCACACTGAAATATCAAAATGTCCAAGTTTCAACAAAAGATTAAGAAACATAAAAAGAAACAGGTATTTTCCGGGAAGATGGCAGACTATTAAGACACTGAGAACTCTTCTCCAGAAAAATAGCTAGAGGGCAAGCTGAAACAGCCCCGAAAAAGATCTTCTAGGGTTTAGGTCACCAGGTGACGGTTGCACACCACCCAGAAGAGAGAGGGACAGAAGAGGGAAATCGCGACTACTGTGAGTTGCAAGTAGCAGCTTCTGCTGCTGCCAGCACCCTCCCCCACACTCTTCAGAATTCTCGGGCCCCTGGGCCTGCGACCACAGACAAAGGGGACTTCAGGGATCTGCCACTCCTGGAAAGGGGAGAGAGAGGGACACAGCCTTAAGCTGACTCAGGTTCGGACCTGAAATTTGGGCTGCAGAGCCCCACGGACGCTTCCACAAGGCGGTTTGCCCTGGGAGCCCGGAAAGGCCTGGAGAAATCCGATCCTCACAACCTCCCTCTCTTCTAGCCTGGACTAATTGTTGAGGACACCACGGGAGAGGGGAGAGAGAGCCTGGGGCTGACCCTGCTTTGGACTCCCAGGTTTGGTCTGCCCTGTCCCTAGAGCCCTTCCAGGCTGGGTGGGGCTGCGCCATTGTTTGCCTTGGAGCCTGCAGGGGGCTAAAGATATACAAACCTCCCAATCTCATTCTCTACTAACAGGGACTGATTGTTGAGGATTCAGAAGGGAGTGGAAATATTTCCTAGCTGGGCAAAGGGGCCTCTACGAGAGAAGTCTGGAGAACTGTCTCAGAAAGTTTGAATCACAGGGCTCCTAGCCCCCAGACAGGAATCTCGATCACATTGATCTGGTCTGTGTCACAACAAATACGCTCCGACCAGGCATTGAATTGAGAGCAGCCAACAAGCGCCATCTCCTGGCAGACCAAGGAAGTACACATAAGAAAATTAATGAGAGTCTTTTCCTGGCCTCTATAGCCTCCCTGCCCCAGGCCCTAGGAAACGACTCTACAACCAATCACTGGGTCCAGTGCCCAGTTTTGAGCAACCAGCAGAACAATCCTAACAATCAAGGTTGAGCCAAAAATCAAAGAGCGGTGGTAACTCACAGCCGCCTGCCACTAAAACCCCATAAAAGAGAAAGAGATAGAGTATCTAAGTAAAATACAAACTAACCAGATGCCTAAGCACCAACAAAAAATTAGGGGCCATACTAAGAAAATAGAAGACATGGCCCAAGAAAAGGAATACAGCAAAGTCCCAGAAGAGATGCAGAATTTGAGAGGACTAATCAGTGAGATGAGCACACATTTCCAAAATCAAATTAATGAGATGAAAGAGAATATAGTTAAAGAGATCAATGACATCAAGAAGTCATTGCGCGAACGTAAAGAAGAATTTGAAATCATGAACAGAAAAGTAACGGAGTTCATGGGAATGAAAGACACAATAGGTGAAGTAAAAAATACATTTGAAGCATACAACAGCAGACTCGAAATGATAGAAGAAAGAATAAGTGATACTGAAGACAGAGCAGCTAAAATTGAAGAGAGAAAAGAACAGAGAGAGAAAAGAATGGAAAAAATTGAGCAGGGGCTCAGAGAGTTGAATGACAACACAAAATGCAAGAACATATGTGTCATTGGAGTTCCAGAAGGAGAAGAGAAAGGAAAAGGGGCAGAAAGAGTATTTGAGGAAATAATAGCTGAAAATTTCCCAACTCTCACGAAAGGAATGAACTTTCATGTCCAAGAAGCACACCATACCCCAATAAGAATAAATCCAAATAGACCTACGCCAAGACACATATTATTCAGAATGTCAAATGTAAAAGATAAAGAGAAAATGCTCAGAGCAGCAAGAGAGAAGCAAACGATCACGTACAAAGGACGTCCAGTAAGACTTGGTGCAGATTTCTCTTCAGAAACCATGGAGGCGAGAAGACAGTGGTATGATACAATTAGGAAACTGAAAGAGAAAAACTGCCAGCCGAGATTTCTTTACCCAGAAAAACTGTCCTTCAAATATGAAGGTGAGTATAAAGTATTCACAAACAAACAGAAACTAAGAGAGTTTGCAAAAAAAATCCACCTTTGCAGGAAATATTAAAGGAAGCCTTAGAACCTGAAAGAAAAAGACAGGAGAGAGAGGCTTGGAGGAGAGTATAGAAGAAAGAAAAGCAGAAAGGATAACCAAAAGAGTAAAAAGAAAGACAAAAATAAGATGACATACGAAAACTAAAGAATAAAATGGAGGAAATAAATAGTGCATTTTCAGCAATATCATTGAATGTGAATGGATTAAATTCCCCAATCAAAAGATACAGGCTGACAGAATGGATAAAAAAACATGAGCCATCCATATGCTGCTTACAAGAAACTCACCTCAGACACAAGGATACAAGCCGGCTGAAAGTAAAAGGTTGGAAAAAGATACTCCATGCGAATAGTAAACAGAAAAGAGCAGGGGTAGCTATACTAATATCAGACAAAACAGACTTCAAATGCAAAAAAAGTGATAAGAGATGCGGAAGGCCATTATATATTAATAAAAGGGACGATCCTCCAGGAAGATATAACAGTCATAAATATCTACGCACCTAACCAGGGTGCCCCAAAATATATGAGACAAACTCTGGAAAAACTGAAGAGAGAAATGGACATTTCTACAATAATCGTCGGGGACTTCAACACCCCTCTCACATCATTAGATAGAACAACTAGACAGAAGATCAATGAGGAAACAGAGAACTTGAACAATATGATAAACAAGTTAGACCTAACAGACATATACAGAACACTGCATCCAAACTCAGCGGATTATACATTCTTCTCAAGTGCCCATGGATCTTTCTCCAGGACAGACCACATGTTAGGTCACAATACAGCTCTCAATAAATATAAAAAGATTGAAATTATACAAAGCACCTTCTCAGATCATAATGGAATAAAACTAGAAATCAATAACAGACCGGAAAAAAGGAAATTTGCAAATATGTGGAGACTGAACAACACACTCCTAAATATTCAGGGGGTCAAAGAAGAAATTGCAAGTGAAATCAGTAAATATATTGAGACAAATGAAAATGAGAACACAACATATCAAAACTTATGGGATACAGCAAAGACAGTCTTGAGAGGGAAATTTATAGCCTTAAATGCCTAAATTAAGAAACAAGAAAGACCTAAACTCAAAGATTTAACTGAACAACTTGAGAAACTAGAGAAAGAACAGCAAACCAATCCCAAAGCAAAAAGAAGGAAAGAAATAATAAAGATTAGAGCGGAAATAAATGAAAATGAGAACAAAAATGCAATAGAGAAAATCAACAAAACCAAATGCTGGTTCTTTGAGAAGATCAATAAAATTGACAAACCCCTCGCTAGACTAACAAAGAAAAAAAGAGAGAAGATGCAAATAGATACAATCAGAAATCAAAGGGGGGAAATTACAAATGACCTAACAGAAATAAAAAGAATCATAAGAGGATATTATGAGAAACTATATGCCAACAAACTAGACAACCTGGATGAAATGGACAAATTTCTAGAAACGCATAACCAACCTACACTGACACAACAAGAAATACAAGAACTTAACAAACCCATCACAATTAAGGAGATTGAATCCGTCATCAAAAATCTCCCAGCAAAGAAAAGTCCAGGACCAGATGGATTCACAGGTGAGTTCTACCAAGCATTTCTAAAAGAATTAACACCAATCCTGTTTAAACTCTTCCAAAAAATTGAAGAGGAGGGAAAATTACCCAACACATTTTATGAAGCCAACATCACCCTAATACCAAAGCCAGATAAAGGTTCCACAAGAAAAGAAAATTGCAGACCAATCTCTCTCATGAACATAGATGCAAAAATTCTCAACAAAATACTTGCAAATAGAATCCAACAGCATATCAAAAGACTTATACATCACGACCAAGTGGGATTTATTCCTGGTATGCAAGGCTGGTTCAACATAAGAAAATCAATCAATGTAATATACCACATTAACAAGTTGAAGGAAAAAAACCACATGATCATCTCAATAGATGCAGAAAAGGCATTTGACAAAATCCAACATCCTTTTTTGATAAAAATACTTCAAAAGATAGGAATAAAAGGAAAATTCCTCAATATGGTAAAAGGCATATATGAAAAACCCACAGCCAACATCATACTCAATGGGGAAAGGTTGAAAGCTTTCCCCCTAAGATCAGGAACAAGACAAGGATGCCCACTGTCACCATTGTTATTCAACATTGTACTAGAAGTTCTAGCTAGGGCAATTAGACAAGACAAAAAAATTAAAGGCGTCCAAATAGGAAAAGAGGAAGTAAAACTCTCACTGTTTGCGGATGACATGATCCTGTATTTAGAAAATCCTGAAGTATCCACAACAAAGCTACTTGAACTAATAAATGAGTTCAGCAAAGTGGCAGGATTACAAGATCAACACACAAAAATCAGTAATGTTTTTGTACACTAGTACTGAACAATCTGAGGAGGAAATCAGGAAGAAAATTCCATTTTCAATAGCAACAAAAAGACTCAAATACCTAGGAGTTAATTTAACCAAGGAAGTACAGGACCTATATGCAGAAAACTACAAAACAATGCTAAAAGAAATTTAAAAAGACCTAAACAAATGGAAAGACATTCCGTGTTCATGGATTGGAAGAATAAATATTGTGAAGATGTCAGTCTTGCCCAAACTGATTTATAGATTCAATGCAATACCAATCAAAATCCCAATAGCTTATTTTACAGAATTAGAGAAGGCAATTACCAAATTCATCTGGAAGGGTAAGTGCACCC
>JAKSZT010053928.1:6603626-6633308 GCA_026826555.1 Tolypeutes matacus
AAAAAAAAAAAAAAAAAAAAAAAAAAAATAAAGAGATGTTACAACTCAACAATTAAAAGACAAACAACCCAATTAAAAAATGGGCCAAAGACTTGAATAGACATTTCTCCGAAGAAGAAATACAAATGGCAAAAAAACACATGAAGAAATGCTCAACATCACTCATGATTAGGGAAATGCAAATCAAAACTACAATGAGATATCATTTCACACCTATCAGAATGGCCACTATTAAAAAGACAGAGAACTACAAATGTTGGAGAGGATGTGGAGAGGTAGGAACACTTCTTCACTGTTGGTGGGAATGCAGCGATGGTACAACCACTACGGAGGACTGTTTGGCAGTTCCTAAACAAGTTGAACATAGATTTGCCACGTGACCCTGCAATACAACTACAGGGTATATACCCAGAAGAACTGAGAGCAGTGACACGAACAGACTTCTGCACACGGATGTTCATAGCAACATTATTCACCATTGCCAAAAGTTGGAAACAACCCAGGTGTCCATCAACAGATGAATGGATAAACAAACTGTGGTCTATTCACATGACGGAATATTATGCAGCTGTAAGAAGAAATGAAGTCATAAAGCATATGGCAACATGGATGAACTTGGAGGACATTATGTTGAGTGAAGCAAGCCCGACACAAAAGGACAAATACTGTATGAATGCGTTACTATGAACCAAATATATTGTGTAATATATTGTTTGATTAAAAAAAAAAAATTATATGTATCCATTACATTTAATTGAGAAATGTAAAAAAAAAAAAAAAAATTCCCTGTTATGATTCAACAACAGATTGGAGTGGCAAAAGAATGAATCAGTGAACTTGAAGACAACTCAAATTATTTAGTCTGAGGAACAGAAAGAGGAAGAAAAGAAAGAGAAAGAGACAGAGAGAATATTCAAAGAAATAATGGCACAAAAACTTCCAAATTTAATAAGACATGAATACAAACATCCAAAATACTCAAAGAGTTCCAAATAGGATAAACCCAAATGGATGCACACAGAACCACGTTATAACCAAACTGTCAAATGCCAAAGATAGAGAATTCTTAAAGCCACAAGAGAGGAGCAACATGTCAAATATAAGAAAGCCTCAATAAGATTAAATGCCAATTTCTTACTGGAAACAATGGGGGCAAGGAGGCAGTGTGAAGACATATTTAAAGCATTGAAAGCAAAAAAAATGTCAACCAAGAATTCTGTATCTGGCTAAATTGTCTTTCAAAAGTGAGGGATACATTAAGACATTCCCAGATAAAGAAAAGCTAAGGGATTCTGTCATCACTAGACTGGCTATCCAACACATACTAAAGGGACTTCTGCAGGTTGAAAGAAAAGGACACTAGACAAATGACTGAGGCTACATGAAGAAATAAAGACCTCTAGTAAAGATAATGACATGGATAAATATAAATATCAGTAATATTGTATTTTTGATTTGTAACCCCACTTTTTACTTCCTACAGGATCTAAAAGGCAAATGTATAATATGTAATGATAAATCAATGGTTTTGGAATCAAATGTAAATATATAATTTGTGACAAGAACTACATAAAGGGGGGGGCAGATGTGGCTCAAATGGTTGGGCGTCCGTCTGCCATATGGAGGAACCTGGGTTCGATCCCTGGGACCTCCCGGTAAAATAAAAAATGTATATATAGAAGGCACATGGGCTGCCAGGCTCTGTGTGCTGGTGAGCCACTAGGCTCCGGGAGCCATGCAGCAAGATGATGACGCAACAAGAGAGAGACGCAGGGGAGAGACAAGACGAGATGCTCCGAAAGCTCCGGAAGCCAGGAGCTGAAGTGATGCAGGCGGCAGAATACCTGTCTCCTACATCGGAAGTCTCCAGGATCGAATCCTGGTGAAGACTGGAGGAGGAGGATGAGAAGAGATGGCAGGAAACAGACACAGAGAATTGCCCAGCAAATGGACACAAAACAGCAAATGGGGAAGGGGGGGGTTTAAAATGGATAAATAGATAAATCTTTAAAAAAAAAAAAGGACTACATAAAGGTGTGTGATACATAAAGGTATATGAACATAGTTTATATATGTTACTGAAATTATTAAGTTGGTATCAAAGCAATGAGATTGTTATAGATTTAGGATGTTAAATTTAAGCCCCAAGGTAATCACAAAGAAAATATCAGTGAGTATGCAAACTTACAGACAGAAAATAGAGTACATGTTTCCAGGGATGGGGGCCAGGGACAATGGGTAGTTAATGCAAAATGAGTATAAGGTTTCTGTTTGGGTGAAGGGAAAGTTCTAGTAATAGATGGTGGTGAGCGTACTGCAACACTGTGAATGTGATTAATCCCACTGAACGGTATGCTTGGGAGGGGTTGGTATGTAAAGATTTATGTTGTATATATGTTTCCACAATTAAAAACAAAGAGAAAAACTAAAGAGATCATGACAATTAAATGAAACTGAATGAGATCTAAAAATGCAGACAAAAAGTCTCAAAAGGACATTACTGCGACATAAGAGATAGCATATATCTTGACATAAATTTTACATCAAAATTTCTTGAACTTGATGAATGCATTTAAAGTGATTATATAAGTGAATATTCTTGTTCATAGGAAAACTTTATAGTTGGAGATGAAATCACTTCCACCCAAAGGCTTATGATCTAAAATAATAACCAAAACCCATCTTTAGACAGTTCCAAAAAGACCTCAGGAGAATATTCCTATTTAAAATACAGTAGTTATTTCTGACAAAAACAAAATCAATAAAGTAGACAATTTTTGAGAAAGGCCCCTTCAGTAACAAATTAAATTTTACATACCTGTAATATCAAGAACCGAAGGAGATGCAATGTAGTATCTATGAACTGTTTCCAGAAGTTGAGCACCATGGCCTTGACCTTGAAATGGAGTCAATATCAGCATCTGACTATGGTAAAGAAATTAGTTTAAAATTAAAATACCACATGACCACTATAAAAGCTGTGAATCACTAAAGTATTATGAACAATTTTAAAGTTTGTGATTTTTTTTTTTCAATCAACCTTCAAGAAATCCAAAAATTATCAATACTCAACACTGGTTTAATTTTCCACACAGTTTCAAAGGGAACAATGAAATAAATCAGTATATAGCCTATGAATAATGGTGATTTTTTTTTTTTTAACAAATCAACACTATTATCACAAGTATTGGAAACTTCAGCAGTTCCTTCTTCTGAAATAAAAGACAAGGCACGTGTTATACTGCCAATTACCTTACACGTGGCCGGGTTTTGTCTGGGTACACATAGTAATTATAGACTGTCATGTAGCCCACGGTCGCAAAGAGCGTAGCTCCATCCTTATTATACTTCTCAAATCTGCAGATAAAACAGAAAGCCAAGCAGGTCAATTACAGTCGCGCTCCCATGCAGTGTCCATTTTCTTTTCCATTCTCTGACTGAATTTTCAGTGTCAGCAAGCTACTCTGTGAGGGCCCAATGGGTACACCTGCTATGTTCTGAATGTACAATTCACTTAATTGGTGTGCAGCAACTTGGATAAATCAGGCCTCTTTACATCACTTCAGTGCACTTGCCTATTATAAAGATGAATAGGTGGCAAGTAAAAGAAAACACAGGCAAAGCTCATTTTACTGTTTAAGCCTACATTCAGGGCCCTAACGGACAACAGCATTTAATTCAGCTCTATTCTCAAGGTCTCCCAAAGCATAATGAAGGAAAACTCAAGCCTCATAAACAATAGTTTTTCTTTCCTGGGAAAAATATCATTATACTATCCCAATAATTGGGCCGCCACAATTAAAATGCTGGCTTTGTGGAGGTAATAAGGTCTACTGTTGCTTTAGAACTGTACTTACACTAGAAAGTAGTGCCATCTTTCATCATCCACGTCAATAAAGCTAGCAGTTTCAATAAACCACATCAAAAAGGTCTGAAGCCTTTCATGATATTCTCGAAAGCCTCTACATGTCATGTCAGCCTAGGGAAAAAGCCAGGAAAAGTCAGGTGAAACTCATCACAGAGGTAAGCAGAAGTCTGCAGAAGACAAAACTATCCTATGGGAAAATGTTTAGAAGTCTCAGGTTAAGATGTGTACACAGACACACACACCCAGAAAACACATTTCTTTTTTTAATGCTGATAAAAAAAACTTGTTTCCTGAAGTTAACATAAATCACTGGAAATAACACAACAAAATAGCATACAGGTTTCAGGCAAATGGAATAACTTTACCTAAGAAATATTATGACTTATCTTTACCTTGTATATCTGAAAGGTAAAGTTTTCTCCTCCAGTTGGACTAAGAACTGAGTATGTATGCAGTAAGGTTCCAAATGGCTTGAAATCAACTTCCTTTTCCAGCAAAGAGAGAAAATCATTCGTGTTTGTGCAAAATCCAGAGGGAATGATCTGTCTAATTTTGCCCTCGACATCATCTGCCTAAAGAATGGAGGGTAAAAGACATAAAAAATTATTAACAAATTTGACTTTTGGTTGAATATGCTCAATACCTTTGGAATGGACAAAACCCCCAAAACCCCCAAAACTTTAGTTCACAGTTAAATAAGAGAAGTAAACACATAGTAAACTGGAAAAGGATGAGTTATATGCACCTAAGACTAAACTGAAACACAAATCTGAGATAAGCATAACAAATAGTAAGAGGAAGCAGATAGGCTGTTATCAAGTACAAGAATAAGAGCAATATTATGAAAATTTTAATATCATGTAGAAAATGCTGACTCTACCCCTTCATGATAATCTGAACTAGCCAAAACAAAAGGCTTATTATTATATGTGCCAAAGAGATCATATTATCCAGGACATGGAAAGATCACCAGCAGTAGTGAGGTGAGGCTTGAGTCTACGCAAATGAATAGTAACCCCCGAATGAACAAGTGGACAGGTCACAACACTCTCATACACTGAATTCAAAATTAGAAAGATAGTTTTTAGGAAATACATAAATTATATGAACTGATACATCATCCACTCATCTCTACAATATGGCACAATTGTTTAGACTTGCATTTGTGAAGGTGGAAAAAGACAAGTCTGGACAACAAAATTAAACTCAGAGATTAAAATTACCCTTGTTAAACAACCTTGATGAATGCTAAAACTATCATCTGAGCAGACTTCATAATCCCTTTCAAAACCCCAAAAGACCACTTGATTGAATACATTTACTACTTCTCTTTATCCATGAATATTTGATGAAGTCTTACAATAAAGTATTACTGCTTCTCACCAGGCAATAAAACTTAATGAATTGGTCTCAACTTAACAAAACCTTATCCCTCAATACAGTCCCTAAAAGCCTGACATTACATTCAACAAAATGAGCTTGCATTCTATTCAAACTTTTTCCTGAACAATGAGGCCAGGTTTTTACTTAATGGAGTTTGCCGTGAGTTCAGCTGTAATGTTTGTATTGTATCTATTTCCACAAGGACTGACACAAGAACACTTTGTGTTAACTTACTAAGCAGCTCTTTCATACCGTTTACATGCATGATGGGTATTAGTTCTAAACCAAGACCCTTGCTACTTAGCATTCAAAACAGGGAAATTAAGATGCTTAGGACAAAATACACTACAAAAGGCTAATACAACATGCTACTAATTCCTGTCCTTTCAACCATCTTTTAAATAAGTAGAAGCAATGCACCTGCAGATGAATAGCACTTTATTATCATTCAGTTACATTTTAGGATAGAGAACTAGGGATGGAGTTTATCACAAACAAGTTTTATTCTCAATGCTCTGGTACCACCAACATTTATATATAACTTGTTTATATCTATAAAAAAGAGCTATTATTTAAAATATAGCTCTTCAACATTTTGCTCAATAGCTTATTTCGAATACACACACCAGTCCTTGCAATTCATTCACCTTTAAGATCTAATAAATGCATGAGAGAACTATTTTTGCTTATTTTTAAGGTACTATTTAAATATTTTTTCTTGAAACTGCTATCTAATGATAAGAGACCATCTTAAGCATAGTTTATAGAATCAGTACAATTTCAATAACTACAAGAGGAAATTGTAATAATGAGAGTTTTAATAGGTCTGTTGTGCAGCAATTAAAATCCAAAGTACTGATGAATAAAGTAGTATAATTTTAGTTCAGGTTAAAAAAAAGCTAAGAAAAACTACATTTAAATAAAGATGTTTATAATCTATCAATTAAAGAAAATCAATTCAAGACATTTATAGCATGTATAATTATCATATTTGAAAACTTTCCCTATGGCCTGTCTTCTCAACAAGGTATTGCAAAGCATGATCAAATCACTTCTTCCATCAAATCTACTTCAAACATCTCTCAGAAACTCTAAGTTTCGACTGGCAGTTCTGATGAAAGAGAGCAACTCGAAGGCTTGAGGTTCAATAAAGTTGAAGGAGAGTTAATGTTTAACTTTCAGCCTTAAAAGGACAACTATTTTTTGTAATAAATATCTTCAAATAAAATATTTTGCTCACATATAAAATAAAATAACATGCAAAGTATACATTATTTTTAGAACTGATATTAAGAAAGAAAAAGCTAGGTTTAAAAGCAAGGAATGTGTTATACATGCATTGAGTAGAGAAAATGTATATCTGATATGCTTACATAAAACACACAATTAAAACCAAACAGCTCCTAGAATTCAGAACTTTTTGCTTTGCTAAGGGAAAAACGCCTGCATTTCTCTTTTAAATGGATTCTATTTTAAAGGGGAAAAAAAAATCCTATACCCACCATGTCTTAGAGATCTGTACTCTCTTCTAAAAAAAGATTAACACAATTCAGTTCAGTTAAATTTAAAATAATCACTTTCAAACTAATAAAATCATAATTAAAGAAAAACTCCATCTTATCAATTCTTAATTGAATGCAGTTAAGCGAAACCTTTTAGATTCTATGCTTGCAGCTAAAAGCCTTTAAATTCTACTTTAAATTAAGATTATATACAAATACAGAAAGAATAAGGAATTACACTGAATAGAGCGAGAATCCAGAATGCAACCTAACATATTTAATTAATAAGGACATTCCTTATAAATGTTTTCCTAACATTTGGGAATCTTAAAAAAAAGTATAAAGGCAACTATTCTACTTAAGCCTTATATTAGTGGTCATGATGAAATGTTTTAGATTACATATTCTCTCACTATGGTCATTTTCAGTTCCAATGTTCTATACTTTGTTCCACATGAAGATGTTCCTAAGTTCCTAAAAGCAATTTTTGCTTTTCTTCATCACTGCATAAAATGTGCCTGAGGATAACTGGTAATCCGTTAAAATATAAATATGTTTACACTTGTATTTGTATTTATAAACATTTGAAAACCCCATGACCTCTTTAGAGTCGCATCCTAAGCAGTACCATTACCTACATTTATTTTTGAGTGAGCAATGGATGGCATATTAGGTAAGTAGTATATGCTGCCCTTTATTTGGCTAAAGTGGCACATGGATTTTAGCTGTAATTCTAAGAATACCTAAAATATGCTACAAAACAAGACAAAAAATTCCTTATCTAATTAATTTACTCAATCTCATATTCTCTGGCAATATTTAGGCTTTAATGGTAAAAATATGAGTACTGTTAGAGAAATTAAAAGTTGTATTCTATTTATTTATATTGTATTAGTGCTTAGCTATGTGAACTCATAAACAAAATTCCAAGATAAAAATCCAAATATACAATTTTAAAGCTTTTTATGATTTTTCCACTTGTACACAGAATTTTGTTATAAAAAGGCTAAAAATTCCAGAAATTAGTAATAATCTACTCTCAAATTCAATCCATATTGATGGGAGACAAGGATAAAAGATATGGCTGAAATTCACAGATAATAAAACCTAATGAATGTATTACAACTTCCTCTACCAAACCTTCCCCAGAAATGCTAGCACTTAGCAAGACTGAATAATCTTAGTTACATACCCTTTCACTTGGCATTTTTTTAGCACCTCATTTCCTTGAGGTAAGCAATGAAATTGCCTCAAAAGTGGGCAGGAGGAATTAATAAAAGCACAGGTCAGGGACAACCATAAAACAGCCATCAGTGCCTGAATAACTGAAGTTTATTGTATTGTAAAATTCAGAATAATTATGTTGCCTTTTAAAGATGGGGGCTAGTGGGGAGATTATACAGGACCAATAGATTAACTTAATTCCTTGTATTATTTTATATATACCAATTCAAGAATGCAAAGTAGGTGAGAAATTTTAAAAAGTATTTTAAAACATTGATGCATACCAGAACATTCAAAGAAAGCTGAGAGAGCAGGGTTATTATAAAAGAATAAACTAATGACTTTAGGTATGTATATGTCCTACATAATATGGCATAATGTGCTTTCAGATGTGCACAACCTTTCTACTTTACTGACCTTTGTTAGAATTTCAAACTCTGGCTTGCTCCTTATTTTAGGTTTTCAGGATTCTAGGAGGGAAAAGATAGTTTCCTATGTAGGTTTTCAGAGATCTCATTTGACATTCTAAGTAAATATGATATTTAAAGTGTTTTAAGTCTTCTCCTATAGGTGCTGGGCTCTTGCAGTCTGGTGGAAATGGTGAGACAAGATTTGAGCAAAATTCTTCTTATTCAGTTATACAGGCATCTTAGTTTTAATTGTAACTAAAGAATTTTAGATGCAACTGGAGAATTCATTTGGAAGAGAAAAAGATGAAGGGTTAATGTAATGGCAAACCTCATAATAAGCAAATTAACCTCTAAGCAGATTTGCTGTGGCTTCTGACCACCTAAACAAGGATATTTTGTTTCCACACTCAAAAATAACACTACATAGTATGGTCTGCAAAAATGTAACTATGACATGTTATATATAATAGTCTCAAACCTAACACATCCAAAACAAAATTCCTGATTTTTCCCACTGAAACCTACTTCTTCTTCAGTCTTCCCTATTTCAGTTAATGTTATATTATATCTAATACAAAAGCAAATCCTACTGGCTCTACCTCCAAAATACATCTTCAGTCTGCCAAGTGAATCCAATGTTGTCTATACAACTGCAATGTTCTACTCTCCCTTCCTTCACTTGCCCACTACAGTATATTCTCTGCAGAGCAGCCAGAATCATCTTTTAAAATGTAAATCACATGGTATGACCCCTCCTCCCCACACCTGCTTAAAAATTCTAAAGGCTGCCAACACTACTCTCTTCCAAGCACTTTATTGTGGCATATAAGACCTACATGATACAGCTTTGCTAACACCCTTCAACTATCTCCTACCTGTCTCTCTATAACCACAATTTATCCACAATGACCTTTCTGTACTACAAAAATGCCAAGAGGGTTCTATTTAGGGCCTTTGCATTTGCTGGTCCCTCTGCTTAAGAAATTCTTATGCCAGGTTATTACATGGCCGGCTCCTTTTCATCACACATGATCACTAAAAACAGCAATTCCTCAAAGACATCTTCCCTGACCACTCTGTCTAAAATTAAGTCCCTCTCCCAACTCTAGTTCTCTAAAAAGTTTCTTCATAACATTTAACACTATCTGAATTTAACTTATTTACTATTTGTTTACTGATGTTCTCCTTGGCTAGAATGAATGGTTCATGAGCAGTAAGTTTTTGTTTGCCATTATCTCTACCATCAAGAACACAGAAGGCACTGTGGAATGAACACGCCCACTACAAACACACACAGAACACTCCCACTCCCCCAACATCCACTACCCAATCTTTTTTCTTTCATTAAAAAAAAAAAAAATTGAAGTATATCATTCATAAATGAACATACATAAATAATAACCGTTTTTTATGAGAAAAAAATGTCTTTGCTTGAACATTTAATATAAATGATCTTTGACCATGAAGCAAATAAGTAACCCTACAAAAAGACATTATAAAAGATTAATTTCTTATCCTAACACAGTACTTCTAAATGGAAAAACCTGATTTTCTAGAATGGAACAATTAGAAGCCAATGCAAATACAAAGTTATTTTCACTGCATGTACTATTTGAAAGATTTATCAATAACTAAGTCAATACTTCCTTTGGAAGAAATCAGTTAAGCTCTATCAGCCTCAACTAAACACACACAAAGATAACAAAAGAAAGCCAAAAAAAAAACCACAAAAAATCCCAGCCACATCCAAACCCTTAAAACAACAGTGAATTTTGTATAACACAAGGAAAACCACCACTACCTACACTTTTTGTTTTGTTTTTGCTCGCTGTCTGCTCATTGTCTTTTTTTTTTTCTCTCAATGTCTGGTCGTTGTCTGTCTGTTTTTCTTTAGGAGTTACCAGGAACCAAACCTCCCATCTGGGAGGCAGGCACTCAACTGCTTGAGGCACATCCACTCCCTATTCTTGTGCTTTTTGTTGTCTTGCTCGTTGTTTATCTAGCTGGACTTGGGTATGGAGAATTTAACAATTTAATAGAAATATCTGATAACAGAAAAACTCCATTTTAATTAATTTATGTTAAACGCTAATTTATATCTTCTCAAACATCAAATCAACACAACTACAATTGCTTATACTTCTGCAAAATTTCAAAATTCCCAAGGGACACAAACCACTGGATAAAACAAATATTAAGTGCAGTTACATATTATGTATCTGGCAAGCTTTGTCATCTCAAATAGGGCTGGGAAATGGTAGCAAACAAGTGGGTGCTCAAAATATTTCTGACACTAATGTTGATGAACAGAAAAAAGACTATTTAGGACCTCTTATACACAATTCATATTATACATGATTCCATTAAATTTACTGATAGTTTTTTTTTAAGTTAGAGAAGTTGCAGGTTTACAGAAAAAATCATGCATAAACTGATATGGTTTTGTAATTCATAAGACATAGATGTCAAGGGATTGTTTGCAAGAGGGTCCCATAAAATGATAGCAGTAAATTAGGAGCTAATAGCATAAAATCTTGGAAGAGGGAAAAAAATGCAGACTGTAAAAGACAGAAATAAAGCTAACAAGCACAAGGGTCTGGACCCACTTAGAAAAGGTTACAATAATCCCAACATCTTTAAATCAGACTGTTAACATAGATTATACAAAATACCACTAAGTAATCATCTCTTAGTAAAATCTTGATTGTTTACTAGTTGTTTTACTTTGGGAAAGTCCTTTACCATAAAACAAATCCCCCAAAAATTAAACAGAAAAAAAAACCCCAAAAATCTAGCCTGTTTTGACTGAGCTCAAAACTTAACAAATTCTTGATAGCCAAGGTAAAAAGCAAAACATGAGGATTTACAGAGCTCTCTTTTAAGAAAAAGAAGCAAACTAGATATGTAAATAAAGATAACAAAAGAAACAAACTTCCTTTAGCATGAAATTATAGAAGTACACTACATGGACTTTTTTATGCAAATCTCCTTGAACAATAATCTAGTACTTTCAGTATACTCTATATGCAACTATTTAGTTCTAGTCCAGGGGTTCTTAACCTTTTTTGTTCCACGGACCTCTTTGCTAGTAGGTGAAATGAATACTACTATAATTTATTTATTGCATATATTTATAAATGAAGGAAATGCTAGATTTCAGTTAGAGGTCAGAGAAAATGAAAGTAATAAGTTGATTTTTTTTTCAATTCAAGTTCACAGACCCCCTGACAACTTTCCACAGACCCCTTCAGGGTCCATGGATCCTTGGTTAAGAATCCCTGTTCTAGACATTATACCAGACACTTATATACAGCATATTTCCACATTTACTCCTCATAACTGTCCTATAACTATTATCCTTATACTTTATCTGATGAAACAAATTTAAGAGATTACATGCTATACTCAAAGTAGCATAGCTAAAAAAAGACATGTAGCCTAAATAGTAACCCAGTTCTTTTAACTCCAAGGCCAACCATGTCCTTCCCCTTAACTCCTCAGTAGTGCAGGTGTTTGATTCTTGATTTATTTTCTTTATACTAGACTTTAAGATAGCAAAGATTAAGTTTATTATGAAAGTAAAAACTAACTTGCAAAGTTCCCTAAATGGTAAGGCTACCCTATCTCTGCAAAAATAAGGTGCAGGCAGTAGTCAGAAGTGGGAAGCAGGGAAGTGGCTGTGGCTCAATCAGTGGGGCTCCCGTTTACCATATGGGAGGCCCCGGGTTCGGTTCCCGGGGCCTCCTGGTGAAGGCAAGCCCGCCCGCACGGTGTGGTTAGCTGACCCAGCGAGTACAAGCAGCAAGGGGGGGATAAATGAATAAATAAATAAAATCTTAAAAAAAAAAAAAAGAAGTGGGAAGCAACCCAAGTGTCCATCAGTAGGTGACTGGATAAACAGAATGTGGCATATACATTCAATGGATTATTATTCAGCCATAAAAAGGAATGAAACTCTGATACAGGCTACAACATGGATAAACCCTGAAGACATCATGTTGAGTAAAACAAGGCAGACACAAAAGGACAAATATTGTATGACTTCACTTATATGAAATAACTGTGCAAATTCAGAGACAGAAAGTGGATTACAGAGCACGCCCTGCGGTCCCGCGGATCTGTCTCTTGCTTCAACAGTGTTTGAATGGAACAGACCTGGGGCCTATTCCCCACATCTCTTTGTCGTCGACCACCTTCCAACTGATTCTCAAGTTGCAACCTTCGGGACCAACTTCTCGGCCATCCCCTAGCGACGAGCTAACACCGTTTTTTTGTGGTTAGCTCCTCATTGTCAACCAACCATGACATCCCAGATCCGTCAGAATTATTCCACTGAAGTGGAGGCCTCTGTTAACCGCCTGGTCAACCTGCAGCTGCAGGCCTCCTACACCTACCTCTCTCTGGGCTACTACTTCGGCCGCGAAGATGTGGCCCTGAAGGGCGTGGACCACTTCTTCCACAAGTTGGCGAAGGAGAAGTGCGAGGGCGCGAGCTTCTCTTGAAGATGCAAAACCAGCACAGTGGCCAAGCCCTCTTCTAGGACATGCAGAAGCCATCCTAAGACGAGTGGGGTAAAACCCTAGATGCCATGGAAGCTGCCCTGGTCCTGGAGAAGAGTCTGAACCAGGCCCTTTTGGATCTGCATGCCCTGGGATCTGCCAACACAGACCCCTATCTCTGTGACTTCCTGGAGAACCATTTCCTAGACGGGGAGGTGAAACTGATCAAGAAGACAGGCGACCACCTGACCAACCTTCGCAGGCTGGCTGACCCGCATGCCACGCTGGGCAAGTATCTCTTCAAAAGGCTCACCCTCAAAGACGACTAGGAGCCTCCAGAGCCCAGAGGCCATGGCGGGGGAACCCCCTCTACTCTCCCGGAATCCAGGCTTCTGCCTGAGCCCCTCCAGCCAGGAGACATTTTTCTTTCTAACTGCCATCTTGTAGCCTTCTAACAAGCCCTGAACCAAACAATAAAGCTTTTTGCAGCAAAAAAAAAAAGAAAAAAAAGAAAGTGGATTACAGACTACCAGGGCTGGTGGTGGGTGGAGTGGGGGCTAAAGCAGATAGGGAATGGGAAGTTAAAGCTTAATGGGTAAGAGTTTCAGTTTGAGGTGATGGAAAACTTTTGGTAATGGATGATGGTGATGGTAACAGAACATTGTGAATGTAATTAATGCCACTGAATTATATACTTGAAACTGGTTAAAATGGGAAATATTACATTGTATATATGTTAGCACAGCAAAAAAAAATTTTTAAGTACAGAAATACATATAGACATTCAAAGATTTTCCTCAAAAAGCAGCACAAATATTTGAATAAAAAGTCAATTAAGGGCCCTAAATTCTGCCCATAAACCATGGAAAAAATGAGCTTAGCCTTGAAGATTCTGAGAAGTTACCAAATGCTGCCTTGCCACTATCAAAATAAGAAGCCTGTGGAATATTTAATTCTGAGAAGAACTACCTCCCAAAGTAATTAAATGAGCTGACAATCACAAGGGTATTTCAGATAGTCCATAAGCTTTTCTTTTGTAATATGTGATTTACAATAGCCTACTCAGTTAGAAGAATCGCAGAAGAGGGCACATAGGGGTCCCACAAGCTTTTTTTCATAATTTCAAAAAAAATCTAGAATATACAGTTATTGGAAATAAGTCAGTCAATATTAAGACACCAAATGTCTCTGCCTTGGGTCAGAGCTAATAATCAAATGCACCAACAATATAGATTTTACAGTATTTCTTCTATTATTCATTTTACAAATCCAACTGAGTTTTCACCATTCTTCACTTTTTTTTTTTTTTTTACCGGGAGGTCCCGGGGATCGAACCTGGGTCCCTCCATATGGGAGACAGACGCCCAACCATTTGAGCTACATCCGTCCCCCATTCTTCACTTTTATTGACCCTCTTATTTTAACTATTGCAGTAGCCTCCTGTTTTTTTTTTTTTTGAAAATTAAAAAAAAAACCTTTTATTTTAAAGCAGTTTTATTGAGATATATTCACATATTATACAATCTATCCAAAGTGTATTATCAATGGCTCTTAGTATAATCAAAATGTTGTGCATTCATTACCAAAAAAAGTTTTAGAACAATTTCATTACTCCTGAAAGAAAAACAATTTCATTACTCCTAGAAGAAAAACTCCACATCCCTTGCTCCTGTTTTATTTTTTCTAGTCTTTCTCCCCTCAAACTGATTCTTTACACTCTACTCTAGCCAGATCAGTTTTTGTAAAAGAGGATCTGTCATTTCATTCTACTACTACTTAAAATCTTTTCATAGCTCACACAGTGTCCTAGTTTGCCAGGGCTGTTGTAACAAAGTACCACAGACTAATTGACTTAAACAACATAAATTTATTGTCTTGCAATTTTGGAAGCTAGAAGTCCAAATCCAAATCAAAGTAACAGCAGGGCCATGTTTTCTTTGATGTCTGTAGCATTCTGGTTGTAGCTTGCCGACAATCCACAATTCAATCTCTGCCTCCCTCATAGGCCATCTCTCTCCCACTCTGTCTCTTCCTTCTGTGTCCAAATTTCCTCTGCTTCTAAGGACTCCAGTCATACTGTAGCATTAGAGCTCACCGTGACTCAGTCTGGTCTCACCTTAACTAATAACATCTTCAAAGATGCTATTTACAAATGGGTTCATAGCCACAGAACCAGGGGTTAGGACTTGAACATGCCTTTGTGGAAGACATGATTCAATCCAGAACTCACTGCCAATAAGATAAATTCTAAAAATCCTTGGCAGGGTACAAAATTTGTGTGATATTTATTACAGCAGCAACCTACTTCCTGGTACCAAAATCTGTATTTGTTTTCCGTGGCTGCTTAAAATAGAAATGTATTCTCTCACAGTCCTGGCAGCAAAGTCTGAAATTAATATCACTGAACCAAAAACAAAGTTTCAGCAGGGCCACATGCCCTCCAGAGGCTCTAAGGGAGAATTCATTAGTTGCCTCTCCCAGCTTCTGGTGGCTAACAGCATTTCTTGGCTTGCGACCATTTCACTCCAATCTCTGTTTGTGGTGACACTACGCTTCTTCTGTCAGTCCTCAAATCTCCCTTGCCTCACTCTTATCAGGATACATGTGACTGCATTTATGGCCCAACTGGATAATCCATGATAATCTCCCCACCTCGAGATCTTTAACTTAATCACATAGGCAAAATCTTCTTTTGCCATATAAGGTAACATTCACAGGTTCGAGATTAGGACATGGATATCTTTTGGGGGCCATTAGTCAGTCTACTGCAGATAGTTGCATTCCTTTCAATCTCTCTCTTTGCCTTTACCCGCATTTATTCATTTGTTTCAAATAGTTTTATAAAGTAATCAGTTCAGCTATCGATGTTCATAAAGGGATATATTAGCAAAATTTGTGGGATGTGAGGTAAAGCAAGAGAAATTAAATAGACAGATTCTACATGAAGTAAAAGTAGAAAATTTAGATATTTCCTTCCGTCTTCTTTCACTTCTGGGAAAAGAAGTGATTTTCATGTTCACAATTAAAAAACAAAGTTGGTTAAGTGAGTTTAAAAGAAATTACAACTATGATCATAAAAACCAAGGACTGGGGTCAGATGTGGCTCAACTGGTTGGGCGTCCGTTTCCCATATGGAGGGACCCGGGTTCGATCCCTGGGACCTCCTGGTAAAAAAAAAAAAAAAAAAAAAAAAAACCAAGGATTTTATGGAGAAGGTCTACCCAGGAAACAGAACAGGCTAAGGATCATGATCACAATCACAAGGTTAATTGAAATGGTGGTAGGCAAATGGCTATATAACTAAAGATTATATATGTGATTTTACAATTACTATGTAACATTCTTCACTCAAACTTTTACATTTTAAAACTCAATCGGAAGAGTTAAAAAATAAATTAATTTTTGTTCTTACCTCCACACAATCAAAGTTTTCATCAACTTTAGATGCATATTCAACACGGAACATTGTTGACAGGCTACCAGCAATATAATATAAAAGGATCTTCAGACCTTTGTAACCAAAAGCAGTTTCACTGAAGGGGTAAAAAAACAAACAAACAAACAAAAAAACCAGCAATAATCAAGACCCCAAGATGAATTTTTGCAAAGTCATTAAAAAGTATTAGCCCTGCATGTAAACAATTTTAAATTTATGGGAGTTTCAAGATTTTAAACTACACTACTTAAAAAAAGAAACAAATATTTGTAATGAAACTGTGCCTCAGTTTTCCTCATCTATAAGATGTAAAGGTAGAAAAGTATCTACCTCAGGGTTGTTGTTTGGGTTAAATGAGTGAGTTAATACATGTAAACCACTTACAAGATTGAATGGCATACTTTAAGCACTCAAAAAATGTTAGCCTTTACCACAACTGTTACTGCTACTGTTGCTGTTACTATTACTAGGAAAAAACATTTCAAATCAGAGATAAGTATTAAACTAGAACCTCGGGAAGCGGCTGTGGCTCAATCAGTAGGGCTCCCGTTTACCATATGGGAGGCCCCGGTTCGATTCCCGGGGCCTCCTGGTGAAGGCAAGCCCGCCCGCACGGCGTGGTTAGCTGACCCAGCGAGCACAAGCAGCAAGGGGGGGATAAATGAATAAATAAATAAAATCTTTAAAAAAAAAAAATAAACTAGAACCTCAACAGGCAAGCAGCTAAGACCTAGCCTCAGCCCAGTCTTTCCAATTTACTATTTGTTTCCACTGCCAATAATGAGAGCTGGTGACAGCAACTGTCTAATTATAACTTAAATCCAACTATGAACCCAGAAAGCAGATCTGGAGCTACTGACATTTTTCCAGCTCTGCTTGCTGTTATTCATCTAAGTTAGAGTCTTCTAAAAGGTGAATTGTGAAATGTCTAAGAATAGATTAGTGGCTACATTGGGCTGGGGAAGGCGAAAGGGCAAAGGGAGTGACTCCTAATGGGTATGGTTTTTGGGGAATGTGATGAAAATGTTCTAAAATTGATAGTGGTATGGCGGCACAACTCTAAATATACTAAAAAACATTGTTTTATATACTTTAAATCAATGAATTGTGTGGTAGATTATACTTCAGTAAAGTGAATTCTGAAAGAAAAATGTTTGAAAGAAGCAGTGCCATTTCCAGATGTTTGTCTAGACTACCAAAATAAAATATGAGCACTGTTCATTCCAAGGACCCTGAAAGTTATGTGCTGTAGAAAAGAGTGGCAATGATATTAGAATCAAGACAAATGTCATACCTGAGCCATGAGGTACAGGGTTATAATGATTGTGACTACCACCAACCTTCCTTATAAGAATGGTATGCAAGCACACCACTTTTCAATGACATTATAAAAAACAGGTAAATGTGCAAAGTGCCGTAAAGAAGCAGTATTTGTGAGATTAGGTCTATCCTTTAGGATATTACCAGAGGAAGAGATTTTTTATAGTAGCAAGATGAAGAAAATAAAATAAATATCCCCTTAAAGACAGAAATCCAAAAAGAAACATTCTTATTTTTATAATAAAACAAAATCTGTTTAAAATATGAAAGACTCAAATTTTGGCATGAAATTATGTAATAAATTATTTAATATTTAAAAGCACATAAAATACCTAATCTGAAACATTAATAATGAAAATTTCTCAGGAAATATGTTGTGTGGAGACATTTGTCAAAGAGTCCACACTGATCAAGATGGCAGAGTGAGATGCACCATAGCTCTACCCTCATACAAAAGCTTTAAATAACCAAGCAAGAACTGGCAGTAACATCTTTCTCAAAGATCCTAAAACAGTGAAAGGGTTGCAGCAACAGGGTGAGTGCCAAATCAAGAAAAAGGGCACTTAAAAATTAGGATCTCATGACACACTGGTTGGTCCCTCCCTCACCGCTCCCCGGCTCGGTGCAGAGTTGGCCCATGCTCCCAGGTCCTGGTTCTAGAGGGAGCAGAGTAACCTATGTACAAGTACTGGGAGCATATACGTACGGCCCAAACTGTCTGGTAGGGACCTGAGGGACTAGCTGTACCAGAACTTGCCCCACGTGTTGCAAGCAGCTCACAGAGCACTCCTACAGAAAACTCCTACAGAAATCAAAAGTTGAGTTGCCTTGGGTAGGGGATTTCTGACTGTAGGAAAATGCAATGCCCAGGACTATGAGGAAACTATTTCCTGGGGAAGAGGGAAATATTTGGAACTGTAAAAATGGGGGAATTCCCAGGGCCACATGCACAAGCCAGGGAGGCCTCTACACATTGGCCTACAGCTTTTGTCCAAACTTATGGATAAGTCCTGAAGGAGGTGCACTTGCACAGGTCAATCTGTAAAGGCTGGGAAAGGTATTTTCTTTTCTCCCTTTTTAAAAAAAATAACTCCTGGCATCCAAGGAATGCTCTGTCAAAACGCTAGCTGGAAGCAACAGACACCTCAGAGTGTAAATTCCAGCAATTATATACTAAAATGTCAAAATGTCCATGTTTCAATAAAAGATTACAAAACATACAAAGAAATAGGAAGTGGTGGCCAGGGCAAAGGGTAAGGTTAAAGCACTGGGAATCATCAATGAAAAAGACGAGACCTGGAATATACCAGTCAGAGACTTTTTAAAAAAGGTCCTAAATATGCTCAAAGAGCTCAAGGAAAACATGGACAAAGAACTGAAGGAAATTAGGAAAATGAAAGATGAACACAAAGAAATTATCAATAGGGAGGTGAAAACTATGAAAAGGAATGAAACAGAACGGAAAACTACAGTTGCAGAAATTAAAAATTCCCTACAGCAGTTCCACAGCAGATTGGAGTTGGCAGAAGAAAGATCAGAGAACTTGAAGATAAGACAGCTGAGGGAAGCAGATGTGGCTCAAGCGATTGGGCTCCCATCTACCTATGGGAGGCCCCAGGTTTGAGTCCCAAGGCCTCCTGGTGAAGGCAAGCTGGCCCGCACCGGTGGAGAGCTGACAGCCCGTGCCCAAGGAGAGCTAGCACAGCAAGATGACGCAACAAAGGGAGACAAGCAGACAAAGGGGAAAAAAAATATGCAGAGAATGGTCACAGAGAGCAGAAGTGAGCACAAGTGGTGGTGGTGGGGATAAATAAAATAAATCTTAAAAAAAAAAAAAGAAAAAAAAAAAGACAATTGAAATCATTTAGTCTGAAGAGCAGAAAAAGGAAAGAATGAAAAAAGGTGAACAGAGTCTGAGGAACCTGTGGGACACCATTAAAGGTACCAATACATCCATGGTGGAATACAAGAGCGAAAAGGGGCAGAGAGAATATTCAAAGATATTAACAGCTGAAAACTTCCCAAATTTAATGAAATACACGAATATACAAATCCGAGAATGCTCAATGAACCCCAAACAGACCCACGCTGTGGCATATTAAAACCAAACCTTCAAATACCAAAGGTAAAGAGAGAATTGTGAAAGCCCGCAAGAAAGAAGCAACACGTCACAAACAAGGGACGTCAATAAGATTAAGTGCTGATTTCTTATTAGAAACCATGGAGGGAAGAAGGCAGTGGGAGGACATGAAAGTGCTGAAAGCAAAAAATTGTCAACCAAGAAATCTAAATCTGGCAAAAATGTCTTTCAAAAATGAGGGAAGACATTAAGACATTCCCAGATAAACAAAAGCCGAGGTTGTCTGTCACCACTAGACCAGCTCTAGAAGAGACACTAGAGAGACTAATGCAGGCTGAAAGGAAAGAATAATAAACAAAGACAGAACCTGCCTGAAGAAAGATCTCCAGTAAGGGTAATGAGATGAGTAATATAAATGCAAGTACTATTGAATTTTGATTTGCACCTCCACTTTTTAATTTCCTATAGTATCTGAAAGACAAATGCAGAAAATGTAATGATAAATCAGTGGTTTTGGACTCATAATGTATAAACATGCAACTAAATGCAAACTTGCAATATTGTGAATATGGTTAATTCCATTCAATGTTATGCTTGGGAGTTGTTAAGATGGGATAGTTTGGGAAATGAATGTGGCTCAAGTGACTGGGCTCCCATCTACCATATAGGAGGTCCAGGGTTCGATTCCTGAGGCCTCCTGCTGAAAGGCAAGCTGGCCCGCGTGGTGAGCTGGCCCAGGCAGAGTGCTGGCCCGCACAGGAAAGCTGGCCCGCGCAGGAGAGCTGGCGTAGCAAGATGACGCAACAAAAAGAGACAAAGAGAAGAGTCAATAAGAGACAAAGCAGACCAGGGAGCCGAAGTGGCACAAGAGATTGAGCACCTCCCTCCCACTCCAGAAGGAACCAGGATAAGTTCCCGGTGCCACCTAAAGAAAAGACAAGCACAGAACACACAGCAGACAGCAAGCACAAGACAATGGGGTGGGGTGGGGGGATAAATTAAATTAAATCTTAAAAAAAAAAATAAAAGATGGGATAGTTTATGCTGTATATTAGTTCACAATAAAAAAAAAGAGTAGCTGAAAAAAAATGACAATTAAATGATTCTGGATGGGATCTAACAAGGGAGGAGAAAAGGCTCAAAGGGACATTACTGGGATATAAGAAAAATTGGAATAGACTGCAAGCTTTATATCAATAAAGAGAATATCCTTGTTCTTAGGAAATGTATATGGTGGTATTAAGTGTGCGAAAAGTCTGATAATATACAACCTATACTCAAGTGTTCAGAAAATGGATTGATAGCTAAATGGATAGAGAGAATGAATTGGCAAATGAGGTGAAATGTAAAATTTGGTGCATCTGGGCACCTGGAGAGGTAGTAGGGGTGTGCTGGGGTTCTCTATATGGAGTTTATATTATTTTATAACTGTCCTGTAAGTTTGAAAGTATTCCAAAACAAAACGTTTAAAAAAACTAAATATATCAGTGACGTTAAAATAATGTATAGGAAAAAAAGGCATGAAGGGAAATATTTCAAATGTCAACTATGTCTAAACACACTTTCCTAATACAACAAACCAGGATTCCTGGGAAAATGGTTAACTCAGAACTAGTAGGGAAAGTAAAAAAGAATCTGGAACATTTATTGTGCCAGAAAGTAAAGTACCCACCAAATGATGAAGACATATCAACTGGACTCAGAAGCCAGCTTGAAAGGTGGCCACTTGCTGAATCAGTGATAATTTGAGCATCAATATTAATAACAATAATAGATTATAAAAAATATTATAGATTTTTTTTTTAAATCCTTGAGTCCATTCTAATATAAACAAATAAATTAAAAGGGGAATGGGGGACGGATGTGGCTCAAATGGTTGGGCGTCTGTCTCCCATACGGAGGGACCCAGGTTCGATCCCTGGGACCTCCCGGTAAAAAAAAAAATAAATTAAAAAAATAAATAAATAAATAAATAAAAGGGGAAGAAGAGAAGTTCTTCCTTATAGCAGAATGCTACTTAATAAATGGAGACAGAATGATACAGCTAGAAAATCACCATTTTTTCAATAAAAAACCGATTTAGGCAAGAATCTATTAATGGTAAGAATCATTAATAATCAGCTAAAAATGTTGGGTAAACGTTTGACGGGAAATAGGATATTTCAGTCTCAGAGTATTTCCTCAAAGATTACTTCTAAATTTCAAGAGGAAAAATGTTAACTTTAGAGTGGAGAAGACTGGTGAATACTTCTAAACTAAATGATCCAAGTTAACACAATCAACAGTGGAACAAACTGACATCATGGATTCCTGGTGTGATACCCTGAGAAGGATACAGTATCACTTCTACTGTGGTACTGCAGGAAAAAAAAAAAAAGGCATTACCTGAATTTAATCATGAAGAAACAATCAGACTAATCCAAAATGAGGGTTCAACAAAACTACCCTAACTACAAAAATGTCAATGTCATGAAAAACAAAAAGGCTGAGGAACTGTTGCAGATTAAAGAAGAACGAAGACATATGACAACTAAATGCAATATGTGATTCTAGATTACATCCTGGGTGGGAAAAAATTTTATATGAAAGAAATCATTGGGACAATTGGCAAAGTTTGAAATGTGGACTGTATATTATGAAACAATATTGTATTAATGTTACATTTCATGAGTATTGATAATTTTACTATGCTTATTGTCTGTTTTTACGCAATACATACCAAAGAATTTAGGGGAAAGGGATCATGATTTATGTACAGTGTATTCTCAAATGGTTCAACAATATAATATACTTACATAAGACTAAAGAGTGATTAAAGCTAATGTGGCTAAACGTTAACAACTGGTGAATCTAGGTAAAGGATATAGAGTTAATTTTGTACTATTCTTGCTACTTGTCTGTAAATTTGAAATTTTTTTCAAAATAAAGAAAGAAAAGAAAGTAACGGCCTATTCTAATAAGGTAGTGAAGATATAGGAAATTAAGGGATTCTGCTGAATATCCTAGGATATACCTTTAAAGTTGTTTTTAAAATTAAATTTCTCTTAACTGCTTATTTACTTATCACAGAACATCAACTTGAGTTTTCTAGCTTTCTGGGACATATGCCATGTTAGCAACAGTATAGCAAAGTGGGAGACAGAGAAAAGTAGTAATGAATATGGGCTTTGGAATTAGATTGCCTGAATCTGAACTCCAGCCATTCATGTCCTTAGATGATTATCCAGTTCCATCAAATCAGTGTAACAAATGGTAACACCATTGAAGAGTACAGTAGTACTGTGAAGATTAAATGAGATAATACAATTAAAGTACTAACTGATCAATATTATATATTAGATTGGAGTCTCAATGTAAAAACTGTCATTCCAATATATATTTAAAATTAAATTACACACACACAAAAATCAAATTACATGAGTAAAATAACAGCGTAGAAAATAAAATCTGTTATCTTAAAGAAAATGAATAGATTTTGTTTCTGTCATACTAATTCGGCAAACATTTTACTAAATTACTTACTCATCCCCAAAGAGTTGATGGGTATATTCAGGAAAGAAAGTTCTAATGTCATTTTCAAGATCTTCAGGAAAACGAACTGTTTAAAAGAAAAGAAAAGAAAAGAAAAAAAGGATAAAAAAATATATATTAAGGATATTAAAATTAAATATATTAAAGGTGATAGGTGTTTCCATTTCAAGAATTTCATAACTAAGATACAGCCAACATTTTTCTTAAAATGTCACTTTTCCATTATGTGATTTACACTGGATTCTCATGACACTAACAAAACAATGAAAACGAACTTCACTTTTAGTGCTTCAGTGTCTAAAACCTGCTGATTCTAAGAATTTAAAAACGAGGCATGACAAACGCACCTAATTTTGTTTCTAGTTTTCTGTATGTTTACATATAGTGCAAAGAGTAAAACAAAAACAAAAAAGTATTTTAAAGATGCTTTGAGATAAGAAAAGCTACAGCATCTAGGAAACAAAAGTAGAATGATAGAAGAAACATTCTGAGAACAAAAATAACCTGAGTTTGATAAAGCCCATGTATCATTACCTCATTCTTTTTGCCTGCCAGATAACATTTATGTTGTTCCCACTTGTTGGCTATTAAAAATAATGCTGCAATGGCACCCTGCTGTACTTTTACAAGTATATACATAGGGAGAATTCTTCATGGTAGAAATGCTGGGTAAGGGTACTGAAATACTGCAACAGTGTACATACCACCCAGCAGCTACTTTAACTCCTTGGTTCCCCATATCCTTGAAAATAATATATACCATTAAATTTAACTTCTTTCAATCTAAGATGGAATAGGTATCCTATTATTATTTACATTAATTATTAGTATTGATATTATTGGACATTTTCCCAATATAATTTATCTCATGAAGAAAAAACTTAATTTTATTTACCATAATCCTTAAGCAATTGAAGAGTGAAAGCATAAGTTGTAGATGAAAAATTTCTAAAACTGTCCTCATGGAACAAGTCATTCACTGGGTGCCAAAGTATCACTCAGCAGATTACTAATTTACAAAGGAAAAATACATCTTTTCACTGTAGAGATCTGGCAGTCATCACCTTTCCAAGTAATCTAACTTAGCATCAGTTATTGTGGGATAGTCCAACATATGCCCTCTTTTGATTCAATGCAATATGAAGTATACAGCACCATCTATGAAGTTTTCTTACCAATAATGTTTATCCTACATCTAATCAAGCTTTAGACCTTCCACTTTACAGGATATACAGAGGACAGAGGAATAAGTTAACATCAAAAGGAAATAAGACAAAACCAGAATGTAAATTTGTTTAATTATTCTATGCACTTATTTTGTTCTTCCCAGTAAATCAATGGCATAGGAAAAGAAAAATTGCTTGTGGAGAGGTACTCTTCTGGATTAAAAGAGATTAAAGAAACATATCAAATAAATGCAATGCATGATTCTTGATTAGATCTGGTTTAAATATTAAAAAAAAAAAAAAAAGCTATTAAGAATTTGGAGGACAATCAGGGAAATCAGAAAATTACACGATATTGAAAGATTACCATTAATTTTCTCAGGTGTGATAATGGTGTTGTGGTTATATATATACATGTGAATGTTCATATACTAGGAGATATGCTATGAGAGAAGCATGTTATGAATTTGAAAACCTACTTTCAAATAATTGAGCAAAAATATACAAAAAAACTAAATATGACAATAACAATTGTTGAATCTCAGTGTTGGATATATAGATAATTATTGTCCTATTTTTCAACTTTTCTCTATGAAAACTTTCATAATAAAAGTTGAAAGAAAAAAAAAGCCCTTAGCAAATACAGCAAAAGTGTTATGATTTGGAAAAGTTGAGTGATTAGATCACATATATTCATTTAGTTTACTCTATATCTTTTGTGTATCTGCGATATTTCATAATAAAAAATAAAGTAGTCCACTATGTTTAGACACATTAACCTAAAAATTCCTAACTATTCCTTCCTTGAAAAATGTCTGACAATCTCTAGAAATTTTGAAAAAATTAATTTCAAACTACTGCTTCTAATACAACATACATGTTAATAGTGATGGGTAAAGAGACATGGATAGAGAAAAAGACAAGTAATGAGTAAGAAAAGTGAGAAGCGTAGGTACGATAACTATTTCTATAATTCAGAATGGCCTTCTTCCAATGCACTGTCATCAAAATTAGTAAGGTTTAATTATTTTGGCATGCAATTTGGTCCACAGAAAATAAGAACTAAACAAAAAAAAAAGAAAGCAAAGCCATGAGAGTTTTAGTTTAAATGACATAAAACCCAAATAGTTTAAGGCAAATATATAATTAATTAGATTAAATAGTTAATGTTTAGACTTGATGAACCTTAGATTTTAAATTTAAGAATCCAGTGGAAACTCTTTGAAACCAATGGTATGTACTTTATAAAGGATTCTTTTAATCAATTAATGAAGTTTATATATTAGTCACTGTATCACTTGTTTACTGTATAACCTGCAGCCTTATTGGGCAGATTTCTAAAGAAGCTGCCAAAAAACTCCCAGGCTTACACATTGAGAAGAAATTAAGGGCTATATTTGATAGATTAGAACCAAAGTTCTGTCTTCAAAAGAGGGTTTAAAGGTTAAAAAATCCTAGGCCTAGACAAAAGGATCCAACAACTGGTACTAGAGGCATAAAGAAAGATAGATTAGTCTATTATTAGTTGGGAAAAATGTGAGTTTTCTATTCTCATTTTAAAAATCCTCAATAGCTATACAAGTATAGTAATTACTATGAGAGAAATGAAACCAGATCTCTAAATTTGCCCGTTCTGGACATTTTATATAAATTTTATATAAATGTGTGGCCTTTTGTGTCTGGCTTCTTTAACTTAGCATGATGTTTTCAAGGTTCATCCATGTTGTAGCATGCACCAGTACTTTATTCTTCTTTTTGAGGCCGATAATATTCCACTGCACTGATACACTACATTGTGCTTATTCATTCATCAGTTAATGGACATTTGGGTTGCTTTTACTTTTTCGCTATTATGAATAATGCTGCTATGAACATTGGTGTACAAGTTTTTCTATAAACACTGGATATACTTTTAAGGAGCAGTCTCATACAAAACATTATGTTGTTCTTATTAGTTGTCACTTGAATATTTACTGTGTGCTAGACAATGTGTTAAGGACTTTATAAAACATTATTATAGGGGGTCGGATGTGGCTCAACTGGTTGGGCGTCCGTCTCCCATATGGAGGGACCCGGGTTCGATCCCCGGGACCTCCCGGTAAAAAAACAAAAAAAACAAAAACAAAAAAACATTATTATAGTGGATCCTCACAAGAGGTAAAAAGGAGGTAAGTACCATTATTACCTCCATTTCATATATGAAGATGCAAAGAAGACTAACTTGCTTAATGTTACAAAGTTGGTAAGTAGTAGGTTTAAGGCTGAATCAAACTGATATAAGAACATGTACAAAGTTTAAACTTTCTCTGGGATATCACAAACGGCAAACATTAAATATTTTTAAGACTTTACAATGCATTTATGTCAGTAGAGCAGGTAAGCAAGCAATAGGAGAATAAGTAAATACAATATAATTGTATTAAATACTGTGACCCACTTTTGTGAAAGAGAAATAATATAAATGAATGTATAATAAAATAAAAACTAAAGGAAATACCAAATTACAATAGAGTAGTAGTTACTTTGGGTGTAATGATTTTTAGTTTTTTTTATTTTCCAAAATTTCTGCAAAATACCTATACATATGTTATGTACAATCAATGTAATTTATAACCATAGTTAACAACATTGCAATGTTTTTGTAGCAAAAGCAAAGGTGGTACTATATTAATGCTAAAGGTAAAACAAAAACAGAATATGGGATTTGGTTTTTAAGATGAATATGATTTAAACATTTTTCCTCTTCATTTTTTTCATTAATAAGGAGAACTTGAATATATCATTTAACTAATCTGTGTTCATCTGTGTATCTTTCTGAATACTAGAGGAACAATTGAGTTTGTAGTTGGAATTAGGTGAGATAAAAAAGTCTGGACAGAACATTTTAGGAGTAATGCTTCCATAACTTGAATTGCCTTTTTCTGTTATTTTTAAAATACATATATTATTCCAAAAATCAGAGAAATACACAATATTAAAAGCTGAAATAATTTTTTAAAAAGCACTAAAAATATTCTTTCCAGGAAAACCTATGTCATTCACATTATTTGGAGAAAAATGGAGAAAATCAGGGCCTGGAAAACTAAATGGCACCTTACTGCTAAGGACGATTCCTTGCAGGAATCGTCCCTTTGAAAAAGTTGTTTCCACTTTTATACAGTTCCTATACTTCTTAATTCTCATAATCATTTCTGTAAGTTTTAGAGGGACAAGATACATAAAAGAATATACATCTTACATGTCTTATTAGTCACTACCTTCAAGTGGGCCCTTAATGCTGCCTGACAATCAATCATTCTTAAGTTAATTCACTCCTCCTACTTGCCTAAATGACAACTGCCTCAACATCTTCTTCTATACTCATTCTCCCCTGATGACCTTGCTTCCTGTTTCACTTAGGAAATAGAAGCATTGGAAAAGAACCTGCACAGACTGCAGGTTAATCATAAAAAATGTAGAAAACTTGGACAACACTATTAAGCCAACTGATATTTTTTAGAACACTATTAAAACTGCAGTATAGAAATTCTTTTCTAGTGCACCTAGGACATTCACCAAAATATACCATGTGCTAAGCTGTAAAACAAGTCTCAAAAATTTTAAAAAGACTGATGAGAATATGCTCTTTGACCTCAATGTAATTAAATCAGAAATCAGTAACAGTAAGATAACTAAAAAGCCCCAAATATTTGAAAATTAAGCAACACTTTCTGTTTATCTATAAAACCCATAAGTCAAAGAAGAAATCACAAGGGAAATGAAAAAACATTTTGAACAGAACGATAATAAAAACACAACATATCAGAATTGGTAGGATACAATTAAATCAGTATTTACAGGCAAATTTATAATTATAATAATAGAAAAAAAAGTTTACAATCCATGAACTAACCTTCTACCTTAAAAAAAAAAAAAAAAAAGATAAAGAAGAGCAAATTAGGGGGTGGATGTGGCTCAAATGGTTGGGCGTCCGTCTGCCATATGGAGGGACCTGGGTTCGATCTCTGGGACCTCCTGGTAAAAAAAAAAAAAAAAAATATATATATATATATATATATATATATGGGCTGCCAGGCTCTGTGTGCCGGTGAGCCGCCAGGCCCTGGGAGCCACGCAGCAAGATGATGATGTAACCGGAGAGAGACGCAGGGCAGAGACAAGACGAGATGCTCCAAAACTCTGAAAATCAGGAACCGAGGTGGTGCAGGTGGCAGAACACCTCTCTCCTACATCGGAGATCTCCAGGATCGAATCCTGGTGAAGACTGGAGGAGGAGGAGCAGAAGAGATGGCAGGAAACACACACAGAGAACTGCCCAGCAAATGGACACAAAACAGCAAATGGGGGAGGAGAGGTTTAAAATGGATAAAGTAAATGAATTAAAAAAAAAAAAAAAAAAGAAGAGCAAATTAAACCCAAATTAAGAAAAATAAAGGAAACTATAAAGATTAAGAGAAACAGAAAATAGACAAATGAAAAGCAATTATTGAAAGGATCAGTAAGACTGATTGTAGAAAATCTTATCAAGAAAATGAGAGAAAACACAAATTACCAATATCCCCAAAAAGGGATTAGATTCTACAGTTGTAAAATGGTAAAAGGACAATATTATGAACTTCCTGCCAAGAAAGTTAGATAAAGTGAACAAATTTCTTAAAAAACAGAAACAGAAAATCAGAATAACACTAAATCTATTAATTGAATTTGTAGTTGAAAACCTTCCAACAAAGAAAACTCTAGGCATATAAAACTTTCACTAGTGAATTCTACCAAACATTTAAAGAAGGAATACCAATCTTATACAAACTCTTGGAAAACAGAAAAGAAATACTTCCCTAGCCATTTTATGAGGCCAGCAATACCGATACCAAAATTGAACAAAAACATACATAAAACCATTATGTCTTATGAATAAAGATGCAAAAATTTTTAAAACTATATTACCAAATTGAATCTAGCAAAGTAGAAAAAAGAATATGTTGTCAGTAAAGTTGATTTAGAATTTGAAAATCTATCAATGTAATTCACCACATCAACAGAATTAAAGGAGAAAAATCATATTATCATCTAACAGATATTAAAGGAAAAAAAGGGAGGGGAGAGGATGTGGCTGAAGCAATTGGGCACCCGCCTCCCACATGGGAGGTCCGGGGTTTGGATCCCAGTGCCTCTGAAAGAAGACGAGCAGATGCCGCAACCAGCAGGGAGTAGAAGTGGCTCAAGCGGTTGGGCACTCGCCTCCCACATGGGAGGTCCCAGGTTC
>JAKSZT010053928.1:6633408-6722010 GCA_026826555.1 Tolypeutes matacus
AAAAAAAAAAAAGCAACACACAGGATCAAGACGGTGGAATGGAGGAAAAAAAAAAAAAAAAAAAAGATGGCGGAATGACACACATCCCCCAATGGTTGTCTTGAACAACCAGCAAGAACTGGCAGAAATATCTTTCTCAAAGCATCAAATACAGTTAAAAGGACTATAGGAACAAGGCAAGTACAGAATCAAGAAAAAGGCAATTTAAAAGCAGGAGGATCTCCTGGAGCCCTGATAGCCACTCCCACACCTCTTACTGGGTGAGAGTGGAGCCAGCCCATGCTATCAATGTGGACCCCTAGTCCTGGTTCTGAATGGAACAGTTACTTGCCCTCATACACACACTGGGAGCATCATGTCTGGCCCAATCTGTCTGTTGATGGTCTGAGGGACTCACTATCCCAAAATTTACTCTGCATGTAGAAAGCAGCTACTGAGCTCTCATACAGAATGTTATAGGAAATGAGTCAAGTTATGCTGCCTGGGACAAGAGTTGCTGGCTGTAGGACATAGACTTCAGTGGTGAGACTTCAAGGAAACTGTTTCGTAGAGTAGAGGGGACATTTGGAACTGTGTAAGTGGGGTAATTCCTAGGGCCAAGACAGGATGAAAAGATGCATGTGCAGAAAGGATCAGGGAGATCCCTATGCTTTGGTCTGAAAAAGCAATTTTCTCTTTTTCCTTCTTTTTTTTTTTTTGTTAGCTCCTAAGATCAGGAAAGCTCTAACATAACACATAAGCTGGATACATGCTTAAGGAACAGACACCTGAGAGTCTAAATTCCAGTGGTAACACATTAAAATATCAAAATGTTCAGGCTTCAACAAAAGGTTACAAAACATACAAAGAAACAAGAAGTGATAGCCCAGACAAAGGGGAAGATTAAAACATTAGAAACCATCAATGAGGAGCTTCAGGCCTGGCACATTCCACAAAAAGAGTTTTAATAAATGGTCCTAAATATGCTCAAAGAGCCCAAGGAAAACATGGACAAAGAACTGAAGCAAATTAGGAAAACAATTGATGAACCCTAAGAAAATACCAATAGAGAAGTGGAAATTATGAAAAGGAAACAGCTGATGACTCAATAACAGAAATTGAAAACTCCCTAGAGGGGTTCAACAGCAGATTGGAGCTGGCAGAAGAATCAGTGAACTTGAAGATAAGACAATTAAAATCATCCAGTCTGAGTAGCAGAAATAGGAAAGAATGAAAAAAAGTGAACAGAGCCTGAGTGTGGACACCATGAAGTGTACCAATATATGCACTGTAGGAGTACAAGAAGAGACAAGGGGCACAAAGAATATTCAAAGAAATAGTGGCTAAAAACTTCCAAACTTAATGAAAGACATAAATATATACAATGAAGACACTCAATGAACTCCAAACAGGATAAACCCAAATAGACCCATGCCGTGGCATATTGTAATCAAAATGTCGAATGCCAAAGCTCAAGAGAGAATTCTGAAAGCCACAAGAGAGAAGTAAAGTGTCACATACAAGGAAACGTCAATTACTTAATTAAGTGCTGATTTCTCATCAGAAACCCTGGAAGCAAGAAGGCAGGGGGAAGACATATTGAAAGCACTGAAAGCAAAATATTACCAACCTACTATTCCGTATCCAGCAAAACTATCTTTTAAAAATGAGGGAAAGATTAAGACATTCCCAGATAAACAAAAGCTAATGAAATTTGTCACCTCTAGCCCCTGAAGGGATGCTAAAGAGATTTCTACAGGCTGAAAGGAAAGGACAACAGAAAACAGATCAAAGCCACATGAAGAAATAATGATCTACCATGGTAATCACATGGGTAAAGATAAATGCCAGCACTACAGTATTTTGGGTTATATAACACCACTTTTTACTTTCCATAGCATCTGAAAGGTAAATGTATAAAATGTAATGATAAATCAGTATAATGAATAATATATAAATATTTAATATGTGACAAGAACTACATATACCTGGGGAGAGGGTGAAGAGGTATAGTAACATAGTTTGAATATACTACTGAAGTTAAGTTGATATCAAAGGAAACAGCATTGTTAGAGATTTATGACTTTAAATTTCAGCCCCACGGTAACTACAAAGAAAATATCACATGGGAGGTCCCAGGTTCGGTTCCTGGTGCCTCATCAGCAAGACAGCAAGCTGACCCAACAGGCTGGCACAGCAAGCTAACACAACATGATGACACAGCAAGATGATGCTATGAAGAATAACCACGAGGAAACACAATGAGAGAGACAATGAGTGGGAGCAGAGGTGGCTCAAGCCATTCGGTGCTTTCTCCTACATGGGAAGTCCTGGGTTCAGTTCCCAGTGCCACCTTAAAAAAAAAAAAAGAAAAGCACACGACAGACAGACACAGAGAGCAGACAGTGAGTGCAAAACAACAGTGGGGTGGGGGAGAGAAAAATATTTCTTAAAAAGTGAGGTAATCGGGAAGCGGCTGTGGCTCAATCAGTAGAGCTCCCGTTTACCATATGGGAGGCCCGGGTTCGGTTCCTGGGGCCTCCTGGTGAAGGCAAGCCCGCCCTCACGGCGTGGTTAGCTGACCCAGCAAGCACAAGCAGCAAGGGGGGGATAAATGAATAAATAAATAAAATCTTTAAAAAAAAAAAAGTGAGGTAATCAAATACTGAGAAGGGAATGTAAAAAAAGACAGAAGCTAGCTTGAATTGGATTCTCACTCATCAAGTCAGGGACAATATGAGCACCAAACAAAATAAATAATGACAGTAACAAGCTATAATCCAATAAATAAAATAGGAAATAAATAAATGAAAGATTTGGAAGTTTGATGAAAACAGGATATTTACATAGTATTAAAGTACCTCTCTATATAAAATACTTAATTATAAAAGGAAAAGAGTAACTTTATAGTGAAATCTGACAGACACCATCTTAATCAAATTATCAAAGTAAATAATGAGACCAACTGAAATCACGTGCTGCCTGATAAGGTCCAATGACAGCAGAGCATCGTTTCTGTGATATTCCTGCCAAAGATGCATAACCTAAAATAAATCATGAACAAGGATCAGACAAATCCAAATTGAGGGACAGTCTACAAAGAACTTGCCTATAATCTTCAAAAATATCAGTCATGAAAGTCAAGGAAAGACTGACAACTGCTCCAGTCTCAAGGAGACAACCAAAATCCAACCAAATCCAAGTCCTGATTCTAAACTGGATCCTTTTTGTTATAAAGGGCATTATTGGGACAACTAGTAAAACCTGAATGGTGTCTAAGAATTAGGTGGTGATAATGAATCAATATGAATTTCCTAACTTTGGTGGTTGTAATCTGGTTATGTAGAATGTTCTTGTACGTAGGAAATATACACTAAAGTATTTGGGGTGATGGTGCATCAAGTCAGCAACTTACTCTCAAATAGTTCAGGGGAAAAAAAGGTCTTTGTATTTATACTTCAAACATTTCTGTTAGGTTTATGATTGCTTCAAAAACAAAACAAAAGGAATGTAACCCACCAGACAAGCTGCATATCGTAGCCCAAATTAAATAGCAATTATGGGGGGAAAGGGCACAAACCTCACTGAAAAACACATTTAGTAAGTACATTCCATTACATATAAATTGTACATCAACTTTTTTTAAAGTTAAAAAAACAATCTTTAATCTTACCCCACTTCACCCTCTAGCTATCCCATTTCTCTACTGTCCTTTTGAAAACCCTTCAAAAAGTATATACTCCATTTCTTTTGAAAACCCTTCAAAAAATATATACTCCATTTCTTTAACTCCTCTCATTTTCTCTCGAACCACTATAAACAGTATTCCTATGACTACATCACAACTTCTCATTAAAAAAAATCACTAAATCATTTAATTCCAATGGTGAAATCAGTCAGTTCCTAAAACTACTAGCAACCACTGACAGAGCTTCCTACTTCCTCCTTTTTCAAATTTTTTCATCACTTGGCTTTCAGATTCTTCATCTTTCCAAGCCATCCTTTTCAGCCACAATGGCTTACTTAATGGTTATCCAACATGTCTAATAAACCCTGCAGTTGGGAAGTGGATGTGGCTCAAGCAATTGGGCTTCCGCTTACCACATGGAAGGTCCCAGGTTTGGTTCCCGGTGCCTCCTAGAGAAGGCGAGCTGGTGCTGCGAGCTGACACAACAAGATGACACAACAAAAGAGACACAAGCAGGAAAGACAATGAGAGACACAACAAGCCAGGGAGCTGAGTTGGCTCAGGTGATTGAATACCTCTCTTTCACATGGGATGTCCCAGGTTCGGTTCCCAGTGCCTCCTAAAAAGACCAGCAGAAACAGCACACAGCAACCGCAACCACGGAGGGTGGGGTAGGGTGGGGGTGGTAGATTAAAAAAAAAAAAAAAAAAATTTCAAAACTCTGTACTTGCTATTCCTATGCCTGGAACACTCTTCAGTGAGACAATCTGCATGGTTCACATACTCACTTCTTTCGGTATCTACTCAAATGTCACCTTGGCAGTAGGCCTTGACCACACTATATAAATCAGCAACACCTCCCCACAATCGTGGTTTTATTTTTCTCCATAACACATCTCAGTTTGTCATGTATTTACGTCTCATCACATTCTCATCAACAGAATGTAAACTCATGAAGAGAGGGACCATTTGGATACAACTCTATCTCCAGTGCCCAAATAAGAACCTGCCACAAATTGGAGCAAAATAAGTATTTGTTGAATGAGCAAATGGATTTAAAATATAAAGATTATCTCGGTAGAATTAATAATAAGACTACATTTTAAAAATAGATTATATGGCAATTAAAAACAGACTATACTGGGGAGTAAAGGATAAGGGAAAACAGAACACAGACTATATAGGAAAAGATAGTAATGGGAAAAATGCAAGAAAGCAACAGAAAAAATAAGATAACAAAAGATAAACAAATGTAAAGGAGGTAAACTGACCTATTAAAACTAAAAAACTCTAAGACTAAGTTAGAAAAAAAAAAAGACACAATCAAATCTAAATATATTTTCTAGAAGAGATACACCTAAAAGAAACCAAAGGTTAAAAGTAAAGGAAGAATTTTAAAAATGTATCATGCAAACCACAAAACCTGAAAATAAATGTAAATTGTCTTAAGGCAAAAAAGCATTAAATGACGTAAAGAGGGTGACCCGAGGTCCTCTTCAGAAATGATCAAAGTGAATTCTTTCAAGTCTTTAAAGAACATGTAAATCTAATGCTTGGTGATAGGATGGAAGTATGGAAAGTCCAAGAGAAATAGTCACAAAGAATCCCAAAGCTGACTTTACACACCCCTCCCAGCCAAAAAAGCACAAAGGAAAAAAACACAGACTAACTTCATCTACAAACAATGATATAGAAATATTTTTAATATAAAATAGATTCAATCAATACATTAAAATATAATAGATAAGGTGTTCAGTTTAGAAATGCAAGGATGGTTCAATATCTGAAGTTCTAGTAATAAAATATATTTCAAATGGCAAAAAAACACATGAAGAAATGCTCAACATCACTCATGATTAGGGAAATACAAATCAAAACTACAATGAGATAGCACTTCACACCTATCAGAATGGCCACTATTAAAAAAGACACAGAACTACAAGTGTTGGAGAGGATGTGGAGAGATAGAACACTTCTTCACTGTTGGTGGGAATGCAGAATGTTACAACCACTATGGAGGACTGTTTGGCAGTTCCTAAACAAGTTGAATATAGACTTGCCACGTGACCCAGCAATACCACTACTGGGTATATGCCCAGAAGAACTGAGAGCAGTGACACGAACAGACATCTGCACACCGATGTTCATAGCCACATTATTCACCATTGCCAAAAGTTGGAAACAACCCAGGTGTCCATCAACAGACGAATGGATAAAACAAACTGTGGTCAATTCACAAGATGAAATATTGTGCAGCTGTAAGAAGAAATGAAGTCATAAAGTATATGGCAACGTGGATGAACCTGGAGGACATTATGTTGAGTGAAGCAAGCCAGACACAAGGACAAATACTGTATGAATGCGTTACTATGAACCAAATATATTATGTAACCTATTGCTTGATTCAAAAAAATTTTATATGGGAAGCGGCTGTGGCTCAATCAGTGGGGCTCCCGTTTACCATATGAGAGGCCCCGGGTTCGGTTCCCGGGGCCTCCTGGTGGGGGCAGGCCCGCCCGCACAGCGTGGTTGGCTGACCCAGCGAGCGCAGGCAGCAAGGGGGGGATAAATGAATAAATAAATAAAATCTTTAAAAAAAAAATTTTATATGTATCCATTATTTTCAATTATTAAATGTACAAAATAAAGTAAAAAAAAATACATTGTACTAGTTAAAAACCAATTTTGATAAAATTGTCCAAACTTCTTTGGACAGTTTTGTAAAATTGGGAGTGGTTAGAAAAAAATCATCCTAAAAGAACAATTTGTACTTCAAACCAAACAGAAAGAAAAGAGAGAATAAAAGGGGAAAAAAAATCCAGTTAAAAAAAGAACAAAAACATATATATATGTATTTAATACTATGTGTTATAACCCCAGGACCTCATATGTGGGAAGCTGGTACTCAACCACTGAGCCACATCGGCTCCCCTGAGTTGGTTTTTTCATTTGTTTGTTGTGTTTTTAGGGGGGCATCAGGGATCAAATGCAGGACCTCGTATGTAAGAAGTAGGTGCTCAACTGCTTGAGCTACATCTGCTCCCCAGAATTTTTTTTTTTTTGATACTATGCAACGTTGTCCAGGGTGTAGATAGGTAATCTCCAAAAATGCTAGTGAACTATGGGTATCTTTTGGAAGGCAATTTGGCAATAGCTATTCAAGTAAAATATACTCATATCCCTTTGATCCAACAGCAGAGTTCTCAAAGGGGGATGATTTTACTCACTCCCTTCCCCTGGGGACACATTTTAATATCTGGAGTCATTTTTGGTTGTTACAAGCGGAGGAGGGTTATTATCGGCATCTAGAGTAGAGAGTAGGGATGCTGCTAAACATCCTATAATGCACAGGATAGCCCCCTACAATGATGAATTATCCAGCCCCAATTGTCAATAGTGCTGAAGTTGAGAAAACTTGAATGAGTATTTCAATTTCTGATCATTCATTCCATAGAAACACTCACACAAGGGATAAAGATATACACAAGCATATTTACTGGATAATTATTTTTATTAGCAAAAGAGGAGAAGCAACCCAAAATTCCACCAATAAGGCATATTTAAATAAGTTATGACATAGTCACACTTATAACAGAATTTTTACAAATGAGGTACATCTTTACAGGAAATGATATTCAAGACATTGTTAAGAAAACATTAACAAAACAGCATGTACAGCAGGATCCTGGTTTTAGAAAATAAAACTAATGTATGCACAAGAAAAAAAAAATCTAAGATCAGTATTATCTATGTAGTAAGGGCTCATGGTACTGTCATCTTTGAATTTGTTATATTTGCACTGCTTTCCATAATAATAGCAGCTAATATATACTGAGTACTTTCTGTATGTCAAGCTGTTTAAGCACTCTACTTGATTTAAATTCATTCAATCTTCAAAACCATTATTAAGTGAGTATTGTTAACTCCTATTTACATAGGAGAAAACTGAGGCATGTGAAGTGATGGAACTAGGATAAATAACCAAATATTTTTAAACAGCTTTACTGAGGTATAATTTACCACAGAATTCACTTGTTTCAAGTGTATAAGTCGATGATTTTTTACCTAATTTCCAGAGTTGTGCAGCCACTACCAAAATCTAATTATAAAACATTTCCATCATCTCAATAAGAAACCTCATGTCCATTTGCAGTTACTCTTCATTCCCACCCCCATCCCAAGGCAATCACTAATCTACTTTCTGTCTGTACGGATTTGCCTTTTCTGAATATTTCATATAAATGGAATCATACAATATGTGTTTCTTTGTGTCTGGCTTCTTTTACTTAGCATGCTTTTGAGTTTAATCCACATTGGTGCATTTATCAGTACTACACTCCTTTTAATTGTCAAATAGTATTCCATTTTATGGATATACCACATTTTGTTTATCCATTCTCCAGCTGATGATTATATGAGTTGTTTCCATTTTTCAGCTATTATAAATAAAGTTGTTGTGAACATTTGGGTACAAGCTTTTGCGTGGGCACGTTTTCATTTCTCTTGGATAGATATCCAGGAGTGGAACTGCTGGGTCATATGGCAAATTTATGTTTAACTTTTTAAGAAACCACCAAACTGTTTTCCAAAGTAACTGCATCATTTTATATTCCCACTAGCAATGTATGAGTGAATGTTCCAGTTTTTTTTTTTCACATCCTCACCAACACTTATTGTCCATTATTTTTATAAGCAGAAAAAAATAAAGGTAAATATTTATAGGAGGCTGAAACTCATATACTTGTCACATTTTGCCACACTGTATTTCCTATATGTTAAACCCTGTTACCTTTCAAACATCTGCCCATTCCATAACATAAAGCAAGATAGTAAAATCTGAATGTGTTCAATAAATGCAAAAAAACTATACATTTATATAAAAACTGCTCTTACAAAAAGGCCTACTTCAAATTTTAAAAGATTATATATATACATATAGTACATACAAAATCACTTAGAAATGACATACCTAATTTTAGTTCAATCGCTGTGTTGGTGTTACACTTGTACTCTGCCAGTTTCTTCTCCACTGCACTCTTGTATTCAACCAAAAATTTCTCCATAGCACCAAATCCTAGGAGAAAAAGTTTTTAAAGGTTTGGTTGGAAGTAGTTTAAATAGCCAAATCTACAAATAAGTTTCTCATTAGAAGTGGAATAAGGGTAAGGTTTAAAACATGCTAACAGCTCATAAAAGTACAGATAAAGATTCTCCATATACTCCTAAATAACTGTACTGGTCTGACTGTCTCATTACAAAACAGGAAAAAAAATCATATTTGAGATAGAGGCTTATAAACTAAGCCTGTTTTACATAAATGAGTAAGCCTGAAAATAAATATGACTATTGACATTTCCAAACATTTAATATTAATACAAATTACATGCTAGGATTTATACCTAGGTAATCTTTTTGAAAGAAATATAATGTTAAAGGATGCCACTTCTAGCACTATCAGATATAAGAAACAAAGTGAGAAAGTCCTTTGATAATTACAATAGTATTTCATTCCAGCTATGGGGAAAATTCTACCCACAGGGCTTCCAGATCAACTATTTAAAACCATCAACTGATAATGCATAGATTATCTCAGGATGCATACATAAGAAACTATGAACTGTGGTTACCTCTAGGATAAGTGTGAAGGACGGAGAGCAGAAGTAAGATGGAAAGTTCTTTTCACTATACTAAGAACATTTTTTTTTACCATGTATGCGTAAAAGTCATAAAAGGAGGATTAATTGAATGACCAAATGGTTTTGTTAATACATAGTGGTTACCCATCAGTATATACAACAAATAATTAACACTGGAAAACGTGATTATCAAGAGACACTTTCAGGTGAAGATGACAATGAATATCCCGACAAAATGAACATAAAAAATTAGTAAAATTTCAGGAAAAAAAAAGTTAGCAACAAGAAGGAAAGAAAGGGTAAACTGACATACCATATACTTCGAAAAGTGGTTAAAACACACTCAAAAAATGGGAAAGACTTTTGAGATAGCATAGATTAATGGTTTGGAGTCAGAATTCCAGGATTTAAATCCAGACTTCACATTTACTTACTAACTCTGTGAACTACAGCACATTATTTAACCTCTTTGAGCCTCATCTGTAAAATGGAGATAACAGAACTCACCTCAAGGAACTTATGTATAACCTAAGCAACAAAATTTAACATGTGGAAACACACATTAATTTACTTAATCTCCACAATTCTGTAAGACAAGTAGGTACTGTATCAGCCCCATTTCAGATACCATATTCAAAAACTCTTGGGCTGAGAAAGAGGTTAAGTAACTTGCTCAAAGGCACCCTGCTACAAAATGATGAAATTGAGATTCGAATTTAGGTATAATTCTTAAATTACGTTCACTCTCTACAGTACATATGTCCCTCTTCCTTTATGGTACCTGTGTACCCCAAGATCCTGCAGTGTCTATCTCGTAGAATACCCCTTCTTTAAACATTTGTAGAGCTCATGCTATGGCTAGTCTATCCAGCACATCCATAAATATGGAATGTTTAATGTGTAGCAGGACTATTACAAAGGCACTAGGAAAAAATGATAAAAGAAATAGAAACTGCCCATTACATCAAAAGATATATAGTTGGAAAAAGTATATATTCACACCAAAACAGCCTTAACACACTTACAATGCCATAGCAATTTTAAATTAATATTGCAAACTGAAGGGACTTAAAAGAGCAGAGTAGAATGAACACAAAATTAAATTACAGTAGATCTACTCTGAAAGATAAGTTTAGTTGAAGGAACGTGATAACTATAATATAGATCTTTCTAAAAAAGAAGTGTGGATGAAGGGGGCGGGAACAACCTATTTCTCAAAGGAAATCTAAATACGATCCTAGGAATCCTAAGGTATGAGCGATAAAGGAAACGCTTATTAAATCACCCAAAATTCAAGTGAAAGCCTCCAGTGCAGAGCAAGGCAGCATACGCTAACTCAGAGGATGACTGTAGTGGAAGGTGAAGGGAGACCTGAGCACTACAATCAGCTGGCGGGAACGGGACCAGTATGTTGTATAGCTGAGACAGCAGTGGATAAAAGGAACGGAAAGAGAAACAGGCCCCAAAAGAGCCAAGGTTTGGAGAGCATGTGGCACCTATCTAAGCCCAGATCATGACGCTTTCTCCTGGTCCCTTCAGTCCTCCGCAGGGACAGGGTTCCTTCCAAACCGCGCGGAACCCCCGCACAGTTGGGGGTGGGGACGCAGAACGCGGCCGACAGGGAGCTGAGCTGAGAGTTCCGCGTTTCCCGGCCAAAATAGGCCTTCTGGAACCCAGACTAGAGTCCGAAAGTTCTGAGTGGGGACTGCCACCAACGTCTCGGCGTCCTTTCCCCGACCTGCCCGCCCCCTCCCCTTGGTAAACTTTTCCCGGGAACTTACCCGCCATTTCCAAGCTGCGAGCACCCGCGGCTGAGGAAGGACGAATCAACCCGCGCGCTCCCTGCCCGGAAGTGAGGGCACTGTCTGACTCATTTCTCCCGCCCATCCCCAGAGTGACACCGGCCAATAAGAGGAGGAAGTTCGAGGCGCGCTGTAGCGGAAGCGCCACAAGAGGCGGGGCTAACGCCGCCGGGAATGCTCCGACCGTTGCTTAGCAACCGCAAGTGCCGTCAGCTTGTTTCTGCAGGCCTAAATGCAAGGAGGCCGCAATTGGGAGCTTCTCGAAGTTGAAACACTTGATGGTCGAAGTAATTTCTTCGGAGTTGATTTTAATAATACACCCTACGGATGTTTTCCCTTTGCCCCCCGGGAATGTTTTGGACACAGGTTGAAAAGCTTTCCCCTTGACCTGGACAGTCCAAACACCTGAGCCCTAGTTTTACCTAAATAAAATTAAGAGATTTAGTTACAGTTGCAGGAGAAATGTTCACTTATTTTATTTCCTTTATTTATTTCTACTTTTGCAATTTATATATATTTTAACATCGGTTTTCTTTTCTCTCATGCTTTTAACAGTATACAGTGTGGTATTTAGGTACTGCTTTTGCTGGTAAGGTTTCTAGGCAACCATTTAGCGCACCTAAGTCCATACCTAATAATACCACAAGTGGTTTCAGCCCGTCCTGCATTTCTCTAGTGCTGGTGACCTGAACTACATCACAGGATACTAACAGATTTTGAGCATAGGTCTTGTTAGTATTTAGTACCTGTTAAAACTCTTTCTCCCAGAGGATAAACTATTTAGGTATCCATAAATATTCCCACAATGTTGTCTATGCACTAGAATGCCTTGTCTCAAAAAATATTGGTTAATAGTTTTTACAATGATGCATGGTAGAGCTAAAATGGACTAGTTTAGAACTAATACATCCCCTCATTTTAGAGGTGAGGAAACTAAGGCCTAGAAAAGATAAACTGCCCAGGTTCACACTATTAGTATACAGCCTATACAAGAGCCCAGGTGTCCAGATACCCAGCCCAAGACATGTTCCACTACATGGAAATGGACCTCCTGAAGATAAAGATCAGAAAAGGTACTGAGGGAAAATGCCCAGATCTATTTTCTTTAAACCTTAATGAAAGGCAAAAAATTAGTCATAATGGTAAGAGAGAAAACGGAAATCAATGCTTCTAATCACATTATGGATCAAAAAAGGAAAACAATCTTTTTTAAATCATTTTTTTCAAAATGGCAAGGCTTATTTCTTTCAGAAACACCTTATCTGTAGATCAGTCAACAGCTAACTAGCAATTATACGTATAAATAAGAAATCAAGGGGAATTTCTTGACTGCAGCAAATCTAAAAGAGATGATTGGTCTTGTGAAGTTATGGTTAGTTGTAAGGAAGAAATATGATGAAACGTATTGATATATTGTGACTAGTATTTAAATATGGTCTGCATGTAGAATTGAGGTTACAGTTTTAAATTGTCTTTGCTTTAGAACTGTTCATACATATTTATAAAAATGTCACAGAATATATATAGTTTACCTAAAAGATAAAAGAATAGCTTCTTTCAGAAAGCTAATAGTAAAATTACAGGAAAAAAAACATTACCTTTGGGGGAGGGGGAGGTTGGGTTTTTTTGGTTTGTTTTTGTTTTGTTTTAGGTACTAAGGGCTGGGGATAGCATCGAACCCCGGGACCTCCTATGTGGGAAGCCGGCGCTCAACCACTGAGCCACATCGGCTTCCCTGAGTTAATTTTTTTGTTTGTTTTTGCTTGTTGTTTGTTTTTGAATTTTTCAGGAGGCACCAGAACCAAACCGGACCTCCCATGTGGGAAGCAGGAACTCAACCGCTTGAGCCACATCCATTCCCTTTTTCTTTTTTTTAAAATGTGTATTTTACCTTAGACTGTCTTAAGGACATTTAAGGAATTGAATGTTACCACCATGGAAAAAATTTCTACAAAAGGAATATGCTGTTCTGATATACGTGGAAGAGGCAACAAGTGTTGTAGCCCCGGTTCTACTACTTCATGGTTGTGTGACCTTGGATCATTTACTTATCTCCAAGGGACCTTGTTCCACCTATTAAATAGAAATAATACCTTCCCAGTCACCACACTAGGCTGTTGTGAAAGTCAAATGAAATAACACTTATGAAAGAGCTTTGTAAACTTAAAATTCCACCTAAATATGAGGTAGTATTACTATGATAACATTTATTCTAGTGTAGCAGATCTGGGAAATGACATTTTTTCCAGAGAAAAGACCACCTTATGCTATTAGGAATGAATGGCAACTATTATGTTTTACAGGCTCCGGTACATATAGACGAGTAAATTTAACCATGCTGTCTTGAAACCTCCAGAAGGAGATTTTAGTCATCAAAAAGTGGGTAGGAATTCTAAGATCTAAAAGAAAAATTCAGGTACTTGAGGTGTCTTTATTCCAAATATGTACCTCTCCACAGACAAATAACAATAGCTAGTTAACTCATTTTTTTCGCTCATAGTTTTAATGAGGGTAGGGTTAGAAGTTTCAGTTCCCAGAAAAATTAACTAGAAAACCCCTCCCAGCCAGATGACTTCCAAATGAATTACAAGTTAAGAAAATAAAAATAGACCAGCTCATACTGAAAACTATTGTTAGATGAATAACTTAAAGACAGACATATTACTAACAGTCTTTACATTCCATTTTTAAACTCTCATAAACTAGAAGGCAATTTAACAATAACAAAATTTCAAATTGTATATCCTTTAAGGCAGCAGTTCCACTTATAAGCATTTATCCTACAAAACTATTTGCATGAGAATGCAAAGAAATATGAACAAAGATGTTCAATGCAAATTGGAAATAGCCTAAAAATCCATCAAAAGAGACTAGACAATGTGTGCTGACTTGTGAAAACATCCACTATAATAGGTTTAAAAAGTGCATTTTATTTGTATAAAAATGTATTTTGATATAAACATAGAAAGCATACTTAACAAGTTTAACTGTGGCTGCCTCTAAAAGGGGAATTTGAAGATGGGGATTAACAGGGAGTTTTTTTTTTTTTTTTTTTTTTAATACTGTTTGCTTTTTTAATGGGATGTACTGGTTTCTTTTATAGCCAGAAAGCTATCAATCCTTTTGGAACTTTTTAGACATGGCCACTAATTCCTTATCCTTGTCTCTATAAGCATTCTATAAATGATGATATGCAGAATCGAAGTGTTGCAGATTGTTTAAATGAAAATTAACTGAAAATTAATATTTCTAGTTCTGCGTTGTCATTATTTACAAGCAATGTTTGGTCAAAATAAGGAAAGAATACCATAACTGCTTAAACCTGTATACAAAATCACCAACCAGAGATGCCTATTTTACTTTTGGAAACTATAATTAACCAAAACAATATAATTATATATTAATCTACTTGAGTATTATAATAATATTAACTGTATAATAATATTACATTCCATGGTTAAAATGCTTCAAATATTAATTCTTTTATCAGTTTTAGTGAACAAAAAATGGCCATTACTTCTCTTTTAAATTTTGTGCACTGGTGTTTTGTTTTTTAATGTGGAACAGCCACAGTGGGGGAAGGGTGTGTGTGTATATAAAGAACACTTCATCAAAACTACTTAAATATTGAAGAACTAACCTAAAAATTGAAAGTAATGGCTAGAAATATTCATTTTTTAGCGGATATATTGTTTCAGTCAAGCTGTCATTTTAATGAATTGGTTTTCAGTCAACTCTTTGGTAACCTATTTACCTATATTACTATAATATACACGACTCTTTACTTCCCATGAGCTGGACACATAGAGTAACAAGCTTTAATATCAGCTATATAATGCTATTAGTTAAGTGTTTAGTTCATAAGGCATTTCCTTAAAAGAGTCATAAAAATAAAATTTAGCTTTATGATAGTGTTTCTTTTATCATAATTTTTTTACAAATCAGAATTTTGAGAGAAGATATAAAGCTGTCAGCAAGACAAACCACCCAGGTTTAAATCACTAATAAATTAGCAAAGACTGAAGAGATTCTTTCTGAAAATTTTGCTAGGGAGATCCAGACTTTAAGTTTAATATCATTAATATCCACAAAGGGCTCTCTGGTAATCCCTTTACTAGTCTCCTGAATGAGATTAGAGAAGAAAGGGTCATAGCAACTGACACCATAAAATAGAAAGAAAGCTACTTGGTCAGATAAGAAGGGTGTGTCGGGAGGGTTATGATCCATTTAAAGAATAAGAGATTTACTGTTTTTTTTTTAAACAATTTATTGAAGTATATCATTCAGACATGAACATACATAAATTGTAAGTGTTCAGTAAACATCGTGAACTTACAAAACAACATGCATAACATCACACAGGGCTCCCACACATCACCCTCCCCCCAAACACCCTGCATTGCTATGAAACATCTGTTATAAATCATGAAAGAGCATTGTCAAAATATTACTACTAACTATAGTCCGTATCTTCCTCCCCTATACATTTTTTTAAGGATATATTTATTCATTTATTTACTTTTATCCATTTTTACCCCTCCCATCCCCCGTTTTTGCTGTTTCTGTGCCCATTCACTGGGCAACTCTCTGTGTCTGTTTCCTGCCCTCTCTCCTCATCCTTCTCCTCCTGTCTTCACTGGGATTCGATTCTCGGAATCTCCCATGTGGGAGAGAGGCATCCTACCACCTGTGCCACCTTAGTTCCTGTTTTTTTGGTGCATCTCGTCTTGGCTCTCCCTTGTGTCACTCTCTTATTACATCATCATCTTGCTGTGTGGCTCGCGGGGGCTGGCGGCTCACCTGTTCGCAGGGCCTGGCAGCACACCCGCACACAGGGCCTGGTGGCCCATGTACCTTCTATATTTTTCTTTTTCTTTTTTTTTTAATGGGGAGGTCCCTGGGGTCAAACTCAGGTCCCTCCATATGGGAGACAGATACCCAACCACCCGAGCCACATCTGTCCCCCGCTATATCACTTAAGGTTGACCAAAGATACCCAAAGTTACAGTCTTTTCCCATACAGGATGGTCATATAATAAATCAGGCTTAGTTTATCACCAGCATTCTAAAAACCAGACTTAGGGAGAAAAACTAGGTCTGGGGACACATGCATGGTTTCTAATAAAGCAAATATTGGGGGCGGATGTGACTCAAATGGTTGGGTGTCTGTCTGCCATATGGAGGGACCTAGGTCCAATCCCCGGGAACTCCCGGTAAAATAAAATATATATATATAGAGAGAGGGTGCATGGGCTGCCAGGCTCTGTGTGCCGGTGAGCCACCAGGCCCTGGGAGCCATGCAGCAAGATGATGACGTAACAGGAGAAAGACACAGGGTAGAGACAAGGTGAGATGCTCCAAAAACCAGGAACCAAGGTGGCACAGGTGGCGGGACACCTCTCTCCTACATCGGAGGTCTCCAGGATCTAAGACTGGAGGAGGAGGATGAGGGGAAATGGCAGGAAACAGCCACAGAGAATTGCCCAGCGAATGGACACAAAACAGCAAATGGGGAAGGGGGTTTTTTAAAATGGATAAAGTAAATAAATAAATCTTTAAAAATAAATAAATAAATAAATAAAGCAAATGTTTAGCCTACCCTGATTATCATAAAATCAGGTCAGTGAGAATATTTGCATAAGAGATTTACTTTTTCATATCTTTGTAAAATTAAACTTTGTTGTACATGAGGAAATTGGTATTACTATAGACATGGTTTTATGTTTTTAAATGTAGTTTAAGAGAAACTTATTTGTATTATTATATTATTTACATAATATAGGATCATGAATTTTAGAGCTAAGTGATTTTAGAGATCAGGTAATCTAGTCATTCTTATATACTTTTATTTGGTAAACATATACATGAAATGTTTGTTCATATTTCCTTGTAAATATATATAAATTATATATTTTGCTACCTTTAATTCATATATTAAATATTACTACTGCTATCTTTATTTTTTAGACAAAAAAAGCATATGAACACTTATTTTAAATATTTTTTACCCCAGTAGATCACCTGTGTACCCTTGAAGATCTTTGATTTAATCCCACATTCTTTTTTTTTTTTTTTTTAATTTTTATTTTTTTTAGAATCCCACATTCTTGTTTAAGGGTTTTCAGCAAATAACTGATAAAGCTGATACTATGGCCCAAGTCTCTAAATTAGGTCCTGTACTTTTCCACTTTTTAAAATTTCCTTTCTTGTTGTAGAAAGGACTGATTTCCTTCATGAAATACTTTTATTTTGGAAAGAATTCACTGTCTGACACATAGTAGACACTTATTAAATGTTTGTTAAATGATTTTATGGTAATACTACCAAGAACACAATTCCACCACCCCACACCTGCAAAACACGAATATTCCACTTTTCTTGAAGCACTTCTTGGTCCTTGGGATTAGAAACTAATAAATTTCTTTCCTTGAGCATGTGATTGGAATCAAAGAGGCTAAAAACCACCTCACCCATGTTTAACCCATTACTATCAACATGTGGACTGCACAGGCCTTCCCTCTTATTGTTCTCTGAATATCACCAGGAAATAGGTTTCGCCTTGGGTGGTTAAGCAACACAGTTGCTAGGAGGTAATCTTTTGATTACCAGAGTAAAGTGTATCCCTGGTATAAGGGTTCTAAGGACAAGAGTCGCTGGGGTATAGAGGTATTCTTGCAGACAAGCCCCTAGAGGGTCAGTGGCCTTGGGTTTCCCCAAAGAATTTTAATTCAGATTAAGCTCTAAACTGCTTATGGAACTCTAAGAAGGCCTATCTATTTCTCATCAGAGGCTTATCCACCTTCTCAACTACTCAATCAGTTAAGCACCCAAACATTCAGACACTAAATGTAAGCTACCATATCTCCAAATCCAGCTTCCTATTTGGAATACATCTACGGAGTACAGGAGAGGTATTGGGTAATTGGCACAGTGGATATACAGTCCTTCCTTTTCTTTTCCGTGGATTTCACAAAATAAACAACAAAGAGCCCATGCTGTTCTTTGCAGCAGCCCCACATTTCATCCCAAGTGAGTCTTTTACACCCTTCTCTCACTTCTGTCCAGTTTATGAAGAACAGGGCCTATTTATCTGGGCCCTGCTGTGTTCACTCAGCAAGGTAGGTCTGCTTCTCATAGAAGGATGGCCTCACTTTCTGATCTGTCCTCCTAAGGGATAATTACAAATCATCACCTACTCAACTCTGAAGCTTATTTACCCTTATTGATAACTTCTCCAAGGCTGGAACTATGTCATCTTTATCCCTACGGTCTCACTTAAAGTGAGAACAATTCCTTTTATTTAATATTTATTAAGGGTTTTATCCAGATTAACCGTTATATTGAATTTTTTTTTTAATTAGAGAAGTTGTGAGCTTACAAAATAATCATGCTTAATGTGCAGAATTCTCAGACAGCTCTCCTCCACAAATGCCTTACATTGTTGTGGAACATTTCTTACAAATATTGAAAGAACATCATTAAAATATTACTACTAGCTATGATTCATAGCTTACGTTTGGTATATTTTTTCCATACACCTACCTATTGTTAACACCATGTATTAGTATTGTACATTTGTTATAGTTCATGAGAAAACACTCTCATATTTGTACTGTTAACCACAGTCCATTATCCACCACATGGTTCACTTTGTTATACAGTCCCATACCTTGTACAGTCCATCCAAAGTGTACACTCAGTGGCTTTCACTTTCTTCACAGAGTTGTGCAGTCATCACCTCAGTAAATTTTGAATGTTTTCCTTAGTCCAAAATAAAAAGTCCCATAACCCCTGTGGCAGTTTGAGATTATTTATGAATTCTAAAAGGAGAGATTACGTTTGTAAACTAACCTATTCCTCTGGGTGTGATGCCCTTTGAATGCGTTAGATTCAGCTAACATGTCTTGATTAAATTGTGTTAAGATTACGGATTTGATTCGACCACATCAGTAGGGTGTACTCAGGATAAATCCCCACCCCCTTGGTGGGTAGATATAAATGGACACTCACTCAAGTAAAGGCAGAGTGGGCATCACCATCCCAGAATCCTCAGGACTGAGGAATGAATGATGGAATAGAGTAGACTTACTGTTATTCTACTATAGACTTATTGTTATTCTAGCAATGGAAAAACTTTTATCATTGATGTGGAGGCAGTGGCCACCAGAGGTTCTGAGGGGAGAGAGAAAGAAAAACAGGTATAATATGGGGGCATTTTCGGGACATTGGAATTGTTCTGAATGGTGTTGCAATGATGGTACAGGCCATTATATATTCTGTCATAACTTACAAAATTGTGCAGGACAGAGTGTAAACGATAATGTGAATAATCCACACTTAGTGGCAATGCCCCAAAATGTGTTCATCAATTGTAACAAATGTACCACACTAATGAAGGATGTTGTTAATGTGGGAAGGGTAGGGAATGGGGCATATGGGAATCCCCTGTATTTTTTACGTAACATTTATGTAATCTAAAGTATTAAAAAAACAATTTTTTAAGGAGTTTAAAAAAAAAAAGACACACAGGGAGAGATAGAGCTCCATAGACATGGAAGAGGAGATAGCTCTGTCATGTTTGATCCTGGGGCCCCAGGGAGAGATGAGTCATTTGCCTGATAGTTTGCAGCTGAAGAGAACAGAGCAGCTGAACAGCTGATAAGGCTTAGAAAGAAATGAACCCTATGCCAGACTGATATAGAAAGCCCTGAGAGATGAGTCCTATGCCAGTCAACAGCTGAGATCAGAAGAAGCTGGACCCATGGCACCTCAAGATGAAGAAGGAAGGAGAGACCAGGCAGAGATTTCCCGCCATCTTGCTTCAACATGTGGCAACTAACTTTGGTGAGAAAGCAGCCTTGAGATGGACACTTTAGGGCCTTGTAACTGTAAGCTTTTACCCCAAATAAATACCCTTTATGAAAGCCAACAGATTTCTGGTACTTTGCATCAGCAACCCTTTGGCTGACTAATACACCCCCCTATTATTGACCCTTAGCATTGATATAGTACTTCATTGACATTGATGCAAGAATATTACAATATTGTGGTTAACTATAGTCCATAAGTTACATAAATTGTATTTTTCCCATGTATCACCATATACTTACCACCTTGTAATAGTTAGGTACATTTGTTCTTGTTCATAGAAGAGCATTCTTGTGTTTGTACTATTAACCACAATCCTCATCCACTACCAGGTTCACTGTTATTTAGTCCCTAAATTATTCTCTAGCTTTCTTTCAATTGACATTTTACACCCCTAAACCTCCCCCTTTCAGCCACAATCCCATGTATAAATCAGCCATGTTAGTTACAGTCACTATAATGTGCTGCCATCAACTCTATCCATTTCCACACTTTTACAGTCAAGTTAATTGAAAATTCTACATACATTAAATATCAGTACACTTTCTCAGTCCTCATCCTATGTCCTAGAAACCTATAGTCTAAGTCTTAACTCTAAATGTTTAATCTTCATATTTAGTTCATATTAGTGAGACCACACAATCTTTGTCCTTTTGTATCTGGCTTATTTCACACAGCATAACGTCTTCAAGGTTCATCCATGTTAACATATGTGTCCCAATTTCATTTCTTCTTACTGCAGCATAGTATTCCATCATATGTATATTCCACATTTTGTTGATCCATTCATCAGTTGATGGACCCTTGGGTTGTTTCATCTTTTGGCAATTGTGAATAATGCAGCTATGAACATCAGTGTACAAATGTCTGTTCGTATCACTGTTTTCAGTTCTTCTGGATATAGTCCTAGTAGAGGAAATGCTAGATCATATGGCAATTCTATGCTTAGCTTCCTGAGGAACCACCAAACTGTCTTCCACAGAGGCTACACTATTTCTCTACATCCTTTTCAGCACTTGTAGTTTTCTGCTTTTTTTCTTTTTTTTTAATAATGGCCATTCTATAAGGTATGAGATGATATCTCATTGTAGTTTTGATGTGCATTTCCTTAATAGCTAGTGATATTAAACATTTTTTCATGTGCTTTTTCACCATTTGTATTTCCTCTTTGGAAAAGTGTATATTTAAGTCTTTTGCCCACTTTTTTTATTAAAAAATATTTATTTATTTATTTCCCCCCCCCCATTGTTTTGACACTTGCTGTCTGCTCTCTGTGTTCTGTATCGCTTTTCTTCTCCTTAGGTGGCACCAGGAACCAATCTGGGGACCTTCCAGAGTAGGAGAGAGGCGCTCAATCTCTTGCGCCACCTCAGTTCCCTGGTCTCTGTGTCTCTTATCGTCTCTCCTCTGTGTCTCTTTTTGTTGCGTCATCATGCTGTGCCAGCTCTCCTGTGTGGGCCAGCACTCCTGCGAGGGCCAGCACTCCGCGTGGGCCACCTTTTCTTTTCACAGGAGGCCCTGGGAATCGAACCCTGGACCTCCTATCTGGTAGATGGTAGCCCAATCACTTGAGTCACATCCATTTCCCCTGCCCACTTTTAAGTTGGATTGCTTGCCCTTTTATTGTTGAGTTGTATGATCGCTCTATATAGCATGTGTATTAGTCAGCCAAAGGAGTGCTGATGCAAAATACCAGAAATCGGGGGGAGACTACCGGGAAGATGGCGGACTAGTAAGACACGGGAATCTCTTCTCCAGAAAAATAGCTAGAGGACAAGCTGAAAGAGCCCCGAAAAAGATCTTCTAGGGTTTAGGTCAGCAGGTGAAGGCTGCACACCACCCAGAGGAGAGAGGGACAGAAGAGGGAAATCGCGACTACAGAACTGTGAGTTCCAAGTAGCAGCTTCTGCTGCTGCCGGCACCCTCTCCCACACTCTTCAGAATTCTCGGGCCCCTGGGCCTGTGACCACAGACAAAGGGGGCTTCAGGGATCTGCCACTCCCGAAAAGGGGAGAGAGAGGGACACAGCCTTAGGCTGACTCAGGTTCGGACCTGAAATTTGGGCTGCAGAGCCCCACGGACCCTTCCACACGGCGGTTTGCCCTGGGAGCCTGGAAAGGACCCTTCCACACTGCCGTTTGCCCTGGGAGCCCGGAAAGAACTGGAGAAATCCGATCCTCGCAACCTCCCTCTCTTCTAGCCTGGACTAATTGTTGAGGACACCACGGGAGAGGGGAGAGAGAGCCTGGAGCTGACCCTGCTTTGGACTCCCAGGTTTGGTCTGGCCTGTCCCGAGAGCCCTTCCAGGCCGGGTGGGGCTGCGCCATTGTTTGCCTTGGAGCCTGCAAGGGGCTAAAGATATACAAACCTACCAATCTCATCCTCTACTAACAGGGACAGATTGTTGAGGATTCAGAAGGGAGTGGAAATATTTCCTAGCTGGGAAAAGGGGGGCGCTACGAGAGAAGTCTGGAGAACTGTCTCAGAAAGTTTGAATCACAGGGATCCTAGCCCCCAGACAGGAAGCTCTATCACATTGATCTGGTCTGTGTCACAACAAATACGCTCCGACCAGGCATCAAATTGAGAGCAGCCAACAAGCGCCATCTCCTGGCAGACCAAGGAAGTACACATAAGAAAATTAATAAGTAAGAGAGGCTTTTCCTGGCCTCTATAGCCTCCCTGCCCAAGGCCCTAGGAAACGACTCTACAACCAATTACCGGGTCCAGTGCCCAGTTTTGAGCAACCAGCAGAACAATCCTAACAATCAAGGTTGAGCCAAAAATCAAAGAGCGGTGATAATTCACAACCTCCTGCCACTAAAACCCCATAAAAGAGAAAGAGATAGAGAATCTAAGTAAAATACAAACTAACCAGATGCCTAAGCACCAACAAAAAATTACGGGCCATACTAAGAAAATAGAAGACATGGCCCAAGAAAAGGAATACAGCAAAGTCCCAGAAGAGATGCAGAATTTGAGAAAACTAATCAGTGAGATGAGCACACATTTCCAAAATCAAATTAATGAGATGAAAGAGAATATAGTTAAAGAGATCAATGACATCAAGAAGTCATTGCGCGAACGTAAAGAAGAATTTGAAATCATGAACAGAAAAGTAACGGAGTTCATGGGAATAAAAGACACAATAGGTGAAGTAAAAAATACATTTGAAGCATACAACAGCAGACTCGAAATGATAGAAGAAAGAATAAGTGATACTGAAGACAGAGCAGCTAAAATTGAAGAGAGAAAAGAACAGAGAGAGAAAAGAATGGAAAAAATTGAGCAGGGGCTCAGAGAGTTGAATGACAACACAAAATGCAAGAACATATGTGTCATTGGAGTTCCAGAAGGAGAAGAGAAAGGAAAAGGGGCAGAAAGAGTATTTGAGGAAATAATAGCTGAAAATTTCCCAACTCTCACGAAAGGAATGAACTTTCATGTTCAAGAAGCACACCGTACCCCAATAAGAATAAATCCAAATAGACCTACGCCAAGACACATATTATTCAGAATGTCAAATGTAAAAGATAAAGAGAAAATGCTCAGAGCAGCAAGAGAGAAGCAAACGATCACGTACAAAGGACGTCCAGTAAGACTTGGTGCAGATTTCTCTTCAGAAACCATGGAGGCGAGAAGACAGTGGTATGATACAATTAGGAAACTGAAAGAGAAAAACTGCCAGCCGAGATTTCTTTACCCAGAAAAACTGTCCTTCAAATATGAAGGTGAGTATAAAGTATTCACAAACAAACAGAAACTAAGAGAGTTTGCAAAAAAAATCCACCTTTGCAGGAAATATTAAAGGAAGCCTTAGAACCTGAAAGAAAAAGACAGGAGAGAGAGGCTTGGAGGAGAGTATAGAAGAAAGAAAAGCAGAAAGGATAACCAAAAGAGTAAAAAGAAAGACAAAAATAAGATGACATATGAAAACTAAAGAATAAAATGGAGGAAATAATAGTGCATTTTCAGCAATATCATTGAATGTGAATGGATTAAATTCCCCAATCAAAAGATACAGGCTGACAGAATGGATAAAAAAACATGAGCCATCCATATGCTGCTTACAAGAAACTCACCTCAGACACAAGGATACAAGCCGGCTGAAAGTAAAAGGTTGGAAAAAGATACTCCATGTGAATAGTAAACAGAAAAGAGCAGGGGTAGCTATACTAATATCAGACAAAACAGACTTCAAATGCAAAAAAGTGATAAGAGATGCGGAAGGCCATTATATATTAATAAAAGGGACGATCCTCCAGGAAGATAACAGTCATAAATATCTACGCACCTAACCAGGGTGCCCCAAAATATATGAGACAAACTCTGGCAAAACTGAAGGGAGAAATAGACATTTCTACAATAATCATCGGGGACTTCAACACCCCTCTCACATCATTAGATAGAACAACTAGACAGAAGATCAACAAGGAAACAGAGAACTTGAACAATATGATAAACAAGTTAGACCTAACAGACATATACAGAACACTGCATCCAAACTCAGCGGGTTATACATTCTTCTCAAGTGCCCATGGATCTTTCTCCAGGATAGACCACATATTAGGTCACAATACAGCTCTCAATAAATATAAAAAGATTGAAATTATACAAAGCACCTTCTCAGATCATAATGGACTGAAACTAGAAATCAATAACAGACAGGAAAAAAGGAAATTTGCAAATGTGTGGAGACTGAACAACACATTCCTAAATATTCAGTGGGTCAAAGAAGAAATTGCAAGTGAAATCAGTAAATATATTGAAACAAATGAAAATGAGAACACAACATATCAAAACTTATGGGAGGGAAGCGGCTGTGGCTCAAAGAGTAGGGCTCCCGTTTATCATATGGGAAGCCCCGGGTTCGGTTCCTGGGGCCTCCTGGTGAAGGCAAGCCCGCCCGCATGGCGTGGTTAGCTGACCCAGCGAGCACAAGCAGCAAGGGGGGGATAAATGAATAAATAAATAAAATCTTTAAAAAAAAAAAAAAAAACAAAACTTATGGGATACAGCAAAGGCAGTCTTGAGAGGGAAATTTATAGTCCTAAATGCCTATATTAAGAAACAAGAAAGAGCTAAACTCAAAGATTTAACTGAACAACTTGAGAAACTAGAAAAAGAACAGCAAACCAATCCCAAAGCAAAAAGAAGGAAAGAAATAAGGAAGATTAGAGCGGAAATAAATGAAAATGAGAACAAAAAAGCAATAGAGAAAATCAACAAAACCAAAGCTGGTTCTTTGAGAAGATCAATAAAATTGACAAACCCCTCGCTAGACTAACAATAAAAAAAGAGAGAAGATGCAAATAAATACAATCAGAAATGAAAGGGGGAAATTACAAATGACCTCAGAGAAATAAAAAGAATCATAAGAGGATATTATGAGAAACTATATGCCAACAAACTAAACAACCTGGATGAAATGGACAAATTTCTAGAAACTCATAACCAACCTACACTGACACAACAAGAAATACAAGAACTTAACAAAGCAATCACAATTAAGGAGATTGAATCTGTCATCAAAAATCTCCCAGCAAAGAAAAGTCCAGGACCAGATGGCTTCACAGGTGAGTTCTACCAAGCATTTCTAAAAGAATTAACACCAATCCTGTTTAAACTCTCCCAAAAAATTGAAGAGGAGGGAAAATTACCCAACACATTTTATGAAGCCAACATTACCCTAATACCAAAGCCAGATAAAGGTTCCACAAGAAAAGAAAATTACAGACCAATCTCTCTCATGAACATAGATGCAAAAATTCTCAACAAAATACTTGCAAATAGAATCCAACAGCATATCAAAAGACTTATACATCATGACCAAGTGGGATTTATTCCTGGTATGCAAGGCTGGTTCAACATAAGAAAATCAATCAATGTAATACACCACATTAACAAGTTGAAGGAAAAAACCCACATGATCATCTCAATAGATGCAGAAAAGGCTTTTGACAAAATCCAACATCCTTTTTTGATAAAAATACTTCAAAAGATAGGAATAAAAGGAAAATTCCTCAATATGATAAAAGGCATATATGAAAAACCCACAGCCAACATCATACTCAATGGGGAAAGGTTGAAAGCTTTCCCCCCAAGATCAGGAACAAGACAAGGACGCCCACTGTCACCATTGTTATTCAACATTGTACTAGAAGTTCTAGCTAGGGCAATTAGACAAGACAAAAAAATTAAAGGCGTCCAAATAGGAAAAGAGGAAGTAAAACTCTCACTGTTTGCGGATGACATGATCCTGTATTTAGAAAATCCTGAAGTATCCACAACAAATATACTTGAACTAATAAATGAGTTCAGCAAAGTGGCAGGATATAAGATCAACACGCAAAAATCAGTAATGTTTTTGTACACTAGTACTGAACAATCTGAGGAGGAAATCAGGAAGAAAATTCCATTTTCAATAGCAACAAAAAGACTCAAATACCTAGGAGTTAATTTAACCAAGGAAGTACAGGACCTATATGCAGAAAACTACAGAACAATGCTAAAAGAAATTTAAAAAGACCTAAACAAATGGAAAGACATTCCGTGTTCATGGATTGGAAGAATAAATATTGTGAAGATGTCAGTCTTGCCCAAACTGATTTATAGATTCAATGCAATACCAATCAAAATCCCAATAGCTTATTTTACAGAATTAGAGAAGGCAATTACCAAATTCATCTGGAAGGGTAAGTGCACCCGAATAGCCAAAAGTATTCTAAAAAAGAAGAGCAATGTGGGAGGAATTTCACTGCCTGACCTTGAAACATATTACAAAGCTACAGTGGTCAAAACAGCATGGTACTGGCATAAAGATAGACATATCAATCAGTGGAATAGAATTGAGAATCCAGAAATAAACCCTCACCTATACAGTCAACTGGTTTTTGACAAACCTACCAAGCCCACGCTGATGGGAAAAAACAATCTCTTCAACAAATGGTGCTGGGAGAACTGGATATCTATAACCAAAAGAATGAAAGAGGACCCCTATCTCACCCTCTATACAAGAATCAACTCAAAATGGATCAAAGATCTAAATATAAAAGCCAGGACCATAAACCTACTAGAAGAAAATGTAGGGAAACATCTTCAAGACCTTGTAGTAGGGAAGCGGCTGTGGCTCAATCAGTGGGGCTCCCGTTTACCATATGGGAGGCCCCGGGTTCGGTTCCCGGGGCCTCCTGGTGAAGGCAAGCCCGCCCGCACGGCGTGGTTAGCTGACCCAGCGAGTACAAGCAGCAAGGGGGGGATAAATGAATAAATAAATAAAATCTTTAAAAAAAAAAAAAAAAAAAAAAAAAAAGACCTTGTAGTAGGTGGTGGTTTCTTGGACTTCACACCCAAAGCACGTGCAACAAAAGAAAAAGTAGATAAATGGGACCTCCTCAAAATTAAGCACTTTTGCACCTCACAGGACTTTGTCAGAAGGGTGAAAAGGCAGCCAACTCAATGGGAAAAAATATTTGGAAATCACATATCTGATAAGGGTTTAATATCCAGGATATATAAAGAGATGTTACAGCTCAACAATAAAAAGACAAACGACCCAATTAAAAAATGGGCCAAAGACTTGAATAGACATTTCTCCGAAGAAGAAATACAAATGGCAAAAAAACACATGAAGAAATGCTCAACATCACTCATGATTAGGGAAATGTAAATCAAAACTACAATGAGATATCATTTCACACCTATCAGAATGGCCACTATTAAAAAGACAGAGAGCTACAAGTGTTGGAGAGGATGTGGAGAGATAGGAACACTTCTTCACTGTTGGTGGGAATGCAGGATGGTACAACCACTATGGAGGACTGTTTGGCAGTTCCTAAAGAAGTTGAATATAGACTTGCCACGTGACCCTGCAATACCACTACTGGGTATATACCCAGAAGAACTGAGAGCAGTGACATGAACAGACATCTGCACACCGATGTTCATAGCCACATTATTCATCATTGCCAAAAGCTGGAAACAACCCAGGTGTCCATCAACAAATGAATGGATAAACAAACTGTGGTCTATTCACACGATGGAATATTATGCAGCTGTAAGAAGAAATGAAGTCATAAAGCATATGGCAACATGGATGAATCTGGAGGACATTATGTTGAGTGAAGCAAGCCAGACACAAATGGACAAATACTGTATGAATGCATTACTATGAACCAAATATATTATGTAATATATTGTTTGATTCACACACAAAAAAAAACAAAAAAATAAAACAAAACAAAAAAAATTTACATGTATCCATTACATTTAATTGAGAAATGTATATATTTATTCATCTGTGTTTACTTTTTAGTTTTTTATTGCTTATGTTTTCAATTATTAAATGTACAAAATAAAGTTAAAAAATTTGTAGGTTTGATTATAAGTAATAACTAATATGCACTATCTTATTTAACTTTTCATTTAATTATTATAATAAACTATATAGTTTAAAAATAAAAAAGCAGGAATTAATAGAAAAAAAAAAACAAAAAACAAACAAAAAAAAACAAACAAAATAAAGAAATCGGTTGGTCTTTATAAAGGGTATTTATGTGGGATAGAAGTCTGCAGTTATCAGGCCATAATGCATAAGTTTCTTCCCTCACCAAAGTCCATTGACACGTGTTGGAACAACACAGCTGCCAATGTTTGCCAGGGTTCAGGCTTCTTGGGTTCCTCTCTTCCCAGGGCTCCATTTCTCTCCGGGCTCAACTCCTCTGTTTCCTCCACAAGGCCAGCTGTAGACTCTCAGGCGAATGGCTCATGTCTTTTCCCGGGGCCTTCTCTCCTTCCTCATAACCAAGCTCTCTTATTTCCCCGGGCTCCAGCTCAAGACTGCAACATCGGAACTTCTACAACTCTGTTCTTTGCCTTGCCTTTTATATTTGATTCCCCACCCATCAAGGGGTGGGGCTCAATGTCCTACTGATGTGGCCCAGTCAACACCCTAATCATAACTTAATCATGCCCAGATTAATAGATCAGTTTACAAGCATAATCCAATATCTATTTTTGGAATTCATAACTATATCAAACTGCCAAACTGCTACAGCATGGAAATCAAGCCCTTATCAGATGTGTGGTTTCCAAATATTTTTCACCCATTGAGTAGGCTGCCTTTTCACCTTCTTGACAAAGTCCTTTGAAGCACAAAAGTGTTTTAAGTTTGAGGAGGTCCCATTTATCCATTTTTTTCTTTCATTGCTCATACATTGGGTGTGAAATTTAAGACACCACCACCTACCACGAGGCCTCGCAGATGTTTCCCTACATTTTCTTCTAGGGGTGTAACGGCTCTAGCTTTTATGTTCAGGTCTTTGATCCATTTTGATTTAATTTTTGTATAAGTTGTGAGATAGGGGTCCTCTTTCTTTCTTTTGGATAGGCTATCCAGTTCTCCCAGTACTATTCGTTGAATAGACTGTTCTGCCCCAGCTGACTTGTCAAAAATCACTTGACCATAGATGTGAGGGTCTGTTTCTGAACAATCAATTTGATTCCATGGTCTGTATGTCTATCTTTATGCCAGTATCATGTTGTTTTTACCACTGTAGCTAGGTAATATGATTTAAAGTCCAGAAGTGAGAGTCCTCCAACTGTTCTTCCTTTCTAAGATGTTTCTGGTTATATAAGGAGTCCCTTACCCTTCCAAATAAATGTGATATTTGGCTTTTCCATTTCTTTAAAAAAGAATTTAAAAATTTTTATTGGGATTACATTGAATCTGTATATCAATTTGGGTAGAGTTGACATCTTATCACTATTTAGTCTTCCAATCCTTGAACATGGAATGTTCTTCCATTTATTTAGGTCTTCTTTGATTTCTTTTAGCAATGCATTGTAGTTTTCTGAATACAAGTCCTTTATGTCTTTGGTTAAGTTTATTCCTAAATATTTTATTCTTTTAGTCATAAATGGAATTTTTTCCCTAACTTTGAAAAATTTTAATGAACTTTGCTCATTACTAGTGTATAGAAACACTACTGATTTTTGTATATTAATCTTAGGATAGTCACTTTATATATATATATATACACTTTATATATATATATATATTTTATTTTTTTATTTTTTAATTTTTTTTTTATTTTACCGGGAGGTCTCGGGTATCGAACCCGAGTCCCTCCATATGGGAGATGGACGCCCAACCATTTGAGCCACATCTGTCCCCAAAAGTTAGTAGTATTTATTAATTTTTTCAAATTTTACTGAGAGGTCCCGGGGATCGAACCCAGGTCCCTCCATATGGCAGATGAACACCCAACCATCTGAGCCACATCTACCCCCTTGCATATTAACCTTGTAGCCTTCCACTCTGCTGAAATTGTTTATTAGCGCTAGTAGATTTGTTGTAGATTTTTTAGGACTTCTTAGGTATAGGATCATATCATCTGCGAATAGCAAAAATTTTACTTCTTCCTTTCCAATTTGTTCACATTTTACTTCTTTTTCTTGCCTAATTGCTCAAGCTAAAACCTCTAGCATGACTATGACTGGTGACAGTAAGCATCCTTGTCTTGTTCTCTATCTCAACAGGAAAGCTTTCAGTTTTTCACTTTTGAGTACAATGTTAGTTGTGGGTTTTTCATATATGCCCTGTATCATTGTGAGAAAGTTTCCTTCAATTCCTATCTTTTGGAGTGTTTTTATCAAGAAAGGTTGCTGTATTTTTTCAAATGCCTTTTCTGCATCAATCAAGATGATCATGTGGTTTTTCTTCTTCAGTTTGCTAATGTGATATATTACACTGATTGATTTTCTTGTGTTAAACCACTCTTGTATGCCTGGGATAAAACCCACTTGATAATGATGAATAATTATTTTAATGTGTTGTTGGATTAGATTAGCAAGTAGTTTATTGAGGATTTTTGCATCTATATTCATAAGGAAAATGGGTTTGTAATTTTCTTTTTTCATAATATCTTTATCTGACTTTGGTATTAGGGTGATGTAGGTTTCATATAATGAGTTTGGTAGCCTTCCTTCCTGTTCAATTCTTTGGAAGAGTTTGAGTAAGATTGGTATTAAATCTTCTTTGAATGCTGGGTAGAATTCACCTGTGAAGCCACCTGGTCACGGCTTTCTATTTTGTGGAGGTTTTTGATAACTATTCCAATCTGTTTACTTACAATTGGTTTGTTGAAGTCTTCTATTTCTTCTAGGGTCTTTGTATGTTCCTAGGAATTTGTCCATTTCTTCTACATTGTCTAGTTTGTTGATGAGATTTGTTCATAGTATTGTCATATATATATTATTTCTGGATGGATTAGTACTCATGTCCCTGCTTTCATTTCTGATTTTATTTATTTGCATCTTCTATTTTTCTTTGTCAGTCTAGCTAAGGGTTTGTCACTTTTGTTGATCTTCTCAAAGAACCAACTTTTGGTTATGTTAATTCTCTCTATTGTTCTTTTTTTTCCTCTGTTGTTCTTTTTGTTCTCAATTCCATTTATTTCCGCTCTGATCTTTGTTATTTCATTCCTTCTTCTTGCTTTGGGAATAGTTTGCTGTTCTTTTTCTAGTTCCTCTAGCTGTGTAGTTAGGTCTTTGGTTTTAGTTTTTTCTTTTTTAATGTAAACATTGAGGGCTATAAATTTCTCTCTCAGCACTGACTTTGCTGCATACCATAACTTTTGATATGTTGTGTTCTCATTTTCATTCATCTTGGGACATTTACTGATTTCTCTTGCAATTTCTTCTTTGACCTACTGATTATTTAATAGTGTGCTGTTTAATCTCCATATATTTGTGAATTTTCCCTTTTTCTGCCTGTTGATTTCCAGCTTTATTCATTCCATTATGATCAGAGAAAGTGCTGTGTACAATTTCAATCTTTCAAAATTTATTGAGATCTGCTTTGTGACCCAACATATGGTCTATCCTGGAGAATGATTTATAAGCACTTGAGAAGAATATCTTGCTGTTTTGGGGTATAATGTTCTGTATAGGTCTATTAGGTAGTTCATTTATCATATTGTTCAAGCTCTGTGTTTCTTTATTGATCCTCTGGCCAGATGTTCTATCCAATGATGAGAGTGGTGTATTGAAGTCTCCAACAAATATTGTAGAGACATCTATTTCTCCTCTCAGTTTTTCTAGTGTTTGCTTCATGTGATTTGGGGGCACCCTTGTTAGATGAATATACATTTATGATTATTATTTCTTCCTGGTGAATTGCCCCTTTTATTAATATATAATATTCTTCTTTGTCTGTAATAACAGCTTTGCTTTTAAAATCTATTTCACCTGATATAAGTATAGCTACCTGAGCTTTCTTTTGGTTACTACATATATGTGAAATGTATTTTTCCAGCCTCTCACTCTCAATCTATTTGAATCCTTGGATCTAAGGAGTACTTGTAGACAGCATATAGATGGCTCATATTTTCTTACCCATTCCACCAGTCTGCATCTTTTGATTAGGGAGTTTAATCCATTAATTCTAAATGTTATTACTGTAAAGACAGTTTTTATTTCACCCAATTTGACCTTTAGGTTTCATCTGTCATATCTTTTTTCACCACTCTTTTTTATACTTTTAATTACTTTTACTGATATAATCTTCATTTCTAGACTCTTCCAAGCCTCTCTTTCCTGTCTTTTCTTTTCAGACTGTAACACTCCCTTTAGTATTTCTTGCAAAGCCAGTCTCTTGGTTACAGATTCTCTCAGTTTCTGTTTTTCTGTGAATATTCTAAACTCACCCTTATTTTTGAAAGACAATCTTGCCAGAGATAAGATTGGCCAGCAGCTTTTCTTTTACCATATCTTAAATATATCATACCACTGCTTTCTTGCCTCCATGGTTCTGGTGAAAAATCAGCACTTAATCTTATTGGTCATCCCTTGTATATGATGAATCACTTTTGCTGCTCTCAGAATTCTTTTTTTTAACTTTGGCATTTGACATTCGATTAGTATGTGTCTTTTAGTTGGTTTATTTGGATTTACTCAGATGGGAGTATGTTGTGCTTCTTGGACATGGACATCTATGTTCTTCAATAGAGTTGAAAATTTCTGCCATTATTCCTAAAATATTCCTTCTGTCGCTTTTCCCTTCTCTTCTCCTTCTGGGACACCCATCACATGTATATTTGCATGTCTCGTCATAATTTATTTCCCTGAGACCCTCTTCAACCTTTTCTATTCTTTTCTTTATCTTTTCTTTTTGTGTGTTCATTTTCGGAGGCCCTGTCTTTAAGCTCACTGATCCTTTCTTCTGCCTCTGCAAATCTGCTGTTATATGCCTCCAGTTTATATTTAATTTCATTTATTGTGTCTTTCATTCCCATAAGATCTACTATTTCTCTATGTATGCTTTCAAGTTTTTCTTTGTACTCACCAAACTGTCTTCTTAATATCCTTAATTTCTTTAGCCAACTCACTGAATTTATTAAGGACATTTGTTTGAATATCTGTGATTAGTTTTCTCAACTCCTTTATGCCATCTGGGAGTTTAGTTTGTTCCTTTGACTGGACCATATCTCCCTGTTTCTTGGTATGACTTGTAATTTTTTGTTGGTGTCTCAGATGCTGAGACATCAACATTTGTATTTATTCTGGGCTCAGTTTCTCTCTTTAGTCTAGAGCTTTCTATTTGATTGGCTTTGTGCTACAGCCCCTCTTTGATACTTGGCTAAACTTATTTTGGAACTTTATAGTGGCTCATGTTTAGCCAATCTGAAGTTTTTCAGCTATTTTTTTTTATCTGTTTATTGCCCTTTCTTCCTTGCTGGTGGCAGAGTAGAAACCGAGGATGTGGTTGGTACTGTAAGCCATGGAGGCTGAAGCTGCCTGTGTTGCCCCAGGAACTGATGAAGCTTCTCCCACCTTTCACCCCTGCCAGATGTGGGGACGGAGCCACAGCCATGTACATAAATCCATGCCATGCAGGCCAAGACCTTCTTTAGTTGCCCGAAGTGACTGATGAATCTCAGGCAGGTGCCCCTTCCTTACCTGCCTGGGATGGGGATGGAGCCACAGGTGTAGGTAGTCCACTAAGTCATGCAGGCCCAGACTGACCACAGTTGCCTAGATAGACTGATGAAGTACCATCCCCCATCCTCCCCTGCTATGGGCAGGGTTGGAGCCACTAGTGTGCCCAGCAATGTAGTCTGTGTGGGCTGAAAGTGCCTGCAGTTGCCTGGAGAGGCTGAGAAAACACCTCCCTCCCTCCTGTCCTATTGGGAGCAGGGATGTAACCACAGATTTGCCAAAAAATCTAGTCTATGTGGGCTGAAAGCAATTGCATTTGCCTGGAGAGGCTGAAGGAGAAGTGACCCTCCTCTTGCCCTGTCAGGGGTGGGGATGGAGCTACAGGAGTGCCCAACAATCTAGTCCATGTGGGCCAAAATCGACTACAGTTGCCTAGAGAGGCTGGTGCAGGTTCTACTAGCTTCCTCCCTGCCAGAGGTGGGGCTGCAAAGGCATCAATCCAACCTAGGTGGAAAGACCTAGGTGTTGCTGTGATTTTCAATCAGCCCTGCTTCCCCTCTGCTGGGGGCAGAGTTAAAATGGAGTCTACTGGCCTTTTTCTGACTTGGACAGGTTCAAAGTTTAGCTGTAACTTGGAAATGGACTTTGGTCAACTGAATTTACTAATTAGTAGTTCAAGTTGGTGCCTGACCATCTCTTCCTCCCCAATTTTTTGGGAAATGGAGCCTCCAACTCCAGCCAGGGTATAGCTCCTGAGGCATCTTGTGATGTCAGCAGGGCACCAGCCTCCGTGGTGTGGAGTACTCTACTCAGGAATCTTCTCTGCAGATGGGCAGTCTCCTCCTTCCGTTCTTCCAAGGATGTTGCAGGATGCTCTTCTGGTATCCTGGGCCCCCCCAAAAAGGTGATTTAGATAGCTCTGGCTGATTACTAGCTGCATTGTAGGACAAGCTGACTCTTGGAGCTCCCTATTCTGCTGCCATCTTGCCCCTCCCTCTGTGAATACATTCGTTTTTAAGACTTCCCCATATCCTCCCTGCTTAGGCCTACTCTCTTAGATCTTCCTTGTCTGACACTTAAAGACAATTCCCATATAAGTGGAGTTATGTATTTTTTGTTTTTGTTTTTTGTTTTTTTTAAAGATTTATTTATTTTATCCATTTTAACCACCCCCCCTTCCCCATTTGCTGTTTTGTGTCTATTCGCTGGGCAATTCTCTGTGTCTGTTTCCTGCCATCTCTTCTCATCCTCCTCCTCCAGTCTTCACCAGGATTCGATCCTGGAGACTTCTGATGTAGGAGAGAGGTGTTCTGCCACCCTCACCACCTCGGTTCCTGGTTTTCGGAGCTTTCGGAGCATCTTGTCTTGTCTCTCCCCTGCATCTCTCTCCTGTTACGTTATCATCTTGCTGCATGGCTCCCAGGGCCTCACGGCTCACCAGCACACAGAGCCTGGCAGCCCATGCGCCTTCTATATATATTTTTTTATTTTACTGGGAAGTCTCGAGGATCGAACCCAGGTCCCTCCATATGGAAGACGGACGCCCAACCATTTGAGCCACATCCGCCCCCCTGGAGTTATCTATTTATTGAAGTACATTTTATGGAATCTTATCTAAAAATCAGAATATAACTTTTAAAAAGCATGAAGTAATTAATATTTAAAAATGAATAATTGGAGAAATGAAAACTTCCATTTAAAAAGTTGTAAAAGAAATCTCAAGGGGTTTCTAAATAATTTAAAAATATTAACAAATAATTAAATATTTTGTTTTATGTAAGCTTTGTTAAATCAGAATCACAAGAAAGACCAGGAAGAAATTTTCTTTTCAAAAAATGGTGGCAGTACATCTACATTGTCCTTAGATATGTGGAGGCCCTGCTGAGCTAAATTGTATGTTTCTTGCATTTGGTAAAGATTTCTGCTATTTTTTCCTTTGCAAGTGGACTTTCAAGTTCTTTTATTTTTAGATTTTGAACTTCACATTGTTTTTTGGAGTAAAATGAGAAGGACTGAAGCAGTGAGACCCTGAGTGTCCAATTCATTCAAATAATATCAATATAATTTAATTATCTTATATTTTGCTTAGCTTTCTGTTAAATGAAATAAATTAAATAATATGTTTAAGGGCCAAATGACAATTTTATTACTATTATAAAATTTAATTGTGCATGAGCCCATATCTAAGCACAAATTATTTATGTTTAATACAGCACCACCTCTGTATATTCAATGCAGATAAATACTTCTCTAACTCATTATGGTGACAGATTGGAACAATAGCTGTAATTTGAATGGACCATTTTTTAGTGAACCTCTCTTTTATTTTCATGCTATTTCGTTCATATACATTACATTGGGATCATGTAGGGTTGAGATATAAATAATAGACATAAACTTTTTATCTCTTGCTGTCTCTTGGGATCTCCTGAGGCTAAGTTAAGAAGGATAGTGTTTATAAGGGGTTATGGCATTCCTAAGTATGAGATCAATATAGCACAAATAGTACCAAGAGATTCTTAGCCTGTTCCAATGCTCTAAAATACTCCAATATGGGAGTGAGCCTTCATGAACTAGAATCTTCACACAAATATTACCAATGATGCTATAGAAATTGAAGTTAGAGATGAAATCAGTTAAGGTAGATGATTTCTTATCAGGTGGGCCTAAAGAATCTTCACTAGAATGCTTAAATACAACTTCTCTGAAATTTCCATGCTATTAATAATTATATGTATGGACTTGCTGCAAACTGGAATGATTGCAGATAATGGAAAAAGTCAAGCATAATACTCAATTTTTAATGGAAAAGGGAGCAACTGAGGGATCACAGACTATTTAGTCTGTTTATTTGAAATACTATGGTGTTAATCTTTAAAAAAGAACCCCCCCCCAAAAAAAAACCCCATAATTTACAGATTCACAGAGGGTAGCCAAGTATCCATCATCCAGCATGGAGGTTTGTGAAATGCAATCAATGCCACATAAAATTATTTTACATCTTAAACAAATAAATAGAAAAAAAAATAGTAGGTTTGGTTGAATATATGATCATTGCTGACCCTATGCAAAATTGTGATTTAGGGAAAACGATGATCTGTTCCAGGCCTTGTTTAATATATTTAGAATAATCACACAATTGTACTTGCCATACATACAATTTCAAGTTCTGATTCATTCACTTAACATTATATCATAAAGTACATACAACTCTTAAGTTTATGTGATCAGGTTACTAAGGAATCTGAACATGGTGATGGTACAAATATACAGTGTTTCATTTTTTCATTAGTCACTGCTCCCCACTGTACTATGTTGAATACCCTTTCCCCAGATAGAACCCAGTTTTCTGGTCTTTAAAATTATTCAAAATTCAGCCTAACCCAGTTTAAAACTTCAGTCTTCTATTTAAAACCTCTTCCTTTGCTGGCCACAGGGACCTGAAATGGGAAAGGGAGTATTGTCAATTTTTTCAATTTTTCACTCTTTCCGAGTTCCTTAAGATTGGACTGGGGAGAGTATCCAGTTCTAGGATATTTCTTCCTCTTTCTTTTTCAAAGCTAATGCAGCTGGTGTTGGGGGCTCGTAGGAGTGGAGGAAGAAGGAATCTTTCTTCTTTACTCTCTGTTGTGTCATCTCTGCTTCTCCAGCTGACATTGACTGGCCATAGATGTTCTTACAGCCTCTCACATGGCATACATTCTTAAGTTCTTCAGGGAACCTAAAGGAGCCTTTACACTGCACAAATCCTTAATAAAAAAATGCTGGCTCCTTGCTACTGCTGTTTTGTTAGTCATTTGGCCTCCCTTTTGGGTGGGACACTGCAAATACGGTTCCTGTCCAAATGTCTTCCTGGAGTTGCTTGACCTGTAAGAAATTCCTGCATCATCCCTTCTGTATCAATCAGTGCGCCCAACACAAGGATCACATATTGTCCTATTAACTATCATATCATCACAGGATGACATCAGTTCAATCAGGCTTATCCCAGAAATTAAAGTATTAGCCCCTCGCTAAGACATAGAAAAGGACAGAGTTGGAGTTCTGATGCTGAGTTTTTGAGCTGGAGCCCAGGAAAGTGAACACACAGGAGAAGAACACAGGAATAGAGACAGCTCTTAGACACGGCAAAAACCCCAGGGAGACAGAGCCATTCACCTGGTAGTCTACAGCTGGCCTTGTGGAGGCAGAAGATTTGCTGAACCCAGACACAAGCAAGCCCCAGGAAGAGAGGACCCCAGGAAGCCTGAACCCTCGTAGATGTTGGCAGCCATCTTGCTCCAACAAGTGGTCATAGACTTGGTTGAAGGAAGTAACTTATGCTTTATGGCCTGGTAACTATAAGCTGCTACCCCAAATAAATACCCTTTATAAAGACCAACAGATTTCTAGTATTTACATCAGCACCCCTTTGGCTGAATAATTCAGTGACTTTACCACATGAGGCCTTTTTTGGAAGACCGAATTGCTGGCAATTAGCAAAAATGCCTCTCTATCTGACCATGCCCTGTCTCTATATCTGTGTGTACATGTCTGTGTTTTCATCTTCATTTAATATCTTGTAAGACACCCTTGTTGTTGTTTTTTTCCCCAGCATGGGAGTTTAATATTTTCTTGTTTATTGTGTGGGTCTCCACTCACTGAGATAATACCCTATGACAAGATGAACACATGCATATTCCAGAAGCATGCCCCAGGTGCACCCCTTTCCCACATATCCCCCCATCACTGACACTCTGCACCAGTGGCCCTCCCCTGCCATATGTTCTAAAAGAACATTCCCACAATTGTAGTTTCAACCACAGACCTACAAATAGTCCAACCCAACTCCCCCCTGCTCACCCTCACATTCCAGCACCTTTGATCCCACTCATATCCCCACACCATCATCATCCCCATCCAATGCCAAACCACTCCCTTCTGCCTTATCATAGGTTCTGCCCAGATTGTGCATCAGCTCACCACACTCTTCTCCCTTTCTGTCTACTGGTAACCTATCTTCTAGACTCTATCTCTGTGAGTCTGCTCAATAGGCTTAGATCATATCAGTGAGATCATGCAGTATTTGTCCTTTAGTGACTGGCCTATTTCATTCAACATGAGACCTTCAAGATTCATCCATGTTGTCATGTGTGTCAATACTTCATTCCTTCTTAGAGCTGAGTAATATTACATTGTATGTATATATCACATTTGAGTTATCCACTCATCTGTTGATGGACACTTGGGTTGCTTCCGACTTTTGGCAATAGTGGACAATGCTGCTATGAACATTGGTATGCATATATCTGTTTGTGTACCTGCTTTTGATTCTTCTGCGTATATACCAGGATTGCTGGATCATATATCAGTTCTATAGTTAGCTTCCTGAGGATACACCAAACCATCCTCCACAATGGCTGCACCATTCTACATTTCTACCAGCAGTGGATGAGTGTTCCCATTCCTTTGCATCCTCTCCAACACTTGTAGTCCTCTGTTTTATTAATAGCCACCAGTCTAATAGTTGTAAGATAATATCTCATTGTAGTTTTGATTTGCATTTCCCTAATAACTAGTGGTGCTGAACATCTTTTCATGTGCTTTTTAGTCATTTCTATTTCTCTTTGGAAAGTGTCTATTCAAATCTCTTGCCCATTTTTAAAATGGGTTGTTTGGCTTTTATTTTTGAGATGTAGGATTTCTTTATATATGCTTGAGCCACCTTCTGCTCCCTGCTTTGTTGTGTCTCTCATCGTGTTTCCTCTTCATGTCACCTGGTTGTGTCATCTTGTTGTGTCTGCTCACTGTGCCAGCCCATCATGCCAGCTCACTGTCTTGCTCATCTTCTCCAGGAGGCATCGGGAACTGAACCTGGGACCTCCCATGTAGTAGGTGGGAGTTCCATCACTTGAGCCACATCCACTTTCCAGCATCCTCGTTCTTAAAAAGGGAAGTGACAGTGAAAAAAGATTCATGAAGGTGGTCTACCCCAGAAGTGTTATTTATTATTTCATCAAACATTTGTACTGACCACTGCTATGTGCCCGGTCCTGTGCTAATTGCGAGGGATACAGAGATTTTTAAAAAATCTAATCCTTAAAAAAAAAAAAAAAAAAAAAAAGGGAAAAAAAAAAGAAATTAAAAAAAAAATCTAATTCTTCAGTAATTATATTGAGCACTTACCATGCTCTAGAATCTATGTGCCTTACAATCTACTGCAGTATTTTTTTTTAATTTTTAATTTTTTAAATTTTTTATAAGATACTTAGATTACATAAATGTTACACAAGAAATATAGGGATTCCCATATGCCTCACTCTCCACACTTCCAACACCCTCCCCCATAAACAACATCCTTCATTAGTGTGGCAGATTCATTGCAATTGAAAAACACATCCTGGGGCATTGCCACTGAGCATGGACCATAGTTCATATTGTAGTCTACACTGTCTCTCACACAGTACCTACTGCAGTATTTTTAAACTACAGGTCAATACCTTTAATGAGGCATGAAATCAATTCAGATATTGAAATCATAATTAGAAAAAAGAAATAGAATAGTACAGAATAGTAAATATGTGTTGCATATTGTAACATTAGATATTGCTTCATAAAATTTTTATTTCAGTGTTTACTGTAGTTGTGATGAAAAAATATTTCTTAGTATGTAGGTCAGGGTCAATAAATATTAAAAGTCACCACTGGAAAAGACAATAAGCAAAGAAGTAATTACAACATAGTAAGATAAATACTATGCAAAAGATACAATGAGTACACAGAGCGGGGTCTACCCAGGTGTGGATAGGGGCTTAGGGACTGTTTTTTTAGAGGAGATTCTTGAGCTGAATCCTAAAGGACAGGCAAATTGGAGTTGATGTGGAGTGAAACATTCCCCCCAAAAAGGAAGTTTTCCATAAAAGGAAAAAAATCCTGGATTGAAGGAACAAATAAAGGAGTAATAAGATACAAGACTGGAGAGAGAGGAAGGGGCGAGATCAGGAAGCTTCCACTCTTTGCCATACTGAGTTTAGATTTTATCCTGAAGTGAGTAGTGAACCACTGAAGAATAGGAAAGTGACAAAATTTATTATCTGTTTTTTATTGAACACTTGGCAGAACTGTTGAGAATGGATATGGGGATAGTGATTGAAGGCAGAAAGTGGAGGGCTGGAAGTTGGAGAGCAGTTAGGAGGCTTAATGAAGGCTGTTATAATCAAGAAAATATTTAAATTAAAAATATTGGCAAAAGAATAGAAAAATAGGTCAATGAAACAGAAGGGAGAACCCAGAAAAAAGACCCACACAAATATAGTGACAAAGTGATCTTTGACAAAGGAGCAAAGGCATTTCTATGGAGATAGGATAATATTTTCAATAAAGGGTGATTGAACAACTGGACACCCATATACAAAAGAATGAATCTAGACATAGATCTTACACCTTTCACAAAAATCAGCTCAAAATGGATTGTAGACCTAAATGTAAAATGCAAAACTATAAAACGTCTATAGATTTATAGAATCTATAGATAGATTACATAGAAAAAAATATAGGTGACCTTGAGTTTGGAAATGACTTCTTAGATACAATACCAAAAGCATGTTCTATGAAAGGAAAAATTGACAAGTTGGGCTTCATTAAAATTAAAAACTTCTGCTCTGTGACAGTTAAGACAATGAAAAGACAAGCCATAGATTGAAAGAAAATATTTGCAAAACATATATCTGACAAAGGACTTGTATCCAAAATATAAAAAGAATTCTTAAAATTCAGTAATAAGAAAACTAAAAACCCAATTACAAAATGGACCAAAGAGCTAAACAGATACCTCACCAAAGAAGATATACAGATAACAAATAAGCATATGAAAAGATGCTCAATACTTAGCATATTGCTAAGTGAAAGAAGTCATTCTGAAAAGGCTGCATATTGTATGATTCCATCCATATTACACTGTGGAAAAGGTAAAACTATAGAGACAATAAAAAGGTCAGTGGTTGCCACGAGTTCAGACATAGATGGGCATGGGATAGGGATGAATTGGAGCACAGAGCATTTTTCGGGAAGTAAAACTATTATGTATGATACGTATTGGTGGATACGTGACATTACTCATTTGTCAAAACCCATAGAACTGTACATGCAAAAAGTGAACCTAATGTAAACTATGGACTTTAGTTACTAAGAATCTATCAATGGAAAGAAACCCCAGAAACTGTCATCAATTGTAACAAATATACCATACTGATGCAAGGTGTTAATAATAAGGGAAACTGTGTGTATGTGTATGTGGGAGAAGCTATATGGGAATTCTGTACTTTCTGTGAAATTCTTCTATAAACCTAAAACTGCTGCTGTTTCCCGCATAGGACTCTGAGTCCATTCTCTCTCTCTTTTTTTAATAATAATTTTTTATTTTTAAATATATTACATAAATGTTATAGAAAAATTGTAGGAATTCCCATATGCCCCACCTCCCACCCCTACCACAACCTCCCACATAAACATCCTACATTAGGGTGGCATATCACCTGCAATAGATATACACATCTTGGGGCTTTGCCACTAAGCATGGACCATAGTTCCCATTGTAGACCACACTCTCTCCCACACAGTTCTGCATGTTATATAATGATATAAAATGGCCTATAGCTGTCATTGCAATGTCACTCAGGATAATTCCCAAGCCCGAAAAAGCCCCTGTATTACAACTGCTTTTCCCTCTCCCTGCCCCTAAAGCATCCGGTGGCCACTGGCTCCACATTAATATTGTAATTACTTCCACTTCGTGAATCACAATATGTCTATAATAGAATACCAGTAAGTCCACTCTAGTCCATAGCTCTTCCCCCAATCCTGAGGAGTCTGAGATGGTGATGTCCACTCCACCTCCAAGTGAGAGGGAGTTTATATCTCATGGATAAGTGAGTCCATTCTCTTTTATGAAATGAAGTTGCTGCTACTGCCACATGGATCTCAGTGGAGAGGAGATATGAGGAAGACTGCAATTCCCATTACTGTACCTTAATTTTCTTCCACATCAACACAAAACTTGTTCACATATAATGCTTTATTGATTAAGGAAATTATAACTGCTGACTATTTTATTCCCTATCCCATCCCCCACCGTCCAGGCCAGTCCCATCCAGGATAAGAGAAGAGCAAAATAACAGGAGAGTGAGCAAACAATGACTGTTTCTGGGATTTCTTTCCAAGCAGCAATAGCGAGGGATAAAACAGGTTAGGACCATGTAGATTTATTCCTCCTATGATGGCCTGACCGCAGTCAGGGGAAAACCCCCCCAGCAGGTTAGCATTATCCAGAAGCTTCCTCAAGAGTGCAGGCTGTGGTTAAAACCCTCTCCCTTTTTTTCTCTCAAAGATTTATTTTATTTACTTATTTCTCCTCACCCCTTCGTTGCTTGCACTTGCTGTCTGTTGGTCTTCCTTTCAGGAGGTACTGGTAAGGCAGGGGCCTCCCACGTGGTAGGCGGGAGCTTAATCTTGAGCCACATCTGCTTCCCTGTAGTTAACCCCTTTTATTTTATTTTATTTTTTATCGTTTCCATCTTTTATGAACAATTATGAATAATACTGCTACAAACATTTGTGGACATATGTTTTCAATTCTCTTCATTTTATGCCAAAGAGAGGAACTGCTGGGATATATGGTAACGCTATGGTTAATCAGTTGAAGAACTGCCAGACTGTTTTCCAATTTTACATTCCTATCAGCAGTGTATGAAGGTTCTGATTTCTTTACATCTTCGCCAACACTTACTCTCTGACTTTTTTATTCTAACCATCCTAGTGGGTGTGAACTGGTATCTTGTTTTGGTTTGCATTTCTTTGATGACTAATGATGTCAAGAATATTTTCATGTGTATTTGTGAAATAAGCAGGCTTCTGGACTTTCATATCTCCTAAATAAATCTATATGTCTTTATTTATATCAGTAACAAAATGTCTTTATTACTTTTGTTTTTTAGTAAGTTATGAAATTGGGAAGTGTGAGTCCCCCTACACTGTTCTTTTTCCAAGATTCTTTTGGCTATTATGGGTGCCTTGCAATTCTATAGGATCTTTAGAATCAGTTTGTCAATTCCTAAAAAAATAACCTGAAATTCTGTTACGGACTGTCTTGAATTTGTACAGCAATTTGGGGAGCATTGCCATCTTAACAATATTTAAGATTTCCAGTCTATGAACATGGGATACTTTGTCTTTCCATAGTGTTTTGCAGTTTTCCGAGTATAAATTTTGATAAATGCATTCCTAAGTTTTTTATTCTTTTTGATGTTAATGCAAATGGAATTATTTTCTTATTTTTTTTTTAGACGGCCAGGAAGTCATTTATTGGAGGGCACAGGTTGGGTGAGGGCAGTGCTGGCAAAGCCCTCATGAGTGCAAGGCCCGCCACTTGTCCAAGGGGCCACGATGTAGTTAACCCCTTTTATACAGAAGTTGTAATCTTATTTTTTTTTTTACCTTCAAAATATTTAATAATTCATTTTTAGACAATAATCCATTACATGCTAATAAAAATAGCATATTTCGTATGAAAAATAACCCTATTTTCCAAAACAAAATTGAGTGAGAACGCTGCTGCACTGCACTTTGCAAACCCCTTTAATGTCTGACCTAACAGAAGGCAGCTGCACTCAACCTGTTGCAGTATGTTGGCTCGGCTGAAGTATCTCAAGAAAATTTGGCCTTCCCCGATGGAGAGCTGGGAAAGAGAGGCCCTAGTGGACTCCCAAGGGGTCTTAGACGGCACTTCAATACGGGGCAGGTCAGGGTAGTTAACTTAATTCATAGATTCTAAATATCCAGGGGGTCGCAACAGAGCTGGAGGAGGACTCCCACACAGCCTAGACTAGGGCCCAAGTGACCTGCGAGCAGGGGGATGGCTCCTTCTCCCCTGGGGGCCCGTCTGTATTAGCAGCTGAAGGAGCACTAGCTGTGAGGTGTGAGCAGGGGAAGGCGGCGTGCGCGGGGCAGCCGGGAGCGTGGCCAGGCGGCCTTCCCCCACGACCCCGGCTGCCCAGCATGCGAACACCCTCTCCGGGCAGAACTCCCACCTCCATCTCTAGACCTGAGAGGCCCGCCGTTCCTCTCCTTGCGTTCTGGAGCCTACGGGAAGGAAGCATCTCTGAAGCTCCCTCCTGGTGTTTTCAGCTCGAACTCCTGGCAGACAGTTGGGCCATTACTCGCTGCAGCAGGGGCGCCACTGGTGGCCCCGGCCGCCGCGTCCTCGGCAGACGGCTCCTGAGGGAGCTCGCTGGGCTCCCAGCCGGGTCCCCGCCCTGCGTCCCGCGCGCCAGCGGAGCCCAGGCTTCCCTCAGCTCTGGGAGCCAGCTGCTGCCCCCTGACCGCGTCCTTTCCTGCCTCGGTCAGTCCTGCCGGGTCTCGCGTTTGCCACCCAGGAAGCGGGAGAGGGCTGGGTGGGACGGGCAAGCCGGTTTCTCACCTGTCTAGGCTGTTGCCAAGGCCTTGTGCGACTCCGCGTCTTCCTGCCCCCTCCCAGTGCCTCCTCCGCTGGTTTCCCTGGGCCCAGGCTCGCCCCTTCCAGGGCCCCAGAGAGCCCCCCCAAGACGCCTTCCGAGTGCGTCACTTTCACAAAGCCTGGCCTGGGGAGACCCCCAAGGACTCTGCCCTGGGTACAAAAGGGGTCTGGACACAGGGTCGTCTTCCTCCTTTTGCCTCCTCTTTCCACCACCCTCAACGGACCCCCTTCTAATTAAAACAAGTTTTTAAAAACGACAGAATGTTTGTGAAATAGCGGGGGGGGGGGTGCAGAATCATTCATCATCTACCAGCTTCTAGCGATGGCGCCCGGGGCTGCTCCTCTGCCCGCCCCGCTGATGCCGGGTTAGGCCACCGGCTTGGCGAGGCTGCGCGTAAACGCTGGATTTTACTTGCGGGTGTGACTTGGCCTTTTGGGCTCCTGCCCCAGGGAACGCTGCTTCTGCTGCCAGGACCCAGAATAAGGGGTGCCTTGTGGGGCAGACCCGGATCAGGTCCCCAGCCTGGAGCACCCCAAGAGTGGGAAGTTGTCGTTGTAAGTACCCGAGATCTTTGAGGTTGTTCTGCAGCAAACGCTGGCGAATGCATCGTCTCGCGTGGTAAACCAGAATTACAGAATGTGACGCAGGCTCAGTGTTGTGGCTAGCTGCTGGGTGGCTTGGCCACCAGGTCCCCGGGCGCAGGGGAGGTCGGATTCACTTTTCCCGACCAAACGGCGTTCTGCAGCTGTCTGTCGTTCTCGCTTGTTTTTAACTGAAGGGGGTGCACCACTGGGGTGTGAGGCTGGTGATCCCACTCCAGATGCTGGCGCAGAGGGGACGAGAAGGGCTGGGTGGCAGGGAGAAGGAAACCATCCAAGCAGGAAGGATTCTGCCAGGGGTCTACGAGTCCCCAGCCAGGAACTGAAGGCCAGGAGAGCTGATGGCCCCACTGCAGCCCCCAAGCCTGACCCTCATTTCTTCCGGTAATACCTGCTCCTCCATGTCTGAACCTTCCTGAAGCGTGAGCCAAGGTGGCTGAGATGGTCCTTGGGGGTGGAAGGCAGACAAGGGGCTCCTGAGAACAAAGATGGGTCTGGAATCCTGGGTGAGGGTCACTGGAGCCAGTTGCATCCCTCCATGCCTTTGGCCATGGCCTGCTCTTGGTAGGGTCCCTCCGACTGGTAGGCAGCTGCCATGAGTGCAGTCTTCTGATTGTCCTAAAGAAGCATGGCTCCCACCTTTTACTCATAAGCTTAGATGGGCAGGGGCCACATGGCACTCCTCCACAGCACCCCCTGCCCAGCATCACTTCAGCTCACAGGAGGTGCTTGGGAGCCTGTTGTGTTAGTGAATGAACAAATGAATGAAGCCTTCCTGATGAAATTTTACATCCACTGCTATGGGATGCTCCCCAAATTCAGGTGGCAGCCATGTGAGTGTGCAAGGCTCAGCCCTGGCCCACTCAAGTGAGCTGGGGTGCTCCCAGGGCTGGCTTTTGTGCTAGCATTCTGTAGCTCACTGCTAAATAGGGCAAGAAGAGTGAATTTAAGTTTATCTCTCCCTTTTTATTCAAACTGAGCAGGTTTGTCCCATGCACAGGGCAAAGGGTATATTTACTTAATCCACACGGATCCATCTCAATTTTGAGAACTTCTTAAAAGTTGATTATAACCAAAATCGCTTGCCCTGCAGTCTTCTCCCAATATTACCAACCCTCCTTTTGATTCAAATCTTTTAGAGGTCTCTGGTCTCAGTTGGAACATTCCTCTTGCAGGGCCTAGTTTCTCCCTTCTGAGTCTACCACCAGCACCTAATGAAACACTGTACTTACTTTAAAACAACCTGAACCATTCTGTTTCCCTGTTGCTGACAGATTAAAAAAAGTTTGGACCTTAATATAATACCCAATGCAGTTGGCCATTTTTGGCAGAGACCAGTCTCTCCTGTTTTTCAGTGACAGGTACTGCTTTTTATTATGGCCAACTGCTACTGTAAGGTCCTGAAAAATGGTGTAGCCATTGGCCAATTTAATGTAATTATGAATTCCAAAAATATAATTTGATCATGCTTGTAAACTGATCTGTTAATCTGGGCATGATTAAGTTATGATTAGGGCATTGACTGGGCCACATCAGTAGGGCGTTAAGCCCCACCCCTTGGTGGGTGGGGGAATCGAATATAAAAGGCAAGGCTAAGGACAGAGGAGGCAGTTTTTGAGAAGCAGTTTTGATATTGGAGAGAAGGCCCCAGGAGAAGAGAAGCAAGCCATTCGCCTGATCGTCTACAGCTGACCTTGTGGAGGAAACAGGAGCTAAGCCTGGAGAGAAACGCAGCCCCGGGAAGAGAGGAACCCAAAAAGCCTGAACCCTGGCAAACATCAGCAGCTGTCGTGCTCCGACACGTGACAATGGACTTTGCTGAGAGAAGAAACTTATGCTTTCTGGCCTGGTAACTGTGGACTTCTACCCCAAATAAATAGCCTTTATAAAGACCAACCCATTTTTGGTATTTCACATTAGCACCCCTTTGGCTGACTAATACAAATGGACAATCCATTTGTTGCTGATTTTGGTTGTTCCTGAAGAGATGCTACTACCTGTGTGGAAAAAGTCCATGTGCTAAGTAAGTGCCACCTAATGCCCAGGGCTGGCATGCCACCTGTTCCTAAAGGGCAGCGGCTCCTCCCTCCACTGATGGGTACTAAGAAAGACCCACTCACTGTGCAGCCCTGGGCCATCTTACCGCTTCTGCTGAGGTCCACGGGGTTTTAAACAATCTTTAAGGACATCTGCAATAGACATATATCTTCACATATAAATTTTTTAAAAATGCTTTAATAATACATTTTACTGCACAGAACTAGAACTCAACAAAATATATTACATTGCTAAAATATTCATATAAATACTCTATATGCATGGATTCACTCCATTAGAAAGATATATCTATTTGAACATTAAAGACCAGTGTTAGTAAAGCCTAAAGAAAAAAACAAAACAAAACAAAACACTTTAACGGTCAGAACACTAACAAGAACAACTATGAGGTTTATAAACAAGTGGTGGCAAAGAGAATTCTTTACGTTTGCTATTTATCAGGTCACAACAGGAGCAATCTGAAATACAATTTTAAGACTAGCAGTGTATAAAAATACTCTTTTAAATAATACTTTTGATAGGTACATTAGCAATTAAAAAATAAATAAAACAGCTGTGTAGTTATTCCTTTGAAGACCTACTAAAACAATTTAACTTACTGCTCCCAGTTAGCTCTTTAACCTGGAGAGCAAGTTCTCTTACGCATGTACGTGTACACGCCACACACACCCCCAGCTGTATATTCAAATAACCTCCAACATCCATGGTGCAGACAAGCATCAAACTCAAACAAGGCATGAGATGAAGGTGTTTGGAGCCCCGTTTCCTGGTCCAGCTTTGGGACAGATGAATAGAGAGGAAGAAGTAAGGTTGACTTGTGTGTGTGCACATATGCATGGCTTCCAGCCCGCTTACGGGCCTCCCTAGATGTGGAGCTTAATCGGACATATCAATATTTAACTTGGGAGGTGGGGGGACATACTTTGCAGGTCTGTGGTTATAACAACTCTGGCCTTCTTTCCAAACATTGGAGCAATTTTAGGAGCTTCTGGAACTGTCGTCAGCATCTTTACTAACGTTGTGATACAGATCGTATGAGATATTCCCATATTCTCTCAAAAACAGGAAGATCTCAAGCAGAAACTGGAAGAAGTCTCTGCTAATCTTATCTTTTGTGGTATCTTTTGCAGCACAAAGAGCTTCTGCTGTGGTGAATCTAACAAGACCTTTTGATACCCCACTCTTAATTCCTAACTATTTTATTTTTATTGGTTTCCCTTATTATACTGCCATTACTTTAAGGTGGGATCCTATTGTCAGGTCAAATGGGAATAGAATATACAGAGTTCAGCTTTGACTGAGACTTTTAGCTCTTTTTTGTCAAGTTCCTTCTATGTTCTCAGCTTTCCTCCTCTTTTGGTCTATAAAGAAACTCCCTTCTTTCTTTAGGAAAGTTGAAAGAATTTTCAGTCAACTCCCGTATACTCCCCATTTAGAGACTACCATTAAAATTTTACTATTCTTGCTTTATCACATAATTATCCATCTGTCCAGCTCTCTATTCATCTATCAATCTTTCTTATTTCTTCGATGCATTTAAGTAAATTTAAAAGATAACAGTATCTTCCTCCAAATACTTCAATGTGCATATCATGCATAACATTAACTAGAGTTCAATATATGTTCACAGTTTTTTAAAATTCTTTTGAGGAAAATTTACACACAAGGAAATGTACAAACCTTAAATGTACATTCTCTAAGTTTTGAAAAATACATATACCCATAGCCCAAACCCCTTGTAAGACATAGGCTGTTACTACCACCCAGAGAGTTCCCTCATGCCTCATTCCAGTCAATTCCTGTCCCTCTCACTCCTGCCCAGGCAACCAGGGTTCTGGTTTTTTCTACTATAGATTAATTTTGTTTGTCCTAGAAGTTTATATAAATGAAAACATACATTATATAATATTTTGTGCTATATGACTCCATGTAAGACTTCTGTCACTTAGCATAATGTTTATGAGAATCATCCATGTTGCTCTGTGTACCAGTAATTTGCTTCTTTTTATTGCTGAATAGTATTTTATTACGTTATTATACCATACTTTATTTATTTATTTATTGATGGATGCCTGGGCTGTTTTTAGTTTTTGGCTATATGAATAAAGTATCTGTGAACATTCTTGTACAAGTCTTTTTTTTTAAAAAAAAAAAAAGAAACCAATTTTATTGATACATATTAATAAAGCATACAATCCATCCAAAGTGTACAAAATGAATGGCATTTGACATAATCACATAGTTGTACATTTATCACTTCAATCATTATTAGAGCATTTTCATTATTTCAATAATAATAACAAAAACCCCACAAACAAACAAAAAATTCATCACCTCTCAGTCTCTCTAGGCTTCCCCTGATGTACATAGCTGCTATTTCTGGCTATTCTCGCATATTTGTTATTTTTAAAGAAACTTTAGATTACAAAAATGTTACATCAAAAATATAGGGGCATACAATAAAGAAAAAAAAAAATTAAAAAAAAAATATATAGGGGATTCCTATATAACCGACCCCTTTCCATTCCCACACTTTCCCCTATTTTTTTTTTTTTTTTAAGATTTTTTTTTTTTTAATTTATTCATTTACCCCCCCTTGCTGCCTGTGCTCGCTGGGTCAGCTAACCACGCCACGCGGTCGGGCCCGCCTTCACCAGGAGGCCCCGGGAACCGAACCCGGGGCCTCCCATATGGTAAACGGGAGCCCCACTGACTGAGCCACAGCCGCTTCCCACACTTTCCCCTGTTAACAACATCTTTCATTAGTATGGTACATTTGTTACAATTGATGAACACATACTGAAACATTGTTACTAACCATGGACTATAGTTTACATTATAATTTATACTTTGCACCGCACACTATTATGTTTTGACAAAATGTGTAATGACCTGTATCCTTCATTGCAATGTTGTGCAGGATGATTCCAATGTCCCCCAAAGTACCCCATATTACATCTATTCTTCCCTCTCCCTCCCCTCAGAACCTCTGGTGGCCACTAATTTATATCAATGATACAAGTTCTTCCATTGCTAGAATAATCATAAGTCCACTTAAGTCTATAGTTGCATTTCCCCCTTATGTTTGTTCATTCTTCAATCTTGAGGATTTGGGGTAGTGATGCCCACTCTGTTTCTGATTGAGAGGGGGCTTAGATACTATGGGGCAGATGGATGGAACTGTATTGCTTGCAGTTGTAGACACTCTCTGTTTATTGGGATGGGCATTGTCCATCATCATCCTTTTGTTAGTTGTCCTGAGTGAGTCCAATGAACTGGAAAGTAGGTGTTGCAACTCTTGCTGAGATTCAGGGCTCAAGCAGCATATGAACAGATGAAAGATTTAAGTCTCTGGTACATATATTTAACAAGTATAGTGCTAATTATAAGTTCAAATAAAAGAAATATATATATATTCTTGCTTATTTATTTAACTAATTAATTTATTTAAAAGCGGTTTTATTGAGATATATTCACATACTGTACAATCTATCCAAAGTTTATAATCAATGGCTTTTAGTATAATCACATTGTTGTTGTGCATTCATCACCACAAAAAATTTAGAACAATTTCATTACCCCAAAAAGAAAAACTCCACACCCCTTACAGTCACCTCTTGTATAAGTCTTTTTTATTTTCCTTTCTCTATATGCCCAGAAGTAAAATTGCTGGGTCAGAGGGTAGGTGCATGTTTATTTTTATAAGTAACTACTAGATCTTTTTCCAAAGTGATTGTACCATTTTAACCTCCCACTACAGTGCATGAGAGTTCTTTTTGCACCACATCTTTGCCAACAGTGTTTTCAGTCTTTTTAACTTTAGCTATTCTAGTGGGTGTGTAGTGCTATCTTCTCATTATGATTTTAACTTGCATTTCTCTGATGATAAATGATGTTGTGCATTTTTTCCATCTAAGTATTAGCCATTTATGTATGTTCCTTTATGAAGCATCTGTCCACATATTTTGCTCATTTTTAAATTGAGTTGTTTATCACTGAGTTTTAGGAGTTCTTTATATCCTGGATATCAGTCCTTTGTCATATATGTGTATTGTTAACATTTTCTCCCAGTTTGTACAAGCCTTACCTATTCATTTTCTTTTTTTTTTTTTCAAAGATTTTATTTATTTATTCGTTTATCCCCCCCTTGCTGCTTGTGCTCGCTGTGTCCATTTGCTGTGTATTTTCTGTGTCTGCTTGTCTCCCTTTGTTGCGTCATCTTGCTGCGTCAGCTCACCGCGCCACATGGGCGGGCTTGCCTTCACCAGGAGGCCCCGGGAATCGAACCCGGGGCCTCCCATATGGTAAACGGGAGCCCTACTGATTGAGCCACAGCCGCTTCCCTATTCATTTTCTTAATGGTATCTTCTGATGAGCAGAAATCTAATTGATAAATTTTTTCTTTTATGGTTATTGCTTTTTATGACCTATGAAACTATCAACATCCAAGTCACAAAGGTACTCTTTTATGTTTTCTACTAAATAATTTATTGCTTCAGCTTTTGCATTATTTAGATCTATGATTCATCTCAAACTAATTTTTGAGTTTGGTACGAGGTAGGAGTTAAGGCTCATTTATTTTCCTACATGATATTTAGTTACTCCAGGGATCCTTTGTTGAAAAGACTCCTTACACCATTGAATGTTTTGGCACCTTTGTTAGAAATCACATGACTTTACAATTTTATCTATTTCCGGGCTCTCTGTTCTGTTCTATTGGCTTATATATCAATTTTTAAGCCTGTCAGTACCACAACATATCAACTTCTTTAGCTTTATAGTAAGTTTTGAAGCAAGGTATTATAAATCTTCTAACTCAGTGTTTTTAAAGTTTGCTTTGGCTGTTCTGGAAACTTTGCTTTTCCCCCAGCACAATTTTTAAAGTGAAACTTTTTTATTTACTTTAGATCAGGCCCAAAAGCATCCTTCCCTATTGAAGGGAGGTAAAAACCAAATCCAAGTAAATCCCTACGGAAATGGTGAGTGGCTGAGGGACTGGGCATTTGTTCTCCCACTTTTTTTTTTTTTTTTTTTTTGAGATACCCAGGGTGGGGAATTGAACCCAGGACCTTGTATGTGGGAAGCTGGTGCTCAACCACTGAGTCACATTGGTTTCCCTGAATTGTTTTTTTTTTTTTTTTTTTTCGGTTTGTTTTGCTTGTTTCTTTTTTTTTCAGGAGGCACCGGGAACCAACCCCAGACTTCCCATGTGGGAGGTGGGAGTTATATCCACTCCCTCCCACATTTATTTTTTATTGGAATAGGAATATGTGAGAATCCACAAAGTCATTACCCCCATGATTTCTTAAAGCTGTCTTGGTCTTTGGCACATGACAAAAAGTTTAGTATCAGTCTTTCAGTTTTATTCAATAAAAAATGAATAATAGTAGTTGCCATAGTAGAATATTCTCCATACTTCAGGAATCATGCTATTTATCTCAAATTTCTGATAACTGCAACAGCAAGTTTAGGAAAACAGGAGGAACTTATGAGAGGTTTATTAACTAAAATTTGGCCCATTCCAAATCATGAAACTAGAGTGTTGGAAGAAGCGTAAAGAGGATCTAGTTCAATCCTTCATCTGATCATATGACTTCTCACTAAATACTGACTTCTACGTCACTAGTACAGTGATAGGACACTTGCGCTCTTAAATGTCTAAAGCAGCTTATTCCATGATTTCCTTTAAAAAAATCCATCGAAAAGGAAACTGGCTGTTCTTGCCTCCCAGAGGGAATAAAGAAGGCTGTCATCCAAAAAATATGATTACTATCATCCCCATTGCATAATTTACAGGACTTGGGGTCAGACAGTGACAAAGTAGCAGCTTAGGAAAAGACAATCGCAGGATACAACTATTTCATCTGATTTTTGACACCTCTCCCTCCCCTTTCCACCAAGATGAGAATTTATTCCTATACTTGAACAATACAGAAAACCCCTCAATTGTGACATTAATCTAATGTCTCACAATAAATGGCTCGGGTTGAACTAAGAAAATAATTTCTGACATTGTTTTCCAAGTCAGCCTACCAAATTAGAACTTAATTTGCTCAAAGTTGGACACTTAACCCCTTATATTCTTCCCCCAGCCCCTGCCCACCCCAGCTTTCCCTTAGAGGTCATTAGTAAGGAAGGAATTAAAAACACAACCTGGGAGCGGAAGTGGCTCATGTGGTTGAGCCTCTGCTTCTCACATGGGAGGTCCTGGTTGGATCCCCAGTACCTCCTAAAAACAAATAACAAACAAACAAACAAACAAAAAACCAACTCGGGGAAGCTGATGTAGCTCAGTGGTTGGTGCCGGCTTCCCACATACGAGGTCCGGGGTTCAATCCCTGACCCGGTACCTAAAAAAAACAAACAAAAAACTTAATTTATAAATTTGCAACGCTTCGGTTAAAAAAAAAAAAAAGACCATTTTATAACTTTATAGGACAAAACCAACCTACACTTAAAAGTTCCAAATGTTCAAATATGCTTTGTGTGTGTGTGTGAGAGAGAGAGAAAAAAAGTCAGATCATGCTATTTATTTATTTATTTATTTATTATTATTATTATTTTTTAAAGAAGATCATGCTATTTATTTCATGTGTTATAAATGAGCTTCATGTTGATGGGATACATAAAATCCAGCTTATTCCTCGTCATAGTGATGATGTGTGTAACTTTAACCTAGGAAGAGCTTCTCTCCTGGTTTAATTAGTGATATTCTAATGCTCTACAAAGTGTATCCCACCTTAATTTACTCTTGCAAGATGACATCCATATTAGTTGTGTGGGATAAAGCAACAGAAACAAAAATGTGACTAGAAGATACACAGAAATATATTATTTTAAAAGATGGAAGTAAGCCCATGAGTTGTGGCAGAGCAGGCTCATTGGAAATTACCTTTTATTTTAATAATTGCATAGTTTATTAGGGCATTAGACCTTAGTATAATTCTAACTTTTAACCACAAGACAACTGGCTGGTTTTAAACTACAAATGTGAGCTTCCTGGGAGTTGGAGAAATGTTTCTGTGGGTTAGTTTAGCAAGCCCACATTTCAGTTTTTCATTTGAAAATAATATATAATTTTCATGGGCAACAACATCACAAGCAGATTTAAATTTCCAGCTTGGTCTTTTATGAAACCTAACATAAAAAAATGACTGTTTATGCAGAGCCAGATAACTGGCTGGTGTAGCTCAGTGGTTGAGCGCATGCATGCCTCACATGTACGAGGTCCTGGGTTCAATCCCCACACCTAACCGCGTGCGTACCTCCCCCCCCCCCCAAAAAAAAAAGACTGTTTATTCATAACATCTGCTTTTTAGGGTCAGCAATGCAGCAATGAAAATACAATACAATTGCAACTAGCCTCAGCCTTTAACTTACAATTTTGCTTTCTGAAATGCAGATTCTTTCTAGGCTGTCTTAATTATCAAGAATTCAACTTAAAGTTGTCTACAGTTTTACAATTATTTCTGGTCTACAAATATCACTTGCAACTTAAAGAGTTCTACATTATTATATTGACATGTAATTTTTATAAACTCATTGTATTAGCCAAAGGGGTGCTAATGTGAAATACCAGAAATTGGTTGGTCTTTATAAAGGGTATTTATTTGGGGTAGAAGTCCACAGTTACCAGGCCAGAAAGCATACATTTCTTCCCTTACCAAAGTCCATTGCCACGTGTTGGAGCAAGACAGCTGCCGACGTTTGCCGTGGTTCAGGTTTCTTGGGTTCCTTTCTTCCCAGGGCTGCGTTTCTCTCCGGGCTTAGCTCCTCTGTTTCCTCCACAAGGTCAGCTGTAGACTATGAGGCTCTCTAGGCTTTGCTTCTCTCCACAAGGCCAGCTATGAACTCTCAGGCAAATGGCTCATCTCTATCACAGGGTCTTCTCTCCAACATCAAAACTCCAATGTCAGAACTGCAACTCAAAAACTGCTCCCTCTGTCCTTTGCCTTGCCTTTTATATTCAATTCCCCCACCCACCAACGCCCTACTGAAGTGGCCCAGTCAATACCCCAATCATAACTTAATCATGCCCAGATTCACAGATCAGTTTACAAGCATGATCCAATTATATTTTTGGAATTCATAATTACATCAAATTGCCAAACAGCCACACTCATGAAGTTTTTTTTCTTTCAATAAATTTATTAAGCACCTACTATGTGCCAGGCACTGATTGAGGCATAGGGAATACACAATTGAACAAAGACACAATTCCTGTCCTCGTGGAGTTTATAGTCTAGTGGGTCTGACATTAATCAAACAAATACATATAAAATAACAACAGGTTTAAATGCTTAGAAGTAAAGGTACATTATCACGTGACAATGTGTAACAGCAGGGCCTTAACTCTGTCAGAGAAATTTGGAAACTCTTCCCTGAGGTAGAGATCTGAAAGACAAAGAGGAATTAACCAGACAATGAGGAAGGAAGGCATTTTAAGCCAAGGGAACAGCATAAACAAAGGTCCTGTGATAGAAGGATAGAAGAAGCATGGGACACTTCAGTTCTCACTTATTCCAGATACCGAAAGAAGGGCATGAAAGTAGACCACAAAGTGAAGCATGATGCAAAATGAGGCTGATATAGTATTAATGATAATTATGATCGTTAACCTACTGAGTGCTTCTTAGGTGATGGGCCGGCCACTGTTTTAATCTTTTGAGACATTAACTCATTTAATGTTCAGAACTACCCTATGAAGTAGATGGTGGATTTAACATATGTGACCTTTTAGGTCATATAAAATTTTTTTTTTTTTTTAAAGATTTTATTTATTTATTCATTTATCCCCCCCTTGCTGCTTGTGCTCGCCGGGTCAGCCAACCACGCCGTGCGGGCGGGCCTGCCCCCACCAGGAGGCCCCGGGAACCGAACCCGGGGCCTCCCATATGGTAAACGGGAGCCCCACTGATTGAGCCACAGCCGCTTCCCTATAAAATATTTTAATCTTTATCAAAAGAGTAGTTAAAGGCCATGGAAGTGTTCTTAGCTAGGAGATAGAGTAGGGGTAGGGGGGTTGACTTGATTAAAACTGCATTTTGAAAAAGATCATTCTGTCTACGGTAAAGAGAATGGAGTCCAAGAAGGGCCAGAGAAGCTGCATGGTGATCTTTTGAAGGTCTAGGATAAGATGAGAAAATTTAAAAATACGAGATACCAAAAACATGTTATTAGTATAAATAAAATTAAAAAGTAAAACACGATTACCATTTCCTTCCAATCGTTAACATCTTCTCTGCTAGAGATTTATTAAAGAAAATTTCAGGATGTGACAACTTTTTGTCTATTTCTAATTTATGGTCATTTTAAAAACTGTGATAAGTTTATATTACAGGTTTATTGCTGTATTTCTCAGACTGCCAAAAAGTTTGGGCTGACTTAAGCAAAAATGGTTCTCTTACCTTTTAAGTAGTTCGATAACACGCTATTTAACTAACACACAGGATACAAACACACTATTAAAAGTATTATATTTACCTTTAAAAAAAAAAGATAAAAGGCAGAGATTCCTTCCTTCCTCCCAAAAAATCTGTGAATTAATGACTGAGCTAAACATAGAAGCATATAACTGGGCTTTAAGTCAAAAGACCAGGTTACTAATTGTGATTTTAGTCTTTTCTGAGTCTTAAGGTATTTGTTTCTAATTTTTTAACTTCCAAAATATAAGTAATAACCAACTTCAAGATTTGTTGTGGAAATGACATAAGCTAACATTTTTGGAAATACTTTATGAATTTTAAATCTCTACAAAGAAATAGTACAGCTTTTAAATAAAAAAGTCCAACAAAGCATACAGAATGCTCAGATCCATATTACTTACCTTCTCTACTATTTATATGATTTTTGGGGGAAGGGCAAATAAATTTAGAAGGAATAAGGAAATCATTCAGTTTCTATAACACTAAGTTATATCATAGATAAATTTAAAAATTAAAAATTTATATAGAGTATTTACTTGTCAATCCTGAGAAACACTGTTAGCTCTGAAGAAGTTTAATGTTCTTTGAGTCATTTCCACCACCTTTCCCCAAATATATTGTGAATCTTATTTGACAGGTTTTTCTTTTAATATCATGCTGAGGATTTTAAAACTTATTAACTAATAATCTACAACTGAGGTAAAGGTAAATTTTTAACTTCTGCTTATACTTTTTGCTAGTCATTACAGCAGAATAACAGATTCCAATGTTTTTCAGGGCAGGAGCAGTGTCATATGCTTTTGTATTTCTTTCAGCACTTAATTTATATACTACAGTACCTATGTTTAATATCTTTACCTGTTTATTGCTGTTCATTTTTATTTGGAAAGATGAAAAAAACTCTAAGAAAATTCACTTTATTTAGGGCTTTTCTATCTTCTTTTCCACACAGCAGCCTTATTTAGTTTTAAATTGTTATATCATCTCCACTGCAGCTAGATAGGTACCAATGAAGCCCTTTAACTTGCTCAAAGATCAGTTATTATTCAATCAAGAAAATTTTCATTGCAGCCAGGTGCCAATACCTATGAATTAATGTGGTGTGCTCTGTTTAAGTGTAATGTTTTCTTCTTTGCCAGGAGTGGCCAGTCCAAGCCTAACTTTTCACTCCCACAGTATAGATTTGGTTAACAGCAACTTTTCCAAGAGAAAAGCTGAGGGACCTTACACTTAAACAGAGCCCACCACGGAGCATTCTTGGTTTAAAGTGAAAACATTCACACGTGGTTGGGGTTGTGGAGGAGCACCCACCATCTGTAAACTCCTGAGGGTAGGGACTCTGTTATGTCTTTGTACTCATCACAAGCAGGACTGTGTCTAGCACAGAATAGATTCCCAGTAGATGTTGGTTGAATGAGTGTAGCTCAGTATAGTCATAATGGCAAGACTCAGTTATCGAAACATTATTTTGGTTCAGGGTGGAGCTACTATATATATATTTTTCAGGTAGATTTGGAAATCGAATGGAGAATTATTTTCTGTTCATGTTGGGACAATTTGGGCTAGGATTCAGTGCCAACCCTGCTGTAGGCAAATGGAGTTTTTTTGGTATGGATTTGTGCCTCACATCATTCTAAGGATTTGGGCGATTGGGTATGTGGAGTGAGTCTAGTAGTAAAGCATTATAATAGTACAAGAAGCAAAAATATGTTAAGTATATTTATCCCATGCCAATTTCGGGGCATATTTCTCAAGTTTTTTCCCCAGAGTGAATGGTTCCTTCCTTGGCTTTTTTGTTGTATTTGCCATCAATTGCCATTAATTATTATTCTTATTAATGGGACGTGCTCTTTGATCTTTAGAAATCTTGGTCAATGTAGGCCCCAAGCGGTCCTTTAAGCTTTGGGAGAAAGAACTTTGAAGTCGGCGCCCAAAACCACACCCTCTAAGAGGCCTCAGGAAACCCAGGCTTTCCTGGCTGCGACTCAGCGGTCCGCAATCCCGGGGCTCGCCGGACACTTTTCCCCGTGGGCAGCACAGCCCTCCCCGGCCGTCCCGCCTGCAGCTCCCAAGCTGGCCCGGCGCAGGGCGCTCTACCCAGGCCGGCCGCCCGGAGCTCATTTGCATGGGGACGCGCGCGGCGCCGGCGAAAGGAGGGGGGGCGGGCGCGGCCGGGGAGGCGGCGCGCGCGCGCCCTGACAGCTCGGCCCTGCTCGCTCACTCGCTCGTCTTCGGCTTCCGAGCACAGCATGGCGGTCAAGGTGACTCCAACTCTCTGCTGCTGTCTTTATTGCATAAGAGACGTTCCGGGGGCCCTCCCGCCTGCTCCCCGCCTCTTCCCATTTGCTTCTTTGCCTAGTTCTTAGATTGCCGGTCCTGGGGCTCCAGCTCGTGGGTGGGGGAGCTGTGCGGGGTTTGGACCGAAGCGAGAGGATGCCCGGCTGGGGGAGGGGAAGGAGGAGAGCTTGGGAGCTGGAGGGGCTTGTGAGGACCAAGGGTCGGGAAAGGAAGAGCAGTGTCCTGTCCTAGGTCCATAGGATTGTGAGCCCAGAGTTGAAGGGCGTGGGAAAGGGGATGGGAGGAAGTGCATGTGAAGCCGGGGATACCTAAGGCATTGTGTATGGTGGTGGGGGAGGGGATGAGCAATTGACTAATTTGGGGCTTCAGTGCGGCTGCAGGTTGCGGGATGTGGAAAGCGGTTGGAAACGTTGTTGCAGCTCGCATATTTTAGGTTTGGTGGGGAAAGATGGGGCGCCGAGATAATTGTATGCTAGAATTGCTTCCCACCTGGAAGAAAGCCTGATAGGCCATTACCTTGGGTGTTTTAACTTTCTTGTTGCCCCTTTCTTGCTGGCCTCTTGATTTGAAGGTGGGTGGTTGCTGCTGTGTTGCCAGTAGATGGGGAGTAAAGTAAAAGATGGACCCTCATTGCCTTCCCTTTCCAGTTCAGAAGAAGCACTGCTCCATAGATTTATTATACTGTCTTGGGCTTTTCACACCAGTCTTTCTGCCCTCCAGTCATGGACCTCCAATTTGACAGTTATCAGTAATTACTGCTTTTGGTTTGTTTAAAACTAAGTGGCATTATAAAAGATAAGTACATTGATTGTTGGCGATGTGAACGCTATCTGAAGATTGTTTGGTCTTTCGTGAAACATTAACTGGCTTTTTTTTTTTTTTTTTTTTTTTTGTCTTACAGGTGCAGACAACCAAGCGAGGTGATCCTCATGAGTTAAGAAATATATTCCTACAGGTAAACTGGTGTATGTGATGTGCTTTTTGTTGAAAACAAATGTGTAATTCTTTACCTCTTTTCAGTCTTTAATGCTGAGGAATGGTTTATTTTCACGTATTCTTACAAACATGGCTAGACACCATAGTTTATAATTCTTCAAAGGTTTGATTAAAGGTTTTCCTATTTATTAATGTTTGATAAAATATTTTCCTCAACTTATTGTTTTTCTTTATATGTCCTAAGACATGTTGTGAAGGAAAGAACTAAAAAAAAAAAAAAAAAAAATAGAATTTCCAGTTTTCCTTAAGCAGTGACCAAAAGGAAATTTAAAAACATATTGGCATTCTAAAGTTACATATTTATGAAGTTTTCCTAATTATAAGCAATCCTCCATGTAACTTGTTACAGAGATAAGGATATCATAGCCATAGCTATTCTTAATTTCTGTGTATCTTCTTTTCCCCTCTAAAATCTATAGGCCTTTGTGGTTTTGTTACAAAATGTTACTTTCTAACATGCAAGTATCCACCTTGACTTCTGCTCAGTTTTTAGCATCAGTGACTTGGCTATAAATATTTTAAAAAAGAAAAAATAAAAGAAAATAAGATTGCAGTTTATTTTTTTGTTTTGCTTTCTTTTCTTCAAATTTAGAAGTTTCCTATTCAGGAAGTTGTACTTAAAAACATTTAGATGGGAAGTTTTATGTTGTATAAATGTTACCACAATTAAAAAGAAAAAAAGAGAGAGGCTAAAGAAACAATGACAGTTAAATGCAACATGTCATCCTGAACTGCACCTAATATTTGAGGAGAAAATGCCTAAAAGGACATTATTGGGATGATTGAAAAAATTATAATATGTACTGTATGCTTTATTTCAATGTTAAATTTCTTGAATTTGATAGCTGTACTTAAGATGGTTACATAAGCAAGTGTCCTTGTTCTCAGAACATGTACATGGAAGTGTTAAGTATTAGAGGAGCATGATGTATGCAACTTACTCTCACATGTTTAGAAAATAGAGATAGAATATATAACAAATGTAGTAGAATGCTAATGGTTGGACAATCTGAGTACCCGTGTAGGGTGTATGTTGGAATTTTATGTATTGTTTCTGTATTATTTTTGCAATTATCCAGGAAGTTTAAAATTATTTCAAAAGTAAAAGTTTTTTTTTTTTTTTTTTTAAAGAAATAGATTTAAAAGGATATAAGCCAAAGTGTTTTACTAAATCTTGTGTTTTTCTCTGAATTCTTCTCTTGAGAACTTTCTCTTCTCAACCTGGGGTCTTATGTAGGTACTTTGACCTTGGGCTGTTCCTGCTGGGCCTTAGTTTCTTCTGTAAAGTGAGAGGTGATCTCCTAGGATCCTTCCAACTCCAAAAGTCTGTGATTCTATATTAGGAACAGATTCTAACATATGCTGATGAGCCTGGAATAGATGACATTTTTATCTGAGACGTGGTTGTGCTTAAGTTATTGTTGGGGAGGTTGAATAGATGACCATATATATGTGTATTTTATGAAAAAGAATTGGTGAAAATGGTAACCTTAAATTTGGTAAAATCTGATATGGGAAGCATCTTTTCCAGAACAAAAGTAATTATAACAGAAACTCTTCATTTATGGCTTGAAACCTTTTATCCCCATTAGAATGCTTGAGAACAGCCAAAAATATGTCAGTACTAACCACACCATATGATTATATGCAATTGTTTTGTGAGGAGTTCATGTGATAGTGTTAATTTTATTTTCTAGATTAAATAGGCATAGAAGAAATCAGTTGAGATGTCGCCTGATACAGTGAGAAGAGCACCAGCCTCCATGTCAGGGACAATAGGTTCAGTTTCCCAGCCCTGCCACTATCTGGTGGTTGTACCCTTATTATCTAGCTTTTCTGGGCTTCTCCTGTGAAGCTCAATGGGACATAAGGGACATATGAGAACTGAGCTCCTTTCAGCTTTAAAAATTCTATGAAAAAAAATCTGTGATTTTCTATGGATTTGTTTTGTTTTGGGGGGTGGACAGGTGGGAGGGGAAATATGGGTAAGGAGGCCAGAACTGTGCCTTAGTTCTTTGGCAACTTTTAAATCTTAGCTTTTCTTTTAGTGCTTTACACATTAGCTTCATACACATTATTTTGATACACTTATTTATTTATATTTATTGTTATATTGAAAATATGTGGAATTCATAACCAACTATTTAATAATAACTAACTGTTGACCCAGGCATTATTGATAGATAACAGAAAGAGAGAACACAGACACCTGCCTTCAGGAAAGCATAAAGCAGCTAGAAATATATAAGATAGCTAGTTGAATCAGCTGAAACAGTTGCCAAGTAACATATATCATATTTTCATTCCTTGCTTGAATCGAATACTTTAAACTATGGTTACTTGAAACTATAGGCCGTTGTTTAGTAAGTTTTGTTATAGATGCATATGGTTTATTAATATTTCAGGTATAGTAGAGACAAAGCATTCTACTACAGATTTCTTTAGCACTCAACATATTTACTTAATAAATAATTTACTAAGGACCATTTGCTGTGTGCCATGCTTCTTGTACTTGGTTTGGTAGAAGATACCAAGTTGAACAACCAGAGGGGAGGATTGAGCCAAGACTTGAAATAGTGATGAATGTATGACTGGACTAGCTCCTTTCTAAGGTGCCTTCCAATTCTAATGGACTGTGGTTGGAGTAAAGGACAGGGTACACAAGAACAAATAAATTGGCTCACCCAGATCAGAGAGTCCATGCAATAATAATGACAATGGCTAACATTTATTGATCATTTGCAGTGTATTGGACATTAGCCTAGTGCTTTAAGGATATTATGTTAATTTTCATAACAACCTTATGAGGTAGATTTATTATCCATGTTGTATAGATGAGGTTAAATGACTTGGTTAATGTCACTTAGTTCATAAGTGGTATAGGCCAGATTCAAATCAAACTGCAGAACCCATATTCTTTTTTTTTTTTTTTAAAGATTTTATTTATTTATTCATTTATCCCCCCCTTGCTGCTTGTGCTCGCTGGGTCAGCTAACCACGCCGCGTGGGCGGGCTTGCCTTCACCAGGAGGCCCCGGGAATCGGACCCGGGGCCTCCCATATGGTAAACGGGAGCCCTACTGATTGAGCCACAGCCGCTTCCCAGAACCCATATTCTTAACCCTCACAGTATACTTCTTATAGGATCTTGAAACTAGAGGTGATTTTTAAAAAAAATTAATTCCTTTTTTAAAAAAAGCTTTATTTTATTTATTTATTTCTCCCCACCCCCTTGTTGTTTGCACTTGCTCTCTGTTCTTCTTCCTTTTAAGAGGCACTGAGAGCAAAACATGGGACCTCCCATGTGGGAGGGAGGTGCCTAATCTCTTGAGCCACCTCCAATTCCTGCTTGGTTGTGTCTCTCATTATGTTTTCCTCCTTGTGTCTCTTGTTGCAGCATCTTGTTGTATTAGCTCACCGCACCAGCCCATCACATCAGCTTGCTATCTTGCTCATCTTCTTTAGGAGGCACTGGTAACCGAACCCAGGACCTCCCATGTGGTAGGCGGGAGCTCAATCACTTGAGGCACATCTGCTTTCCTGAGGGTGATTTTTGAAAGACAGAAGTATGGAAGGAGCTAATGGCAAGTGTGTTTTGCTAAAAAGCTAGAGAAAATATCTGATCACTTAGGTCTTGATTTTTTTAAGAAGTGCTTTTATACTGTAGCTGTCTAGAACAGTTGGCCAAGGGGTCTGGATTTGAAACAGTAGGGAGGCACTGTGTGTTTCTGAGTGGGTAAATTGAAGTGGTGAATTCTGGCAGCTCTTTGTGTATGTTGGATAAAATGTGGAAAGATTGGAAGTAGGCAAGATGATCAGCTAAGTGGCCATTGAAATAATATACGTGGGAGATAATGACCTGGAGTGGCTGATGGCTGGGGAAATGGAAAGGAAGGACAATACTAGAAACTTAGAAAGGGAACAATCTATTGAATTTGGTAATAAATATGGAAGTAAAGAAAAGAGTAGTGAACCTGACATTTTTAGGATAGAGGTGAACTAATAAAGCTTCTATTTTGGGAGTATGGTTTTGTTTTCTTTTGTTTGTTTGTTTTGTTGTTGTTAAATTTGGTTGCTATATAATTTTGACCTATTAAGTTAAAGTCAGGTTTGGGCAGATACGAATTTTCATAAGTGGTAGGTGAAACCTTGTAGTTAAGGGGATTAATTATAAAATAGGACAGAGGCTCAGGGATTGGTTTATAAGTGATTGGTTTATAAGTGATAGCAACAATTGAAAAGGGAAAGAGAAGGAGGAGAATTAGGAAGAATGGTCCCATGGGAGTTTAAAGTAGGAGTTTCACAAAAAGGGTATATAGATTGTTCTGTTATTAGTATGAATTGGTATTGGTAGGATTTTGGGGTCCTTTGGGTTCAAGATCATTTGAGCTATATAAAGACTATAGAGGGAAGATTTAATTTAAAAAAATTAAATTTGATTGAAAGCTCTTTGTAAAGCTTAGATCTGTGATATTAACTGTCTAAATTCACAAGCGACAATATGGCTCAAAAGTCATTTGTCTTAAAAACAACAAAATATTCCTGTTTGAAAAGTATTGTTGTATCTATGTTTAGTGGAATAATGGGTGCAAGCTTTCATGAGAAAGGCCTTACAAAAGTAAAGCATTATTATTTTGAGTACTGTAGGTTTTTTTTCCCTGTGTTCTTCATTGCTTCTCAGATTTTGATGGGTTATATTTTCTATTAGTTAAAGAAAATAAGTGGTATCACCAGAATTCTGTGCTACCTCTGCCCCCCAAGTTTGTGAAATTAGACTACAACAAAAGAATTCTTAAGTACTAGACTGTGCTGTAATTTTACAGTCAGTTGTCAAGCTAAGAGTTTACTATTTACTACCCTTACAGCTATCATTTCTTGATTTCTTTCTTTCTTCTTTTACCCCTCTCATCCACACGCTATCATTGATTCAATTTTGCTGCATCAGAAATATACAGTAGCAATAGGAGACAATAGAAGCAATGAAGGAGGTGAGGTGGGAACAACAGAAATGTCAGAGCCTGTTTATTATGAGCCTGACAAATTTCAAAATGAAGAGTTAATCCAGTGTCTGTGTTGTGACAAAGTAGGTTTCTCACATTGTTTTAAGTTATGATTTTTTTTGAATCTTATTTTTTTTTCAGTTGATAGACTTTCCATTTTCCATTTGTCAGTGTTGGGACCATACAACTATATATTTTAGACCAACCATGTACTGAAATATAGGACTGAAATATTATTTTGAACCTGTTCTTTTTTTCATTACCAGCAATGTAAACTGAAGATCATGTCCCACAGAAAATTATGAAAATGCATTTTTTCTCTATTTTAGATTACAGACTAAATGGAAGAAGATGCTGTTAATGTAAAGCAAAGAGTGATTCTTCCTTTGAGTTTTCATGATGTATTAATTTTTTTAAAGATTGATTTTATTTATTTATTCCCCCTTTTTTTGTGCTCACTGTCTGTTCCCTATGTCTGTTCTTTGTGTGCTCTCTGTGTCTGCATGTCTTCTTTTTAGGAGGTACCAGGAACCAAACTTGGGACCTCTCACATGATAGGCGGGTGCCCAATTGCTTGAACCACTTCTGTTCCCTGCTTGTCGTGTTTCTCATTGTGTTTCTTCATTGTGTCTTCTCATTGTGTCATTTCGTTGCGTCATCTTGCTGCATCAGCTCTCCACACCAGCCCATCATGTCAGCTCTCTGTCTTGCTTGTCTTCTTTAGGAGGCACTGGAACCCGAACCTGGGATCTCCCATATGGTAGGCAGGTGCCCAACTGCTTGAGCCACATCTGCTTCCCATAATGTATTAATTTTTAATGAGAAGAAATGTCATTTTATTCAATAAATATTTGTTTACATATTATGTATTTATTTACTTATTTTTGACAGTAGTCTGAGGCTGAGAGGGGAATTAATCAGGGCTTTTAACAGGAGACCCTCCCATTTTTTGGAATAGAGGTTAGGACAGTGTTTTCAAAAGTGTGGAATGTGTACCACCAATATTACAGTTACAATAAGATTATCAAATGTTAAAGAGTTATAACCTCTACTGAAGCTGAAACATGGAGAAAAAGGTGCTCACACAGTATTCTTGGAAATAGACTTTTTGGAAAGTAATCTGGTAATGGTTTAAAATAAACAACAGAAACCACATCACCCCAGAGGAATAAAAGTACTCGTAGGAATACTTGTTAATTGTAGCACTGTTCCTCAAAAAAATAGAAACAAAATAAGTGCTATCAAAGAGGAATGGTAGCAAAATTATGGAGTAGCTGTATCTAATTTGATAGCTGTATCAAATTAGACCAATGCTAAAAAGAATGAGTTAGGCCTATACCAGCTGATTTAGAGGAATTTCCTGTGTACTATTAAGTGAAAAAAGAAAAATGTAAAAAAGGATATATAGCATGATTCTAGTTTAGTGAAACAGTCACTTCAAGTTTGTGGGTAGATGTATATTTTCACATATGTATATATTTGTGTATGGTTTAATGAGCATTGAGAAAGATGAGGAGGGATAGGTACTAGTTTGTTAATGTGGATGGGGTAGAGAAGTAAAACCATAGTCTCAATATGTATGTATTAAAATTTAAGCATGTATATAATTTAAAAAGGAAGAATTTTGCAATTCAGAATCTGAAGCTAAAAGAAGACTTCCCCACATAAATTGAGTTGAATAAGCCCAGAATGGGACACAAAAAAGAGGATCTACAGTTTTCTCAGTCATACTGGTTAAGAATTTTCATCAGTTCTTCAGAATTTAGATGAAGATGATCGATTACCTTTAGTTTATAATGTATTTACCATAAACTATATAGCATACTCAATTTAAAAAAAAAGAGTTTTTAGGTGTTAAGGGCATACTAGCTGAGACTTTGTCCTTGAATCAGTCAGGATTGAAAAATAATTGCAAAGATATTAGTGTTGTTGAATGCCATATTATGTTCTACCACCAATCAATACATTTAAAAAATCAGTACATTTTAAATTGCCTATTATGTACCAGGCCAGATATTGTGCTAGGTTATAGCTATAGAGAGATGTCAGGAGTTGAAAGGGGAGAGGACCTCATATTCTAGGGATAAGACAGATAATTAAAAAGCCAAGAAATAAAAACAAAAACAAAAAACAAAAACATGCTAACTGCAGACTGTGATAAGTCCAGTCAGGAAATAAATAATAAAAAAGACCACTTTAGAGAGAGTGGTCTGTGAAGGCCTCTGAGGAGGTATATTAGAGCTGAGAACTAAAAGATGAGTAAGGGGGGCGGGGTTGTGGAGAAAGTTCTAGACAGGGTACACATGTGCAGAGGCCTACATGTGGGGAAGGGCTTGGTATGTTTGGCGAAAAGAAAGGAGACCAGTGTGCTTCAAGCATCAGTGAGTGAGGGGGCAAATGGCTAGGTTGAGATGAAGCAGGGCCTTGTTTGTAGGCCACGGAGAAGGGTTTGGATTTTATTCTATGACCAGTGCAGAAGCCATTGAAGGTCTTTCACCTTGGAGATAGAATGATTCAATTTATATTTTAAATAGATTGTATCGCTGTGTAAACTGTTTCTCAGACATGTGTTCTGTCATGGATAGATGTTTTAAGTAGACTGCAGTTCTTCCAATTTCATCTCTTCTTGTCAGTGAGGGTGCTAGAACATCTTGAGCTGGCCCTTAACTAACCCCTTTTGATCCAGGCAGGAGGCAGCGTGGTGTTACTGGAGCCCACATGGGCTTTGTATTCTAACTTGGGTTAGACTTCTCATTTGACTGCTTTTTTTGCTATGTGACCTTAGGTGTGTACACTACTTTTGAGTCTGTTTCACCATCTGTGTAAGCAGAAATAACCTTCTATTTAGGGATGTTATGAAGATTAAATGAAGCAACGCTTAAACTATGCCTGACTTATGGAGAACTGGATAAAGCATAGTTTCATGTCCTCTTCCTTCACTTCTGAGATGGGGAATTTCTCCTCCTGAGTAGGATTTGAGTCCTTTGTCTTCCCCAAGAGTTGGGCTGGACTTGTAAACTGACTGGGATGTTAATATGTGTTTATGATTATGTATATGTACTCACTCTAGAGACATATCTGGAGAGCTTCACAAATCCCCACCTTCAGAAATAGCACCATAACAGGGCATTTCCCTCAAGTCTATATGTTCCTAGAAGGAAACTGTTACCTAAGGCTAAGGGCCCTGAGAGACTCAACTGACCTTGGAAAATGTTTGTAAATTTTTCTTCTGAACCTTCAATTAGTCCATCTGAACCAGAGGAAGAAAAAGAGTCCAACCATACACTCTAGAATACCAAAACACAGACTTGGAACCGAGACCAGTAGTTCATCCTTTGTGCATAACCTTTTTTTTTTTTTTCTTTAAATCACCATATCCCTGTTCTGTCCAGCTCTCTTTTACTTAAGGCTGTTGAAATTTCTGAAGCATCTTTCACAGAAACCATTGCTATGGTTGGTGTTGGGCTTCTAGAACTGGAACACATTTTGAAACTGTGCTTAGTCAATACTATTTCAGAAATTTAGTTAAACTTGCTTGGGCCTCAGAGTGTACTGGCACTAGCCATGTCTGGATCATGGTGCTTAGCTGATATCCCTGGGCATCATGTGCTTCTCATCTGTTAGTTTTGGTTTTCTCTGTGCTGGCTTCATTGTCAGACAGGTTCTGCCATGTGAGGCAGACCCAGATTAAAGTCCTACCAGTAGCACTTTTATTTTATTTTATTATTTTTTAAAGATTTATTTATTTATTTCTCCCCCTCCCCCCTCACTGTTTTGTGCTTGCTGTCTGCTCTCTGTGTCCATTCGCTATGTGTTCTTCTGTGTCTGCTTGTCTTCTCTTTAGGCAGCACCGGCAGCTGATCCTGGGAACTTCCATTGTGGAGAGGCGCTGAATCTCTTGCCCACCTCAACTCCCTGGTCTGCTGCATCTCCTATTGTCTCTCTTCTGTGTCTTTTTTTTTTTCCCTCTTTTTTTTTTTCTGTGTCTTTTTGTTGCGTCATCTTGCTATGCCAGCTCTCCTGCACAGGCCAGCTCTCCGCTTGGGCTAGCTCGCCATGTGGGCCAGCTTGCTTTTCACCAGGAGACCCCGGGAATCGAACCCTCGACCTCCTATATGGTAGATGGGAGCCCAATCACTTGAGCTACATCCACTTACCCAGTTTAGCACTTTTAGCAGAAAGAAGGTTCCTTTTTCCCAATACCTAGGTAAGTCTAGGAGATACTGTTCTAAGCTCTGATTGGCCCAGATTGGGTTACACCCCTCCTGGACCATCGCTATGTACCAGAAGGATACACTTCTCTCATTGGCCAGAGCTGTGTCACATGCTCACCTCTGGAACTATGGGGTGGGGTTCACCCTGCTGGAATCACATGAGTGAACAAACAGCGGGAGAGGGGTGTTACCTAAAGGAAAATTGGGGTACATTTGCCAGAAGAAGGGGGAAGGAAAACTGGACAGGTTAAAAATGAGATGTATGTCCTGAAAGGGATTGGGAAATCTGGGAGCTTGGGGGTGGCTCAGGGAAGCTGGGAAGAAGAGGTAGGAAGAGATTTTTGTCTTTGGAGGTTTGGGGAATTTCACCAAGTCAACACTATGAAATTTCCTAGGTCTGGTTCTAGCACTGCTTTCATATTGTCTGGAACAATACCTTAAATAAAAGGACAATAGGGGGCGGATGTGGCTCAAATGGTTGGGTATCTGTCTGCCATATGGAGGGACCTGGGTTCGATCCCCGGGACCTCCCAGTAAAATTAAAAAAAAAAAAATATATATATATATAGAAGGCGCATGGGCTGCCAGGCTCTGTGTGCCGGTGAGCCGTCGGGCCGGGGAGCCATGCAGCAGGATGATGACGTAACAGGGGAGAGCCAAGACGAGATGCTCCGAAAGCTGCAGAAGCCAGGAGCTGCGGTGGCGCAGGCGGCGGAATAACTGTCTCCTGCATTGGAAGTCACCAGGATCGAATCCTGGTGAAGACTGGAGGAGGGGGAAGCGGCTGTGGCTCAATCAGTAGGGCTCCCGTTTACCATATGGGAGGCCCCGGGTTCGGTTCCCGGGGCCTCCTGGTGAAGGCAAGCTCGCCCGCATGGTGTGGTTAACTGACCCAGTGAGCACAAGCAGCAAGGGGGGGATAAATGAATAAATAAATAAAATCTTAAAAAAAAAAAAAAAAAAAAAAGACTGGAGGAGGAGGATGAGAAGAGATGGCAGGAAACAGACACAGAGAATTGCTCAGTGAATGGACACAAAACAGCAAATGGGGAAGGGGGTGTTAAAATGGATAAAATAAATAAATCTTAAAAAAAAAAAAAAGGACAATAAATTATAGAAACCAAAATTAGGATCTCTAAAGAAGAAAGGTAACCTTTTTACCATATTCTCTCTTTGGATATCTCAATTTTCCTTCCTTTTTTTACTTGTAGTTGTCTTCCTTTCCTCATCTTCTTCCCTTTCCACTCCCTAGTCCTCCCATCCCATGGCTCATGATTCTGAGAAGTTCAGTTCAGTGCATATTGATATTGATGTCCTAGTAAGAGCCAGGTACTATGCTAGATGCTAGCGGTATGATGATGAATGAGACATCCCTGACCTTAAGAACTCATAGCCTAGAGCTACTTAAATTACAGTTCGTACATGAATACATTATTTTTGTCAACAGATAGAATATTCTAGATAAAGCTGAAAGCCTGAAGTCCGTTCTGAACTCTATACCAAATCCCAGTATTTCCCTGCCACCTAAGTGGTAATCATTGTTCCTAGTTGGTTATGTTTCTTTCCATATCTTTCCCCTGCATTTACTTAAAAAATATACTGTTTAGTGGGTTTAAAACACTTAAATAGTTAATGCTTACCGAGTTGTTATTATGAATATGGTACTCTTCTAAGTGCTTTATACTAGTCATGTTTAATCCTCAGAACAACTCTGTAATGTAGGTACAATTATTATTCCCATTTTACAGATGAGGAAACTGAGCTCCAGAAAGGTTAAGTAACTTGCTCAAGGTCATATAGTAAATGTGAGGAGCTTTGCTTATGTGTTTTCTTGTTGTTTTTTGTTTGTTTTAACTTAAAATTTTTTAAATTAAATTTTTTTTAATTTTTAAAGAAGCTTTAGATTACATAAGTGCTACATTAAAAAATTTAAGGGATTCCCATATGCCCCACTCCCTTCTCCTCTTACACTTTCCCACATTAACAACATCCTTTATTAGTGTGGTACATTTGTTACAATTGATGCTACCCATGGACTACAGTTTACATTATGTTTTACACTCTGTCCCGCACCAATTTTGTAGTTTATGACAAAATATACAATGGCCTGTATTCGTCACTACAATGTCATGCAGAACAAATCCAATGTCCCAAAAATGCCCCCATATTACACCTATTCTTCCCTTCCATTCCTCAGAACCTCTGGTGGCCACTGCCTTTACATCAATGGTAAGAGTTCTTCCATTGCTAGAATAATAATAAGTCTATCGTAGAATAAGTCTACTTTAGTCCATTGTTTATTCCCCAGTCTTGAGGATTTTGGGATGGTAATGCCCACTCTGCTTCTAATTGAGAGGGAACTTAGATCCCATGGAGCAGATGGATGGAGCTATCTTCCTTGCAGTTGCAGACGCTCTCTGTTCCTTGGGATTGGCATTGCCCATCATCATCTCCTTGTTAGTTGTCCTGGGTGAGTCCAATGAACTGGAGAGTAGGTTTCAATTCTACTGAAATTCAGGGCTCAACTGGCACATGAACAAACCAAAGATTTAAGTCTCTGGGATATATATTTATCACGGATAGTGCTAATTATAGGTTCTATTTATGTGTTTTAATGCAACTTTTAAAACTGAATTATATTATTGGGAAATCCAGCATAGTTCATACATAATTATCTCATTATTTTTCTATAGCCTTTTTTTTGAGGTACCAGGGCTGGGGATTGAACCTAGGACTGGTATGTGGGGAGCCGGCACTTAACCACTGAGCTACATCAGCTTCCCTTAGTTGGTCTTTTTGTTTGTTTGCTTGTTGTTTGTTTTTGTTTTTAGGAGGCACTAGGGACTGAACCCTGGACCTTCTATGTGGGAAATAGGCATTTAACTGCTTGAGCCACATCTTCTCCCTCTTGGCCTTTTTTTTTTTTTTTTTAAAGATTTATTTTATTTATTTATTTCTCTCCACCCCCTCCTTGTTTGCATTTGCCATGTCTGTTTGTTATGTGCTGGTCTTCTTTTTTAGGAGGCACTGGGAACTGAACCTGGGACCTCCGATGTGGGAGGGAGTTGCTTAATCGCTTGAGTCACCTCTGCTCCCTGCTTTGTTGTGTCTCTCATTATGTTTCCTCGTGTCTCTTGTTGCGTCATCTTGTTGCATCAGCTTGCCGCACCTGCCTGTCACATTAGCTCGCTGTCTTGCTCATCTTCTTTAGGAGGGACAAGGAACCGAACCTGGGACCTCCCATGTGGTAGGTGGGAGCTCGATCACTTGAACCACATCTGTGTCCCCCTCTGTAGCCTATTAAAAAAACTTTTTATTATTGAAAATTTTAAACATATACAAAACTAGAGAGAATAGTGTAACGAATCACCATATATCCATCACCCAGCTTCACCAATTATGGCTAATCTTGTTTCATCTATATTGCATCCACACTGGATTATTTTGAAGCAAATCCTAGACATCATACCACTGCATCCATAAATACTTCAATAGGTGTCTTTAAAAGAGAAGGACTCTGAAAAACAGCCAAACAAACAAACCACAATAGCATTATCACATCTAAAAAAAAATTCCTTAATATAATCAGTTTCTATGCAGGGTTGAAATTTCCCTGATTCTTTGTTTTTTTTTTTTTAAACTTTATTTTGTACATTTAATAATTGAAAATATAAACAATTAAAAACTAAAAAGTAAACACAGATGAATAAATATATACATTTCTCAATTAAATGTAATGGATACATATAAAAATTTTTTTTTTGAATCAAACAATATATTACACAACATATTTGGTTCATAGTAACGCATTCATACAGTATTTGTCCTTTTGTGTCTGGCTTGCTTCACTCAACATAATGCCCTCCAGGTTTATCCATGTTGCCATATGTTTTATGACTTCATTTCTTCTTACAGCTGCATAATATTCCATCGTGTGAACAGACCACAGTTTATTTATCCATTCATCTGTTGATGGACACCTGGGTTGTTTCCAACTTTTGGCAATGGTGAATAATGTGGCTATGAACATCGGTGTGCAGATGTCTGTTTGTGTCACTGCTCTCAGTGTGTGTTTGTTTTTTAAGTTGCTTTGTTAAAATCAGGATCCAGACAAGATTCATACATTTTATTTGGTTGCTCTATTTCTTAGATCTTTTCTCCTCTTTTGCTTCCTGCCAGGATAAAAGTCCTTCTTTCTCTGTGCCAAAAATGTTGGTAGTTAATCAAAGCTTACCAATGTTAGGGCATTCTTTCCCCCTAGGAGCTGAAATTTGATTGTCAAAGAGACATGATTTGCCCAGGCTTATAAATATATATGCTTCTTGTATGTTCCCATGGTTACTTAGACCAAAAAAATGGAAGTATTTGTCTTAAGAACAATGTAAGTTATTTATTCAATTTAATCTGCCCTTTGAAGCATTCTAGTTCCAGCTCCTGGGTTCTCTGGGATCCCTACTTTATTTCCAAGATTTTTGGCTGTTTTGCAGGGAAAACTCTTTTGGTAGACCTAGTATGTTTTGGTGGCTTCAGTTGATTTCAGTGATTTACAAAGATCCTACTCCCTCCCTCTAGTAGAAGTTGCAGTTTTCAGTAGCTGACAGTAGGACTTGCTATAATGGACAGTAAAAATACATATATTAAAGAAAAAAAAAAAGCGTACAATATTTAGTGGAAGCAATCAGAGTCAAGGTAAGCTTCTGGAGAATTTTCTTTGCAAAATCAAATTAAAAGTTTATTTCTTGTGTGCGTGGAATATGCAACTGAAACTGCCAATTTAAATCAGATTATAAAACTCTTTCCCTAATACACATATAGTTGATTTTAGTAAATATCAGAAAAGTTTTACATTACTAATTAAAATCTATTTTTAAAAAATAATGTGACCATATGTTTGAAATATATTTTTCCTCATTAAAATATTATTTATGATAGACTGCTCTTTCATTCTAATTGAGCCAACATATTAAAATAAAATGAATTCCACACTGTCATAGTATAATGGGGTTGAGGTGTCAGATCTACTGTGGTCTTTGCTCCTTCTGCAGAGTGCTTGTGCAGCAAAAGGGCATGCATTCCTGACTAAATTTGGCTTCTGTTAGAAGTAAGAGCAGTAAAAGTGAAGGAGAGCAAGAGGATTAGCTTCCTGTGCTCAGCTCTTGCTTTGGTACATAGTGTCCTTTTCTGGGTTCATGTAATTTATTTTTCTGTATGGGAAATGTTCTCTGTGATATCTGTAGGTATCACACATTGTGATCGTCATTTGAGCTGTTGAGATTGAAAGGATGTGAAGAACTGAAAATGTCAGTTCATCTCAGTTGGCACAGAGTTGTGGAGGAACAGTTTGTTTTGACTCGTATTACAGCCACATGTTGGCTAAGCAGAGATGAAGCTGACTAGACTGGTCAGGACTGATCTGGTAAGCCCAGGAAAGTGGAAGCCAAGCCCGAGGAAACTTTGGTTTGGAGAGAGAGGAAGAGTTAGAACAATGATGCCTTCATGATTGGGCAAATGCAGAAAAATTCAATGAGCAAGGTGGGAAATCAGGATTTCATGATTTTCTGTGTTTCTTAACATTTTACATTTTATGATAATTATTTCAATATGCATATGCTTTACAATTTCTAAGTACTTGGATGTTCAAGATCTCAGTGACAATAAGACTGGCATCTTTCTGTAACCTCTTGTTATAAAAGAGACTCAGAGGAAGCTGTTTTGCCCAAGAATGCCCAACTAGTTAATGGCACAGGGGATTAGGACCCAAGTTTTCTGGCCCTGGTTTCCATGTTCATCCTGCCCTTGTCTCTGAGATGCTTGAGGGTAGGAACTCTGTCTTACTGGTCTCTGATTTCCCAGTGCAGGCATAGTGCCTGACACAAAGTTGGTGCATAATATATGTTGTTGAATGAAAGCAATAATTAAAAAGATTTGATTTCAGCAGATTTTTGGCTTAAAAAGTAGTGCTTCAGTGCGTCTCATCCTGTAGCATGGCCTGCACCCATGTCTCGGATGTGTACTTTTCCTTTTTCTCATTTCTTAATAAACTCTTTTTACTGGCCTCTAAACTGGCACATCTCTGCATTCACTTTATTCTTGCGATGAAGCCAAAAACCTAGAAACCCAGAACTCAGAGCATTCTGCTAACATATTTGGTGAGCCAGGCAGGAGACAAAGATGCAAGCAACATACCCTGACACCCAATGAAGACTGAATCAATGCCTTCTAGAACAAGATATTAGTCATGTGGGAATTCATCCAGTTCCAACCACGGTACTGGACCTGCCTTCCCTCAACCTCAATAGGATAGCCAACGGGTTTTACACTGTCAGGCAGGGACAGCTGCAGAAGAATGATCATCGCCCTTCAATGCCACCTTAAGAATAAGGATATAAACTCTTTGAGGGATGAGTTGAGGCAGGTTAGTATAGGAAACAGGGAAGGCTCCTGGTCTGAATATAGCTACGAGACCCTGTCTGGAAACCCCCTGAGGGAAGACAGCTGATTGAGAACAAAGCCATAAGTGTTACAGCCGAAACAAAGACCCTGGTCATGAGGTCCCGTTTGAAACTCCCAGGCTCAAAAGAAGCTCCAGATAACTCCAAGCAGAAAGGCCTCCCCTTTGGTTCCCTGAAAGCTGGTAGGTGAAGGAAGAAAGGCAACCCATCAGGACAGCAGATAGCTGAGATCCCTCCTTAATATAGGGTAAGGAGGAATGGCCTTAAAAAGGCCTACCCTGGGGCCCCACATGTGTGTCTCACTGTGTAACTTGGCCCACGTCCCTGTCTTGGGTGTGTACTTTTCCTTTTTTTCATTTCTTTTTTTTTTTTTTTTTTTTTAATTATCCTTTTTTTCATTTCTTAATACAATCTTTTTACTGGCTCTATTGAAAAAAAGGTAGTGCTTCTAGATCTATTGCCTGGTTTTGGTGTGCTTAGAAGATCCTTGACCTTGATACACTGTATAATTTTAAAAATTTAGCCAGTTCATTATTCACAGCAGGTTGAGCTTTTCCTTTATAGATAGTTTCTGGAAAGTCTTTTAGAAGTACAAAGCTTTGAAGGATCTGTTTCTAAACTTTAATCATTTAAACAAAGACAATTTGTATCATTTAGACTATTTCTTTTTTTTTTTTTTACTCTTTCATGTCATTGAATTTTAAGTTAATGTTTTTTCTTCCTTATTCAGTGGAAATTTAGGGTTATATGTAAGTTTTTTGCCAAATCTAGTTAATATAGTTTACCTGTGATGTAGTTTGCATACATTCTAAAGGTCTCTTAAGGTTAAGTTTGGGAAATTGCAAAGGAGTTACTACTATCCAATTTACTCCGGACAAGTAAGGCCTTGATATGTTGATCTCTTGGCTTGGTAGGGATAACATTTCTAGGTGACATGATCTTCTCATTTAGAGCTAGAGGGAATTCAGTGCAGTTATTACATGCATCTGTATGTGAAACCCTGCCAATAGGGAAACTCAGTTGCCTTTTTATAGGCAACCATTTTGTTTAAATGTATAAAGATTCTAATCACTCATAAGATCTACTTTTTAATTAAAAAAATTTTTTTTTCAAGCTTCAGGATGTCAAAGCCTTTTCAAGCACATGTGAATCATACCCAGTATAAATTTAAAAATTTCTGGAAATACCAAAGCTGTGTGCACTTTTTATTTTGTTAATTTTTGTTTTTTTTTGTGTGTGTGCACTTTTACATTTAAATACTTAAGTTGCATTTGAAAAAAATTAATCAAGAAAATAGACAAACTTTTTTTTTTTTTTTTTTTTACCGGTAGGTCCCAGGGATCGAACCCTGGTCCCTCCATATGGTAGATGGACGCCGAACCTCTTGAGCCACATCTGTTTCCCTAGACCACCTATTTTTATTCAGTCACTGTCAGCTACTTTTTGTTAATGCCTTTCATGTGTCCGTGACGTCTTGCCCAAGAGGGATTTACAACTCCTTAAGAGACATCTTTTAAATGGCAAATGATTAACTCTAAAGTTATTTGAAGTATTGATATAATATTTAAATTAATATAAATATTAATTTAAATTCACTTTAGTTCACCCTTTGAAATTATAGGAGCAAAATGGAAATAAATGTAAGTGGGTCTATCTAATTTTAAAAGTATTTAAAAATACTTTTGGCTTGAATATATCACACTTTTTTTGAGGTATCTGCTTTTCTCTGATAGCGTGATACCTAAAATGTTTTAACATCCTGACTGACTGTGAATAGATTCTAGTTTCATTTCTAAACTCCCTCTTCTGTTCTGGCGCTTCAAGCAACAGGCTCTCTGACATTGTGAGTAATTGTCTCTAATTTAATGAGTTAATTAGTTAACTGCCTCCTGTAGAAGTCAAGTACTGACTCCTTGTGGAAGAGAAGACTTATGTTTTTCCCCCCTGAGCTATACACTCTGTCTTTTAGTTAAAATCAAGTTAAAATAGACTAGGAGAGTTGGAGAAAACACTAGCAAAATACCTCAGGGTGAGGGATTCTCTGGCATCATTTATAACCACAGATACTGGCAAAGCCTGTTCCAGTGGGAGTCAACAAAAGAATTTGCTTTCTTTGTTGGTTACTGTGTCCTTGGTGGTTTGTGCTAAGGCTGCTCTATTTCCTGATATTTTTAAAGTCAAGAATGTTGTGAAATTCTAGTGATTCAATAAGTACAGTGTGCTTTCACTGTGTGTATGTGTTCTGTGTATGCAGTGGTGGTAGTACTGACAATCAAATTCAGATATTAGAGAATAGACACCCCTGTGGGAAAAATAAATGGATAATTAGTTGCCAATTTTTGTCAATACTAGCTGAAATGTTTTCATATCTCTCCCCTCTTTTTAAAATTTGTCATCTGCCAATTATAATAAAAGCTACATTCAATTATGAAGAGAGAGTACAAAGATCGCCATAACCCCATCTCTAGTATTTTTTTATTTTAATTTAAAAAATTTAGTTTTTCCTTCTTTTTGATTTTTCATAGGAGTCAGGTCCAGGATTCTTTGTCAAAGGATGTGAGCATTTTTATGGTTCTTTTTATTCTTATTATTTTTATTTATTTATTTATTTTTTTTTACCGGGAGGTACCGGGGATCGAACCCCGGTCTCTCCATATGGTAGACGGACGCCAAACCTCTTGAGCCACATCCGTTTCCCGTTTATGGTTCTTTATATACAATGTGTGTACGTGCTTTTCAAAAGGACGGAATTTGAAAAAAGCAAGATATACAGAGGAATGTAAATAGTATACTATCATTTGTGTAAAAAAAATGGATAAGAATTATATATATGCATGTATATTAGCATGTGTATAGATCTTAATGTAGATCTTATTGACTTGTTTATGCTAAAACATTCTGGAAAGTGATATAAGAAATTGGTTGCCTCTGGCATGGGTAATGGAGTGACTAGGGGACAGAGGTGGGAAAGAGACTTTTCATTGTATATCCTTTTGAACCTTTTGAATTGTATGAATGCAATTCTATTAAAATAATAAAATTAAAAAGCCACTAGCAATGGGTGAACATACCCATTGTTTTTCCTTTTCACTGCCACTGTCTTAGTTCAGGCCCTCAATCTCTTTCATCTGGATCCTTGCAGTAGGCACGGCGTGGTCACTCTGCCCTGTCATTTCCCTCTCCTGCAATCCATCTTCCGCACTGCCACCAGGGATAGCACAGGTCAGGTCATGTCTCTGTCCTCCCCTAAAATTTTTAGTATCTCATGGCCTACAGAAGAAAGTCTTCTACTACCTGGTTTCAAACTAGCTTTTCAGCATCACCTTCTACTCTGTATCTTTGTGTACCCTTTCTTAATTACCATTTCTCTCTTCAACTAAAACTTCCTCTTAAAAAGGGAAAAAAGAAAAAAGTATTTTCTTATTTGAGCATTTGTTCATGTTGATTTTTTTTAAAGCCTGAAATACCCTTTCTCTGCATTTGCAGTTGATTTTGGATTTTACTTCCATTACTTCCTCCTACCCCCACCCTGATCCCCTCTGTCCCTAGAATGAATCGCACCTCCTTGTTTCCCGCAGTACATTTCTCATACCATTCTTTGGCACTCGTATTCTGATCAATGGGTTTGTCAATGTCCTTCAATTCTATCTTGACTACTTTGTATTGATCCCTTTTTCCATTTGCAGTGTTCTTCCTGAGGTTGTGCCTTTCTCCACTCCTGTCTGTTCTTAACTCTGGTGGTTTTGTGATCTTGGTAAAACAGGTCGGATTATGTCATACATTGATAAGAGTAAATTCATTTACTGTTAATGCCAATGTCATTGAACAGTCTGTTTTTTCTTTATCCTAAGTTTGTTATGACCATAAATACTGTTTATTTGAGCCAAGTAGTAGATTATAATATTTTCTCTTTATGTACATCTACTTTTTCATAGAGTTAAAGATTAATCGTTCATTTGCTTGGTTATTTGTTTACCTATTACTAATTCACTAATTAACATGTACTGTGCCCACAATGTGCCCACTACTATGCGCCTGGCATTGTTATTGGTGCTTTGGGATATATCCGTGAACAGACTAGACTAAAATTTCTTCCCTTGTGTCACTTACATTCTATTTGGGAGATAGACAATAAACATCACAAGTAAGAAATACAATATGTTAAAAGGTGATAGGTACTAGGAAAGAAAAAAAGAGCTGAGCAGAGTAAAGGACTTTGGGAATACAGAGACAGGCATGGGGCATGATAGGGTGGTATGGGTAGGTCTCATTGAGAGGTGACATTTGAGCCAAGACTTCAGCGCCCTCCATAGCCACATACCTTGGATAAGCTGACGTTGTGCCCCAGTCAGGACTGGCTGCTCTAGGGGACTGCTGCACAGTAGTCCTGGGATTTCCCTGTTTCCTGGGAAATATATCTTCCTCTTACTTGGTTCACCCTCTCTTTTTCATGGAACAAATTCTCCTGTAGCTTCCCAGGAAAGGGTATGTGAAGGGAAAAAACGGTTTTGAGAACGTAATCTGAAAGTTCCTTTAACCTGCTCTTCCACTTGATCGAATGTTTGGCCCAGTTTAGAATTCCAGGTTGGAAATAATTTCTTTCAGTATTTTTAAAGCCTTACTCTATTATCTTCAAGTTTCCAATGTTGCTGCTGAGGAACACCGATGCCCTTGATTCAAGATTCTTCATATGTGACCTGTTTGTTTTTTTCTGAATACTTTCAGGCTTTTCTCTTTAATCTGATGTCCTAAAATTTTATGCTGATAGAACTTTTTGTTTTTTTTTAAATTATTATTATTTTTAAAGATTTATACTGATACTTAGCATGTCCTTATATTCTTTAGTTTTGGGAAATTTTCTGCTTTGATCTTTGACTGAAGTAACTAAATCAATTAGCTGCAACTCTAAGAGGATGGCTTTGTTTGTTCAGATTTGGTCAGGCCATAATACATAAAATCCGTAAAATAAAGAGGAGTTTCTTTGATAGGTAAGTATAATTACTTCTTAAAAAAATTTTTTTTCCTCTTTACTAGCAAAGTTGTGGGTTTACAGAACAATCATCCATAAAATACAGGATTCCCATACACCACCCCACCACCAACACCTTGCATTGGTGTGGAGCATTTGTTACAATTGATGATAGCATAATTTTGTAATTGTACTCTTAATTAAAGTCCAAGGTTTAACTTAGGTTTCACTGTGTAGTGTAATTCCGTGGATTTTTTCTTTTTAATTTTTATTTTACCATATATACAATCTAAATTTCCCCTTTTAATCATATTCAGGTATATATTTCAGTGCTGTTAATAGCGTTCACAATGTTGTGCTGCCATCATCACTGTCCATTACAAAAACAGTTCTCTGAAGGTCAAGAATTATTATTTCCTTTTTAAAAAATTACAAACATAAAAGGGAGATTACCTTAATTTGTTTCTTTTTTTCAGCTACTGGAACTTGGAACAAATATTTATGATGGAAAGCCTTGTTTGTTAAGCATTTCTCAGTCATTTCACTTGTAAAGTTTGGCAGGTTATGTATATTATTTTCCCTCTACTTTTATAGTCAGGAAGCCTCTGGGAGTCTGGAGATGTTATCTTGTTTTCAGGTCCTGGCCATCGTGACTACACTTTCACCTTTCTTAGTATTTCTTCCATCTCTTACCAAATTTTCTTAATTGAGATAAAATTCACATAACATGAAATTCATCAAACTGTACAATTCAGTGTTTTTTAGTGTGTTTATAATGTTGTGCCACTATCCCTACTATCTAATTCCAGAACATTTTCATCATCCCAAAGAGAAACCCCACCCCCATTAAGTTCCCCATTGTCCCCCTCCTCCAAGCTCCTGGCAACTATTGATTTACTTCTGTCTGTATGGATTTGCCTGTTTTGGACATTTCAAGTAAATGGAATAATACAATATATGACCTTTTGTGTCTGGCTTCTTTAACTTGGCATAATGTTTTCAAGGTTCATCCATGTTGTATTATGCATTGATATTTTACCACTGATCTAAAATCAGGATCTGGGTGTTTATTTTTTTACTATCGAGAGAAAATTCCTGCACTTATTATCCTTATTTTGATTTTAATATTGGTCTTTAATTTACCTTTTCACAAAACATTTGTTGGCTACCAAGTGATATTGAATAATTTTAATGTTTACACATTCATTATTTGTTTATTTTTTAGTATGCCAGTACTGAGGTTGATGGAGAACATTACATGACCCCGGAAGACTTTGTCCAGCGCTATCTTGGACTGTATAATGATCCAAATAGCAATCCAAAGATTGTGCAGCTCTTGGCAGGAGTAGCCGATCAAACCAAGGATGGGTAAGAACCTCTATGCATTTATAGTTTTCACATAGAAAACTATAAGTTTACCTATGACAGTCTGGAATTTTAATATTCACAAGTCATATGTTTTCTTAGACGTTTATAAAAAGTGTTATTTACTGCCATTATCAAAGACATTGGCATTTATTTATTTATTTTTTAATATATGGGAAAAGCCATAGCTGAGTGAATAATCTGAGGAGCAGAACAGGTTCCAGATAACTCAGTATATTCTTTCATGACTTTATTCAACAAATGTTGAGCACCTACAGTGTTTAAGGTGCTATTCTAGATGTAGAATTACGTTAGAGAATAAACCACTCCAAGACAATAAACAAAATAAAAAAGTAAATTATGTAGCATGTTAGGAGGTTACATGTGCCATGAAGAAAAATCAGGGAAGAGGTTAGGGAGTGTAATTTATTTATCTGTCTACTTATTTATCTGGCAAACATTTATTTGGCAACCACCATTTGCCAGGCACTGCTGGGCCTTTGGAATACAAATGTCAGTAAAATGGGGTTCCTGCCCTTAAAGGGAATGGATAAACAAAGGGAAAAAAAAAGTCTTATTTCTGGGCTAAGGTGCCTCTAATAGAGTATGTGCAAGGTGCTGAGGGCACCCAGGAAAGCACGGTTAGCTCTGCTATGTGTAGTCAGGGTAGCAGCATAGAAGAGGTGATGCTCGAGTGAAATCTGCAAGATGAATAGGAGCTTCCTGGTGGTTGGACAAGTAGGAAGAGGAATTCCAGGAAAGGGAACAGCAGTGGCATGAAACACCAAGGGGCGTGTGTGTGCACACATTTTGGGAGAGTGGCAGTAGGAGACGCTGGAGTGGACCAGGGACCTTGTGTCCTAGGCTTTGCTTTAAGTGTATCCTGTAGGCTTGTGACTCTCAGTCTTGGAGATATTTTTAGCCTAGCAGTGTGTAGGTGTGTGAAGTCACAGAAATAAGCAGATGCATTATACTAGAGTGTCAGTTTTCTCAATTAGAAAAAGCTTACCATTTCTTTTATATTAAAATCAATTATGGTTGTATTATGGTGTGAATACAAAATTCACATGAATTTTAAAGAAAGTTTTGGCTTACTATGGGAATTTCATGCTACATTCCCCCCTGGCCTTAAATGGCTCAGGTTCTTTTTCTTGTACCTATAGAGGTGCTTGTGTGAAAATTTTTGAAAAACTAGGCAATAAAGGAATCATTAAAAGTTATTCTCATTACAGTAAAGGCCAATTGAAAGGAAACAAGGGAATAATCTAAGGATTGTGTAAAATGGTGATTTTGGTGGTTGATGAAGATTGTGGTTAATACTATAAATATAAGAATGCTCTTCTTTTACAAAAAAGAAGAATATGGTGATACATGGGAAAATTACAGCTAAAGTAGCTTATGGACGATAATTAACAGTAATATTGTAATATTTTGCAGCAATGGCAAGAAGATATTTTTTCAATACTAAGGGACAACAATGGGGAGGTATAAGGGAGTATGGGATGTTTTCCTTTTTGAATAATTAAAACATTCTAAAATTGACTGAGGTGATGACAGCACAACTCTGTGATGAAATTGAGAGCCACTGAGGGTACACTTTGAATGGACTGTACAAAGCATGGGAATCTGGGGGTGGATGATGAACTGTGGTTAACAAATACGAGAATGTTTTCTTCTGAACAATAACAAATATATAATACTAATATAGAATGTTAATAATTGGATGGGCTGGGAGAAAAATATACCAAATGTAAGATATGGGCTATAGTTACTAGTAATATTTTGATGATGGTCTTTCATAGTTTGTAGCAAATGTTTTACAACAATACAAGGTGTTGGTGGTGGGGAAATGTATGGGAGCCCTGTATGATGATATGCATGTTTTGTAAATTCTCAAATTTTACTATACATTTATTTATTTATGTTCATGTATGAATGATATACTTCAATAAAATTTTATTTTAAAAGTTATTTCCATTACATATGTAATGATCAGATTTCAGAAAAAGAATTTTTTTTTTTTTTTTTTTTTTTTTTTTTTTTACCGGGAGGTCCCGGGGATCGAACCCAGGTCCCTCCATATGGGAGAAGGACGCCCAACCAGTTGAGCCACATCCGACCCTCAGAAAAAGAATTGATTGGACTTGCATGCAGTGAAATCCATTTAGATGGCTGTTAAAATAAAATAGAAATGTAGGTATCTAAGTTCTTTTGAGTCCAGGGTTAGTATTCTATACATTCATTTTTTTTTTTTTTAAAGATTTTATTTATTTATTCATTTATCCCCCCCTTGCTGCTTGTGCTCGCTGGGTCAGCCAACCACGCTGTGCGGGCGGGCCTGCCCTCACCAGGAGGCCCCGGGAACCGAACCCGGGGCCCCCCAATGGTAAACTGATTGAGCCACAGCCGCTTCCCCTATACATTCATTTTTAACTTTTTTTCAAACTACTTTTCAAGCCTACAGGACAGTTACAAAAATAATACAAATCCTACACAGAGCACCACCATGTCCCCTATCCCCCTAGATAACCCAAATTCACCAATTTCAACATTTTGTCATATTTGCCATATCATTCTATCCATGTATCTATCTGCCTATCTGTTTATCAATCAATCCATTTTCTGAGCACTTGACTATAGGTTGTATACATCATGCTTCTTGAGCACTTAATTACTGCCAAGTACATTTCCTATGAACAAGGATATTCACTTATGTAACCACCTTAAGTGGAGTTATAAAATTCAAGAAATTTAACATTGAAATACAGCATATAGTCTATTTTTCTATTTTATTTTTTCACAGAATCTACCTAGCACATTACATTAAATTTACTGTATGTATTCAATTTACTATATGTATTCAACAAATGCATGTTGAATGAATATTTTCTATTTAGAAATATTTTATAAATGGCAGATTTTGGGGAATTTGTATACATTTTGTGTCTAGTCACTAAAAAAATGTCAAATCAGTTAAGCCACTGTGGAGCATTTAATCATTGATACTCTCAATAGCCGTTATACAGTAAGACATATGAAAATTATAATTAGTTAGAATTCCTTCTTCAAATTTAGAGGTAACATATACATTTATATTTTTTAGAAGCTCTCATAGTATTTATTATTACTAGTTTGGTCTGAGCTCTGATTTTCAGAATATTCTTTTGACCTTCTGCTCTCACATCTTTTTGAATTTTTTTTTTTTTTTTTTACCAGGAGGTCCTGGGGATCGAACCCAGGTCCCTCCATATGGGAGATGGACGCCCAACCATTTGAGCCACATCCGTCCCCTCACATCTTTTTAATAGAGAATCTTCTTTGCAACCTCATGTAATTCTCCCAGGCTGAGTTGAGTTGTTAAAGTAGGACTTTTTTTTTCTATATGTATCTCTTTATTTCCAATTTTTGTGTGTGATTATTTTTGGTTGTATTTCTCTTTTATATTTATTTTTATTTTATTTTATTTTTTTTAAGATTTTATTTATTTATTCATTTATCCCCCCCTTGCTGCTTGTGCTCTCTGGGTCAGCTAACCACGCCGTGAGGGTGGGCTTGCCTTCACCAGGAGGCCCCGGGAACCGAACCCGGGGCCTCCCATATGGTAAACGGGAGCCCTACTGATTGAGCCACAGCCGCTTCCCTATTTCTCTTTTTTAAATAATATGTATATATATTTTTACTTTTTACCCATTTTTACCCCCCCCCCCCATTTTTTGCTGTTTTTGTGTCCATTTGCTGCACAATTCTGTGTCTGTTTCCTGCCCTTCTCTTCTCATCCTTCTCCTCCTGTCTTCACTGGGATTCGATCCTGGGAACCTCCAATGTGGGAGAGAGGGATCCTACTGCCTGCGCCACCTTAGTTCCTGGTTTTTTGGTGTGTCTCATCTTGGCTCTCCCTTGTGTCACTCTCCTATTACATCATCATCTTGCTGCATGGCTCGGTGGGGCCTGATGGCGCACCCGTGCATGGGGCCTGGCAGCGCACCCATGCGCAGGGCTTTGGGGCTCACCCACTCGCAGGGCCTGGCGGTGCACCCGTGCACAGGGCCTGGCTGCGCACCCGCTTGAGGGGCCTGGGGGACTCACCCGCGCGCCCTGGTTTTCTTTATTTTTACCGGGAGGTCCTGGGGATCGAACCCAGGTGCGTCCATATGGGAGACAGACGCTCAACCATTTGAGCCACATCCGCCCCCTAAAGTAGGGTATTTTTATGTGGTTATGTGGAGTCAAGTGTTTAAGTTGCCAGAGTAGAATACATAAAAAATGGGTTTTGGCTAGTGAAGAAGCTAATGTTGAATAGTATTTATTTAAAACCAAAAAACCTGATTCCCTTTAAAAAGGTAAATCTGTTCTATTTCAAATTTTAAAAACTTCCTAAAGCTCTGTTTTTTTTTTTTTTTCCTGTTTGGAATGAGTTGGATTGGGATTGGGTCGGAAGTCTAATTCACAGGATTAAGGTAATGAAAATTATAAATGAATTTATGAAACATATACATTATTTCCAAAAGCAGAGAAAAATGGACTTTTCTAGAAATGTATTCTTAAACTTTCTGCCCATGGATGATCTTTGGAAGTTCCTGAATTTATGGAAATGTAATACAAAATGAATGGATTTTTCTGGGGAGAAATCCCAGCTAGAATCGTTAGGTTTTCAAAAGGTTCTATGAGTTCAAGAAGGTTAAGTAGCATTGTTAAAGATTCTTTTTAAATTTTATTCAACAGAATCAAAGGTTTGATAATGTTTATTCCAAGTGACTTATTGCAAGTGATCACCCTCCCTCATTTAACAGTGAGGGAAAATGAGGTCCAGAGTGGTTGACTGACTTGCCTAATAACACACAGCTAGTTCTCTTAATTTTTAGCCCACATTTTAAAAATACTTTGAAAGAACCTTTTTAATTTGAAATATTTTCAAACCTACAGGACTGTTGTAAAAATAAGACAAACTCCATACAGAGAACTCCAACATATACCTACCCCATTCCTAGATACCCCCAGTCAACCAATTTTATCCTTTTTAACTTTTGCCATCTCTCTCTCTCTCCTTTCTCCCACTCTTTTCTTTCTCTCCTTTCTTTCTTTTCTCTATTTATCTATCTATATCTTGAACATTTGAGAGCAGTTTGCACACATCATAATCGTTGAACACAATATTTCTACATACATTTCCTACAACAAGGATATTCAGTTATATAATCACCTTAAGTGCAGTTATCAAGTTCAAGAAATTTAACATTGGTATAAAGATTACATTCTATATTCCAATTTTATCTTATGTCCCTATAATGTCCTTTTGAGCCTTTCCTTCTCCATTCTTAAATCTCATCCAATATCATGTATTGCATTAACTGTCATTATCTCTTTAGTTTCTCTTTCTTTTTTTTTAAATTTTGGAAACATATATCTAATCTAAATCTTCCCATCCCAACCCAACCCAAGCATAACATTCAGTGGGATTAATCACATTCACAATGTTGCAGTACCCTCACCACCATCCATTACTGGAACTTTCCCTTCACCTCAAACAGAAACCCTACACTTATTTTGAATTAACTCCCCACTTTCCCTGGCCCCCCACCCTGGTAACCTGTACTTTACTTTCTGTCTGTGAGTTTGCATATTCTCTGATTTTTTTGTGTGTGTGGTTACCATGGAGCTTAAATTTAACATCTTTTAAATCTATAACGACAATTTTGTTTGCTTTGGTACCAACTCAACAACTTCAATAACATAATAAACTATATTCCTATACCCCCTTGTCCCCCTATCTTTATGTGGTTCTTGTCACAGATTACTTGTTTTTTTTTTTTTTTTTTTTTTTTTTTTT
>JAKSZT010053928.1:6722110-6762457 GCA_026826555.1 Tolypeutes matacus
TTTTTTTTTTTTTTTAAGATTTTATTTATTTATTCATTTATCCCCCCTTGCTGCCTGTGCTCGCTGGGTCAGCCAACCACGCCATGCGGGCGGGCCTGCCTTCACCAGGAGGCCCCGGGAACTGAACCCGGGGCCTCCCATATGGTAAACGGGAGCCCTACTGATTGAGCCACAGCCGCTTCCCAGATTACTTATTTATACATTATGAGTCCCAACCATGGATTTATCATTACATTTCATGCATTTGCCTTTTAAATCCTTGTAGCCGTTTGGCAGTTTGATGTAATTATGAATTCCAAAAATATATATTGGATCATGCTTGTAAACTGGTTTGCTAATCTGGGCATGATTAAGTTATGATTAGGGCGTTGACTGGGCCACGTCAGTGGGGCATTGAGCTCCACCCCTTGGTGGGTGGGAGAATCAAATATAAAAGGCAAGGCAAAGGACAGAGGGAGCAATTCTGATGTTGGAGTTCTGGTGAAGAAGGAGGGAAGGCCCCGGGATAGAGATGAGCCATTCACCTGAGAGTTCACATCTGGCCTTGTAGAGAGAAGCAAAGCCTAGAGAGCCTCATAGTCTACAGCTGACCTTGTGGAGGAAACAGAGGAGTTAAGCCTGGAGAGAATCGCAGCTCTGGGAAGAGAGGAACCCAAGAAGCCTGAACCCTGTCAAATGTTGGCAACTGCCTTGCTCCAGCACATAGCAACAGACATTGGTGAGGGAAGAAACTTATACTTTATGGCCTGGTAACTGTGGACTTCTACCCAAAATAAATACCCTTTATAAAGACCAACAGGTTTCTGGTATTTTGCATCAGCACCCCTTTGGCTGACTAATACAATCCTGTAGGAAGTAAAAAGTGTCATTACAAATTAAAAATACAATAGCATTAGTTTTTATATTTACCCATGCCAGTATCGATACTAGAGATCTTTTATTTCTTTATGCAACTTCAGTCAGTTGTCCAGGGTCCTTTCCTTTCAACCTGCAGAACTCCCTTTATTATTTCATGTAGGGCTTGTCTAGTGGTGACGAAGTCCCTTATCTTTTGTTTATCTGGGAATGTCTTTTTTTTTTTTAGCATTTAAAAATTTTATTGAAGCATATCATTTATTATGAACATACATAAACAATAAGTGTATGGTAAAAGTGAATTTATAAAACCAACATGCATAACATCATACAGGGCTCTTATACCTTACTCCATCACCAGTACCTTGCATTGTTTTGAAACATTTGTAACAAATTATAAAAGAACATTGTCAAAGTTATTACTAGTAAATATATTCTATATCTTACATTTGGTATATTTTTCCCTCAACCCACCCTATTATTTCATTGTTGTTGCTATTGTTATTTATAAACCGTGCAGTTTATCTAAAGTATACAATCATTGGCATTTGGTATAATCACAGAGTTGTGCATTCATCACTTCAATCAATATTAGAGTGTTTTCATTACTCTATTTAAAAAAAACAACAACAACAAAGAGCAAACCACTATCATACCCATATGTTAGCGCTACTAATTACAGATCCTGTGTGCTTTCATATCTGAGAATGTCTTAAAGTCTTCCTCATTTTTGAAAGACAGTTTTGCTGGATGTAGAATTCTTGGCTGGCAATTTTTTCAGCACTTTAAATATATCCTCCCACTGCCTTCTTGCTACCATGGTTTCTGATGAGAAATCAACACTTAATCTTTGGAGTCTTGCTTATATGTGGCACATTGCTTCTCTCTTGTGGCTATCAGAATTCTCTATCTTTGGCATTTGACAGTTTGATTATAACATGGCATGGTGTGTTTCTATTTGGGTTTCTCCTGTTTGTCATTTGTTGAGTGTCTTGGGTATATATATTTATGTCTTTCATTAAATCTGGGAAGTTTTCAGCCATTGTTTTGTTGATTATTTTCTCTGCCCCTTTCTCTCTTTCTCTTCTTCTGGGACTCCTACAGTGTGTATATTGGTACACTTAGAGGTGGCCCACAGATTCCTCAGGTTTTATTCACTTTTCTTTGTTCTTTCATCTTTCTTTTCCTCAGACTGGATGATTTCCATGGTCTTATCTTCAAGTTCACTGAATCTTACTTCTACCAGCTCCAAGCTGCTGTTCAACCTCTCTAGGGAATTTTTAATTTCTGTGGCTGTGGTCTTCATTTCTGTTTGGTTCCTTTTTGTAATGTCCACCTCTCTATTGATATTCTCTTTGTGTTCATCTGTTGTTTTTCTGATTTCCTTTAGTTCTCTCTCCATGTTTTCCTTGAGCTCTTAGAGCATATTTAGGATCTTTTTAAAAAAGTCTTTGTCTGGTATGTCCCAGGTCTAATCTTCCTCATTGATGGTTTCTACTATTTTACTTTCTTCTTTTGCCTGGACCTTCCTTCCTTATTCTTTATATGCTTTGTAATATTTTGTGGAAGCCTGGACATTCTGATATTTTAATGTGTTATTGCAAGAATTTAGACTTTGAAGTGTCTGTTACTTAAACTTGTATCGAGCTAGTGTTACAAGAGAGCCTTCCTTGAATGCCAGGTACTAACAACAACAACAGAAAAGAATGAGAACAATATATCCCCTTTCCCAGTCTTTCCAGACTGAGCTGTGTAGGTGTCCTCCTCCAGAGTTTTTTACAGTGAGTTTAGAGAATAGCTTGAGGCCAAAGTTTATAGGCTGCTTTGATCCTTTCTGTGCATATGTCTTGTTTTGGGCATGCATGTATGGCACTCAGAATTCCCCGTTTATTGGATATGAATGTCCCCTCTTCCCTAGGAAACAGTTTGTTCATTGGTCCTGGGAACTGCACTATATATCCAATAGCCAGCAATCCCTTGCCCTAGGAAGTATGACGACTGATTTTCCACTGCTTTCTGTAAGAGAGCTCTGTGAGCTGCTTTGTTCATGCATTCCCGCAGGCCACCACCAGACAGATTGGGCCAGACACCATGCTCCTAGTATGTCCATCCAGGTTACTGTGCTTTGTTTAGAATCAAGACCATGGATGGTACTAGGAGTGTGGGCCAGCTCCATCCTGTGTTGGTGAGGAGTGGGGGAGGGGCCAACCAGGGCACCACGAAGATACTACTACTTTTTTTATTTTTAATTTTTATTTAGTTATTTATTTTCTTTTTTGGCTCACTCCTCTATTTGCTGGTTGTCTGCTTTTTCTTTTTGCTCATTGTCTGCACCGTTTTTTTGGCTCATTTTGCTCATTGTCTGCTTGTTGTTTTTGCTCGTTGCCTGCTCATTGTTATTTGCTCATTGTGTTTCTTTTTTCTTTAGGAGGCGCCAGGAACTGAACCCAAGACCTCCCATGTGGGAGGTGGGTGCTCAACTGCTTGAGCCACATCTGCTTCCTGCTTGTTTGGTTTTGTTCATTGTTTGCTTATTGTTTTTGCTTGTTTTCTGCTTGTTGTGGGTTGTTTTTTTTTTTTTTTTTTTTTTGGCTCATTGTCTACTTGGTGTTTTCACTCGTTGTTTTTGCTCATTGTCTGCTCGTTGTTTGTTTGTTTTCTTTAGGAGGCACCGGAACCGAACACAGGACTTCCCGTGTGGGAGGCGGGTGCTCAACTTCTTGGGCCACATCTGGTCCTGATACTACTATTTTTAGGTGGCCTTTTTCTTGATGTAGTGCTTACCTTGTTACTGTAGTCCTTTAACTGTTTTCTGGAGTTTTGAGAAAACTGTCTCTGCCAGTTCTTGCTGGTTGTTCAAAACTTCTGCCTGAGAATAGAATCCTGAAGTGTCTCATTCCACTATCTTGATTGGAACCTTACACTCATTTTTCAAAAAAACATTCTCTCTCCACCCTCCTTCTGTTTCCCACTCCTTTATCCAAGGCAATGATGGAGATTGGAATAATTCACTTGGCACATTTATTTCCATCCAAGATATGTTCCTTAGTTCTAGTGTAGTTTTTTGATGATGAGTCCTATAGTTATGTAACTTGAAATAGCACCATATGATATTATAATAATACAAGACTGTATCTGAATTAGTAGAAGTTGTACAGAGAAGTTTAAGTAGTTTGGTTAAGTGTGTAGGAGAAGCTGGTTTAGGAATGGTCAGTAACTAGTCCTTCTGTGTTCTCTCTCCCATATTTCCAAGCATATAAACTGCCCTTCTCTCCTCCTCATCCTTTTCCCTCCAATAGCTAGTAGATTAATCAGGAGTGTTTTCATACAGGTGTGTGGAAGACCCTGTAAAAGCAGGATTATATGTTATAAATAGCATGATGGATTGTCTAAAAGTAGAAGTCATTAGCCCAGTATTATTTATAGGATTGTGTCTTAAACTTTGAAGTTTTGGTTATACAATGAAAAAGCAAAATGATTTTATGCATTAGATACAGATCTCAGGGACTATTATTGTGTGATCTGAATCTAAAATATTTAGACAGTTACTTTGTTTGAAACTATGACTTCTACAATAGTTTCTATATTTAGCCCCAGTCAGAATTTCATCTAGAGGTTCTATTCCCCTTCTGTTATGTGGAAAACTATAGTTTTCTTCTTTTTCATTTTTCACAAATGTTTTCCTTTAATGTTCCAGATGCTTTGTAGAAGAAACTTATGCAGAAATCTTGCTTGTTTTAAAAATTGCAAAAGAGAAATAAACAAAATAAATAAAAAAAGAAAAAAATTAGCAAAATTAGCATTTTATCTTTGGAATTTGATTAGTTCCCTTCAGTAAATTAAATGGGGACATCATAGAAAAAATTAAAAATAAAATTATAAATTATTATTTTAAAACTATGTAAAATTAATGTGATCTTTATAAAAAGTCAGACCACAGCATAACATATGATAAAAAATAAAAGTTTTCCTTCATCCCCATTAAAAAAAAAAACAAATTATTTATCAAGGTGTGACGCAAGCAATGGCTTCTTCAACCCATAGTTGCTTGTGGTTTGCAATTGTTATATTAAGACTTGACTGGGCTCTTCTATGTATAGGGGAATCCATGCCAAGATAAAGGAAAAAAGGGCTTTAAAAATTGTTCTGGAATCTGTTTGCATTATGTTAACATTTAAGAAGACTATTTCTTTGCTTTCTGAACAATATCGTTATATTATAATGTGATATAAAATGTCTGTGGTTAAAAAATAGATAAGGAGCATATCAGAAAGACTGTCATGTGGCCTAGTCCCTGTCCCCCAACATTTTGTTATGAAAAATCCTAAAATATAGAAAAGTTGAAAGAATTTTACAGTGAACATCCATATACCCACCATATAGTCTATCATTAACATCTTACTATATTTGATTTTTGACATATCTATCCTTCTATTACTCCATCCTTCCATCATTTTACCTTCTGTTTTGACGCATTTCAAAGTAAATTGCAGACATTGATACATTTCTTAAATATTTCAATGTGAATATTAACTAGTGTTCAATATTTGTTTTCAGTTTTTTTCTTTAGATGTAAAATTTACACATAATGAACACCATATTTTTTAAAAGATTTATTTTATTTATTTATTTCTCTCCCCCCTTGTTGTTTTGCATTCACTGTCTGCTCTCTGTGTCTGTCTGTTGTACATTCATCTTCTTTTTAGGAAGCACTGGGAACCAAACCCAGGACCTCCCATGTGGGAGGGAGGTGCCCAATGGCTTGAGCCACCTCTGCTCCCACCACCATAAATCTTAAAGGTACATTTGCTGAGTTTTGACAAAAATGTACACATCTGGGTAACGTCAGGTGATTTATGTTTAGGTTTCTGATGCTTTTTTGTGTTTTCTTAATTGACCTCTCTTTCTTTAAATAAGTCACCCTAAGTAACAAAGGTAACTCTTATGTGAAGGCTGATTATTTCCTATAATTCCTTTTAATACTAATGGTCTACCTACTATAGCTACCAGGTACCCTCTCTATTTTTCAGCTATAACTTTTAGTTATAGCCTTTTTGGGATAAATTTAAATTGGGGGAGGCAGGGAGGTATACAATAATGGAAGAAGAGTGAATTAGGCAGGAATTGGAGGTTTTTGACTAGACCCATTGACTTGCTGAATGTCTTTGAGCAGACTACTGGACTTCTTTGAACTTTCTAAGGATTCTTCTAGCTCTATGCATGAATATCTGATATGCAATTTTGAATACGCTGATAGACAAAATATAAATATTTAATAAAGTCCATAGGCTTCATAGCCTTCATATTTTAAAAAAAGAGTTGCTTAGTTGCAACAAGAGTCTCAAATCCACAGGGGCTGGGTAGATTGTTGAAAATTGATGAGCTCTGGTCTCTTTGTAGGTTGCAGTCTCTGCTTAGCTCCAGGTTGCTGATGCTACTTGGGACCAGAAACCTGGTGTTACCCGAGCTTACAGTTGAGCAAGAGAAACTAGAAAATTGAATATTTATGTGAAATCTCATGATATAATGTTGGCAACTGTATTAGTCAGCCAAAGGGGTGCTAATGTGAAATACCAAAAATGGGTTGGTCTTTATAAAGGGTATTTATTTGGGGTAGAAGTCCACAGATACCAGGCCATAAAGCCTTAAGTTTCTTCACTCACCAATGTCCATTGCCACGTGTTGGAGCACGACAGCTGCCGACGTTTACCAGGGTTCAGGCTTCTTGGGTTCCTCTCTTCCCGGAGCTGCATTTTTCTCTGGGCTTAGCTCTTCTGGTTCCTCCACAAGGTCAGCTGTAGACTATCAGGCGAATGGCTCACTTCTCTTCTCCTGGGGCCTTCTTTCCAACATCAAAACTCCAGTATCAAAATTGCTTCTCAAAAACTGCTTCCTGGGAAGCGGCTGTGGCTCAATCAGTAGGGCTCCCGTTTACCATATGGGTTCGGTTCCCGGGGCCTCCTGTGAAGGCAAGCCCGCCCGCATGGCGTGGTTAGCTGACCCAGAGAGCACAAGCAGCAAGGGGGGGATAAATGAATGAATAAATAAAATAAAATCTTTAAAAAAAAAAAAAAAAACTGCTTCCTCTGTCCTTTGCCTTACCTTTTATTTTTGGTTCCCCCACCCACCAAGGGGTGGGGCTCAACACCCTACTGACGTGGCCCAGTCAACGCCCTAATCATAATTTAATCATGCCCAGATTAACAGATCAGTTTACAAGCATGCTCCAATTATATTTTTGGAATTCATAATTACATTAAATTGGCCAACGGCTACAGCAACTAATAGTAATAAAAAAATAATACTTTGCATGCCAAAATAAACAAATCTGTGGCCCAGATTCAGTCTGCCAGCCAACAGTTTATGACCTTTGCTTGTTAAGGAAAAAGTATTTCACTTCTTCTCATAAATAAGGAAAATTTTAATATTGAGCATGAATTATGCATTAAAGCTACACTTTCTGTATTTCAGAGTAGTAGCATTTGTAACGTCTGATTCTTGAAACTGGTGTTTTGGCAAAACCAAGATGTTTTTAAAATTTTTGTTTTAAAAATTATTCTTATAATCATTAAAAAACAGTGATAATTCTTTATAAAAACTTCAAACATTTCAGAAATCTATACTGTTAAAAGTGAAAGTCTTCTCTAATTCCTTCCCCAGATCACAACTCTGTGTTATACATTCTTATACTTTCAGATGAATCTGTACCATTGCTCTTGTTTAGTTTTTCTAAAATTATCAACTTAATTTTTAAATACTTTCAAACTTACTGGAGAGTTACAAAAATAATGTACATCCCATAGAGAACTCCAACATATTCCAATCCCTGCAGATCTCCAGATCTACCAGTTTTAACACTTTGTGACATTTTCCATGCCATTCTATTATCCATCAATCTTTCAATCTCTCTCTCTCTCTATTTATCAATCCATTTCCTGAACACTTGACTATAGAGCGTATATAACACACTCCTTTAATATTTAATACTTCCATGTGTATTTCCTAAGGACAAGGCTATTTGCTTATGTAACTATCTTAAGTACAGTCATAAAATTCAAAGAATTTAACATTGATTTAAAGCTTATAGTCTATATTTCAATTTTTTATATGTCCAAATAATGTCCTTTTGAGCCTTTTCCCCTCCTTGATAGATCCTGTTCAGAATCACATATTACATTTAATTGTCATTTTTTCTTTAGTTGTTCATTCTTTTTTAAAAAAATTGTGGGAACATATATACAGTGTAAGCTTTTTCATGTCCCCAAACAAAACCCCTATACCCACTGTGCATTAACTCCCCATTCTCCCTGGCCTGCCATGCCTGGCAACCTGTATTCTAATTTCAGTCTCTATGAGCTTGCATATCCTCTCATATATTCTTTGTAGTTTCTATGGGGCTTAAATTTAACATCCTAAATCTATAACAATCCCATTTTCATATATACCAACTTAACTTCAATAGTATACACGAACTATGTTCTTATATCCTTTTATCTTCCCACTTTTATGTAGTTCTTGTCACAAATTGCATGTTTATACATAATGAGTCCCAAACCATTGATTTATGCATTTGCCTTTTACGTCCTGTAGGTAGTAAAACGTGGAGTTACAAACCAAAAATGCAAAGTACTGGCATTTATATTTACCCAAGTTGTTACCCTTATCAGAGATTATTTTGTCATGTGTCTTCAATCTATTGTCTATTGTCCTTTCTTTTCAATATGCAGAATTTTCTTTAGCATCACATGTAGTATCAGTCTTGTGGTGACAAACTCCTTCAGCTTTTGTTTATCTGGGAATGTCTTAATGTCTCCCTCTTTTTTTTTTTTGAGGTACTGGGGCCGGGGGTTTGAACCCAGACCTCATATGTGGAAAGCCTGGCGCTCAACCACTGAGCGTAATACCGGTTCCCCAGAGTTGGCTTGTTTGTTTGTTTGCTTGTTTGTCTTTAGGCGGTACCAGGGATTGAACCCAGGACCTTGTATATGGGAAGCACTTGAGCTACATCCGTTCCCTCTCCCTTATTTCGAAAGACAGTTTTGCTGGATACAGAATTCTTAGTTGACAATTTTTGGCTTTCAGCACTTTAAATATATCATCCCACTGCTCTCTTTCCTCAATGGTGTCTGATGGGAAATTGGCATTAATCTTATCACGTCCTCCCATATGTGACATGTCGCTTCTCTCTTTCAGAGTCTGTCTTTGTCTTTGGCATTCGACAGTTTGATTATAATATGGTACAGTGTGGGACTATTTGGATTTATCTTGCTTGACATCTGTTGTGTGTCTTGGATGTGTATATGCACACCTTTCATTAAATTTGGAAGTTTTCAGCCATTATTTCTTTGAATATTCTCTATGACCCTGTATTAGTCAGCCAAAGGGGTGCTAATGTGAAATACCAAAAATGGATTGGTCTTTATAAAGGGTATTTATTTGGGGTATAAGTCCACAGATACCAGGCCATAAAGCATTAAGTTTCTTCTCTCACCACAGTCCATTGCCATGTGTTAGAGCAAGACAGCTGCCGGCATTTGCCAGGGTTCAGGCTTCTGGGGTTCCTCTCTTCCCGGGGCTGCGTTTCTCTCCGGGCTTAGCTTCTGTTTCCTCCACGAGGTCAGCTGCAGACAATCAGGCGAACGGCTTGCTTCTCTTCCCCTGGGGCCTTCTTTCCAACATCGAAACTGCTTCGCAAAAGACTACCTCAACTGTCCTTTGCCTTGCCTTTAATATTCAATTCCCCACCCACCAAGGGGTGGGGCTCAACGCCCTAATCCTAACCTAATCATGCCCAGATTAACAGATCAGTTTACAAGTATGATCCAATTATATTTTTGGAATTCATAATTACATCAAATTCCCCAACGGTTACAGACCCTTTCTCTTTCTTCTTCTTCTGGTATTCCTTCAATGCATGCAGTGGTACAGTTGATGGTGCCCCACAGGTTTCTCAGGCTCTGTTCACTTTTCTTCATTCTTTCATCTTTCTGTTCCTCAGACTGGATGATTTCAATTATATTATCTTCAAGTTCACTGATTCTTTCTTCTGTCCTCTCCAATCTGCTATTGAAATCCTCTAGGGAATTTTAAATTTTGGTGACTGGTCTTTAGCTCAGTTTGGTTCCTTTTCATAAATTTCCCTCTTTCTATTGAGATTGCCTTTTGTATTCATTTATCATTTTCTTGATTTCCTTTGGTTTTTTGTCCATGTTTTCCTTGAGCTCTTTGAGTGTATTTAGCACCATTTAAAAAAGTCTTTGTGTGGAATGTCCCAGGTCTGATCCTCTTCATTGATGGTTTATACAGAGTAATTTCCTCCTTTGCCTGGGCCATCACATCCTCTTTCTTTGTAGGCTTTGTAATCGTTTGCTGAAACCTGGATATTTTGATATTTTAATGTGTTATCACTGAAATTTAGACTCTGAGGTATCGGTTTCTTAAGTGTGTATCCAGCTAGTATTATGAGACAGCTTTCCATGAACTTGAGGATCTAATAACAACAGCAGCAGCAGCAACAACAAAATAACAGATTAACCTGTGTGAATGCTTTCCTTCAGTGCTTATCTATATGATCACTTTATGGACTAGCTAGAGGCTGAAATATAGGGGCAGACTTGATCCTTTCTGTAAATGTTTCTTGTCTTGGACATGCAAGTATAGTTCTAGGAAATCCCCTATTTACACTGATATGAATATCCCCTCTTCCCTATCATACAGCTTCCTCATGGTCCTGCATAACTGCAATGGCTAACAATCCCTTGCCCTAGGCAGCTACTTTATTGCTCTCCTATAGCGTTCTGTTGGAAAGTTCTGCATTCTGCCTTCAGAATGCATTCAGCATTCAGGTTCAGTTCAGGGACAGGGAGTATGCAACAAGTGTCCTGCTCAGTACCTCAGATCCTTACCAGACAGATTGGGCCAGACATACATGCTCCCAGTGTGTGCCTGAGGGCTGCTTTGCTCTCTCCAGAACCAGGACCAGGGGTCTACACTGGGAGCATGGGCTGACTCTGTGCTGAGCTGGTAAGATGTGGGGGAATGGCGAGCCAGGGCGCCAGGAGATCCTACTGCTTTTAAGTAGCCCTTTTCTTGATTCAGTATTTGCCCTGCTATTGCAGTCATTTAACTGTTTTCTGGAGCTTTGAAAAAGCTGTTTCTGCCAGTTCTTGCTGATTGCTTAAAGCTTCTGTTAGGGAATGGAACCCTGAAGTAGCTCACTCCATCATCTTAATTGGGATGGGGCCTCCGACTTCTCAATCTTCTTTAATTTTTATTCAGAGTTTTTATTTGCCATTGTTATTTAGCAGAGTATAGATGGTTATTTTGAAACCTGATATGTTTTTATTTCATTTGATGTTTTTACTATATTATTATTATTATTATTATTATTTTTAAAGATTTTATTTATTTATTCACTTATCCCCCCCTTGCTGCTTGTGCTCGCTGGGTCAGCTAACCACGCCATGCGGGCGGGCTTGCCCTCACCAGGAGGCCCCGGGAACCGAACCCAGGGCCTCCCATATGGTAAACGGGAGCCCTACTGATTGAGCCACAGCCACTTCCCGTTTTTACTATATTATAACTTGTGAAATGATAACCTCATTTTCTAGTTGTACTATATTTTTTAGTTCCATTGCATATGTGTATATGGCATGTAGCCTGTTAAACAGTTTTCTTTATTGGAATTTCCTTTCTAGGATTCATTAGGCACTCAAGCTCCTAATTTTACCAAGGATTCTTTAGCATGAGCATGGTGAGGGTATACTCTTCAGTGTCCTGAATGACACCATCACAAAGCCTTTCCCTCAATAAATGGCAAACACATAGTACGCATCTTTGCTTTGGATAATGTAATTGTGTAATTTAAACATATTTCAAAGTGTTTTAAATAATAGAAAGTGCAACTTTGTATATAAAGTATTTTTAGGTGAATAGGGACATAAAATGAAATAAAATAGTAAATGACTTAGTAAATTTACTAAGTAATGACTTAGTAAAATACAAAGTCATTTGGCTAACAGTGTATTGGGAAACATCTCTCTAAATTGAGTTTATTCAAGATTATATTTAGGAGTACATACTCTGAATCAAGATTGTTCAGTTCAGGGCTCCATGATAACCCTATATTATGGTGGGACAATTAGTCTTTAAACAATAAATTACACCATTTACTATTTTTAATAAGAATTGTACAAAGGGTACTGAAAAAGTACAGTGTGTTGCTTTAAGGGTATATGAGGGAACGAGAAATCATCTAAGGGCTCAGTGATGGCTCCCTTGAGAGGATGGTTGGGTGCAAATTAAATGGGCAAATGTTTGGAGGTGTTAGAGTCATTCCAAGAAGAATGAGTTGCCTGAGTGTTAGGGCCCTGAATGAAAAGAAGTTGGTTTGTTGTAGGAGTGGAGAGAGGCTAGTGAGTAAGCTGGAGTTCAGAGAGTAAAGGGTTGGTGTGCAGAAGTCAGACCATGGGTCTAGAAGCCAAATTAAGGGTTCTTTTAGATAGTGTGAATATAAATGTGCTGACCAAACTGGGCCACTTGAGTATAAAAGGGGGCACTGCTAATAATTTTTCAGGATATCTGGTCATTCTGTCTCAAGGATGACTACTGAATAGCTAAAAGGTTTTAAATAAAGAAGTGACATGATAGAATTTGCATTTGCAAAGATCCCTCAAGCAGCAGTTTGGAAAATGGACTGGAGGAAGTCTAGAGGATTCAGGACACTGATTAGGAAACTTGCAAGTTGTAGCCATTGAGAGTGGATTCAGCTAGGTTAGGAGACACATTTTGGGAGATCAGGAGTTCTATATTTTTATTACTTGTAAATATGCTTGTTTCAAAATTGGCTGTTTTTCTTTTTCGTGGTATAGCAGTTTGGCATTGTTTATGAATTCCAAAAATAGTTATTAGATTATGTTTGTAAACTAGTCTGCCAGAGGTTTCACTTTTAATTGATTAAATTACATTAGGACTTTGATTGGGCCACTTCAGTAGGGCTTTGAGTCCCCACTCACCAACTCACAGAGAAAAGACATGGCAAAAAACAGAGTTGGGAGTTTTGAGCTGGAGCCTGGGAAGTGAACACACAGGAGAACACAGAGGAATAGAGACAACTCCTTAGACATGGCAAAAGCCCTGGGGAGAGAGACAGAGCCATTCACCTGATAGTCTACAGCTGGCCTTGTGGAGAGAGCACAGCAGCTAAACCCAGAGAGAAATGGAGCCTGGTGAAAAGAGGAACCCAGGAAGCCTGAACCCTGGCAGACATTGGCAACCATCGTGCTCCAACACGTGGCAATAGACTTTGGTGAGGGAAGTAACTTATACTTTATGGCCTGGTAACTGTAAGCTTCTACCCCAAATAAATACTTTTTATAAAAGCCAACAGATTTCTGGTATTTTGTATCAGCACCCCTTTGGCTGACTAATACATGTGGATTTGTTTATCATCTTCAATATGATGATTTTCCTAAGAAACTAATCTTTCCTTAATTGTCAAATATTGATTACTGTAGATATTTCAAAATGTTAACTGTTACAGGGATTTTCTATAGTATATCTTTCATCCAGTTTCCATTTGAAGAAGGAAAAATAGGCTGAATAACAAGCAGATTTTTGTACACATGCATGCATATAAAATAGGCCCAGAAGGTTTTCCTGGTGAATTCTATGAAACATTTAAAGAAGAAAAGATACCAATTCTCTACAATCTCTTCCAGAAAATACTGGAAGTAGGAACATTCATTCTATGAGACTAGCATTACCCAAATACCAAAACCAGATAAAGACATTACAAGAAAGGAAAACTACAGACTAATATCTCTCATGAATATAGATGTGAAAATCCTCAAAAATTTAGCAAATCAAATTCAACAATGTATAAAAAGAATTATATACCACAACAAATTGGTATTCATTGCTGGTATGCAAGGCTGGTTCAACATTTGAAAATCTATTATTGCAATCCATCATATCAACAGGCTAAAGAAGAAAAATCATGTCATCATATCAATAGACGCAGAAAAAAGTATTTGACAAAATCCAATACAAATTCATTTTAAAAACTCTCAGCAAATTAGGAATAAAGAGGAATTTCCTCAACTTGATAAAGAACATCTACAAAAAATATACAGCTAACATCATACTTAATGGTGAGAAACTAGATGCTTTCTCCTCAGATCAGGAACAAGAAAAGGTTGTCCACTCACCACTCCTATTCAATATTGTACTGAAAATTCCTAGCTGATACAATAAGACAATAAAAAGGAAATAAAATGTTTATGGATTTGGAAGGAAGAAATGAAACGTCTTTGTTCACAGAGGACATGATGGTTTATGTAGCAAATCCCAAGAAATTGACCAAAAAAAAAAAAAAAAACCAAAACCAAAACAAACAAACAAACAAACAGAAAAACCTCTTGGAACTAATATGTGATTATAGAAAGGTTGTACAATACATGTTTAATATACAAAAGTCACTCACTCTTCTATATACCAGCAATTAATAATTGGAATTTGAAATTAAAAGCAATACCATTTATATTAGCACCAAAAAATTAAGTACCTAAGAATAAATCTAACAAAATGTATACAAAATCTATATGAGGAAAACTATAAGACTCTGATGATAGAAATCAAAGAAGATCTAAATAAATAGATATTCCATGTTCATGGATAGGAAGACTCAATATTGTTAAAAAGTCAGTTCTTTCCAACTTGATCTATAGATTAAATGCAATTCCAAATGAAATTCTGGCAAATTATTATGGAATATTGACAAACTCAATTTAGAGTCGATATGGAAAACCAAAAGACCCAGAATAGCCAACACAGGACTAAAGAAGAACAAAGTTGGCGTACTGAAACTATTCAACTTAAAGATTTAATGTAAAGCTACAAGAATCAAGACAGTGTGAGGGAAGCGGCTGTGGCTCAATCAGTAGGGCTCCCGTTTACCATATGGGAGGCCCTGGGTTCGGTTCCCGGGACCTCCTGGTGAAGGCAAGCCCGCCCGCACGGCGTGGTTAGCTGACCCAGTGAGCACAAGCAGCAAGGGGGGGATAAATGAATAAATAAATAAAATCTTTAAAAAAAAAAAAAAAAAAAGACAGTGTGGAATTGGCACCAAAAATAGACATATAATCAATGGAACAGAATAGTGAGTTCAGAAGTAGACCTGCACAGTCAATCAATCTTTGGTGAATGAGCAAAGACAATTCAATGAAGAAAGGATAGTCTTTTCATTAAATGTTTCTGGAACAATGGACATCCATATGCAAAAAACAAATCTAGACATTGACCTATACCTTGCACAAAATTAATTCAAAATGGATCATAGAACTAAATTTAAAATGCAAAACCATAAAACTTCTGTATGATAACAGAGAAAATCAAGGTGACTTTTGGTTTGGTGCTGCTTTTTTCCCCAGGTTTTTTATTGTGTTAACATATATAACAAAATTTGCCACTTTAACCATTTTGAAGAGTTTCTTTCAGTAACATTAATTACATTACACTGTTGTTCTATCGCTACCATCCAGTACCAATTTTTTTTTTTATTATCCATTAAGCAATAACTACTCATTCACTTTCTCCCCAACTCCTGGTAACCTCTAATCTACTTTCTGTCTCTATGGATTTGCTTTTTCTGGATATTTCATATAAATGGAATCATATAATATTTGTCCTTTGGCTTACTTCAGTCAACATAATGTCTTCACGGTTCATCCATGTTGCAACATATATCCTTCCTTTTTACAGTGAATAGTATCTCATTGTTTATACCCTTGCATATACATGTACCTATATATACATATATATATATATTGTTTATCCATACATCTGGTGTTGGACACTTGAGTTACTTCCACCTTTTGACTATTGTATATATATTGTTGCTATGAACATTGTTATATAAAATCTGTTCAAGTTCCTATTTTCAGTTCTTTTAGGTGTATATACCTGGGAGCAGGATTACCAGGTCATGTGGTAATTCTATATTTAACTTTCTGAGGAACCATCAAACTGTTTTCCACAGCAGCTGTACTGTTTTATATTCCCACCAATAATTAAGAGGGTTCCTATTTCTCTGCATCCTCACCAACACGTATTTTCCTTTTGTATATAAAAAAAAATCCATCCTAGTAAATATCAAGTGATAGCCTATTAGATTTTTTTAAAAGATTTATTTTATTTATTTATTCTTCCCCCTTTGTTGTTGGCACTTGCTGTCTGCTTCTCTGTGTCCATTCACTGTGTGCTCTCTATGTCTGCTTGTCTTCTTGCTAGGAGGCACTGGGAACTGAACCTGGGACCTCCTGTGTGGGAGAGAGGTGCTCAGTTGCTTGAGCTACCTCAGCTCCCTGCTTTGTTGTGTCTCTCATTGTCTTTCTTCTTTGTGTCTCCTTGTTGCGTCAGCTCGCCGCACCTGCTCATTGTGCCAGCTCACTGTCCTGCTTATCTTCTCCAGGAGGCACTGGGAACTGAACTTGGGACTTCCCATGTGGTAGGTGGGAACTCAATTGCTTGAGCCACATCCACTCCCCCTATTTCATTTGCATTTGCATTTCTCTAAATGCATCTTTACATGTGTTTTTTGTCCATTTGTATATCTTCTTCAGAGAAATGTCTATTCAAGTCCTTTGCCTATTTTTAAATTGGGTTGCTTTTCCTTCTGTTGTTGAGTTGTAAGCATTTTTTACATATTCTGGATATTAAACCCTTATCAGATATGTGGTTTCTAGATATTTTTTTCCAAAGGCTATGAGTTGTTTGGTTATATCAGTCTTCTTATTTATTTGGTTCTCTTCATTTTTTCTTTTGTTGTTCCTGGTTTTGGTATAAAAGTGAAGAATTCATTGGCTAATGTAAGGTCTTGAAGATTTTTCTCTATGTTTTCTTCTAAGAGTTTTATGGTTTTAGTTCTTATCTTTAAGTCGTTCATCCATTCAGAGTTAATTTTTGTATATGGTGTGAGGTAGGATTCTGCCTTCATACTTTTGCATGTACGTATCTAGATTTCCCAGCACCATTTGTTGACATGAGTATTCTTTTCTCATTGAGCGGACTTTTCACCTTGTTAAAAATCAAGTGGCTGTATATATGTGAGTTAATTTCTGAACTCTCAATTTGATTCTACCAGTCTATTTGTCTGTCCTTATGCCAGTACTACACTATTTTGATTACTATAGATTTGTAATAAGTTTTGAAATCAGGAAATGTGATTTCCTCCAACTTTGTTCTTTTACAAAATGGTTTTGACTGTTTGGGGCCCCTTACCCTTCTATATTAATTTGATGATTGGCTTTTCCATAGCTGCAACAAAAACTGCTGGAATTTCGATCAGGATTGTATTGACTCCATAAATCTCTTTGGGTAGTATTGGCATTTTAACAATATGAAGTCTTCCAATCCATGAACACGTGACATCCTTCTATTTATTTAGGTCTTATTTAATTCCTTTCAGCAATGTTTTGCAGTTTTCAGTGTATATGTCTTTTACATCCTTGCTTAGAATATTCCTGGATATTTTATTCTTTTAAATTCTATTGTAAATGGAATTGTTTTCTTGCTTTCCTTTGCTCATTGCTGGTCTGTAGAAACACAACGGAATTTTGCGTGTTGATCTTATACCCTGCCACTTTGCAGAATTCATTTATTAGCTCTAGTAGCTTTCTTGTGGATTCTTTGGGATTTTCTATACATAGGATCTTGTCATCTGCAAATAGAGATGATGTTATTCCTTCTGTTCTAATTTGAGTGCTTTTTAATTTATTTTCTTGCCTAATTGTTCTGGCTAACACTTCCACCATAATGTTGAATAATAATGGTGAAAGTGGGCATCCTTGTCTTGTTCCTGATATTAAGGAAAGCTTTCAGTCTTCACCATTGTGTATGATATTAGCTGTCAGTATTTTATATATGCCTTTTACCATGTTGAGGAAGTTCCCTTTTATTCCTAGGCTTTTTGTGTGTTTTCTTTTTAAAGATTTATTTTATTTATTTCTCCCCCCACCCCCGCCCCACTGTTGTTTTGCGCTTGCTCTCTGTTTTGCTTTTTGTGTGTTCTACTGCGTTTGCTTGTCTTCTGTTTAGGCAGCGTTGGGAACTGATCCTGGGACTTTCCAGAGTGGGAGAGAGGCTGCTCAATCTCTTGCACCACCACAACTCCCTGTCTGCTGCATCTTTCATCGTCTTTCCTCTGTGTCTCTTTTTGTTGCATCATCTTGCTACACCAGCTTTCCATACAGGTCAGCTCTCCTGCGCGGGCCAGCCCTCCGCATGGGCCAGCTCTCCGCTTAGGCTAGCTTGCCACGTGGGCCAGCAGCTTGCCTTTCACCAGGATGCCCCAGGAATCGAACCTTGGACCTTCTATATGGTAGATGGGAGCCCAATTGCTTGAGCCACATCTGTTTTCCCCTAGTTTTTATTTTTTTTTTTTAGTGTTTTTATCAAGAAAGGGTGCTGGATTTTGTTAAATGCCTTCAACAAAAGCATCATCTCTCCATCAACTCAGATGATCATGTGGTTTCTTTCCTTCATTCTATTAATGTGGTGTATTGTATTGATTGATTTTCTTTTGTTGAACCACCAGGATAAATCCCTTTTGGTCATGGTGTATATTCCTTTTAATGTTCTGTTAGACCCAATTTGGTCTTATAAATAAATAAACAGTTTGGTTTAATCATAATCTAAATAAGGTCTGTGTATTACAATTATTGCTATATCTCATTGTTTTGTTTTTAATCAAGGTTTTTTAAAATCAAGGTTCCCCCTCCTGAAAAATTGTTTTCTTGCCACTTTAGGGTGTTTGTTCTGTAGTTCCCTATAGTCTGCATTATTTTCTGATTGTTTTCCCTTGGTGGGGGTTAGCATGTTCCTTTATCTCTTGTATTTTCTGTAAAGTTGTAATGAATCTAGAGCAGTGATTCTCATTTGGTGGCAGTTTTGCTCCCCAGGGGCATTTGACAATGTCTGGAGACCTTTTTGGTTGTTATAACTGGAGGGTGCTATTGGCATCCAGTGGGTAGAGATGCTGCTAAACATGCTACAATATACATGAGGCCCCCACAATAAGGAATTATCTGGTCCAATATGTCAAAAGTGATGAGGTTGAAAAACCCTGATCTAGAGACTTGATCAAATTCAGGTTTAGTTATTTTTGGTCTGACTATCTCTGTTTTCATACTAGAGGCACTGATTATTGCCTAGATCCATTAATTTGCTCACGGTTCACAAGAGGGTACTATTTTAAAGCTGTCATTCCTTCTTTATTGATTTATTATCTGGAAAACCTCTAAAAAGAGAAACTTCTTTTCATTGATATTTGGTTACCCTGAGCTATAGTATATACAATAAAAGTAGGTTAAATATCTGTTGCCCTTTATTTACTAGGCGATAACGTTTTATCTTTTATTCCAGGTTGATCTCCTATCAAGAGTTTTTGGCATTTGAATCTGTTTTGTGTGCTCCAGATTCCATGTTCATAGTGGCTTTCCAATTGTTTGACAAGAGTGGAAATGGAGAGGTGACATTTGGTAAGGAATAAAACAGATTATAAGTGATTAGTCAGTAAGGCTGGTCTAGCCCTTAATTGCTAAGTTTAGTAACTGAGTATAGACTGCTGCTTCTTTAGGACCTTAATAAGTGAAGTATTAATATCCTAAAAGGAGTTGTACAGGTGAAATTATTGTTTTATTTTCTTCAAAGCATTAGGCTATTGCAAAAATGAAGGAGTCTAGGGAAATAGTTGCTTCAGCTTATTGAGTCACTGGCACTTCCATATTCCTAAAATAGGTGATGTAAAATGTTCTTGTTCTGGGCCAGCGTGGGCAAAATTCTTTATGAAGGGGATCATGAACAACATGGAGAAACCTTCTTATTCTTTAAGCGATTTTAGGGTTGGGGGTTCAGAGCTTCTCTGTGACATCTTTGGCAAATTGCCACTATGTCACTTTAAACATCAAAGTCGGGGCTAAAGGAAGGAGTTAAGGCAAGATTAGCTGGTTTCCTCTGAACCACCACTTCAGAATCTTGGTTTTAGAAAACAAGGCCAGAATATTACAATTGCTATCTGAGTTGGATGTAGAAATTGATTTAACTCCCTGGTAGGCACATAACCCCAGCCCATTGATGACTCACAAATGTGCAAACCAGGATTTGTAACCCTGTATTAGTTGTTTCTTTTTAAAATTTTTTTATTCTAGTAACATATATGCAACCTGAAATTTCCCCTTTTAACCACATTCAAATATATAATTCAGTGCTGTTAAATATATTCACAGTGTTGTGCCATGCATTAATTTGTAAAACTGCTTTTTTGCAGGAATTAGTTTAGTGAACATATTAGTTAGTATTTTCTGTAACGAGCCTTTCAGTAAAATAATGTATTGTTTTCAGGGACTTTGAGCCCATTGTTCAGTGTGAATTGGCACCTATATTTGTAGGAAACCCTCATCCACAGTTGGTAAATATTTATTCACTGTGGTGCTTGAGTTTATAAAGCAAATGTCCTTTAGGAAGATGTCCACTGTCCAAAGTAAGAATTATCACCGCCATGGGAAAACTGGTGAAAAAAACCACGGGTATTCAGAAGGACCGTGGCACCTTCGCTTGATCTGGGTGGACATTTCCTAGCTTAGCATTGTTTCCTTCCTTCTGCCCATTGACCCAGTTATCTTCTGTACAAGATCTCCCCAGATAAATAGCTATACAGAATTTTGTAGGTTTCTGAGTATATGTTGGAATTAGCTCTGCTCTGGAGCAAGCTCTGGTCATTCTGCCTCTTAAACAATGTTGACTTTCTTTAGAAACACTTAGATCCTGTTGTTTAAAGCACAAAACTTTATACTCTCACCAGTCAGCATTAAACCTGTATTACTAATAATGCTGCATTTTAGGTATTACACTTGCTTACATGTCTTACTTCCAAGTGTGGTGCAGAAATGCTTGAGAAATAACTCGACATAAATGCCAATATAAATGAGTTAGTGATACTATCCCTATGCTTATATCATGTATGTGTTGTTTAAAAATTAGATGCCCCCAAAATAAATTCTAATTAATTTTGTCCCTCCTGCCTTGGTATCATGGTTCTTTGTGTCTCCTCCATTTTATTTTCCCAACTTCTATTTAAAAAAAAATAAGTCACTCAGGTCAGTTCATCTGAGAGACTAACAATAGAGACCCATGCTACTGTTGAATTCATAGCTTAAAATGCATGTAGGAAGTAGCACGAGTGGTTTATGCATACCTTATTTCATGCAGATGAAAGCATGGAGTTATTAGATCCCAACTTTAGCATTTTATAGATGTTCTGTTTCCCTCAGTCTATGATTTATGAGTGAGGAATTCAAGAAAATTTTATTAGGATTAAAAACAGAAGAAATCCCTTTTAGTTTTAATAGCACCTGGTATGAACTGAGGAACATGAGAACCCTCCAGGCCCTGCTTTTGTGTTTCTGCTCCATAATCTAGAGATGACATCCTTAGAGATTGAGAGAAGGCTGCACTCTACTTTACATTGTTCCTGAACAGCCCTCTTGAGGAGGCTCACCTAATTCCTAGTGACCATGCTCATTTCTCCTCCCAGCCTCCCTAGCTGAGGTTGGTTTTTTTGTTTGTTTGTTTTTTTTTTTTTTTTTTTTTGAGGTACTGGGGCTGGGGATTGAACCTGGGACCTCGTATGTGGAAAGCAGGTACTCAACCATTGAGCCACTGAGCCACATTGGCTCCCAAGGATTTATTTTGATACAAATTTTCTTAACTCAAATGAATCAAAAAACAAATTAAAAAAAAAAAAAAAAAAAAAAAAAAGCAGTAAACCATAATGGAATGTTTGATTTTTTTATCCTTATGAAAGAAAGAAAAGCATTGAAACTTCTTACTTATAACAAATGCCATTTAACAAGACTACTAAGGCCCACTTATTTCAGGGATATTCAAGACTGCAGAATTTCTGCAAAAGGAAATAATTAACTTGGAGTTTATTTTAATAGGATTTTGGATCTGTTATGAAGGTCAGTTTTTATGTTTGAATTGTGCTTATGTATTTACAGACACATGTTTAGGTAAAAGGAAATTTTATATCCTTTCAAAACTTTTTTACCAAATGGCCTTATGTTTTCTAGTTTGGAGCTTATTTAAAATATAGTTTTCTCTTGTGCACATGAGGAGAGAAATGTGGGAGAGACGATTGGATGCAAGGTACAATGTGGTGGAGAAAAACTCTTAGGCCATCAATACAGTATCTAATGGATTATGATGATATGTTATCTGTGTACTTGTATATATTGTTTTCATCTATGCTTTAATTTTTTTAGATATGCTTTTTAGACGCATCGTTATATACATAAATTGTGTGCATCTTTGCAAGTATTTATATAAATAGCAGTAGTGGAATGCTGGACAAGGTCTTTTTATTGTTAGAGATGCCCACACCCTGGGAGAGAGGACTGACATTGAGGTCTTGGTAATCCACATCCAAATGTGCCAGCTCAGGAAAGGGTTCTGGAGTTTGAGTGAATAAACCATTAGTTGTTTCTTTTTTGATGTTCCTTTAATAAAACTTCTGATGCATGTTGTGAATAATTACCTAATGGCCTGTTCATGTGTTTCTGCCTGGTGGCATGAGCCTTGTCAAGGCCATTGCATGACTGGTGTGTAATAGATACAGTGTAAATTTTCCTTGGTCTCATTATTATCCACTAGTGTACTAGATATTCTCTTCTATAAATTAGGTTGAGGTAACCTAGATAACCAGTTATATTACATAGTGTTGTCAATAGCTGCCATGCATTTATCTCAAATTAAAAAAAAAATAAGCCTATTGCTCTAACAAATAAATAATCATTCTAAAAAAAGCAAACTGCTTATCTATACACTAATAAACAAGTATAAGACATGTTATATGTTCTAAGTTCTCTATTAAAAACTCATTAGCAGGAAGCAGCTGTGGCTCAATCAGTAGGGCTCCCGTTTACCATATGGGAGGCCCTGGGTTCGGTTCCCGGGGCCTCCTGGTGAAGGCAAGCCCGCCCGCACGGCGTGGTTAGCTGACCCAGCGAGCACAAGCAGCAAGGGGGTGATAAATGAATAAATAAATAAAATCTTTAAAAAAAAAAAAAAGAAGTCTTAAAAAAAAAAAACAACAACTCATTAGCATTACATTCCAAAGCACCTGCCTAGGAAGGAGAACTCTCCAAAATGAACTTTTCCAGGGGCCTATCTTTATCTCCTAACTTTAGAACCATCAAAAGCAGACATTCTTTTAGATTCAGTACTGTGGTTGAACATCGATATATACAGCAACTAAAAATTTGTTCCATTTGTTCCTCTAAAATATGTTCTTTTTCCCTAAAGGAAAGAAAAGATTGGGGGTGGTTTAGGCATAACCACTGCAATTATTAGAAAGTTCAGGAGATAAAAGTGTAGATATGAAAAGTGTTGTACCCTTTCTCAGTGGAAACAAAGCTGTAGACATTGGAATAATCTGAAATTTTAATGGTAATAAATCCCTGGTTTCATCCAGTAAGAAGTACAGCTTCACATAGGTGTTGATATTAAATCAGGATGAATTGTTAGGGTCCTTTCTTTGTACCGCTTCCAAACATTGCAGAGAAGGTCATGTTCATACTCAGGGCTACTAGAATAGCTTAGAATTTGAGGTAGGAAAAAAAAGGACATGGTATTATTAGTTTATATGCCACTTGGTATTAGACTGTTGAAGCATCTAGATTCTATAGTACTAGATCCTTTTAAAAAGTAAACTCATCTTTCCCAAAACTGTGCTTTTACACATATTTGGCAGTAGGGCTACTCTGTTGATCGATTATATAGTAGTTCCTTTTGGAGGTAGGTAAAAGGTCTATAGAAATACTGTTCCCCCAGAGAAACTGAGGAGGTCACCGAGGGAACTAATGACTCACCTGGGAGTAGAGCCCAGAAGTATGAACTGAGTCTACATGCTATGTTGGTTGGGACTTCCTCTACAAACTCTTCTTGTTGGACATTTTTTTGTTGTTGTTTGTTTTCCTATGTTTTCTTTTTTGGTCTCCCAGTTGTTCCTCTTTTCCCCCAGTCTTCCCTTCACTGAAAAACTCTTCATGTCCACAAGTCCCACCATTGTTTTTGTTCGGTTATACACAAGGATATTCATTGTTCTCACCTATGGTGGAAAGCCTTCTAAAGTCTCTTTGACTTCATTTTAAAAACTGTGCCAGTGAAACTCAGCTATTGAGATTATTTTTTTCCCTGACAATAAAAATGTTTGGTGTCAAGCCTGTAAGTTGGAAGCCACGGCTCCCGCTGGGCTGGAATCCTTGGAATCAGGATGTCATTGGGCTGCTGGTAGGTGGGCTGTGTCACAGGGCTGATGGCTTGTATACCTACAGGAGGAGTTCTCTGGCCACACCGTTGGTACAGCAGCTCCTTCCAGGCTCATTCATGGAACAGGCATGGTGGCAGTCTTGGAGAAGAGTGCCAGCCCCGGTCAGAGGTAATTTTGTACTGCAGAAAGGTGAACAAGACCAGAAAGAAGCTCCCATAAGGACCAGGGGAGGGATGAGGGTGGATGAGACGGGGACACAGTACGGGCTGCTGGGGAAAGTAAAACCTCTAAGACATATTTACATAACATATATGCTTCAATGTGTATTTCCTCTATCCAATCATCATAAGTGACTGATACGGCTAAACTGACTAATGTTATACGTCTGTGAACATTTTTACTTAATCACAGTTGTCGCCATTACCTGCCCTCCTCCTGACAAATCATTGTGTACCTCTCCTTTGAGCAAAGAGAACATAATGACAGGCTACTTTTGTATCTAGCCCCAATTCCCTTTTCAAAGGAATTACAAACCATCTTTCATAAGCCCATGCTCTGCAGGAAGTGAAAAAGTGGTCTTTTGTTTTCTATATGTCAGAAAATGAATGGATTCCTGTTTCTCTTACTAATTCCAACCCAGTATAAAATACTCGATCATGATCTTGCAGCCAATAAGACATGACTGTCATATCCCTTTCATCCAAGCCAGAATTACGGCCACTGGAAGTACTCTACAGAGTGCTTAGTTAGAGCTAGAGACCCTTGTTTGCCACTGGAAAGACGGGATTCTCTCTGGGGGGGACAGCTTGCCATGCAGTTTCAGTTAGATGTCTCGGGTATATTTGAGATTATTGGTGTTCCCTTTCATGTCGTGCGGACCTAATAAAACCAGGTAAGATAGGAAGAACATAGCTGTTCGAGCTTTTGCCTCACACAAGGATAAGCTTGTCAAGAAAAGAAAGAGGTAGAAAGAGACTCAAGAGACACTGCTAGTTCCCAAGCTTTTGTGTAATTTTTTTTGTTTGTTTTTGATAAGCACGTCCTGGTAAAAGTTAAGTGGTGATTGTGAATTGGACTTCAAAACAATAGTTGGACTAATTATTTCTGTAAGGTTCCTGAATCAGCCTTAGGCAATAGGGTACTGGAAATAATAACTGAAGGGAAGCAGAATACCTCAAGAGGGCCAAAGTAGGTTTGAAATTGTTATCCTAGCAACCACAGCTGTAGCCTGTGACTAGCCTTAAAGAATAAAAGTTGTGTTCATAAACCACGGCATATAATAATGGTCACAATAAAACCATAAACAAAGCTGTCAAATGACTACTTCTGGAGAAGTAGGAAATGTCCAATCAAATGCCTCTGGAATACAACACTTCAGTATTTGGGGAGATTACTATGAGATTCCTTAGGCCATCACTTTTCTTGTTTCAAAGACATTTAACTTTTTATTTAGGAAGTTTATAAAATAGATTTCTAATTAAAGTTTTCATTATAGAGATATTTTTCTGCATGTAAGTTAGACATTGTAGCCTTTTGTGATAGTAGAAAAAATTTTATAATTAGATTTCCTTAGTTTGAAAGCTTTTGAATCTTTGGCTTTATTTGATATAGTTTCACACTTGAGATTTAGATATTTTCTAATCCTATAAAGAAGATTCAGTTTGATACCACTGTTATAGAAAATTAACTATGTAGCAATGTGGACATTTCTTATCAAATAGTTGAGTTTTGGGAGTTGTGACCTTTAAAATAAATTCTATTTACTTCTAGTGAATTAATGTTACTTAAATAAATATGGTAATTGGTTATCCTATTCTGCTTTCCATTAATTTTCTTCATATTTCTTTAGTCCAACACTTTTTTTTTGTTAGCCTTTAAAGATATTAAATCAAATTAATTAATTTGGGAAAATAGCTAATTAGAAGGATCCTTAAAAAAATCTTTGCTGATCTGTCATAATACTTTTAGCCATAAGTATTTTTTATAACCCTTATTATTTTAATGATCTCATCTTATACATTTTAATATATTTTACAACTTGTTGAAGTTTTATATAGCTTTAAGGATAATTTTTTGTGTTAGTTAGAAACTAGGATCCCAAGGAATTGTTCTTGAGTTAATTATTTGCTTTTAGAAACAAAACCCATATATTTAATTTGTGTTTATGGAAAGTGAAAATAAATTGAGACGATTTGAAAACTCTGAAATGTTTTGGCAAAAGAAATGAAAGCTGTGTTCCATTTGAAAGAAAAGATGAGAATCCCATCTCCCCAGTGACATCCAATGCCTTCTTCCAACTTTGCTGGTTGCTGCGGCCTATTCAGAACTGTTATTAAGTCCAGACTAGTAGCCTATTCAGTCCAGCATTCTTACACTGCCCTGCCCCTCAGCAGTAATGCTTTTATCAAGAAAAAAGGTATATAAAACTAAAGGGAATCCATTAAACCATTTGATATGAGATTAGTATCTTATTCAAAGAATTGCAGAAATTAGAAAAAAATAGCATAGTTGGAAGAGACTGTAAAACCTGAAACTTGTATTTACTAATTCTCTAGTATAATTGATAGCTATTGATGGTAAAACCCTTCCATTAATAAAATTGGCTTAAATGTGAAAATAATTTTGTTTTAAGGTATCAGTAAAATAGGCTTCCTGCTTTTTTAACTTTGTTAATAGTTTTTTTCTTTTCTTTTCTTTTTTTATGGCATGAGCTTCTAAATTAGTCTCAGTCTATGCTTGTTAAAGTACCAGTCATTTGTGAATTGACTTTTATAGCAAGTGTTGAACAGCATAAGAAAGTGAATGACATTGCGATTGCATGAAGACAAGCCGTCAGAGCAGCCCTCAGGGTTTTTTTCATTGGTTTTATATTACACAGGGTGCCTGGTTCCTATCTTAAAGTTAGTGTACTGTGTTTAGTCCTTCTTTATTTAAAAATGAATCACTAATTTCACTTATCTTAAAATATTTTAATAAATGAGACTAATCATGGTTTTTATGGGGATTTTGAAGCTTTGTGTCAAGACCATATTTCTTACAATATCAGAAGCTTTTAATAAGGTGCTTGCTGCTGAGCTAATGATATGCTTTTGGTGGTATTTCTTATACCTATCTTCAATAGACGTATTCAGGTTAGTGTGAATGTAACAATCAAGCCTCAATCAAACCATACTTAGTATGACAAATATTGCATTATACTGTAATTTAGGTATTCACGCTTCTGATAAAGGGCTTAATTCGACTCCTTGAGGAACCGGGAAAACACTATTGATTTTATATTGGAATGCAAAGTAGCAGCCATTTATAGTGCAAGATATAAATCACTTCCTAATTAAAATTAAATCAAGAGAAATTAAGACTCTCATGGCCTTATATGTAATGGTACACAATCTTAAGTGTAAAATTATATTTTGTATCAATTGTGTTCCTGTGCATGTGTTTCTGGGCACACAAAAAAAATTGCAGTTAATCTTAATAGAAGCAGATGATATTGACTTTAAAACTTCTCTTAATTTCTTTCTGTAGGATCATTGCAGTGGATTAGACTACTTATTTCAGATGTAATGGATTTATTTTTGTTTTCCCTTTTAAGAAAATGTCAAAGAAATTTTTGGACAGACTATTATTCATCATCATATCCCTTTTAATTGGGACTGTGAATTTATCCGATTGCATTTTGGGCATAACCGGAAGAAGCATCTTAACTACACAGAATTCACACAATTTCTCCAGGTGAGCTTAGTTTTCATATCTGATGTAAATAGTTATTTTTCCTCCCTGAATCTCTTTCCCTCCTTCTCTTTCTTCTTTCCTTTTTAATTTTATTAAGCGTATTACAAAGAATATCAGTCCACTGTGGCCTTTCACCCCCAATTCTCATTTCTTACTTACCAGAGGCAACTTCTTTAAACTCTAATAGCTGTTTCTTTCAGTGTGTATACTTCCATATCTCTAAATAATAAACTTGTGCTTACAATTTGACTTCTTTTTTTTTTTTTAATTTAACAAAATTTTTAAATTCTGTTACCATGTATATAATCTAACATTTCCCCCTTTTAATCTTATTTGGGTATATAGTTCAGTGCTGTTAATTGTGTTCACAATGTTGTGCTATCATCACCAGCATCCATTATCAAAACATTTCCATCATTCCAAATAGGAACCCTGTACATTTTAAGCCTTAATTTCCTATTCCCTATCCCCACCCCATCCCCTGGTAATCTGAATTTTAGATTCTAACTCTATGAGTTTGCTTATTTTGTTTCAAATCGGTGAGATCATACAATATTTGTCCTTTTGTGTCTGGCTTATTTCACTCAACATGATGTCTTCAGGGTTCATCTATGTTGTTGCATGTATCATTCCTTTTTATGGCAGAATAACATTCCATTGTATGTGTATACCACATTTTATTGATCCATTCATAGGCTGATAGAAATTTGGGTTGCTTCCATCCTTTGGCGATTGTGAATAATGCTGTTATGCATATCGGTGTGCAAATATCTGTTTGACCCCCTGCTTTAAATTCTTTTGGGTATATACCTAGTAGTGAGATTTCTGGGCCATATCTTATCTTTCTGATGAAGCACCAAACTTCTTCCACAGTGGCTACACCATCACTGTGTTCATTTGTAAAATTTGCTTGAAAAATGATCACTAATTCATTTAGAGAGACTTTGCAGCATTTAAAATTGAGAAACTGAAGATGAATCTAAATATTAACTGAAGAAGTACTCTTGATGACAAGAATGCTTTCAAATAGGAGAGAATAAATGAAATATTTTAAAGGCCGAGATAAGCAGTAAAAACATTATACTCTGTTTTCAGTGATGAAAACTTGTTTTTACTGTTAGTAAACACAACTTTATTATTCAATTTCTCATCTCATAGAGTGATGAAAACTTTTCAAATAAAATCTGAAAGTTCTTTTATCACTTTTCTTTATTGTCATGCTCTGCTTCATTCTTTTTCCTGAGAAGTAATGTCTTAGCCAAAAGGGGTGCTGATGCAAAATACCAGAGATTGGTTGGTCTTTATAAAGGGCATTTATTTGGGGTAGAAGTCCACAGTTACTAGGCCATAAAGCATAAGTTTCTTCCCTCACCAAAGTCCATTGCCATGTGTTAGAGCAAGACAGCTGCCGACGTTTGCCACAGTTCAGGCTTCTTGGGTTCCTCTTTTCCCGGGGCTGTGTTTCTCTCCAGGCTTAGGTCCTCTGTTTTCTCCACAAGGTCAGTTGTAGACTATGAGGCTCTCTAGGCTTTGCTTCTCTCCACAAGGCCAGCTGTAGACTATCAGGCGAATGGCTCGTCTCTATCCTGGGGCCTTCTTTCTTTCCTCATGACCAAACTCCTCCGTCTGCTCACCTCCACGGGCTCCAGCATCAAAACTCCAACATCAGAACTGCTACTCAAAACTGCTCTCTCCGTCCTTTGCCTTGCCTTTTATATTTGATTCCCCCACCCACCAAGGGGTGGGGCTCAATGTCCTACTGACATGGCCCAGTCAATGCCCTAATCATAACTTAATCATGCCCAGATTAGCAGACCCATTTACAAGCATAATCTAATATATATATTTTTGGAATTCATAATTATATCAAACTGCCAAATGGCTACAAGTAATATATGGTACATTTTCAAGAAAGCATGTGTTTCTTAAAAGAAAGCAAAAGCTTTGTTGTAAATTCAGAGCTGTACACATTTATTCATTTCTGTAGTAAATGCATGTGGAGGAAGCTGCCCTTCCTTCCCAGAACATACTCTAGGGATGTGCTTTAACCAACGTAATGCCCTATTTCTACTTTCTCCCTTCAGGAGTTGCAACTGGAACATGCAAGACAAGCCTTTGCACTGAAAGATAAAAGCAAAAGTGGCTTGATTTCTGGGCTGGATTTCGGTGACATCATGGTTACCATTCGGTCTCACATGCTTACTCCTTTCGTGGAAGAGAACTTAGTTTCAGTAAGTAAAGAACAAGTATTTTAACTTTTTATAGATGGAGGTGTCATTCAGACTTATTTTTTACATCTCTGGGTTTTAGCTTCATCAGCAATTTGGGCAAACAGGTTTATCTGATTTCTTGTCGAATTGCATAGAAAATGGAAACTTATGTTATAGACCCAGTTGCCCATGGAGAGCTGTAATTAATGGAAAGATTCTGATTGTATGAAATTTGTGGATATGGACAAAAATCCCATTGAAGGTAGCATGGACAGTGGAAACAGGAGAGAATGCCTTTTGAGGACTAAAAGAAGATAGACTTCTCGAATTTGAATGTTTTTACTATTGGAAATTCTGCTTCAGGATGGGGTACGTGGAACTTGCCTTCTGAATTTCACCCACACTTAAATGTAGGGTCATGCATGGTGCTCACTGGCATCCCCTAATTTCTCAAACCTTTTGTGTTTGTCTCCCTGGGCCATCTGATTCTCAGCTCTTCTAACTTCATGCATGGTAGGTGGAAGGTAAACAGGGCAGAGCCACCATCTCACTCCCACATATATTTCCAAATAATTTATTTCCATTTACAGAGTCCAATTCAAGAACGACAAGGGAGTTTGTAGACAAGGATGGGCAGTTACTTTCCCAGTGGGCAGTACCTCTCCTAGATACGAGTGCCTTCACCTTGGCCTCTTTCCACCCCACCAGGCTCCCAAAGCCTTGCTACAGAATGGCTCCTTCCTTTGTTCCTTATAGGGTGCTGTTTGCTAGAGGGACCGTCACTGGCCTCTGCACTGTTTTAATAACATGGCAGAAGGTATGGAGGAAGTGTGTGGGCATCGACTCATTCCTCTCACTGCTCCTTCACCCTGCATGGAACAGATGCAGGTTTTTGTTCTGTCAATTGCCAACCTCTACAAAGTAATCATGTGGACCAATACCAAACTGTTTTCATCCACTTCCTCTGAAAGAGCGGTAAAGCTCCCTCACTACCTGTTTTCTTGGTCATGCATTGTCCTCATGTATAAGTTTTTGATTGCTGCTTGTTTTAAATGGAGGGAAGCCAATGAGCACGTTTGTTGTTTCAGCTGAAGATGATTATCTCTGATTTAGGCTGGGGGTAGAAAGATCAACTTCTGGTCTTTTTCTTCAGTGAATTTGAACATGGAGCATGTCACTTTCTCCTGCACATTTCACCTCCTTGACGCCTATCCTCCACTCCCTTACCCTTACCTCATACCCCAACCAAAAAAACAAAACAAAGCTGAAAAAAGGAAGGAAAAGAAAGGGATAGAGGGAGAGGAGGAAAGAAGGAAAGAGAATCCTAGAAGAAAATCCATTCAGTGCCTTGGGGTGAGGGGATCCATTTAATCTTTTCCAACTGGGTTGGACAGACCAGACCTATTACAGCCTCAATTTACCGAAAGCCATTTCCAGTCTTCAGAGGAATTTGAGTCCTGATTTTGGGTTCCTGGTATCCAAACTCAGGCTAATATAAATATTATCTATATTTGGGTTACGGCATGCTGGTATGTGTGTGACAGCTAATGAGTGGGGATACCTTTACCATCAAAACCTATGTGATTCTTCGTAGTGGTTAAGGTTGTCACATTGGTATTTAGATAAGCGTTTCCTTGAGTTTTTCATAGGGAAGGTTTTCGATCATATGACACCTGGCTTAGAACTTGGACTTTTGTAAACTGTGAAAAATATTCTCTTTTGAGTTTATTTCCAGTGGCAGGTAGAGGGAGAAATTCCCTCCTCATCCTGCAGAGGTAACGCAAGCCCATTGTCCTACCCCGCCCCCTCCCCAGGCACAAGAGCCTCTTTGCTCTGTTCCATTGAAGACATAACTTAAGGCAAATAAATCCTCCCCAGATTTTCTGTGCAGTTTTGGGATTGTTTGGTAAGTGTACTCTTTATGATACAGATTCAGGATCCAGCACAGACTGAGGACATTTAAATATCTTAATTATAACAACGGCCTTAAGAAAACAAGGTTAGGAAGTTAATGTAGTGAAATAGTCTTAAGATTTAAAGTTACCACTTGTGGAAACAGATGTGGCTCAAGAGGTCCAGCGTCCGTCTACCATATGGAGAGACCGGGGTTCGATCCCTGGTACCTCCTGGTAAAAAAAAATAATAATAATAATAATAAAGTTACCACTTGTTTTTGTGTGGTTTTTTTTTAGGGAGAAAAAAAAAAAAAGTTAAAAATTGCTCCTTAAATTATACATTGATATTTGGCTTATCCAGGACTAACAGGAGTTCCATAGTTAAGGTTCACAAAAAAACATGTTTGAATAACCATTGTTTTTGATCTGTGATAATTATATTTGTTGTTTCTGACCTTATAGTAAATGAACCATGAAGTCCAACTTCCAGATGTTGCTTTCTTCCTTAAAACCTAAATTATATCAACTCCCCTTAGGGCATGAAATGCACTGCATGTTTCAGCTCTATACTTTCCTTGTATTTACGGACTTGTTAATCATTTTGATAACAAAGACTCCTTTGGATCATCTTTGAGAAAAGTGCAGTGTCCATAACTGTGTTTTGTGTGGTTTTATTTTTTTTTAATTTTCAACTCTTTGTGGTATCATTTTACCTAGGCTGCTGGAGGAAGTATCTCACACCAGGTCAGCTTCTCCTACTTCAATGCATTTAACTCCTTACTGAATAACATGGAGCTTGTTCGTAAAATATATAGCACTCTAGCTGGCACAAGGAAAGATGTTGAAGTCACAAAGGGTAAGTTGTGTTTTTTTTTAAGCTATATTTATTTGAATCTCAGCCTTTTCACTCTGCTTCATCTAGGGTGGAAGGTTGATCTAAGTTTACCAACTCTAAAGCCAGATCTAGAAAGCATGTTACTGTGTGTACATGCTTGGGCCATAATGGTATCTGAAAATCCAGGTGGATTTAATGGGATGCTGAGGTCAGGAGTGGAAAAGTAGCTGTGACAGTTTTGAAAAGAACCTTGGCCCAGTTTGTCAAACAGGTCAGTGGCACTGTGGCAGCAGCTTGTTTGTACTGGGAAGGAGTTGCCACAGAAAGATGGGCAAGCCTACTCCTTTCCTTGAATTGTAGCAGGATATCTTGGGTAATTGGAAAACTGTAACCTTGTAACTCTGGAGGCCAAAGCCAATAAACAAGATAAGAGAGGGAATTCTAAAGAGATTGTTTTATCTTCAAAATTAATCTTTCTGTTTTTGTTGTTTCATCATCTTAACACTTTATCTTTTACCAGTTTTCAGAAATGTGTAGTTATTCTTATATAGTTGAACTTGTGTTTAAATTCAGTTCTCGATTTTTAAAGTAATGCTAAAGTACCTTTAATTTTCAGATTATAGTTGATTAAAGTAGAAATTTGATGTATGTTAATAATCTTTAAAGATTAAAAAAAATTTTTTTCCCTCCTCTTCCAGAGGAATTTGCTCAGAATGCCATACGCTTTGGACAAGTCACCCCACTAGAAATTGATATCCTCTACCAACTTGCAGACTTATATAATGCTACAGGGTAAATATTCCAATACTTCTTTATATTATTTATTATAGGGCAGTTCTTTTAAGATGTGAAACAATGGTGTGTTCTCAGTTCATTTCATCAATAGTTTATTCAGTCTGCTAAAATCTGAGAAAGAGAGGCAGTTTTGAGAAACGGGAAGAAAGAGAGATTGGGGGAGCGGGGGGGAGACTGAGGAAGAGATAGGGAAGAGGGGAGATGAAAATAAGAGGGAAGGAAAGAGAAGGAAGGAGATGGAGGGGGAGAGGTAAGAGAAAGGAATAAGGGGAAGGGGGTTGAGAGGAAAATGGGTGGGAGGGGAATGAGAAGGGAGAGGGAAGTGAGAAGAAGATTAAGGGTGGGGGGTGGAGAAATTGATTTAATCTGGGCTCTCTGGAAGTCTTATGAATTTCAAGAGATTTGTGGAAATTTCTCTAATAGGCCTGAGGTACATGTTTATATTCAGGACTCTTTTGGTTCATGGTAAATGGTCATTTTACTAAACAGTATGCACCATTTTATGTTGGAGAATATCATCCATCCAGATTCACATTTTTAAACATAGATTTTGAGCCATCTTCATGAGAATAAATGCTTTGAAAGAGTGTTTTCTCAAAGCTGGATCTGAAGCAGGCTTCTAACTGGCTCATGGTAGGCACTTATTTTGAAGAAACATTTTCTAGAAACAGTAATGTGAATGGTTTAAAACTCAAAGGGTTTAAAAGAGTATGCAGTCAAAAAGTCTCCCTCCTACTTTGTGCCTTTCTGTGAAGGCACCTAGCATTTCTCAGTTTTGTGTGTATCCTTCCTGAAGTATACATTAAATATATATGCTTAGGGCATAGTATGCAGTCAATGTCTATACTTTGCTTCTGGCAAGAATTATTTCTTCACTTTTAATATCTACCATTGGAATCTTTTTAAATTCATATATTTCACCTTATTTCTCTGGAGCATTTTGCTTTTTGTTGTGGCAAATCGGGTCTGAAGAATTTTTCTCTCACTAACATCTGTGTGAATAGGGAAATAATACTTTTAAGCCATACTTAATTTTCTTTCTTTTTTTTGTTCCTCAAGAAAGATGACCTTGTTATGACGCATTGGTTGGTGTCTAACAATTCTTTCTTTCCCATATTTTTGCCTGAAGGCGCTTGACTTTGGCAGATATTGAAAGAATAGCCCCATTGGCTGAGGGTGCCTTACCTTACAACTTGGCAGAACTTCAGAGACAGGTAAGAGGAGTCATAAATATAATCACCTTAAAAAATGCTGAAATAGTATGTACATAATAGCCTAAAGCTCCTGAATACTATGAAAATTAAAAATTGCTTTCCTGGGAAGCGGCTGTGGCTCAATCAGTGGGGCTCCCGTTTACCGTGTGGGGGGCCCCGGGTTCGGTTCCCGGGGCCTCCTGGTGGGGGCGGGCCCACCCGCGCGGTGTGGTTGGCTGGCCCGGCGAGCACAAGCAGCGAGGGGGGATGAATGAATAAATAAATTTAAAAAAATCTTTAAAAAAAAAAAAAAAAAAAAAATTGCTTTCCTGAAAAAGACTTTACTTAGCTCAGAGACTAAATTTATAGAACTGCTTTTACCCCCACCCTCATAGGATAGATCTATGGGTTAACTCAATTTATATTTGTGTTTTTTTCTTTTAGCTTATTATAATTAGGAAAATAAGAGCACAAACATACATAGACTTGGCCTCCTTTCCCCTAGAATTAGTGGTCTTTTCCTTTTCATTTGTCTAGTCATGTTTAAAGGGCTAGTGTTAAGTTTACTCTGTGTAATTAAACTGATATGTATAGGATTTTAATAATACAAAACATTCCTGTTACAAAATAAATCTTTAGCTGGGATTATGGCTTATAGATTGTAACTATAAAAAGGGAAAACAATATCTAATTAATGAACCATGAAGCAAACCTTGACTTTTATTGCATTTTTGATAAAATATATATATTTTTAATTAAGTATGATAAGAACATTAGCTTCTGAGTCCTATAAAGTTAACACAGTACTTTTACAAATATACTATCTTTGAAGGAAAAACAAACAAACAAACATGAAATTACCTTAAAAGTCTTGTTTAATTTGAAACCCCTACTACTGTAGCTCTTGAAGGAAGCTTAGGTTGCCACACATGGTCATTTGACATTGTGGGTGAAGGTCAGGAGGCCAGTCTTTGTTCTCCTGATATTTCCAGTCCTACTTTACATAATCAAAATCAAGAAATTCTGTAGTCAGATTGAAGTAAACTGAAAATGGAAAATGTTGCTTTTATATGTTCCATTTAGGTTAATGCTTTCATAGTTTGCTTGGTTTAGTAAAATTATCTGCAGAATAAAATATATCTATAACCCAATGCATTTTAGCTTCTTTTGAAACAAAGAGCTCTTTCTGCTGCCATCAAAGTTTGTTTCCATTATAAGTTCTCAGATCTTTTAAAAAGACATGAATTTATTCCAATTCACGGATTTTTAGTAAAATTTTATAGTAAAAAAAAAAAAAGACTTGAAATATTTAAATTAAAGAGCTCTCACTGAATTTAATATTATGTTTTATAGCAAACATTTGTGGAAATTTGCTTTTGAATTTTGAAAAATTTTATTTCAAAAGGAGATATTTTGCAGTGTTCCATGTCCCTGTTAACATAGCTTTCCCTGGGGTTATCCTTATTATATGTCATTGGGAGATATTTCATTTAGCTTATCAAAAACAATGCAAATTGAATTTTAAAATTCCAACTCATTCCCTCCTTTCTCAGCTTGTCTTACTTTTCTCTTTACCTACTTCTCTTGCCTCTAGCAGTCTTGCTAGAGGTCAGATCTCAAGCTCGTTTTGCAATCTTTGGTGCCATAAATCTACATCCCTCATGTTTCTTAGTCCTTTGGAAGGTGACATAATTCTACAATCACTGAATTCTCTGGGAGATAAATAGACTGGGAGATGATTTGCCTGCCTTCAGCAGCAGGCTGATGCCTCAAAGGTCTTGTCAGATACTTTGGGAATGAGCAGTGATAAAAACCACCACTTCTCCTCCCTGGGTTTCTGATTGGTATCCAGGGTGGTAGTGGAGTCCTGCCTTATCCCCAGCCAGCAGGATGACACAGGGACCCGGAGCCTGTGGGAAGTGAGCAGGGGCCTTGGCCATTGCTGCACCACCCCCAAGGAAGAACCTCAGGGCCTGCATTGTTTTTTCCCTCTCATGGATCAGATAGATTGAGTATCTTCCTGCTGTGGGTTGGTATAGAGATATAAAAACAGAGATTGTACTTCAACACGGATGAACCTTGCAGACATCATGTCAAGTAAAATAAGCCAGACACACACAAAAACAAACAATGTATCATCTCACTTACATGAAATATCTAGAATAAACAAAATTTCATAGTGACAGATAGTAGACTACAGGTTACAGGGTAGAGTGCGTGGGGGCATGAGGAGTTCTTGCTCAGCGGTGCTCAGTGTTTGTTCGAGGTAATGAAAAATTTGAGGTAATGGGTGGTAGTGATGGTAGCACAATATTGTGAATTTAATACCACTGAATTGTACACTTGAAAGTGGTTAAAATGGAAACTTTTGAGTTGTATATATGTTGCTACAATTAAAAATTTTTTTAAATTGAGATGTTAAATGTATTTTTTCCTGTAAATCATTGTAAAAACAACACTTGAGAAAATGAAACTCAATAGACATAAATAATTTCTAGAATTTCATAGAAACAGATTTATGAAGATAAATCTATTGTGAAATGTGACCTTCACTAGCCTTGGGATCTGGTACAAGTTTCTGTGGGCCTCAGTTTCCCCTTTGGTAAAATGAGAACCTTCAAATATTTCCAAGAACCCTTCAAGCTCCTGCATACTGTAAAATGGTGTGAATTAAAGGATTTTATTTTCAAAAGTCTAGTTTTAACATCTTTTTTCCTTTGTAGCCTTTAAAATTTTGTAAGGAATACAGATTAAGACCCAAGCAGAATAATAAGAAAATATGCCCAAGTTCTTACAGCAACCAAAAACCAAAGTAATAGAATAAAGTTTCTGCATTTTTCAGTCTTTAAAAAACTTTCAATTAACATATTTCAGATTTATGAGGCATTTCAAGGCAGCCATATAGGCTATAATTTTAGTGACTCGGTTTTAAGAATTATTCAATTTACAGAATTACAGTAATCCTAAATATAACTATTCCCATGTCACTTCTAGAAGACACCTTTGATTCTCTTATAATCTTTCTTATAATCCCAAACTAGGAAAACATGATTACTTGCATTTGGTATGTAGAAATGTTCCCCTATGAAAATCTACTTGAAACGTAAATATAAAATAGGAAGAAGGGTACATGCCTGCTATTATCTCAACACTAGTTTTCAACCTGTGAAAGTTGTTACGAAAACACTTGTGCATGATAGAGGATTTGTGAGTCCAGAAATATAAGAGAAGTTATAAGGGAGTCAGTGGCTAAGAACTTGGACTCTGATTTTGTAACGTGTCTCTGTTCTCAGTTTCCTCATTTATTACATGGGGATACTAGTACCCATCTCATAGGGTTCTTGTGAGAATTACGTGAGAACAATGACTTAGGTCAATTCTGACACCCAACAAGCATGCAGTATGTGTTCACTGCTGCTGTGGTGGTGGTATTACTGTTACTGAATATGAGGATGCTATGAGCAAATTCCAAGATGGGCTCAAATACATATGTAACACAACTACTTGATCTAACCTTGCCTTCTTCCCTAGGTGCAAGGACATGGGAAGTGAGGGAGGAATTATAGCTTTGTATTTTCTTTTGTATCACCTGAAATGTTTTAATTAAAAAATTTTTTTCACTATCTGAAAGTCTACCAGTTACATTAAAAAAAAAAAAAAAAGTCAATTAATGTTGGCTATCCACATAGGGGGAAAAAAATCCCTATGCCATACCACACATGAAATCTATTCTAGATGGAATAGTCTAAACATGAAAGATAAAAGTTTATAGATGACAACATAGGAGACTATATTCATGAGCTTGAGATAGCAAATATTTCATAAACAGGGTACGAAACACCACTCATGAAGGAAAAGTTTACTAAGTTGAACTTCATTAAATTTAAGAACTTCATTCATCAAGAGATGCTAGTAAGAGGGTGAAAAGACAGGCTTCAGAGTTAGAGAGGATCTTTGCAATACATTTAACTAACAGGATTTGTGTCAGAATGTATAAAGAATTACAAATTCATAAGGAACATCAGAAAATCCAATAGAAAAATGGGTTAAAGACTTGAGCAGAAACCTCACAAAAGAGGATATCCAAATTATTAAAAAAAAAAAAAAAAAGAAAATGAAAATGAAAAAAGTTTAATCTCATTAGCAAACACGGAAAATGCACATTAAAAACTATAATGAGATGTTATTGTATACTAACCAGATTGGCCAGTATTATAGTCTGACAATGGCAAGAGTAGTTCAGGAGGTGGAGGTAACTTTCATAAACTGCTGACATCACAACTTTGGAAACTGGCAATGTTAACTACAGTTGAAGACACACAAACCTACTTCGTGGGTATAGTCCCTAACAGAAATTAGTACATATGAGCATTAAAAGGCATATTTGTAGGGGAGTGGATGTAACTCAAGTTGTTAAGCACCTGCTTCCCACGTACAAGGTCCTGGGTTCGGTCCCCAGTACCTCGTGAAAACAAAACAAGCAAACAAACAAATGAAAAAACCAACATGGTGGAGCTGGTGTAGCTCAGTGGTTGAATGCCAGCTTCCCACATATGAGGTCCCGTGTGCAATCCCTGGCCCAGGTACCTCAAAAAAAAAAAAAAAAAAAAAAAAAAAAAAGGGCATTTAAAGCAGCGTAATATGTAATAGCAAAAAAAATTGTTACAACTCAAATGTTCATCAACAGTAGAATGGATAAATATATCTGCAGAGAGAATAATGGAAATGTTGACTTAGAGAAAATGAGTTAAATAAAAGGGGGAAAGGAGTGAGATTGCAGAGAGAAAAGAATGTATATGTTATTTTCTAGCATGGAGTAATTTAGAGACTAAAACCAGGTTAAAGATCATTTTTTGGCCCTTGTGAGAATGGGTGAGCAAACTTCTTTTTCTTTGCTGTACATTTTCAACAACAACAAAAAATAGAATAATTACTTTTCAACTCTAGGGGGTAAATGATCTTTAATGGCCTGACTTGGGCATTTATGTACTCTTAAAGTTTTGTTTCTATGGGACATTATATTCAAGCTACAGACCATTTAAAAAAAGAACTTTTGGAATATATTCTGGGTTGGATTCTGCCAAAATGATCAGAATGTTTTTTATCTCTATTTCATAGCATTCCTTAGACATTGGACTTTGTCTCTTCTGTATATTTTGCATTTTCATGGACCTTTTTTGAACTATGAATTCATGAGTACACAGAAAAAGCATTACAGTCCGTGTTTTCCTTTTTTGGAGCTTTGACCTGTGACAGTTTTAACATAACTGGAGAACTTTTTATATATTAGCTATTTATTTATTTATTAACAATTTACCTCACTTAAATTATTAGATTTAAAGATTTAGTACAATCTGAAATACAAACTAACTCTCCCCTTACTGAGAGTAAATTATATATTGTTTAGCATTTAGGGAGTTGGATGGCTGGATGAATGAGATAGATAGATAGATAGATAGATAGATAGATAGATAGATAGATAGATAGATAGATAGATAGATAGATA
>JAKSZT010053928.1:6762467-6870744 GCA_026826555.1 Tolypeutes matacus
ATAGATAGATAGATAGATAGATAGATAGATAGATAGATAGATAGATAATTCTTCACCCCCATCTCCTATACTGTCAGGTCTTTGAGTTTTACTATTGCTTTGTAAGACCAAGAATACTGAATTCAAAATCAGGAGTATTGAATTCAAAGATGTGATTTGCAGGCAGAGGAATTTTGCTTTGTTTTCCCTAGACTTTCCATTGCCATTACAATCATCTGTTTTAGCTGGTATAGATTCTAGCCTTTTTTTTTTTTAATCCCCCCTCTCCTTTGCTCAGTATAAAAGACTTGGGCTTTTTCTTCCTTTTCTTCTACCCATTTATAGTGCATCATTTGGAAGAGGCAATTCTCTTTATTGGGTTGGCATGCTACATGAAGCAGCTTGGTCTGAGGAGGTTGCTTGACTTGTTAACTGACATGATCTTGCCATATCCAATTTTCATTTATAGGATGGGGTGCATTAAACAAAAAAAGCAAACAGACCGCTCCTCTCCAAAGGAGGTCTCAACTCATTTCCTATCATGCTTAGGGAGTAGGTTAAAAATCATTTAAGATGCCCAAGTCTTGTTTTGCTTTGAAAATCACTTAATTAACCTTGTTAAATATCAACCTTCATGATCATAATCATAACCTTAAGGGAAAGAGTGCCTTTTCCTTTGGCCCATTTGCTCCCAGTAGGCGATCTTCATAGTGCTAAGTATTTTCTTTCAACCTAAATGCTAAAAATTCAGTACACAGTCATTAATAGGGATGACAGCTACAGTAGCATTCTATTCATGAATATTCATGAAATGAAATCCATAGCATTAATTATATTAATTTACATACCTGAATACAAGTGAACCATAAGTTATAGTTATAACTAGGCCTAAAAAAACCCACCTTGATAACCATATATTGTATGTTTTCTTATAAATGCTTCTTAATAGGGTGGAGGTGACATTTCTTTCAAAAGGCTTTTGAGTATTTATAGTTAAGATGTTTCTAGCTAAGAATTAAAGCACAGTATAATCCTTCAATTTTCACAGGATTTTGTAGAGCTTATAAACATTCTCTAAAGGAAGAGAGTATAAAAAATATATGTGGTTGAAACCTTTTATACTTATAAGGGAATTAGTGGTTATTTGATGCTTACTGGGGGTCATAGTCTTTTTATTCTATGAATTTTAATTCATTATATTCTTTTGAGAAGGCACTGATTGAAAACAATTATGATCTATGAGAATGAGGTTTATTTTCACCCAATTTTTATAATTAGAAACTTCAGTTTTAGAAAAAAGTTTTATATGCCTGGTTTTTAGAAGTTGAAAACATATATACTATGTGTTTAATAGGTAGCATAATAGCTACACTGACTTAAAAGAATTTAAAAATATAAGCCAAAATGCTATTACTTTAATTTGTTTCAAAATGTGTTATGTTAATCATCTTTGCCTTGAAGGAACTGATTGTGTTTATGTTTTCAGCCATGGTGTTCTTGAAACAAAGTATCAGAATTAACTGAAGCTAGCTATCACTGTATTTCAAAGTGTTCAGTTAACATTTTAAAAAGTAACTGAAATGAATTCAATCAATATCACACTTTAAAGTGATATCAAAAAAGGTTTTTACATTAGTAAATGAAAAATAAAAATTATTTTAAAATATTTCATTTTTGCCTCTTACAATTTCTGTTTTTGTATGTTTTTAGATGTATATTATATGCAATTTTATAATGTGTTGTACTTAAATTTATATATATATATATATAAAATTAGTACTGTGCAACATGCATAGACTTTATAATTGAAATCATATATTGGAGCTCGAAGCTTAGAAATCTTTGACTGGTAGGAGTGTTCAATCATAAACAATTGCTGGCGACCACTGACTTAAAGAATGGTGGAGAATGAAGTAGGGAGTTCAAGTCCATCACTCAGCTCTTTCCCCAGTCATAGTGAGACTTTTCGCAAGTCACCTGACCTGTCCATGGTGTGGCCACTTTATCTTTGTATGTACGATGGACTGACAACATAGCACAGCGTGGTCTCACTGTCAATAGAAATTGCTGAGTGTCAGGTCCTCACAAGGGAGCTTACTTACAGAAGATTGAAAAACATCTGACCCCTATGCCACAGGGCCTGAGTGTTTCTTAAAGTACTTTCACCATTTGGGAGGCAGTAAATCTCTAAACAGTCCAAAATTAGTCTTGTTATTATAGGAATAAACAGAGCAAAAAGTTATTGGTTGGCACATTTTCTGCTATTCTTTGAATGAATAAAAATTAGGCTTATAGTAAAGGTTTTGTTAAAATATCCTACTCTTTCTCTTACTAGATGCCAAATAAAAATATCAATTTCAAGTTATTAATGACTCACTTTAGTTACAGCATATAAATCAAACATAATGGATAGCTGTGCAGTTTCGTTGTACAGTTGCATGGGTTAACTTGATGGGAAAAACATGTATTTCCTACAAGATCATTATGACTATGGCCTGCTATGTATAGCTTTCTGCTTTTTTATGATGATTTCTTCCATATATTATATTCAGTTTTGGATGTAATAGATCTGTGTTTACACCTAATTGGATTATAATAAAATTGGTATTTGGGATAGGTGAGATTTATAAGTTATGCAGTGATATTGTTTGAAGTGATGAGTTTTACTAACTGCTAAATTTTCTAAGGGTTTCAACTTGACTTTTCTTTTCATAAAAAATTACTTACTTTCCTTTTTACTATAGAATTTATTGAACCACAACACTATGGTCAACATAATGAGCTTTCAAATGATCTCTGCCTGCAGAAATCATAATCAAATATCAAATACTTAAAATATCAGATGCATTAGTTAAAACAAATGGTACTTAGTGTGGGACAAAATTTACAAACAGGAAGGCAGATAAACCCTTTCTATAGACTGCTTCCCAGATGGTAAATATCTTCCTTTGCAATATGTAGCTTGGTTAATTGAGGTTTGAAGACGAAAGCAAATCAGAGTAGACTAGCTGACATTGTTCATTTGTCTAGATTTTGAGCATGGGTTCCCACCTCATATAAATTATTTATTCTAGTGAGGGTATATAAACATTTTATTAATCTGGGTTTTCTTTTAATGTCATTTCAAGTTAATGTTTTTCAAGTTTTATTTATGATAAAGCAAATATTCCTTTGTTTTAGACTGTTTACATAGGATAGATGTTTTCATAATGAAAATTCTAAAGAACAAGACTGACAATAATATAGACAAGTTATTATTTCAGGTCCTTTATTTATGCTATGGGATACTGGTGAAATAACATATTGTGAAAAGGGAAAAAAAAAAAAAAAAGAAAAGAAAAGAAAAGAACCTATTGAATCACAGTAGGAATTTTCCCTTTGCCTTATTTTTATCATAGATTTTATGTTAGAGTAATGAATATGGATAAGACAATGGTTCTCAGTCCTAACAATATATAAAAATGATTCATGAAGCCTTTTAAAAATATATAAGCTCCAGGGGAGTGGATGTGGCTCAAGCTTTTGAGCACCTGTTTCCCATATGGGAGGTCTCGGGTTTGGGTCCCGGTGCCTCCTAAACAAAAAACAACAAGCAAAACAAACGAAAAAACCAACTCGGGGGGCCGATGTGGCTCAGTGGTTAAGCGCTGGCTTCCCACATACGAGGACCTGGATTCAATCCCTGGCCCCTGGTACCTAAAAAAAATATATATATATATATATATATATATATATATATATATTTTTTTTTTTTTTTTACCGGGAGGTCCCGGGATCGAACCCGGGTCCTTCCATATGGGAGACGGACACCCAACCATTTGAGCCACATCCGTCCCCCCTATATTATATATATATAAAAGCTCCAGGTTCTAGGCATTTGTTTTTTAAACTTCCTCAGGTGATTTCCTTACATAGGTAGAGTTGAGGGATATATAGGTCTAAGAAATCAAATGCTCAACATCATGGGTCAGGAGCACTGGACTTATCTAGAGAAAACCTTAGTGTTTGAGGTGCAAAGCCAGAAATAAGGGGGAAAAAGCTTTGAACTCTTGGAATAGTAGTTATTGAAGTTTTTCATTTTACCCCAAAAGAGAAGCCTTTGAACTTGTTTTACATATAATCCTAACACTCTTAAATATGTAATTTCTCAGGCTTCACGAGATGAGAGGTGGCAAAATCAAACTATGAGGACTGTTGGTAATAGAAGTAATAATCGTCAGACAATTGAAGATAGCAAAATCAGCTGCATTAGAATTTGATAAAATCACTGATGCACATGATGTCTTTAAATCATTAGAGATATTAGATTATAATTAATACCCTATGATTTGAGAATCAAGATAGTTTTTGTACATCTTAGAAAGATTTTTAAATTTTAAGTGGTTTAAAGAAAAACAGATTTTTACCTGAAATGTTTATCTAAAAAATTCACTTCTGTAGAATAGCAGTGTATTCCCCAATAGAGGCAGACAAGTGAGTCATTAACAGGCCTGTAAAAAGTAGGAAAAAAGCTACTGTGTCTGTTTGGCTTGCCATGGATTTTAAATGCTAATGAGAGAGAGAGAGCTCTACTTTAAAAATATATTGCTTCCATCTTTGGCTAGATGATATCCTATTTTCCTCTCTCAGAAAAGAAGATATTACCTCATTAGCCGTATCATTTATAGGTTTAGTTTTTCCTTATCTTAAAATAGCCCAATTGTAGTTTTTTCATTTGCTGTATGCTTTCCTTTTTTTTTTTTCTTTTTTCTTTTTACATGTTGTCTTCTCCCCCCTCAGCAATCTCACGGGTTAGGCAGGCCTATCTGGCTCCAGATTGCCGAGTCTGCTTACAGGTTCACTCTGGGCTCAGTTGCTGGAGGTGAGTGACATGTCTCTGTGCTGTTTGAAGCTCGTGTTGATGTAATATTATCTCACTAGACTGGGACGGATCAGCAAAGGTACAGTTCGTTGTTCCCGCAGGTCATGACTGTGGGGCTTTCTGAAGTGTTCTTTTGCTTTTACCGATGATCAGAGGGCTTGTCATAGCATGGCTGTGGCCCCTCTGGCTCCAGTCTGTCTTCAGGACAAAACCTATATAATAATGTGAAAGTCTTGGATGCAGGGCTGCATGCACCTTAATTGTTCTGGTTAGGGCCAGTACGAAGAAATGGAGAAAAAGTATTTGCTAAAATGACCCCCTGTCCTTGCGGAAATTTGAGAGACTCCTTTTTCTTAGATGCTCTATAAAGAAAATGTGTTATCTGAAATTGCTTTGTTGAGAAGAACTTAGCAGGCATGATTAAAATACTTCTGATTTTTCAAAACAAGCCTGAACTGATGAGACTGTCATTTTTTTCTTTTCAGCCTCAGTTTTAGAAGTTGCAAAGCATGTATTTTGCTTTTAGCAGTTGTAAAATAGGATACTCTAATTCATTGTAATAACTTTTTCAGTCTTTGAGAAATTCTAAAGCATGCTTTTTAAAAAAAAAAAAAAAACCAAAATCTGTACATAGATAGGGATAGGATAATATTGAGGCTTTTCCCCAAAATTGTTGTTATAACTAAAAGCAATCTATCAAAAATTTAGTAAACTAATTTAAAAATTATAGCCACCCATGTGTACATATATAGTCATTTTAGGAGGTAACTGCTATAATATTTAGGCATTTAATGGAAAATGTAAAGAAATAGTCTGATGATGTAGAAAATTGAGTATTGGTTATCTGATGTTGGTGATGACTTGATAATCCACTCTCTGATTTATGAACCTAAGATATCAAGGGAAATTCTTGACAATTATTCTCTGAAGCAGCTGGATTTAAGGGTCCCAATGGCTGCTAGCCTGTCATCCCTCAGCTGTGTATGGGAGAAGGAAAAATAATATGGAAGTCTCTTTTGTGAGGAGACTGTGTTTTATTTGCTTGTCCTTTGAGATGAGATTTGTTTTCCTTATGGGCGCCCCATTTAATTGTGCTGTTCTTTAAACCTAAAAATTGTTCTCTTTGTAGCTGTGGGAGCCACTGCAGTATATCCTATAGATCTGGTGAAGACCCGCATGCAAAATCAGCGTGGCTCTGGCTCTGTTGTGGGGGAGCTGATGTACAAAAACAGCTTTGATTGTTTTAAGAAAGTCTTGCGTTACGAGGGCTTCTTTGGACTCTACCGGGGTGAGTAAGTAAATCTCAGCTGCTGAACTTAAGTGACTTTAGCTCACCAGCAGCAGATTTTAGTTCATTCTTTATGGAAGCCAGTGGGTAGCCTGCCCAGGAGACTAGGCTGTTTCTTTTTTTTTTTTTCCCCTTATTACTTGTTTCTCTTTTTGCATTCTTGCTAGTGAGTAGCAAGATTATTCTGCAAACAAGGTCTTACTTTCTTTTTCCTGTTATTTATATTTCTTGGAATCCAAACCTTTTTGTCCCAACATGATTCTATGTTTGCCATGCTCTTATAAACTAAGGCACACATCTGCAGATGAAATGCAAAGATGACAGCAAAGAAATAGAGAGCTTTATCTCAAAGAATTAGAGAGGAAAAATACATCTCTTCTCTGTGAAATAGAAGCCAGGCTACCACCTGAAGGTGAGTTTGCCCTCTATTCACTTGTTTCAATTGAAAGAAGTATCAAACATTTTTGTCTCTTCCAAGGAGACCATTCATAAGTCTTTTCCAATGAGTCATCTGAAGTTAACATAATAAGTCTCACTCTTGCCCCTTTCCTCCCCTTAGTTCAGAGCACAGAGTCAAAGATGGAGATTTTCTTTTGTAGGAACTGTTGCCACCAACTTCAGCCTGAGTACAGTGCTGTCGGCATCACAGGCAGCAGAGTTCTCCCCACCCCCGTTGGCTTTGTAGGAACTTGTTCTCTTTGGAGAGGGAATGACTTTCATGTACATGTTTTCACATTAGAATTTAGGGTTTCCTTTGGGAGGGGGATTAATTTTGTAATCCCTTTGGGCGCCACTTGGAATTCTTTGAAAATACTCTCTGCATGCTTGAGTCCAGGGCACTGATGTAATTTACTGTACTTGTTTGTTTGCACACACAGTCTCATTAATCCGTAGCTCATTCGGTGCTCTGTTGAACTCTTACATGGCTTAGAACCTCTTCCTGGGAAAGACCGGTTCTGAACAAAGCTTGAGAAACACCTCTGCTTAGCCTATTGTGCAGGTATTCAAGTGAAAAAAGTAGTTCTCTTACACTTGGATTTGAAGAAGAGGTTCCTTAGGATACATTTTTAGCATGATATATAGAATAAGAAAAGAGAAATCACTCTAAACTCAAACTAGGCTCTAATACCCTGCTCCTGAGAAGTAATGTAATTAAGTTGGCTCAGCTGTCCAGAATTCTAGCTTTTTTTTTTTTTTAGTTAGACCAGTAAAAAAGAATGTATTGGGAAATGGGGAAAAGAACATAGCTTGCTGAGAAATGGGAGAGAAGGACAGAAATATGCATTGAGATTTGATCCAGGTTCCTCTAGGCAGAGAGAGAGAGAGAGATTTGCCTTGTGTGATGACCTTTTAAACTATTAATTATTCCTCCCCTTGCTAATGCTAAGGGGAGGGCCCCAGCTGTTATTGGTTACCCTACCAATGGTGGGGGCCAATGGTAAGGTCTGTTTGGGATATCTGGGTCTCCCCTCGGCCCCGGAAAGAGTCCCAACTGGGACCTCAAGGTCAAGGTCAAGGCAGGGTCTTGTGGCCATGTTGTCTGTTGACCATGTTGTCTAGCCTCTTTAAATTCCAGCAGCAGGTACACCATGGGAAGAGGTGTGCATTGTCCAGAGTGCAGAGCTCTGTGTGCAAATGCTTGTTTTAAACTACTAAGCCCTACATATCTAGATTTTACTTAATGGGGAATCTGAGGATTGGGTAGGTCTTGGATTATCTTTTCCTTTGACATCTCCCATCTTTCTTTGTTGAATAATGACCTTTCTCCTCTTTGAAAGCCTTATTCTTTTAAATTGCAAAGAAAATGTCCTGTGTTAGCAGGAACCCTACTTTACAGTGTAGCCACCTCAGTGGATGGATGCTTACAGAAGATTTCATTTGGGAGGATGTCATGTTAATTAAATGGGTCTGTTGTCACAAGTGTGGGGAGGCTTGTTAACTTTATTCAGGTGTCAGCTTATAAAATCAGTCCTTTAAGTGAGAGACTTTTGTATTAGAAGATTGTAGGAGTCCTGTAGGATGTGAACACTGTGATTATTGAGATTGTCATATATTGCTTAGAGCTGGTCTATTATTCGGCAGTTGATTGACAAAATTGTTGACAGATCAGCCTGAATTCCCTTTCAGGCAACAATGAGATAATAAAATGACACAAATCAGTACTTTATTAAAATTCTATGAATCTTATTGAGGCAAGTTATAAAACAAATACACATGCTGACATGGTTGTATGGGAGTTAGAGGAAAAGTAATAGGCCTCGATAATCATGAGGGTTAGAAAGTTAAGACTGCCATCTGCTGATTTATTCTTTTAAATCAGTCTGCTTCCCATTAAAGGTGTGTGCAGACTGTGTGTTTGTCATTGATAATTCAGTTTGACTGACAGTAGCCTGGATGTACGATTACTTGCTGGCTTTCAACTCATGGAGAAATCACTCAGCAGTATCCTCAAAGTAGGCTTAAGATCAGCAGTGAACATGCAAACACATACGTAACACCCTGCCCCCCCACTTGCCTGGGTGATTTAAAGGATACAAAATATTTATTGCCTGCATCTTTAAAAAGTGTATGCTGAAGAAATATATGCTAACAATTTGGATAAGCTGTGTGTTTTAGAAACCTGATCCCTATGAATATCTACAGATGTTGAACTGTATGTATTTTTTTCTTTTCTAGTTTGCAGGCAGCCTGGGAAATTTAACCTGTTAAGAATAATGAGTTTCCTTGTTTTGAGGGGATTCTTTTTAAAATGTCTTAAGTTTGGCATAGATGAGTAAATAAGAGTACAACAGGCATATCTTTTTGCTTGTAGAAGATACTCATTAAATGATACTTTAAACTGCATTTTTCTTTGCAGTTTGGGCTTCCTTTTAGCTAAATGAATATTGATTCTGAGTTTCTTTAAAGAGGAAATTATGGGAGTTGGTATTCTCTAAAAACCACGCCACTGTATGCTATTACATAGGTAGCATCATTTGTGGCAAAACTGGGCTCTACTTGATAGCACACTTCTCAGAGCTCTTTCAAGCACACGACATTAGCTTTTATGAAGTGCTTGCGTATGTTTGTATGTTGTAGGCCATAACGGGGAGGGCATTTTTTACATTGTTATTGCCAGTGTTCCCAGAGTAGAGAAGATTCCTAGGCTCTCTTCCTTCCTCGGGCACTTTTTAGGAGGTATCAGATAACTAGGCTTTAAAGGAAGCATGCTTAAGGAAAGAATTTATGGCTGCAAGAAAACATGACATTATATTTGGCTCACAAATAATAATTACATACATATTCAGAGTTTTGGGGATAATCTGATTTTTACCCATTTTAATGAAAACCCTTAAATGTTTGATAGATAAAATAACAAGTACCTTGTTGGGCTTGGGTATTTGTGGCTAGTATATCTATATTGCTAACGATTCTTTCCATTTACCTAGGTCTCATACCGCAACTTATAGGGGTTGCTCCAGAAAAGGCCATTAAACTGACTGTGAGTTTATTTCTCATTTATGTCATGTGTTCAGATTATCAGTGAGCCAGAAAATAAAACTGATGCTTCTGAGACTGGCACACTATCAAGGCATTTGTGAAACTTTAAAATTATTAGAAATTTGATAATTTTTTATTTTATCTTGAGACAAATATTTTGCTGACTTGAAAAACCAGTTACATGCCAGTAGAGAAAATGGTTGGGAATGCTGGTTAACCAATGTTGTCTTTCTAATTAGGTTAATGATTTTGTCCGGGACAAATTTACAAGAAGAGATGGCTCTATTCCACTTTTAGCAGAAGTTCTTGCTGGAGGTTGTGTAAGTATTCATCATGAGCTATTCTTACCTTTGCTTAAATCAAATCTAACACTTGGGCCTTTTTGCACACTTGATAGTATACCTGAGTGATACTTTCCCCAAATTCAAGGGATTCTAAACAAGTCTTCTTAGTAAGGACTCTTCTGATTAAGGGAAATGGTTTTTTTGTTTTGTTTTTTGTTGTGTAATCTGATTGGTTTTGAGGGCAGAAAAGAGTATTTTTGTCAGCTCTCTCTTTGAATTCCTGAAGTATTATCTTTAGGAATTTTTAAAAAGTTCTCATTCTGATTCCTCTTAAATATCATAGAAAATAGAATAGTGGCTGAAGTTACTGTACATTTATATGGACTGGAACTTTAAAATAATTGGGATCTTATGTTTCAGGTGTAGGACTGAGTCAGCCATTGTGGGATAATTATACTTTTCCTTCCTTGGGGACAGGAAGGTGTGGCAAACAACCTTAACCACATTGAGGTTATTGACAAAAATTCGCAACCCAGAGATGTAGATTATATTTGCTTAGAGAGAGCACAAAGGTTTTTGTCTTTAAAGTGTGAGTGTGACATTGGATTTAGACCAATGCTTAAATCTAAGTTTGTAGCTCAACTTATTTTATTTGTGGTAGCCATTTCACATTTGGTAATACATGATTTGTTTAAGACTTGTTTAGTCCATTTTGTCCCAGAAACATTAATAACTTCCAGCTGAATTGGCTGATAGTTTGACTAAGAAGTTGATGACCTTTGATGCTTTTAGCCCAGGAAAAATGCTCTAGGGGTCAGAGAGAGAGGCTGCTTCAGGTACTTCTTGATGGGATTTGCCAGCATAGCACATACCTGAGTCCTCACCTGTCTGCGACCAAAGTTCTTGTGTAGATAACCGAAAATATAGTAGTTTCTCCTCTTCCTTTATTCCAATTAGATGCTGTAATTGTTTCTTTTCTAATGAAAGAAGCTTTGCAAATCATATTCTTTTTTTTTTTTTTTTTCTAGTGGTTTTAGTTTTTATTTGGTTAGGAGGATTTCTAACTCATTTTTACCACAACACATGCTCACATTTACCAGACATCTTCTAAGTCATGTTCTTTCTGGTCCACATACTTATTTCTGTATCTGTTTCTGATATCCAGGGTTTTTTGTCCATGAAGCTGACTTGCTCCCATGCTTGATATGTGGCCTAAGTGGTTAATACATAATCGATCTTTGGCTCCTTTGTTCTTCCTAGGTAGGGACCCTGTTTATAGGTTTGATCTTTGGGAATTTCTATTGAAGTCTGGGATGCCTTGAGGGTTCTCCTGACACTCTAAATCGCTTCTTTAATCATGACTCATTTCTGGAAGCTTTGATGGGTTGCCTGGCCGGAAATTGACAGCATGAAAAATTGTCAGGTTGGACTGTGGGCAGAATGATTAGATTGGCTGCAGCGCTTCACCCCAACATTTTCCACTTTCCCCTCCTCTCTAAATCTTAGTTCAGGGAGGAAAGAAAATGTATATTTATTGATTTTCTACTGATGAATTTGATCACACTATGATGTAAATGATTGTTAAAGCTTAACCGGCTACCTCCCCTAAGTGTGTATTTCAGTAGAGAATAAAGTCTTAAACAAAAAGGACGAGTCTCTATTTGTAGACTCTCAGGTACTGTGGGATACAGGAACATTCTCTTTCCTGAGTGACACCTGGTAAGTGCCACCAGATAACACTAGGAAGAGTGGGCCTTGACTCTACTGGTAAAAAGAAATGACTATATTACCTTCAGGAAAAATGGTGTGCATTGACCAGACTATGAAGCAACCACGAAATAAAATTTCTGGTCCTTTGGCATTATCTGTTTTGTTTGTTTGTTTATTTTGTTTTGTTTTATGGTCTCGTTTGCAAAGTATATGATGTTTGATACAAGCAAAAGAATATACGCTACATAGATATAAAGAGTAAAAATAAAATGAGCATCTGTGAACCTACCACCCAACTTAACTAAAATGTTACTACTATCATTGGCTCTTGTTTTTGCGTTTTCTGTAGCTCTGATCTGCCAGATTGCGAATGAGCAGTAGGGACTTGCCCTCCTTTAACAAGATGACCATCAGGGCTGAGAAAGATTTGGAGTTTCTTCCTTCCTGTGCAGGGAACCAGACTCAGGATATGCTTCTATCTCTTAGAAGAATGGTAGTTCCTGACAATTCTCAACAAATAAAGCTTAAATCTAATCATAGTCCACTGTGGTAATTTGAAAGTAGAATTCCTTATCATGATTTGCTTCATTTCTACACAACACCAAAGAAAATGCATGTCATGATTATAATTGGTCATAATAGCTGTGTTTCTTGAGTGTCTTGCTCTGGGTTGAACAGTTTATAGGCATTATCTCATTATTATTCCCCATTAGAGTTGAAGAAAGTAAAAGCTCAGTGAGATCCAGCAGCTGGTAAATAATGGTAAAGTTGAAATTCAAACCACTTCTTTCTCTGAATTATGTTTTTATTCATTAATTCATTCATTGGATTACCTGCAAAGTTTCAGGGAAATTTTATAAATAACAGTTTTATTGAGATATGTTACATATCATACAATTCATACATTTAAAGTATATAATTCAGTGTTTTGTTTTTTTTTTTTTTTAGTATTTCAGATTGTTCAGTGATCACCACAATCAATTTTAGAAAATTTTCATCAGCTGATAAAGAAATTTGTATTCTTTAGCTGTCATCCCCCATTCTTCCCAACCTTCCCCCCAACTTTATACTTCTGTCTTTATAGATTTACCTATTCTGAGCATTTAATATAAATGAAATCATATAACATGTGGTCCTCTGTGTCTGGCTTATTTGACTTAGCATAATGTTTTCAAGGTACAGCCATGTCATAGCAGTATTTCGTTCCTTTTCATGACTGAATAATATTCCATTGTATGGATATACCACATTTGGTTTATTCATTCATCAGTTGATGAACATTTGGATTGTTCCTGCCTTTTGGTTATTATGAATAATGCTGCTGTGAACATTCATTGTCTATTTTTTGTATGAACATATGCCTTCATTTCTCCTGGGTATATACCTAGGAATGGAACTCCTAAGCCATATATGGTCAACCTATATTTAACTTTTTGAGGAACTACCAGACTTTTCCAAAGTGGCTGCATCATTTTTCAGGAGGTAGGAAGGTTCTGATTTCTCTACATCCTTGCTAACACTTATTCACACCTGGAGGGTGTGAAATGACATCTCATTGTGGTTTTGATTTGCATTTCTGTAATGACTGATAATGGTGAGCATCTTTTCATGTACATATTGACATTTGTCTGTCATCTTTGGATAAACAACTAGCTATTCAAATCCTTCACCCATTTTAAAATTAGGTTTTTATTATTGAGTTGTAAGAGTTTTTTATATATTTTACACACAAGTCCCTTATCAGATATATGATTTGCAAATGTTTCCTCCCATTGTGTGTGTTGTCTTTTCACTTTCTCTATGGTATCCTTAGAAGAACTGGACTTTAATTTTTATGAAATTCAATTTTTCTATTGTTTTTCTCTTTTTTTTTTTGCTTATGCTTTTGGTATCATACCTAAGAGATCCTTACCTAGTCTATGATCACAAATTTAGGCCAATGCTTTCTTCTAAGAGTTCTAACATTTTTAGCTCTTACATTTAGGTCTTTTGATGCTTCAGGCAAATTTTTAACCTTTAATGTTTTACAGTCTTTTGCTTTGAGCAGAGAGGTATTACAAAATGGCAATTTTATTTTTCATTTACAACATCTTAGTCTATTTTTTTCTGTTTTCATATACATGTTCATGTGCTCATGCGCATGTACACACACAACACACATGCACACTCACATACACATTTTCTTTTTAAAACCAGATAGAAGTTTTGTTGACTTTGACTTCCTGATTGGAAATGCAAGGAGATTTCACTTTAAGGGCAGCAGGGACTCAGCGGACCTTCTCACTTCAGAAATAGAATAAAACCTTTGGGAACAGAAGTCTAAACAGATTGTGCATTTTCACATTTTAAGTCTTCATTGTAAGCATTGACCAAATTTTCTTTTAGCTACCAACATATGTCTGTATCAAAATCTTCTCAAAAAAGATGCACTAGGTTTAGAATTTTAGCAGTAGTGATAATTTAGATGTGCTGGCCTAAGGGTTTTTTTTCCTTCCAATTTTTATTGGAGAAGTTGTGAATTTATAAGACAATCGTGCATACCATACAGGATTCTCATACATTGGCCCACCACCAACACCTACATTGTGGTAACACATTTGTTACAATTGATGAAAGAATATCATCATAATATTACTGCTATCTATAGTCAATAGCTTACATTTGGTATATTATTCCCACAATTTTTTTCTGTAGTACCTATAAACAGAGCTATAGGTTTGATAATTGCTTGACCGTTTTTTAGGTGGGGGTAGGGGAAGAGTGTATGAACGCACATACAATTAGTCTTTATATATCTTGGATGGATTCTGAGTGTTGTATGTGTAGTGTGTATGTCACAATAGGTTTCAAATCATTTTCCCCATTGTTCTCATAGGTAAACCGTTCTTTTTTTTTTTTTTTTTTCGATTCCATTTCTTTTTATTACAGTCCTGTCTTTGTGTTTCAGAAATGAATACATTTCTGAATACACAAGCCAAAGCACTCTTACTGAATACACAAGCCAGAGCACTCACTGTTACCCTGCTAATGTTCAAAAGCCTTCCATTTCTTTCTCAGCATATTAATAAATCAGAAGGAAAAAAACTTAAAAAAAAAAAAAAAAAAAATCAATGGGTTTAGTTCATCCCAGGAAAAGCACCTTTTACTAAACAACAGGAAATAAAGTTTGTCAGGAATCTGACAAAATACACAAAGCAGCAGATAAGATTCCTGGTAGAAAAAAAAGACTCCCAATGGAACATAAATAGAACCCCCAAAAGTGTGTGTGTGTGTGTGTGTATATATATCTCACATGAGTGTGTGTATCTATATATATATATGTAATATATTAAAAGAAATTTGGTTTCTACACCAAAAGTTATTCAGAAATCACACATCAACACCTGCGGGTCGGGGGAGTTGGGCACTGCGTCCCTCTTGTGCGTGTGTCCCCGCTGTACACTACGCATGCTTGCTGGGGAGCACAGGGAAGGGGGGGAATGCTGCTCTGCTCCCCCACCGCCCTAGGCCCAGAGGATCCAGTGTTTGCAGAAAGGCAGCCAGGGGAGGCTGGGAAGGCAGGGGCTGCGCGGACCCCAGGGAGCCAGCAGGGCAGCAGCCGATGCCCGCTCCCACCGGACACCCGGCCTCGAAGGCAGCCTCGAGCCGCGGGGTTGAGGGCGAGTGCTCGGGCCCTCAGGGAGAACTGCAAAACCCCGGTTTTTAACAGCAAGGCTGCTCTGGGGTCTGCCCAAGGGCCCCCAGGAGGGTAAACCGTTCTTATCAGGCATATGCTTTTATTTTTCTATTAGAAAGTGCCCATTAGAAAATACTCATAGATATATGGGTATTACATGTCCATATCAGACATAATTATTACTGTATATTTGATTATGATATCTATTGTGGACATGAATAATAACTTAATACCAACTTAGAACTTTAAGTACTTTCAAAGTACTTTATATGCACTACTGTCACCCCCTATGAAATTAGTCAGTGAGGAACAGAAGCTCAGAAAGGCTAACTTTCTCACCCTGAATCACATAGCTGGTAGATGCTAGAGCTTTTATGTGGGCCCAAATATTTGGATTTTAAGACCAACTCCTTTTATTGTATAGTGCTCTGTGAGGGAATTAAAACAGGGCCCTTCTCTCTGTGTCAAAACAAATCTACATGGGCCCATTCAACTTTGTAGTGGCTTTTCTTTCTTTTAAAGTTATCTTTATGTATACCTATTTACTTATCTGGGTGTAATTAATATACAAAAAAATGAATGGGTCTCAGGTGTTTAGATCAATGAATTATGACAGTTTTTATCCTCCCACAATACCTACACCCAAAACACGATATAGAATATTTACTCCAGAAAATTTACCCATGCCTCTTCCCAGTCAAATTTCTTTGTTCTTGGATTTTATATAAGTGGAAGCATGTAAAATGTGTTCTTTAATAGCTGGCTTCTTTTACATGATGTGATTTTGAGATTCATTACTGTTGCTGTGCATGCCGGTAGTCTGTTCTTGTTTATTCTGCTGAGTATTATTCCATTGTGTGACTACACCACAATTTGTTTATGTAGCCCTCTGTTAACAGACATTGGGTGTTTCTAGTTTTGGATTATTATAAATAAGGCTGCTATAAATACATTCTTGTACAAATCTTTTTTGTGAGCATATGCTTTCATTTTCCTTAGGTGAATATCTACAGATAGAATAGGGTAGACGTCTGCTTAACTTATAAGAAACTTCCCATTAGTTCTCCAAAGTGGATCAAGCGTTTTACAGTCTCATCATCAGTGCCCTAGTATTCCAGTTGTTCTACACTGCTACTGACCTTCTATATTCTTCGTCTTATTTATTTTATTCATTCTAGTGTGTGGCAAATGATATCTTATTATGGTTTGGGTTTGCATTTCCCTGATGCCTAAAGATGCTGAGCATCTTTTCATGTGTTTATTTGTATATTTTTGTGTGTGAAATATCTGTTGTTTATTTTTAAGTTATTGATTTGTAGGAGTTCTTCATATACTCTGGACATAGTCCTTTGTCAGATATATGTGTTATGAATATTATTTCCAATATGTAGCTTGTCTATTTGTTTTCTTAATGGTGTCTATTGTGGAGTGTTTTTTTTTGGAAATTTATTTTTATTTTTTTTATATATAAATACATATATTTTAAGAGGTGCTTAGATTACCCAAAATATTACACGGAACCCACTGGGATTCCCATGCTGCCCATCTCCCACACCTCCCACCACATCCAACACAAACATCTCCCATAGTGTGGCCCACCAACCTCAATGAACTTACACATCCTGGAGCCTTACCACCAACCATAGACCACAGTTCACACTGTAGACCACACTCTCTCCCACTCAGTTATGAGTGGTGTGTGCTGATTTAAAATGGCCTACATCCATATTATTTATTTATTTATTTATTTTTTTTAAAGATTTATTTATTTACTTTATCCATTTTAAACCCCCCCTTCCCCATTTGCTGTTTTGCGTCTATTCGCTGGGCAATTCTCTGTGTCTGTTTCCTGCCATCCCTTTTCATCCTTCTCCTCCAGTCTTCACCAGGATTCGATCCTGAAGACCTCCGATGTAGGAGAGAGGTGTTCTGCCACCTGCGCCACCTCGGTTCCTGGTTTTCAGAGCTTTCCGAGTATCTCGTCTTGACTCTCCCCTGTGTCTCTCTCCTATTACATCATCATCCGGGGCCTGGCGGCTCACCGGCACACAGAGCCAGGCAGCCCATGTGCCTTCTATATATATATATTTTTTTATTTTACTGGGAGGTCCCGGGGATCGAACCCAGGTCCCTCCATATGAGAGATGGACGCCCAACCATCTGAGCCACATCCGCCCCCCTGGAGTTTTTTTTGAGAATTAAAATTTTATTTCTTTATAAAAAAATTTATTGAGTAGTTTGAACAGTGCTTGTCTTATCATCATATAACTTATTATATAGAACTACCATCTTTTCTATGCCTTGGCACATTGTCATATTCCTTTCTATGTTTGGATCAGCTTTCAAAGTTTTATCCTTTGCACTTTCAATGTTATGAAATATCTCCAAAAGTTCCTGTAATGTGAAGGTTTTTGACAGAATCACTTCCTCTGAGACATTTTCTTCCTTTTCACCATAACCACTTTCCTCATTTATGTCTGTAAGTTCACCTTCATTAAGTTGCTCTGGCTGCATATCTAGTCTCTTGAACAGCAGCAGTGTCAACATTGTATTGTGGTTTTTTAAAAGAAAAACAAATGGTGTACCGTTTTTTGGGCATATCCAAAAACTTAAGTGGAAATGAATTTAAACATCTAAGTCAACAAGGCAAAAAGTCTAAATGGACTGACCTATAGTTATTTTCTAAATGTCTCCCTGGTCAGTATCTGTTTTTATGTCTTTAAACTCCGAGAGGTCAGTTTATCACATTACCTCTTTCAGAGAGTGTCTATTCCTTAGTGAACAGAAGTCATAAGACCCAAACTTAATTTATTGCTCAGCAAAGAGTTAATGTAATCCCTCTGTGTTGAGGGTGAGTTTCCTCAGCCCTGTGTGAGCACACTTCCCAGAGAACACATTGCTGCCCTTTGTATCTTGTGTCCAGTCTGAGTTGTGCTTTCACATCAGTTAGTTCACAGGAGCTCTGGGAAGTGGGTGCGGTAGTTATCGGGGACCCCATGACCTTTCCAAAGTTGCAAAGTTAATGACAGTCTAGATAGACAGGCTTCCAAACCTAGAACCTTTCTACTCACCCATGCTCCCTCCATTCAGGCTATACCTGCACACACACACTCACACACTTCTCATGGGAACAGCAAGAGGCCCACTTGTTAGTTGGAATATTTACTAATCCTGGGAGCCAAGACCTGTAGCTAGACAGATCCCTATGCTGAAGCAGTCTGTCTGACTTTCTCAGGAAGCTGATCTCGCACATCTCCAGGGAATTATTTGGAAGGAGCTCCTCTAACTCCTGTCCCCCAGAATTAGCATGGTCCCAGCTTTATGCCTCACTCATGTGAATGCGCTGCATATGCATACAAGTTAGGAGTCCTTATGTTTTTCTGCCTTTTTTTTTTTAAGGAAGTATTGGGGCTTGAATGTGGGACCTTGTACATGGGAAGCAGGTGCTCAGCCACTGAGCTATACCTGCCTCCCCAAAGTCCTTATATTTTTATGTCACAAATAGCTTGTTACAGGTACCCAGAGTCCTTGACTCTCTCCTCACCTTATTCAGGATTATGTGTAGTTGCATTTGCTCATGTTCTAACAAACACCCTGGTGTATATCGTCACCCAGCAATGAACATATTGTACTTTATTCCTTTTAAACTGTCACTGTGCTTGACTACAGTAGAAAGAACTGTAGCATTTCCCTTTGCTTTACAAATGTATCTAAGAATGTTTCGCTGAAGGTGAGTGAGACAGAATCACTGTCTGTTCCTAATCCTAGTGACAACTTTCATTGGTTTGATTATTTTAAATGCACAGATTTTGTACATCTATCCAAGGAGCTGGTGTGGTCTTAAACAAATTGAAGTTAGATGTTCATCAGTCTTTTTAAGGGAAGATTTTATAATGAGTTGCTCAGATTGGCCATTTTGTAGTTGGAGGAAAACAGTTCCAAACTACAGGAGATGGTAAATCAAAAAAGGGAGTAAACAGGGCACTTGGCTGAGCAGGTCCGGGTCCCCAGGCTCCTTGTGGACTGTGCCCTGGGGTAGGGTTGAGGGGGCAGGGGCTGAGCGGGCCTGATACTCTCTGCATCCCCAGGCTCCTCCGGCAGTGACATCTCACTTAGCACATCCTTTTTCCTCCTAACTTGTGTTGTCAGCTTTAGTTGGTTTATTTTCTCATTTACATTTTAAAAAAATTTTGAATGACACAAGGTTAAGTGGAAGTTTTTACATTCTTTTCATTTCTGTTGTATAGGAGTAACCCTTTTTCAAAATGAAATTTGTTCCCTTTTTATATGTCTTTTGTAATTCAGCTCTAGCACAAAGAAATGACAACTTAATATTGAAAAATAAAAGCATCTAAGTCTGTTTTAATATTAGTGCTTGTCTCTCTTTTAAAAAAATAGGCAGGAAATTTGATGAAAGAAATTTACCTATGAGAAAGTTGGATGCTAATTTTGGTGAAAAAATTCCACGGTGAATGGTATGTTATCTAACATACATAGGTAGGTAAGCTGTTTTAAAGTTTTGAATCCACACATAACTAGCTGCCAACCAGTTAGAAAAATGCATTTGAAGTATATAGCTTACCAAATTTGCAATGGGGAAGAATGTGTGAGGGAGAGAATGAAGTCTATAAAGAAGCCATTGTTTCTAGGTCTGGTTTTTTTTTTTTTTAAAGTACTAAAAACATTCATATGATTGAGAATTAAAAAGGTACAATAGGGTATATTATGAAAATTCTTTCTCTCAGCCACACAGTTTTTCTTTCTAGAAGGCAACCTATGTTTTCATCTTTAACCCATTCTGGTTTTGATAACCTTAAATTTTAAAATATTTGTGATCAATGTGTTCCTTTTATTTTATGTTTTGTTTATGTCACTTGCCATGATTTTATTACCTAATCATGTTGCTTGATTAAGAACATATAATGGCTACTTAACTGTTTCCATATTGGGCATTTGAATTTTTTCTGTTTCATTTTGTTGCTATTAAAAATAGCAAGCATTAGCAAATTTGTACAAATATAGGTACTATTTTTTTCATTGAAAGGTTACCATATTTTTATTTCGCAATTTAACTTTTTGGAACTTCCTTATATTTACTGATTGTATTTACTGTAAATAGTGTTTTTCTTCCAAAAAGGCATTATTAAATTAATTATTTCACTTATAATCTATAGTCTTAGAATAGAGCAAATATATTTCCTTGTAAATATGTCTCAGAAGAGAAATACTCAGTTAAGGAGTGAGATATGATAGTAATCCTTGTTCTGTGTTGCTAGATTTTTCTTCCAGAATAGTTGAACTAATTTTAGATTTTATTCCCCCTCTTCCTGTTCCCAGTTTAATATAAGCTAGTGGTCAACCTCAGAGTTTAAAAAAGAACAGTGCACATTTGCCACCTTTGTTTCATTTTAAGAATTATTAGCTTCTAAAATTTTAGAGAAATTAAATAGTGGTCTTAATTTTTTCCTAAAATTAACGGGTTGCATTTGCGTACATATTCCTAGGTCTATGATAAAGTTTTTAAAAATGTGGATTAACTTTTAAATGGATATGCAAGCTATGTAATTACTACACGTTTTCTCCTTCAAAAATAGTAGAGTACAGACATATGTCTCCTAGATGTATGCCTTGCAATAGTGTCATTGCACATTCACTTGTCAGATAATAAATGTAAATGTATGGATTATATATTTAAAAGTTGAGTGTACATCAGTTTAGTTTTGTAGTTATGTCCAGTGCATTGTTGGGAATTAGCATATATGTTGTTAATCTTCAAAGCATACAACAATAAATGTGTGTGTTTTAAAATATAGTCATTGGCTTCTCTTAAGTGTACAATTTCAGTATTGAAATTTAGTATAAAGCCTGTTACTTGTACACTCAGAAAGAAATTTAGAGTGCTTAAAGGAGCACGGATCTCAGTTAAACAGCAATTATTTCCCAAAGGGTCTGTGAGAGATTAAGTGCAAGAGGGATGTGTGGGATAGGGTTGGAGTACTTCTGATTTACTAATGATTAAAAAATGTGAAAAAACTTCATATTTATTTAAGTGTTATGTCCACATTTAATTTAACGAGTGCCACCCAGGGGCTGACATTGTCTGGTAGGAGTAAATTTTCAGGATTATAATAAAAATTTGTGGTTCTGTTTCTTTTCTTTTCTTTTTTCCAGCCTGCTTTAGTTTAGTACATAAAGCACATTTTCCCAAAGATAGTATTTTTAACCATTATTTAAATAAGAAATTTCCGGGAAGTTGTAAATTTTTGCAATTGGCTTGGTCTTTAATAAATAACTAAAGGAGCAAGTACTTGGACTATCATTTTAATATAATTTGTCATCCTGAAATCCTTTTGAAAGTATTGTTTGCTTAGATTGAACCATTGTAATGCTTCCTCCTGCCTGCAGTGCAACAGATTAAAAGAGAGAGAAGTACAGGCAAATCAACTTGTAAAATCGGGTCAGGACGTTGTTCTGGGACCTGTGTGCCAATGGTCTGGATTGTGTCATGATGGGGAGTTGCAGGAAACAGAGAGAGAGAGAGACAGTGAATTGCTGCACCTCCCTGCTCAATGGACTAAATGGGAATGAAGTTCCCGGGGAATCCAGGACAATAAACTTCTCAGGAAGAGAAAGGGACTCTAGTGTCAGTGTTGGCGATTCTGGATATTGATAGGAGTTAGGGGCCAGGATTGGAAGGAGAGTAGTTGGGAGATTTATAGCTCTGTGACATTTAGGAGAATGGCTGTGATGTGATGCTGTCTTCTCTGTAGAAGGGCCCTGGGAGGACTGTGGGTTTTAGAAAAATGAACAGGAATGTGAGTGCAGGTAGAGTGTTCAGGTGCCATTGAATGCTGCACGTGAACGGGTTTTATGGGTATTGTTTATAGTCTGTCTGTACTTGTGAAATTACAGTGCTCCACTGAGGCACATATTCCATATTTTACATGATGTGATATGCTATTGCAGTTGTTATAATTATATGATTATACGAATATGGTTATGAATGAATATACATGTGTATATGTGTATATGTGTGTGTATTCATGATCACACACACTTTTCTTTCTTATAGAAACCAAAAGAGTTGGTGGCAGTTTTGTTAAACATTGTTTCTCTCTCTTTCTCTCAACTAGTTAACATATTTCAGATGCAAATATGCAAATATACCCTCATTACCCAAATTCAGATTTCTATCACTCACTTCTAGAGAATGCAGAATGTGGCTTTGATTTGAGGTTGTGCACTTGGTAACTAGATGTTCCATTTTTGAGCTCTGCCTTGAAGAGCTTTTCTGATTTTTGTCTTGAAATGATACTGAAATTTGTCTTTCATAGTCTCTCCTTCTTTGTGGGTGTAGCTGTGTCCCTGGTCTCAGAGAGAGTGAGTTTTAGAATTTGAACCAGTCACCTTCTCCCCCTCTTACTGAAGATACCAGTGGGACCAAAGCTGTGCTTCTTGCCCTCCAGTCCGTAGAGAGGGAAGCAAGTGGCTGAGCTAAAGAGAATGACTTCTAAGAAGAGCAAAGAAACACTTGTAGATCTGAATCTTAGGTTTCAGCTTGTAATAGATACCAGTCTTCTACAATCTCTCCCTTTCGTTGGGGGAGCTCCGCATAGCAACATCTGGCTTCACTTTTGTTTTCCAAATGAGTTTATATTAGCTTAGCTCTTGCGGATATGGTTGTGGTGGCCTGGGAAGACTGGCCGGAGTATCACTCTGGATATTTCAAACAGAAGCAAATCCAGACATAGGTGGGCGGGAGACTCGAGTTTGAGACCATCCCTGTGAACCCCTCCACCACTGGCTCGCATTCCCCATGGAGCAGGGAAGTGTGAGGGTGGTAAAACGCCAAGGCTTTTCTGATTTTTCTCCTTTAAGCTGCCAATCAGGCTCTGATGTGGAAATCTGCCACTGCCTATCTTCCCTTGCCTGCAGGCTGGAGGCTCACAGGTCATCTTTACCAACCCCCTGGAGATAGTGAAGATTCGCCTGCAGGTCGCTGGAGAGATCACCACGGGACCCAGAGTCAGTGCCCTGAACGTGCTCCGGGACCTGGGGCTGTTTGGCCTGTATAAGGTGGGTAGATCCCCTTGGGTCCTCTCAGTAGAGTTTGTAATCTCCTTGATGTAAATGTAAAAGAATGTGAAAGCCAGACCTCCTGCCGCCCTTCCCCTCCTCCCCCTGAAAAGCAGTCTTGTCCAGTGGGGTAGTCCCTGGAGTAGAAAATCAAACAGAAGAAAAAAATCAGAACCCTTCTGTTAGAAGCAGTGGGGTACACACCCCACTCTCACGTTGTGGTCTTCAGGCTTTCAGGAAGCCAGCTGGTGGGGGGCTGGCACCTCGGGCCTGCTGGCTTCAGGCTCCCAGCCTTTCATTTGATGGGGCCTTGAAAAAGTTTCATTGGTGTTCTCCTTGGACTGGTTTAGGACTTAAAAATAGTCTTATGTTTATTTCGAGTCAGTTATCCCTATTGTTATCTTCCCAGTAGAAGCTTCACTTTGTCTTAATAGTTTGACCACAGTGAGACAGTGGTAGAGTTTGGTAAGATTCAGGTCTTTAAGAAGTTAAGTGGTGGAATTTGTCAATAATGAATTCCATTAAAAAAAAAAAACAAACCACCACCACCAGACTGTATTGTACTTTCGTAAAATGCCAGTCAACAGATTCCTTCCCTGCAGGTATACTTACTCCCGTCATTACAGATCAGATGTAATGGAGCAGAAGCTATTATTTTTCTTAAACAAGGAAGAGTATTTCTTTCCATTCCTTTGCCCGGTATAAGGTGGGAATACGTAAATTTAGCCACTATAGGCAACTGTGTTTCCAAAGCATCTGATTTATTTATAGATCCATCACTGCAGAAAAGTGTAAATTAGAAATGCTCTGGATTAGAATTACTACAGCTACAGGTCTCTTTGGAGACCAGAAAACCAATGATGCCTATCTCCAGAGAGTTTTATACACCATTTTGCAGCCCATCACAACATCCATCATTTTTGGAATTCCCTTTGAGAGCTGAATTTATTTATATTATTTCTTTTTGTATCATCCTTTAGAGAGGCCCTGCTTTTTTTTTTTTTTTTTTAAGATTTATTTATTTCTCCCCCTCCCCATTGTTTGCACTTGCTGTTTGCTCTGTGTCTGTTCGTTGTGTGCTCATCTTCTTTTATTTTTTTTAGGAGGTACTGGACCTCCCGTGTGGGAAGGAGGCGCCCAATGGCTTGAGCCACCTCTATTCCCTGCATTTTTTTTTTTTTTTAATGTTTGAGTTTATCTTTTAAAAACAGAGCCACTGGGGTACAGGTGTAGCTCAGTGGTTGAGCACCTGCTTCGCATGTATGAGGTCCCAGGTTCAATCCCCGGTACCTCCTAAAACAAAACAACAACAAAAAACAGAGCTGTGAGGGGAGCAAAGTGTGGTAGAGTATCCACGTGGCCAGGTAAAGCTCTGTGCCCACATGGGCTGCTAACAAAGCCACGGAAGGTGGCTAGTGCTCTCTGTCTCGAAGCAAGCTGTTCTGGGTGGGTTTCTCTCCCCATGGGAAGATTTTGTCTGTGTTCCCCTACCGTCTGCTGTTGAGGACTCGGGGGAGGAGGAGGGAAGATTTGTGGTTTCTTCTTCCCCTTCCCTAGAACAGTCACCTTCCTTCTCCACCACCACTGCCTGTAGCTTCTCACCTTGAACTCTGGGGGCTAGAACCTGAGGTGGATTGAATTGGTAATTCATTCCTTGTCTTACTATGGGTTTCCAAGTCTATCCCTCACCCCTCTACCCAGCAAAGCCAAACAGAACAAGCCACCTGGAGGTTAGAGAATTGAAATTTTATAAACCTTAAAAATCAAATCTAAAATGAAAATGCTAGAAAAACCTTAGTTGTCAGAATACCATTACCCAATTGCAAACTTTCTCAAATTTCAAACCACACTTACTCTCCTCTTCCCCACTAGCCTCCTAGTTCCCTGGACCTCACTTGGGCATTCACACCCTGCTGACACAACCGTTTTGCACTATTTCCTCACTGTGTGACAGGGTGCCAAAGCGTGTTTCCTCCGAGACATTCCCTTCTCTGCAATCTACTTTCCTGTTTATGCTCATTGCAAACTACTTCTGGCTGATGAAAACGGACATGTGGGAGGTTTAAATCTCCTTGCAGCTGGAGCCATGGCAGGTAACTACACATTTTTTCTTTTAACCAAAGGACCCCTTTCCCTATTCTCCTTAAGAAGTACAACATCTCTAAGTACTTTTCCCTTTTATATCTGAAAGGGTTACTGTTTGTATCTAACTTAGTTTAAATATGATCACTTTTTCTCCTTTGTGAGACATGCTGTAATTCTGATGAAAGTTAATTACATTTGCATAATGTGGATAAACAGCTTAATGCAGCTTAGCAACTCCGATCCAAATTAGATCTGCCCATCTAAATTGGGCTTTCATCATTAACGTGTTTCTTAGCCTCCTGTGCCCCTGAAACCTTGGGTGAAGCCAAGCTAAGCATTAAGGTGGAAAAGTTCTTCATCAAATCAGTTGCTTTGTTGTACCTCACGCCGATGCATAGGCCTAGCGTGCCCTCCCGTTGCCTCTGAATATTGGAAAACACGATTCAGCTTGAAGTTGAGCTTTTTTCATGAGGCTAGCCCTGTTCGTCCTACCACCCCCCTCACAAGACCCAAGTAAGCAGTCTCCCTGTCAGACCATCCTGAAGTCCCTTTGCGCCTCTTTTCTGACCCTGAAAACTTTTTTTTTTTTTTTTAAAGATTTTATTTATTTATTCATTTATGCCCCCCTTGCTGCTTGTGCTCGCTGGGTCAGCTAACCACGCCATGTGGGCGGGCTTGCCTTTACCAGGAGGCCCCGGTTCGGTTCCCGGGGCCTCCCATATGGTAAACGGGAGCCCTACTGATTGAGCCACAGCCGCTTCCCTGAAAACTTTTTAATGGTTGTTTGCCTACGTTTTAGCCACTGTACTGGGCTGGAGTTTCATTATGTTCGTCCTGGCCTGTCTGATGGTGGCCAGCACTGTAGTAACAGGGGCTCAGTAAATGCCAGCGGAATGAATGAAAACTTTTATTTAGCCTCAGATATGAAATCAGGCACAGAAAAGATTGCATCTGAAAGAAGAGCCTGGCATATTCTGGAAGAGGCTTCCTTCAGATCTCATGGCTACAGTCTTACTTTTGAGTCAGCAGGAGCTGATTTGGGTAGAAAGAAAGAACCAGGAATCCTTTGCTGCCCCCAAAGTCCTCAGACGCGACACAGGAAGGAAAAGGTGCACATTTGCTCACCTTTACGGTCAGGGATGGAAATGTCATGTGAACCCAGCTCAGATGGCTGTCCCCATGTGCTCAGTGCACAGCTAGGCTGGGTTCACGGTGTGCTTTGCTCTCTGGTAGCCCTGGCTAGACACAGCAGGACGGCCTGAGGACTTCCCCAAGGGTGGTGTGTGTCGAGTGGTGGTGGGGAGCCCTGGCTTCTCCGGCTGCTGGAGGGCCATGTTGTCATTCTCGCCCAGGCAGCGAGCTCGTGATGACAGGAGATGGTTTGTGATGATTAAACTCCCCCAGGGAGCTTTGAGCCCTTATTTGGGGGAAGCAAATCCCTTGTACTCTGGCAATTCTAACTTTAGTCAATTGCACATTTAAAAGCCAATTAAGTTGCCTGCTAAGTACTTGGCACTAAGTGCTTGTCCAGACACTTTCTGGTACTCACCAAAGTCTCCCTGGTTTAAATGCAGACCAGTGTTTTCCCTCCCAACTTTTCTCTGTGCTTTCCAATCAACAGGAAAAGCAAACAGAAAAAAAAAAAAAACCCAAAAACAAAACCACAAAAAACAAAGAACACCAGCCAGAGAACAGTCTAATTGTAGACAGGCATTTTGCCAGTGGTTGATGGAACCAAATAAACATTTCCATGAAACTGTCAGCACCAACTTCTTGCCCCCAGACTTTTGATGTCAGTTCGCAGAATGAGTTGAATCTACATTTTGCCAGCAAAGTTTTGCTGGCAGGTGCTGAGAACATTCAGGATCCTGCCTCCAAAGGGTTACCTAGTTTTGCAGGGACAAGGTGCAGGACCCAGGGGAGGTATTTGCCTGTTCTCTAACAAGCCTCCCACAAATCCCCCAGCTCCTTCTGCCTATGACTGAAGTGGAGCTTTTCAGGCCAAACTGAATTTCTTCCCACCTGGAGAAGGTTCTGCTGCTCCTTTGTTCCCTGTTTTGTTTCATAACTAAAAGATGTGGTTGTGAAATCCATTTTTCTGTGTCCTGCTGCTGATCAATCTACACGTGACCCAGGGAGCTCAGGCACAGGAGGTGGATGAGGGGCCTCTCTGCCATCAGCTCACCTGTTGTGCCTTAACTGGCTGCCTGGCCTCTTCTCACCCCAGTTGTAATGACTTCTGTCATATAAGCATGTCTGAAAGGAGTCACAGCCAGCTCTCACGTTAGCCCCTCAAACAGGTGAGTGGTTATAAGTATTGCTATTTACCTCGCATAGTAAGGTTAACAAGAATCAGCAAAAAACACATTTGGGTATCAGATACATTTAGCAGCTTATTAAATTGACATCTTATTTCTTATTATACAGGAAAATAGTTGTATTTTATGTAAGGGAAAAAAAGGAGGTAAAATAATTATTAGCAAAACCTAAAGGGGAACACTTGGGAATTGTCCTTTTAATATTGCTGCATTTTTTCCCCCTGCACATTCTTTGGAATCATGCGAAGTAGAGTGGTTTTTCTAATTCAGAAAGAAAAAGGGATTTTGCCCTGACCCCTGAAGCAGCTAGTCGGCTTATCCATTCTTTTTTCCATTAATGCCCAGACATGTATAGAAGGAACTTTGTGCTTCCCTCAAGTGGTTTAAGTTGCTAGTTGTGTAGTTATATGTTAGCAGTAATTCTGTCCTTTATAAAGTACTTTGGATGAATTAAACATGGCTTTCTCTTGAAAGGTGTGCCTGCTGCTTCTCTGGTGACCCCTGCTGATGTCATCAAGACAAGACTGCAAGTGGCAGCTCGCGCAGGCCAGACGACATACAGTGGTGTTATCGACTGCTTCAGGAAGATCCTCCGGGAAGAGGGGCCCTCCGCATTCTGGAAAGGGACTGCAGGTGAGGCTGGGTGCATCCTACATGGCCAGCCGGCTCGAGTGCTCTGCTCCTCTGTTGCTCAGTGCTTGTCTTTGTCACAGTTGTCCTGGTTTTAATTCCCTCCTCGCCTCTCTTTCTCAGCCCGGGTGTTTCGATCTTCACCCCAGTTTGGTGTTACCTTGGTCACCTATGAACTTCTCCAGCGGTGGTTTTACATTGATTTTGGAGGCCTGTAAGTGCAACTGCTCATCTCCTTTATAAAGAAAGCACCGAGACCCAAACAAACCTTTATTTTGGCCACTGCATATTTGGAACCCTTGGAAAGACTGATAAGACGGAGGGACCTCAGTGGTGTTGAGAGGCTCCAGCATAAAAGGAGTGAACTCTCGACTGGGGCATCACACAGAGTCAAGCAGCTATTGAGGGAAAGTACAGGGATGCAGCAAACTAACATACTATTGAGTAATTGTCCTTTTTCAGTGGGTGCAAAACTTGGACCCTTAGTGTGTGGACTTTAAAAGGCCGAATAGCCTTGCTTTTATGTCCTTTGTATCAGAAGTAACATAAATTAGTATTAATAACACCTTTGTGAACTTTCTTTAAAAGACTTAAGCCCTTTCACATTCTGATATTTCATCTTTCATCAAAATGTATTATTAGATAGGTATAAATGTTCTTAGATCTAATTTATTATAAAAAATCAATGGGTTCAGAGAGATTATACCCATGGATATATTCACTGGTGAGGTCTAGGCCAGAAGGCTTCATACTTGATGCTTGCACTGGGGAGAAGAATTATTTGTTGAATCTGCTGGGTGGGAAAGGCTATTATACCCAGAAAATCACCCATAATCCTTCTACCTAGAGAGTATTAATATTTGAGTATAATTTCTTCTGGTCTTTTTTTCTATGGGATATATATATATACACGCATTGGAATTGAGCCATTTCTCTTCCAAATCAAGTATGTGAATGGTTTCCTTCCAAAGCAGCTGTAAATCCTGACTAATGCAGCGTAGATGGCATGGAAATGGCTTAGACACTCTTCTTTGTGGCAGATGGGTCAGACTGCAATGGCCCGTCATGCCCCTCGCCATCAGCCCTGAGCATGCTGACCGTTTGCTTTTTCCTCTGAACAGCAAACCCTCTGGTTCAGAACCAACACCCAAGTCCCGGATCGCAGACCTTCCTCCTGCAAGTCCCGACCACATTGGTGGATACAGACTTGCCACAGCCACTTTTGCCGGCATTGAAAACAAGTTTGGGCTTTATCTTCCCAAATTTAAGTCTCCTAGTGTTGCTGTGGTTCAGCCTAGGGAAGCAGCGGCAGCAGCTCAGTGAAGGGATGACTGTTGAGCGTGACAAAATGGTGCCCTGAGGAGAGAGGCCGAGGAGAGCCGCCCGGAACGTACCCAGTCAGCTGCATGCCAGTCAGCTGCATGCCGCTGGCTGAGCTGAGGCACCAAGCTCTTCTTTCTACATGACATATACATACATTTGTTTATAAAGTAATCATTTGCCGGGGGGGGGGGGTGGAACAATGCAGTTTCAAGCTTTAGTCTTATGTGTTGAAATGTTTTCCTAAACCTTGGCATGAATTAGTGTTCTAGACTCTGCTTTGCACAGCTTGCACTTACAGTGACTGTACATATTGTACATCTTTGTACAGAGACATCTTGCAACCTCATCCCAACAAACCACATTTATAGAAGTGTAATGCAGTTATGAGTGGCTTGAAATGTACAGAATGTTTTGAAAGTGTTTTATTAAGAATCACATGAAAATAAATGTATTAAAATTAAATTCATTCTCTTATTGGTGACTTATGGAAATAAAGCATCAATATTGTATGTATTTAATTCATAGTTTGTTTTCCATTCTGGAATAAAAAGATATTTGCTGATAAATGGCATAAAGATACCTAATGCTACACCATTGAATAAGAGATCCTGTGGAGAAAATGCATGCCAGTGGATGCCAGCAGGTCAGGCTAATGACTCGTGTGCGCTGATGTGTTTCCATTTGTATTTAATGCGTGTGTAGATAATCTTCCACTCATCAGTCAAATGACATTTCCTAGGTAGCTCCTCCTTTCAGTGCACATATGGAAACAGGGATGTCTCCAGCATTTACTGGCTTAGTTTTGCCTTCCTCTGACACAGCAAGGGTAAGGATCAACCTTTGGAAATTTGGCAGTTTTCCTTCATATGGATATGATTCCAATCAAAAATAAAATGTGCACCAAAATATATGCAGGCAGTTGGATTTTCCTTCATAAATACATTTGATAGTGCTTTTGGTTGTTCTGATTCAGTACTGATTCCAAATAACTCATAATCAAGTTTGCCCTTTTTCCCACCTTAATAGGAAACAGTTTGACTTGGATAGGCTAGGGTGGAGAGAGAGGAGGGAAGAAATAAGAAAAGCTCTATACTATAATTTAGTGGGATCTAGGTTCTTCTTTATGGGTTCAAATGTAAAGTACTTATTGCGAAGGTCACTCACCAAGAGCGCGATTACTAATTTGGATCTGAACATGCTTCTTGACAGCCACATCCACACTTCACTGTAGTTGTGATTTGATGTGTAGCATTGGAATTTATTTACTTTAGCAAAGTGCTTTGGGAGAACCACTAATGCTGTTGCCAATGAGCTGGGATATGAGAATGTATGCAGATATTTTCAAGGGGTGAGCCTGGAGCTAGACCAAGCTGTTTAGTATCCTACACAGTGCGCATCAGTTGATGTCTGACAGCCCTGTAACCACAACTATAGGCTTCTCAAAGCTCTCTGAGAACAAAAGAATTAGCTTCAAAAGGTAGTTATTTCCAAATTTATTAAACTGTTCTTATTAGAATGGGACAAATAGCAATACAATTGTTTTACGTGTTACCACTTGTTAAAAATACAGAAGTGGTACAAGGATACATTCTTACAGAAGATTTGTATATTATATATTTCTAGAATAAGAGGTGAAAATGTTTTTTTTCCCCACCCTTCTTTTCCTATAGCTCCCTGTGTTAGAGTTTAGTTTAGAGTATAAATATATAGTATGTATTTCATACATCTACATGAATGTATATATATTTTTAAAACAGGACTGTGCTATGCATTTGTTGTTTTCTGATTTGCTTTTGTTTCCTTAATATGGCTTAGAGATCTTTTCATGTCAGTTCATGAAGATTTATCTTATTTTTTAAATAGCTGTATAGTATTCCATTGTATGGATTATGATACATTTCATATGCACTCCCTTATTGATATTTACTTTTTTCACTATTATTACAATGCTGTAGTGAACGATAAACATTCTTGAACGTATACCTTGAGTACATGTGCTAGTATTCCATTAAGATAGATATTTACAATTGGAATTGATAATTTATAGGAAATATGGGTTTTACATTTTGATATATATTGCTGCATTGTTCTTCAAAGAGGCGGTACTAATTTACTTTCCTACTGATAGCATATGAGAATGCCTGTTTCTTTGCAACCTCATCAAAAATGGATATTATCAGCCTTTTATATTTTAAGCAAGTCATGATAGGTAATACTGATAGTGCTTTTTTTTTTTCCTGATTCAATACTGATTCCAAATAACTTGTGATCAAGTTTGCCATGTTTTAATTTTCATTTTCCTTATTATAAGTGAGATTGAATGTCTTCTCAATGTTTATTGTACATTTGTAGATTTCCCTTTTATTGTGGAGTATTCATAAAGATAAGTACATGAAACACATATATATTTATGTATACACATTATTTTAAACAAATAATCATAATATGTGACCCATGTCACCATCCAGATCAAAAATAGAATATTGCTAACCCTCAGAAGTTCCCCAGATACTCCTTCCATCACAACCCTCTCTCTCTTCTTAAGCACAAATCCCTACTCTTCAGTTCTTTACTTATCTTTATAGTTTTACCATCGTGTGTGTGTGTGTGTGAGTGTTTTACTGGGAGGTCCTGAGGATCGAACCTGGGTCCCTCCATATGGGAGATGGACGTCCAACCATTTGAGCTACATCTGTCCCCGGTGTATATATTCTTCCCCCCCCCCCTTTTTTTTTTGCATTTTTTATTTAACTTTATTTGTACATTTAATAATTGAAAATATAAACAATTAAAAACTAAAAAGTAAACACATGAATAAATAATACATTTCTCAATTAAACGTAATGGATACATATAAATTTTTTTTTTTGTTTGATCAAACAATATGTTACACATTATATTTGGTTCATAGTAATACATTCATACAGTATTTGTCCTTTTATGTCTGGCTTGCTTCACTCAACATAATGCCCTCCAGGTTCATCCATGTTGCCATATGCTTTATGACTTTATTTCTTCTTACAGCTGCATAATATTCCATCGTGTGAATAGGCCACAGTTTATTTATCCATTCATCTGTTGACTTACACCTGGGTTGTTTCCAACTTTTGGCAATGGTGAATAATGTTACTATGAACATCGGTGTGCAGATGTCTGTTCATGTCACTGCTCTCAGTTCTTCTGGGTATATACCCCGTAGTGGTATTGCAGGGTCATGTGGCAAATCTATATTCAACTTCTTTGGGAACTGTCAAACGATCCTCCATAGTGGTTATACCATTCTGCATTCCTACCAACAGTGAAGAAGTGTTCCTATCTCTCCACATCCTCTCCAACACTTGTAGTTCTCTGTCTTTTTAATAGTGGCCATTCTGATAGGTGTGAAATGATATCTCATTGTAGTTTTGATTTGCATTTCCCTAATCATGAGTGATGTTGAGCATTTCTTCGTGTGTTTTTTTTGCCATTTGTATTTCTTCTTTGGACAAATGTCTATTCAAGTCTTTCGCCCATTTTTTAATTGGGTCATTTGTCTTTTAATTGTTGAGTTGTAACATCTCTTTATATATCCTGGATATTAAACCCTTATCAGATATGTGATTTCCAAATATTTTTTCCCATTGAGTCGGCTGCCTTTTCACCCTTCTGATAAAGTCCTGTGAGGTACAAAAGTGTTTAATTTTGAGGAGGTCCCATTTATCTATTTTTTCTTTTGTTGCACGTGCTTTGGGTGTAAGGTCCAAGAAACCACCACCTACTACAAGGTCTTGAAGATGTTTCCCTACATTTTCTTCTAGTAGTTTTATGGTCCTCGCTTTTATATTTAGATCTTTGATCCATTTTGAGTTGATTCTTGTATAGGGGGTGAGATAGGGGTCCTCTTTCATTCTTTTGGTTATAGATATCCAGTTCTCCCAACACCATTTGTTGAAGAGACTGTTTTTTCCCATTAGTGTGGGCTTGGTAGGTTTGTCAAAAACCAGTTGGCTGTATAGGTGAGGGTTTATTTCTGGGTTCTCAATTCTATTCCACTGATCGATATGTCTATCTTTATGCCAGTACCATGCTGTTTTGACCACTGTAGCTTTGTAATATGTTTCAAGGTCAGGCAATGAAATTCCTCCCACATTACTCTTCTTTTTTAGAATGCTTTTGGCTATTCGGGTGCATTTACCCTTCCAGATGAATTTGTTAATTGTCTTCTCTAATTCTGTAAAGTAAGCTGTTGGGATTTTGATTGGTATTGCATTGAATCTATAAATGTGTTTGGGCAAGATTGACATCTTCACGATATTTATTCTTCCAATCCATGAACACGGAATGTCTTTCCATTTGTTTAGGTCTTTTAAATTTTCTTTTAGCATCGTTTTGTAGTTTTCTGCATATAGGTCCTGTATTTCTTTGGTTAAATTAACTCCTAGGTATTTGAGTCTTTTTGTTGCTAGTGAAAATGGAATTTTCCTCCTGATTTCCTCCTCAGGTTGTTCAGTACTAGTGTACAAAAACATTACTGATTTTTCCGTTTTGATCTTGTATCCTGCCACTTTGCTGAACTCATTTATTAGTTCAAGTAGCTTTGTCGTGGATACTTCAGGATTTTCTAAGTACAGGATCATGTCATCCTCAAACAGTGAGAGTTTTACTTCCTTTTTTCCTATTTGGACGCCTTTAATTTTTTTGTCTTGTCTAATTGCCCTAGCTAGAACTTCTAGTACAATGTTGAATAACAATGGTGACAGTGGGCATCCTTGTCTTGTTCTCGATCTTAGAGGGAAAGCTTTCAACTTTTCCCCATTGATTATGATGTTGGCTGTGCGTTTTTCATATATGCCTTTTATCATATTTAGGAATTTTCCTTTTATTCCTATCTTTTGAAGTATTTTTATCAAAAAAGGATGTTGGATTTTGTCAATTGCCTTTTCTGCATCTATTGAGATGATCATGTGGTTTTTTTCCTTCAATTTGTTAATGTGGTGTATTACATTGATTGATTTTCTTATGTTGAACCAGCCTTGCATACCAAGAATAAATCCCACTTGGTCGTGATGTATAAGTCTTTTGATACACTGTTGGATTCAATTTGCAAGTGTTTTGTTGAGAATTTTTGCATCTATGTTCATTAGAGAGATTGGTCTGTAATTTTCTTTTCTTGTGGAACCTTTATCTGGCTTTGGTATTAGGGTGATGTTGGCTTCATAAAATGTGTTGGATAATTTTCCCTCCTCTTCAATTTTTTGGAAGAATTTAAACAGGATTGGTGTTAATTCTTTTAGAAATGCTTGGTAGAATTCACCTGTGAAGCCATCTGGTCCTGGACTTTTTTTTGCTAGGAGATTTTTGATGATGAATTCCATCTCCTTAATTGTGATTGGTTTGTTAAGTTCTTGTATTTCTTGTAGTGTCAGTGTAGGTTGGTTGTGCGTTTCTAGAAATTTGTCCATTTCATCTAGGTTGTCTAATTTGTTGGCATATAATTTCTCATAATATCCTCTTATGATTCTTTTTATTTCTGTGAGGTCATTTGTAACTTCCCCCCTTTCATTTCTGATCGTATTTATTTGCATCTTCTCTCTTTTTTTCTTTGTTAGTCTAGCAAGGGGTTCGTCAATTTTATTGATCTTCTCAAAGAACCAGCTTTTGGTTTTGTTGATTTTCTCTATTTTCTGTTCTCATTTTCATTTATTTCTGTTCTAATCTTTATTATTTCTTTCCTTCTTTTTGCTTTGGGATTGGTTTGCTGTTCTTTTTCTAATTTCTCAAGTTGTTCAGTTAAATCTTTGAGTTTAGCTCTTTCTTGTTTTTTAATATAGGTATTTAGGGCTATAAATTTCCCTCTCAAGACTGCCTTTGCTGTATCCCATAAGTTTTGATACGTTGTGTTCTTATTTTCATTTGTCTCAACATAGTTACTGATTTCACTTGCAATTTCTTCTTTGACCACCGAATGTTTAGGAGTGTGTTGTTCAGTCTCCACACATTTGCAAATTTACTTTTTTCCTGTCTGTTATTGATTTCTAGTTTCATTCCATTATGATCTGAGAAGGTGCTTTGTATAATTTCAATCTTTTTATATTTATTGAGAGCTGTATTGTGACCTAACATGTGGTCTACCCTGGAGAAAGATCCATGGGCACTTGAGAAGAATGTATAACCTGCTGAGTTTGGATGCAGTGTTCTGTATATGTCTATTAGGTCTAACTTGTTTATCATATTGTTCAAGTTCTCTGTTTCCTTGTTGGTCTTCTGTCTACTTGTTCTATCTAATGATGTGAGAGGGGTGTTGAAGTTTCCGACGATTATTGTAGGAATGTCTATTTTGCCAGAGTTTTGTTTCATATATTTTGGGGCATCCTGGTTAGGTGTGTAGATATTTATGACTGTTATATCTTCCTGGAGGATCGGCCCTTTTATTAATATATAATGGCCTTCCATATCTCTTATCACTTTTTTGCATTTGAAGTCTGTTTTGTCTGATATTGGTGTAGCTACCTCTGCTCTTTTCTGTTTACCATTCACATGGAGTATCTTTTTCCAACCTTTCACTTTCAGCTGGTTTGTATCCCTGGGTCTGAGGTGAGTTTCTTGTAAGCAGCATATGGATGGTTCATGTTTTTTTATCCATTCTGTCAGCCTGTATCTTTTGATTGGGGAATTTAATCCATTCACATTCAATGATATTACTGAAAATGCACTATTTATTTTCTCCATTGTATTCTTTGGTTTCCATATGTCATCTTATTTTTGTCTCTCTTTTTACTCTTTTGTTTATCCTTTCTGCTTTTCTTTCTTCTATACTCTCCTCCAAGCCTCTCTCTCCTGTCTTTTTCTTTCAGGTTCTAAGGCTTCCTTTAATATTTCCTGCAAAGCTGGATTCTTTTTTGCAAACTCTCTTAGTTTCTGTTTGTTTGTGAATACTTTATACTCACCTTCATATTTGAAGGACAGTTTTGCTGGGTAAAGAATTCTCGCCTGGCAGTTTTTCTCTTTCAGTTTCCTAATTGTATCATATCAGTCTTCTCACCTCCATGGTTTCTGAAGAGAAATCTACACTAAGTATTACTGGACGTCCTTTGTACGTGATCGTTTGTTTCTGTCTTGCTGCTCTGAGAATTTTCTCTTTATCTTTTACATTTGACATTCTGAATAGTAGGTGTCTTGGCGTAGGTCTATTTGGATTTATTCTCATTGGGGTACGGTGTGCTTCTTGGACATGTAAGTTCATTTCTTTCGTGAGAGTTGGGAAATTTTCAGCTATTATTTCCTCAAATACTCTTTCTGCCCCTTTTCCTTTCTCTTCCCCTTCTGGAACTCCCATGACACGTATGTTGTTGCATTTTGTGTTGTCATTCAACTCTGAGCCCCTGCTCAATTTTTTCCATTCTTTTCTCTCTCTGTTCTTTTCTCTCTTCAATTTTAGCTCTTCTGTCTTTGGTATCACTTATTCTTTCTTCTGTCACTTCGAATCTGCTGTTGTATGCCTCACATGTGTTTTTGACTTCACCTATTGCGTCTTTCATTCCCATGAACTCCGTTACTTTTTTGTTCCGGATTTCAAATTCTTTGCATTTGCTCAGTGTCTTCTTTTTTTTTTTTTTTTTTTTTTTTAAAGATTTTATTTATTTATCCATTTATCCCCCCCTTGCTGCTTGTGCTCGCCAGGTCAGCCAACCACACCGTGCGGGCGGGCCTGCCCCCACCAGGAGGCCCCGGGAACCGAACCCGGGGCCTCCCACATGGTAAACGGGAGCCCTACTGATTGAGCCACAGCCGCTTCCCGTTCAGTGTCTTCTTGATGTCATTTATCTCTTTAACTATATTGTCTTTCATCTCATTAATTTGATTTTGGAAATTTGTGCCCATCTCGCTGATTAGTTCTCTCAAATTCTTCATCTCTTCTGGGACTTTGATGTATTCCTTTTCTTGAGCCATGTCTTCTATTTTCTTAGTATGGCTTGTAATTTTTTGCTGGTTTTTAGGCATCTGGTTAGGTTGTATTTTACTTAGATGCTCTATCTCTTTCTGTGTTATAGGGTTTTAGTGGCAGGAGGCTGTGAGTTACCACGGCTCTTTGATTTTTGGCTCAACCTTGACTGTTAGGATTGTCCTGCTGGTTGCTCAAAACTGGGCACTGGACCCAGTAATTGGTTGTAGAGTCGTTTCCTAGGGCCGTAGGTAGGGAAGCTATAGAGGCCAGGAAAAGCCTCTCCTATTTATTTTTTAATTTTCTTATGTGCACTTCCTTGGTCTTCCAGGAGATGGCGTTCTTTGGCAGTTGTCAATTCAATGCCTGGTCGGAGTGTATTTGTTGTGACACAGACCAGTTCAGTGTCGTAGAGCTTCCTGTCTAGGGGCTAAGAGCCTTGTAATTCAAACTTTCTGAGAGACAGTTCTCCAGTCTTCTCTGGCAGCTCCCTCCCTTTTCCCAGCTAGGAAATATTTCCTCTCCCCTCCGAATCCTCAACAATCAGTCCCTGTTAGTAGCAGAGGATATTGGGAGGTTTGTATATCTTTAGCCCCTTGCAGGCTCCAAGGCAAACAATGGTGCAGCCCCACCCGGCCTGGAAGGGCTCTCGGGACAGGGCAGACCAAACCTGGGAGTCAAAAGCCGGGTCAGCCCCAGGCTCTCTCTCACCTCTCCTGTGGAGTCCTCAAAAATTAGTCCAGGCTAGAAGAGAGGGAGGTTACAAGGATCAGATTTCTCCAGTCCTTCCTAGGCTCCCAGGGCAAACCACCATGTAGAAGTGTCCGTAGGGCTCCGCAGACCAAATTTGCGGGTCAGAACTTGAGTCAGCCTAAGGCTGTGTCCCTCTCTCTCCCCTTTCCGGGAGTGGTAGATCCCTGGAGCCTCCTTTGTCTGTAGTTGCAGGCCCAGAGGAGTGTGGTGGCGGGTGCCGGCAGCAGCAGCCGCTGCTGGTTCCAACTCACGGTTCTGTTGTCGCGATTTCCCTCTTGTCCCTCTCTCCTCTGGGTTGGTGTGCAGCCTTCATCTGCTGTCCTAAACCCTAGAAGATCTATTTCGAGGCTGTTTCAGCCTGTTCTCTAGCTATTCTTATGGAGAAGAGATTCCCGTGTCTTACTAGTCCGCCGTCTTCCTGGAAGTATTCTATATATTCTTAAACACTATATTTAGTTCCTGTTTTTGAAATTTATGTGAATCAAATTGTACTGTTTATATTCTTTTGAGACGTGTTTCTGTTGCTAAAAGTTACATTTGTAAGATTCATCCATACTATTGTATGCAGATGTAGTTTGTTTATTCCATTGTATATATGAATATACTACGTTATTTTTCCATTCTACACTTGATGGACATTTGGGCTGTTTCCAATTTGGGGATATACAAATAGTGCTTCTATGGATGTTTTGTACATGTATTCGGGCGTCTGCATTTTTTTTTTTTTAGCGGTATCTTCCTAAGGGTGGAACTGCAGAAACACAGGATATTTTGTATTCAACTTCACTAGATCATGCCAAACTCTTTTCCAAAGTTTCTTATACTGATTTACATTTCCCTCAGGGTATGTTGTCAGTCTTTTAACTTTTGATAATCAGTATATAATGGTATCTCCTTGTATTTAATTGGCATTTTTGTTATAACAGATGAGGTTGAATACCTTTCATATGTTTAGTGGTCATTTGGATTTTTATCTTTGGTAAATGAAGTATGTGTTAAAAGTTTTTTATAAAATTTTCTCTTGCTTTTCAGGGGTTCTTTATATATTCTAGATACTGCTTCTTTATGAGTTATTTGTGTTGCAAAATCTTTCCTACTTTGTGGTTTGTCTTTTCACAGTATTTTTGAAATATTAAAATTTTAATATGTTCCAATATTTCAGTATTTTTCCTGTATGATTAGCACTTTTTGTATTTGTTTTAAAAAATTATTCTCTTTCCAGGTCATAAATGTAGTTGATATTTTCTTCTTAAATACTTTATAGATTTGCCTATTACATTTAGAATTCATTTCACTTGTTTTTGGCATACTTCTTTATATGGCTAGTCTCTTGTCTCAGAACTGTTTATTAAAATGACCATCTATTCCCTACTGCTTTGAAGGACCTTCTCTGTCATATATTACAGAGAATATGTCATTTTTGTCAATATATGCATGTGTCTATTTCTGGACTTTCTATTTTGTTATATAGGTCTTTCCTGTGCCATTGTACTCTCTCTTAATTACTCTACCTTTTTAAAAAGGTTTTGATATATACTATAAAATCCTTTTTTTTTTTTTAGAGATTTTTTTTTACTTTATTTTGTACATTTAATAATTGAAAATATAAACAATTAAAAACTAAAAAGTAAACACAGGTGAATAAATAATATATTTCTCAATTAAATGTAATGGATACATATAATTTTTTTTTTAATCAAACAATATGTTACACAATATATTTGGCTCATAGTAACAAATTAATACAGTATTTGTCCTTTTGTGTCTGGCTTGCTTTGCTCAACATAATGTCCTCCAGGTTCATCCATGTTGTCATATCTTCATTTCTTCTTACAGCTGCATAATATTCCATCATGTGAATAGACCACAGTTTGTTTATCCATTCGTCTGTTGATGGACACCTGGGTTGTTTCCAACTTTTAGCAATGGTGAATAATGTTGCTGTGAACATCGGTGTGCAGATGTCTGTTCATGTCACTGTTCTCATTTCTTCTGGGTATATACCCAGTATTGGTATTGCAGGGTCACGTGGCAAATCTATAATCAACTTCTTTAGGAACTGCCAAACAGTCCTCCATAGTGGTTGTACCATTCTGCAGTCCCACCAACAGTGAAGAAGTGTTCCTATCTCTCCACATCCTCTCTAACACTTGTAGTTCTCTGTCTTTTTAATAGTGGCCATTCTGATAGGTGTGGAATGATATCTCATTTTAGTTTTGATTTGCATTTCCCTAATCATGAGTGATGTTGAGCATTTCTTCATGTGTTTTTTTGCCATTTGTATTTCTTCTTTGGAGCAATGTCTATTCAAGTCTTTCACCGATTTTTTAATTGGGTCGTTTGTCTTTTAATTGTTGAGTTGTAACATCTCTTTATACATCCTGGATATTAAACCCTTATCAGATATGTGATTTCCAAATATTTTTTCCCATTGAGTCAGCTGCCTTTTCACCCTTCTGACAAAGTCCTGTGAGGTGAAAAAGTATTTAATTTTGAGGAGGTCCCATTTATCTGTTTTTTCTTTTGTTGCACGTGCTTTGGGTATAAGGTCCAAGAAACCACACCTACTACAAGGTCTTGAAGATGTTTCCCTACATTTTCTTCTAGTAGTTTTATGGTCCTGGCTTTTATATTTAGATCTTTGATCCATTTTGAGTTGATTCTTGTATAGGGGATGAGATAGGTGTCCTCTTTATCCTTAAATATTTCAGCATACATCTATGAATAAAGACATTTCCTAACTGAGAAATACCATTATCAATTTAAAAAATTAACAATAACTTCATAATATCATCTAATATTCAGCCTAAATTCAAACTTCCTCAACTGCTCTAAAAATATCATTGTCTGATCCAGGGTCTAATCAAGATTGATGCATTATGCTTGATTGTTGACATCTTTAATCTCTTTAACTCTAGAATAGTCCCCCTGCCTTTTTGTTTTATTTTATAACAATGTCTTTTTGGAAGAGTCTAAGCCAGTTGTATTGTGCAATCTTCCACATCTTTATCTAATTGTTTTCTTGTGGCATTGTCTAACCTGTTCTAATACTATAAACTGGAAGTTAAACCTAGCATTACAGTTGAGTTGTCTTTTTATAGTTTTATCGAGGAATTCTTTACAAAACTGTGCAACCACTGCCAAACCCAATTTTAGTACATTTTTGTTACACCCCAAATATAAAATACATATTTTACATTTCCACCAGAAATGCATGTGTTACAGTTTCTCTACATTCTCACCAACAAATTTTTGTCTGTCTTTTTTTTTTTATTATTATTGAATTGTAAGAGTTCTTTGTATATTATGAATACCAGTCTTATATCAGCTTTGCAAATATTTTCTGAAAGTCTGTTTTCTTAATGGTGTCTTTGAAGCACAAGTTTGTAATTTAGATGAAGTCCAATCATTTTTTTTCTTTTATGAATCATACTATCCCTAAACTGAGGTTATGAAGATTCTATGTTATCTTCAAAAAATTTTTTATTCATAAGGGATAGTAATCTGTAGGGTTTTTTTTTTTTGTTTGTTTGTTTTGTTTTTAAATCAGGGTAATACTGGCCTTACAGAAGGAGTGGAAAGAGTTCCATCGTCTTTTATGTCTGGAAGAGTTTATGAAGGATTAGTATTTTTCCTTAAATTCTTGGTACAATTCACTAGTGATGCCATCTGGGCCTGGGCTATTTATTTATTTATTTATTTATTTATTTATGGGCTTTTATTTATGTGAGGATTTTATTGTATTTATTTATTTTATTTTATATATTATTTTTTAGGCGGTACAGGGGATTGAACCCAGGACCTCATACATGGTAAGCAGGTGCTCAGTCACTGAGCCACATTGGCTTCTGTGTCTTATAATTAATAATAATATAATTACAATAATAATATAATTATAATTAATAGTTTCTATTATTAGGTCTATTCAGAGTTTTGATTTCTTAAGTCTGTTTTGGTAACTTGTGTTTTTCTAGTAATTTATCCATTGCATCTAAATTGTCTCATTTATTGGCATAAAGCTGTTCATAGTATTTCCTTCTAAATTTTTTTTTTTAACTAATGAGAAATTGGTAATGATGACCTAGCTTTTGATTATTTGCATCTTTCCATTTTGTCACTTTTTTTGGATCTTTTCAAAAATCATTGAGGGAAACGGATGTGGCTCAAGCAATTGGGCTCCCATCTACCATTTAGGAGGCCCCAGGATTCTATTCCTGGGGCCTCCTGGTGAAAGGCAAGCTGGTCTGCGCAGTGAGCTGGCTTCAGCAGAGAGCTGGCCCACGCAGAGGCTGGTCCACATGGAGTGCTGGCCTGTGCAGAGAGTGGGCGCAACAAGATGATGCAACAAAAAGAGACACACAGGAGAGACAATAAGAGACGCAGCAGACCAGGGAGCTCAGGCGGCGCAAGAGATTGAGCGCCTCTCTCCCACTCTGGAAGGTCCCAGGATGGGTTCCCAGTGCTGCCTAAAGAGAGGACAAGCAGACACAGAAGAACACACAGAGCAGACGGCGAGCACAAAAACAATGGGTGGGTGGGGGGAGCGGCAGAAATTTAAAATCTTTTTTTAAAAATCTTTGATTTTTCTTTACTGTTTTTCAGTTTTCTACCTTTGATGTCTATTCGAATGTTATTTTCTTCCTTCTGTTTGCTTTGTGTTTAGTTGGCTTTTTTAATTTGAGGTGGAAACTTGGTTTTTCTTTTCTACAATAGACTTATTAAACTTATGCATTCCCCTTTAAGCACTCTTTAGATGGCTCCCATATGTTTAACAAGTTGTGTTTTTGTTTGTTCCAGTTAAAAATATTTTCTAATTTTCTCTGTGATTTCTTCTTTGACCCATGAGTTACTTAGAAATATGTTGTTTAGTTTCCAAATATTTGTGGGTTTCCCAGGTCTCTGTTGTTGATTTCAAATTTAATTCTGTTGCCATTTAAATTTAATGAGACTTGTTTTATGGTATAGAATATGGTTTCTCTTGGAGAATATCCCATGTACACTTGAAAAGAATGTGTGATTTGTTTTTTGGGGGTAGAATGTTCAATAAATGTCAGGTCAAGTTAGTTGGTAGTGTTCAAGTCTCCTATATTTTTGCTGATTTTCTTGATAGTCCTATCAGTTACTGAGAGTAGGGTATTGAAATCTCAAATCTCTACCTGCTGTTGTTGAATTGTCAATCTCTTCGGTTCCTTTAGTCTTTGCTTCATATATTTTGGGACTCTTGTTAGTGTGTAAATGTTTATAATTTTTTATCTTGCTGGTGAATTTACCCCATTATCATTTTAAAATGTCCCTCTTTGTCTCTAGTAACATTTTTTTTCATCTTAAAGTCTGTTTTGTCTGATATTAGTACAGCCACTTCAGCTCTCTTATGGTTACTGTCTGCACGGTATATATCTTTGAACTTATTTGTGTCTTTAAATCTAACACACAGCATACATCTCTTATACATAACATCAAGTTGGATCTTTATGCTTTTCTATGCAGTCTGACAAATTTCTGCCTTTTAATCAGGTAATTAATCTATTTGCATTTTATGCCATTATTGATAATGCTGGATTTATACCTACCATTTTTTGCTTTTTGTTTTCAACATGTCTCATATCTTTTTTGTTCCTCTTTTCCTCCTTTACTGCCTTTGTGTTCAATAGATATTTTATAGCATACCATTTTAATTTCTTAGTTCTTACTATTACTTTTTTGGTGTTATTTTCTTAGTGGTTAGGGCTACAAAATATATCTTAATTTTTCACAGTCTATTTCAGATTAGTATTAACTTAATTCCAGTAAAATATAAAAACTTTGCTCTAATATAGCTCCATTTCCTTCCCTTCTGTTATTATCACATATATTACATCTTATATATTATAGCCCCTCAGTATGGTTTTATAATTATTCTGTTTCTTGAAATTGTCTTTCATATCAGTTAAGCAAAGAGAAAACATATATTTATTCTTTTATATTTATCTTTGTAATTACTTTTACCATTTATCTTTTCATGTGGATTTGAGTTTCCATCAGGTGTTATTTCTGTTCAGCTTGGAGGACTTCCTTTACTATTTCTTGCATGGCATGTCTGCTGGCAACAAATTCTCTCATTTATTTCAGATTATCATTATTTCATCTTTATTTTTGAAGGATAATTATGCTTGATATAGAATTCTTGGTGTTTTTCCTTTCAGCATTTTTTTTTTTTTTAAGATTTATTCCCCACCCCCACCCCCCGTTGTTTTTGGGTTTCCTGTGTCCATTTGCTCTGTGTTCTTCTTGTCTGCTTGTCTTCTCTTTAGGCAGCACCAGGAACCAATCCTGGGACCTTCTGGAGTAGGAGAGAGGCACTCAATCTCTTGCGCCACCTCAGCTCCCTAGTGTGCCGCGTCTCTTATTGTCTCTCCTTTGTGTCTCTTTTTGTGACATCATCTCATTGCGCCAGCTCTCCACTTAGGCAGCACTCCATGCGGGCCAGCACTTGTGTGGGGCAGCTTGCCTTTACCAGGAGGCCCCGGGAATTGAACCCTGGACCTCCTAAATGGCAGATGGGAGCCCAATTACTTGAGCCACATCTGTTTCCCTCTTTCAGCACTTTGAATATGTCATTCTCCTGACTTCTGGTCTCCATCTTTCTGATGATGTCAGCTATTAATCATATTTGGTTACCTTGTACATGATGAGCCATTTTTCTCTTAATTTCAAGATTTTCTCATATATGTCTAAGTGTGGATTGCTTTGTGCTTATTCTATTTGGATTTTGTTGATGTTCTTGGATGTGTATAATGATTTTTATCATGGGAAGGTTTTTGGCCAGTATGTATTCAAATACTTTTTCTGCACCTTTTGCTTTCTCCATTTCTTCTCAGACTCCGATTGTGCCTGCGTTGGTATGTCTGATGGTATCCTGCAAGGCTCTGTTCATTTTTCTTCATTCTTTTTTTCTATCAGTTCTAAAGGTTTTCAGGTTTTTTTTTTTTTAATTCCTTCTTGCATTCATTTTGTTAAATTTCAAGTTTTCCAGGAATTTTTTTCATTTCATATAGGTTTTTTGTTTTGTTTTGTTTTGTTTTTTTAAGGTACCATGAATTGAATCTGGGACCTCATACATGGGAAGCAGGTGCTCAACCACCGAGCTACAACTACTCCCTTTATCTAGATTTTAAAATATATTTGCTAAGTTTTCTGAGTTTTTATTTTTTAATGTCTAGAGCATCTGATATTCCCTATTTTTTCATTTGTGATATTATGATTTTTGTATTCTAATGATTCTTTCTAGAGGTTTTCAATTTTATTAGTTTTTACTGAGTTGACTTGATTTAGTTGATCCTTTTATTTCTATTTCATTAATTTCTGCTCTTCTCTGTTTTCTTCCTTCTATTTACTTCAGTATATTTTGCTTGCTTTTTTTTTTTTATTTATTTATTTTTAAAATATTTTTTAAAGATACTTCAATTACATAAATGTTACATAAAAAATATAGGGGATTCCCATATGTCCCATTCTCTACCCTTCCCACATTTTCCCACATTAACAACATCCTTCCTTAGTGTGGTACATTTGTTACAACTGATGAACACATTTTGGAGCATTGCCACTAAGCATGGATTATAGTTTACATTGTAGTTTACATTCTCTCCTGCACAATTTTCTAAGTTATGACAAGATATACAATGGCTTGTATCTGTCATTGCAATGTCATTCAGGACAATTCCCAAGTCCCGAAAATGCCCCCATATTACATTGTTATTTCTGTTACAGAGAGCTGGAAATTCTTCTTTATAATTTCCTTTAAGAACTCTTTTCTATTCACTTTGAGCTAGAAATGTTAGAAACTGAGAGAAGGGACTCTATAATTGATGAAAAACACCAACCTAAATTAAGTGGCTTATTCTTAAAATATTCACAAAAATAATTGTTAGCTCACAAATTCTTAGCTTTCTTTCCTTATTATAAGCATTTAGGTGAAAATTTCCCTCCAGATACCGTTTTAACTGTATTCACAAGTTTTGATATGTAAAATTAAGTTGTTCAGGTCAAAACTAGTTTTCATTAGTTTCTTCTTGGACTCATGGGTTAGTTAGTAATGTGTTTCTTCATTTCCAAATTTATTGTTTTTGTTACTGACGTCTAGCATAATTGCACTGGGGTCGGAGAACATGCTCTCTGTGATTACAATCCCTTTAAATGTGTTGTTAATTGCTTTTGGACCAGTATATGGTCATTTTTTGTAAACATTTGATGTATACTTATAAAAATTTGTATTCTGCTGTTGATGAATGCTGTGTCTGTATGTGCATGTACATACATTCACTCCCATACCATGCATATCTGGTCATGGTAATTGATTTATTTAAATTTTCTATATTCTTACTGATTTTTTGTCTTCTTGTTCTATCAATTACTGAAAGAAGCATGTTAATCTCCTATGATAATTTTGAATTTTTCTATTTTTCTTTGTAGTTCTGCCAGTGTTTGTTTTGTATATTTTAAAGTTATGCATTTCATTGCATCAAAATTTAAAATTGTTAGAGCTTTTTGGTAAGCTAAATTTTTTTGTCATCATGAAGTGCCTTTTTATCTCTAACAATGCTTTTTGTCTCAGAATATATTTTCCTGGATATCAGTATAGCTACACCAGCTTTTTTGGGGGGTTAGTATTTACAAGATATATTTTCCCCATCCTCTTATTTTCAAATTTTCTATAGTTTTACATATGTATTTAAAAGCTGCATATGGTTGGATTAAAAAAAAATACACCAATCTGAAAATCATTACCTTTCTGCTAGTGATTTAATTATTGATGTGTAGTATTTGTATTGAAGTCTAATTTATCTTGTGATTTCCCTTTGTCCCACCTCTTTTATATTTATTTTTCTTTGTTTCTTCTCCATTATTTCCATTCTTTTTCCCTGTTATAGTTTGGAGTTTATATACTTTGTTTTTTATAATTTTAGTGAATCTATAATATCCATACTTAATTTTCCAAAACTTTGGTTGAATACCTTTACCTGATCCTGTCAACACAAGGCATTTGGTATACTTACAGACTTCGTATTAGCCCTCAGTGCAAAAGCTGCTTAGTTTCTCAGCTTACCTCTCTGGGTTCTGGCTTTTCCTTAGATTGTTGAATCATAATTTTTTACTGTATTGCCAGCTCTTCAGTACTTTGTAGGTTTTTAAAATTCCAGCATTTTCAGTTTTCAGTGTTGATACAAATAACCTAGCCTGCCATATACCTAGGAATAAAGTCCCTCGTTTGTGTGCTTTCTGTGAATTGCTTGTTTTATCTTGTTTTTAATTTTAATTAAGGTGTTATAATTTTTCTTTATTTTTAGACACTCTGTGTGTTCTGGATAGTAACCCTTAGAACATTTGCTGCAAATATTTCTCCCAATGCTATTCTGTCCATTTACCTTTTAAAATAATGTATATCATTAGATAGAAGTTTTTCATTTTCTGACTATTAAATCTGCCACTTTTCTCTTTTATGGCCTCTAATCTTGTGTCATACTTGGAAAACATTCCAAACCACAACATTAAAAAAAAAAAAAAACCTCTATATTTTCTTATATTAGAATTAGTTTTAGTTCTTATATTTACCCATGTCATCTCAAATTTATATTTGCATGTGATATAAGAAAGGACATTACTTTTTTTGAAAAGCAGTCAGTTGTCCTCTATCATGTATCCAATAATGTATCTTTCTCACTGATTTGAAATGCCATCTTTATCATAAAATTCTGAAATATATATGGACCTATTTTTGCCCTTTCCATTCTGTTCCATTGAGCTATTTGTTATTATTGTACCAGTATCACAAGGTTGGATTACTATTGCTTTAAAATATGCAAGAGCATTTGGACCATCATGTCCCTCTTTAATGTTCATTTCCAAAATTATCTTTTTTTTTTTTAGGAGGTACCAGGGACTGAGCCCAGTCAAAATTATCTTGATACTTCTTCTGTCATTTCTCTTCCATATGAGCTTTAGAACCAACATGTTTTAGAACCAACGAGTTCTATTTAAAAATCCTATTGGAAGATTGGAAATTTGTTGATTATATAGATTAATTTTGGAAGATTTACTGACATCTTTATAAAACTGAGTCTTTCCATCTCAGGACTGTCCATTGTTTAGATTTCTTTAATGTCCTTGCTATGGGATTGAATCATGTCTCCCACAAAAAGTATGTTCATGTCCAAACTCTGGGTCTTGTGGGAGTGGACTCATTGCAAATAAGATCTCTTGAAGATGTTCCCTCTGTTAAATGTGGCCTAAATGAATCAGGCTGGGCTTTAATCTGGATTACTAGAGTTCTTTGTAAGCAGAATGAAATTTAGACAGTGAGAGAGAAGCCATGGGGAGGAGCTAAAAGCCAGAAGTCAACAGAACTTGGAAGAGAAAGGAGAAGATGCCACCATGTGCATTGCCATGTGTAAGCAAAGAACTCCAAAGATTACCAGCCAGCCAGAGAGATACCAACCCTGGGAGGAAGCAAGCCTTCTAGCCTCTGAAACCGTGAGCCAATAATTTCCTCTTGCTTAGCCAACCCACTGTATGATATTTGTCTTAGCAGCTGAGAAGCTAAAATAGTCCTTCAGTAATCTTTTATATTCTTTCTTAAGTTTTACACATTTCTTTCACTAGTTTTTAGCTTAGCTATAAACATTTTCATTCCTAATGTAAACAGAATTATTACCTATTATATTTTCCAAGTAATGTTGCATATTGGAAAGCTATTGATTTTTGTATGTTGGTATATTCAGTCATCTTAAGAACTCTTATTTGTTGTAATGATTTTCAGTTGTCTTGGCTTTTTCTCAGTTAAAATTATATGTGTAAAGAGGCAAAATTTTGTGTCCTTTTCAATATTTACTAATATATTATTTTCTTATCTTAGTGCAGAAGCTTGGATCTCCAATGTTGAAATAGTAAGAATGATATCAAGTTCCCTCACATTTTCTCTGGCATTAGTGAGACTAATTCTAACACCTTACCCTTAAGCGTGACAGTTGCTATAGTTTTCTGATAGTCCTCATTGCAAGTTTTCTATTAGTACTAGTTTATTTTGTTTTGTTTTTCAAAACCAGAAATAGATATTAAATTTTACCAAGTGCTTTTCTTGGAGCTAGTGAGATGATCATAAGATTTTTTTCTTTAATTTCTTAATGTGATTAATAATATGGCTAGATTTCCTAATACTGAAGCACTTTTTAAAATCTTAGGATAAACCCTGCTTGGCTATAGTATCTTAATCCTTTTAAGTATTATATTCAACTTTTGCATTTATGTCCATTCATAAATGAGATTGGCTTATTTTTGTTTGGATTTTGTGCTGTCTCCATCTGGTTTGGTGTTTACGTTTCCCATCTTTTCATAGTTTCTGGAGTATCTGTTAATTGAAGCTTTATAAATTGTGCCTTTAAACTGCTGCTGGGTTCTTATGTCTTCTTAGGGAGTATTCTGATTATTATTATTATTATTTTATTTTTATTTTTTTGAGGTACTGGGACCGGAGATTGAACCCAGGACCTCGTATGTGAGAAGCCAGCACTAAACTCTAAGCTACACTGGCTCCCCCGAGTTGGTTTTTTCATTTGTTTGTCTTGTTTTTAGGAGGTACTAGTGAGTGAACCCAGGACCTCATACATGGGAAGCAGGCGCTCAGCCACTTGAGCTACATCTGCTCCCTCTGTTAGATTTATTTTTTTTTATTATTGGTTTATTTAAGTTCTCTACTTCTTAAATTAACTTCTATAATTTATATTTTCCTTAAAATATATTTTTTATTGTATCAAGATCTTCATGTTTATTAACAAAGTTATAGACTGTATTGGCTGACATTTTAACTTGTGGAAAAATTCAAACATATAAATAGTAGAACAGTGTACTAAATTCCCATTTACCTGTCAACAGCTTCAACAGTTATCAACTCATGGCCAATCCTGTTTCAACTATACTTCACCCACTTTTCTCCTAACCTCACTGGATCATTTTGAAACAAACTCCAGACATCATATCATCTAGAAATATATCCATTTGGAGATCTAGATAGTAGGTACTCTTTTTAAGCAACACGAACACAACACCACTTCCCCAATTATCATATACATACACATACATGCAAGGTTTGTTTGAATCAAGATTCAAATAAGGTCCATGCATGGGATTGTTGATATGCCTCTTCTGTTTTTAATTTCTAGGTTCCCTCTCCCTTTCTTTTTCTTTCTGCAGATAGCTGAAGACACCAGCTTGTTTGTCCTGTACAGTTTCCCACATTCTGGATTTTGATGATTGCATCCATGTTAGTATCTTTTAGCTTGTTCTTCTCTTTCCTCAAATTTTGTGTATGTATATTGGTGGTTAAGTTTAGAGGCTTGGGGGGCGGATATGGCTCAACTGGTTGGGCGTCCGTCTCCCATATGGAGGGACCTGGGTTCGATCCCCGGGACCTCCTGGTAAAAAAAAAAAAAAGTTTAGAGGCCTGATAGATTTAGGATCAACTTTTCTGTCAAGAATGCTTCATGGGTGTGGTGTGCATGTATGCAAAAGGAGGCACACAATAATATCTCTTCATAATATTAGCAGTTATGATTATTACATTCAACCATTATTTCATTAGGAATTGCAAAATGGTGGTATTCTAATTTTATTATATTATATTATTATTAGCTGGAATACTTTTATAAAGAGAAACACCAATCACTTGGTTATCCAAAGGTGAAAAAGCATGAAAAATGCTTCTTTTTCATTACTTATAAATTCAAAATATTAATTTATTTCCCCAGCATCTTCCAGAGGTGGCCAATGAGGGGTGTTTTTTAAGTTCGTTTTTTTAACTTTTTATTTTAAAATACTTATAGGACAGGTAGAAAAATAATACACATCCATACAGATATCCTTACCCCTCCAGATCCACCAATTTTAACATTTTGCCACATTTGCCATACCATTCTAGGTCAATCCATATATCTATCCATCAGTTCATTTTTCTGAACACTTGACTCTTTGAGGTACTGGGACCAGGGATGAACCCAGGACAGCATATGCATGATGTACACATCATGCTCCTTGAACACTGAATACTGCCACATACATTTCCTAAGAGCAAGGATATTCACTTATGTAACCACCTTAAGTACAATTATCAAGTTCAAGAAATTTAACATTTGATATAAAGATTACAGTCTACATTCCAATTGTAATCTTCGTATCAAATGTTAAATTTCTTGAACTTGATAACTGTACTTTTGAGCCTTTCCTCCTCCCTTATTAGATCCCATCCAGGATCACGTATTGAATTTCATTGCATTCTCTTTAGTTGCTTTCTTATTTTTTAATTGTGGGAACATACAAACAACATAAACTTTCCCATCTCAATCACTCCCAAGCATTACTATTCAAGGGGATTAACTACATTCACAATATTGGGATACTCTCACCACCTTCCATTACTAAAACTTTCTCATCTCCACAAACAGAAAACCTACACCCATTATGTATTAACTCCTCATTCCCCCTGTCACTGGCAACCTGTACTCTACTTTCTGTGTCTATATCCTTGCATATCCTAATATTTTCTTTGTAGCTACCATGGGGCTTAAATGTAACATCCTAAATCTTTAACAATCTTATTTGCTCTCATATTATAATTTTTTATTTTCTCTTTACCCTGAGTTATTCGGAAGGGTATTTACAAACTTTCTGTCAAGGCTCGCATTTTTATTTTCAAATTTTAATCTACTGTGGTTAGAAAATGTACCCACATCCAATCCTGTTGAGATATTCCAATATTTTGGATCAATAATTTCTTTAAAAAACAGTATACATTAAGTTATCTAAAGTTTTCCCAGTTTATCACCATTGTTTTTTTTTTTTAACCTCATGCCTTCCCATTTCTTGGGTCAATTTGTTGTATTTCCAGACTATATTCTTGAATAATTCATTCAGAAAGGTCCATGGATGACAATCTTTGAGTTCTTTCATACCTGAAAGTGTCTATTTTTTACTCGGTAGCTATAGAATTCTTGGTTCAAAGTCAATCACTCTTAGGACTGTGGAGACAATGCAGCATTGTCTTGAGACAAAATTGCTACTAGAAGCTTGATGAAAATAGTGTTAACTTGTACATAGTCTGTTTTTTGGCCCCTGGATTTTACCTCTATCATCAATATTTAAAATTTTGCCTCTGTACTCCTTTTTAAAATCTAGTTCTGTGCTTAGTGAAAAAGGGCCCTTTGAATCAAAAGATTTTTGTCATTTCAGCTCTAAGAAATCTATATTTTTCTCCCTACACTCCATTTTTTAATCTCCTTTCTGTTAGATATTGGAATTGCTGGACCAATCCCAGTTTCCTTTAGCTTTTTCATCTAAGGATGGATATTTTCTCCATGTATACTTCTAGGTTGAGTGATGGAGTAATTGGAGACTCTCCTTGTAATCTTCCAGCTCACAGGTTTCCTCTTCAACTGTATCGACTCTTCCTATTCAGCTCATTTGTTTTGCCCTTTTTAAAATTTTTATTTAAGTTTAACAATGATAATTTCAATATGTAATATTAATTGGTTCTGTTTTAATAATCTGTACTTATTTCATGGCTATTGTTTCCTTTTCAATGCCTTTGGAATAGTAAATACACTTATTTGATGTCTTCCATCTGCCCTTAAGATTTGTGTAGGTTTTTGTTTGTGGCTTTTCATATTATTGATTCTTCTAATGTGTTGGTGTGTTTCTTATTGGTAATTTGCTGAGTTGCTCATGTTTGTATTTCAAGAGCCTTGTTCATCAAAACCTGTGATGGAAGGGGTGGGGCTGTGCTAACGGTAGGGGATATGCCAATATTTTGCATGTGGGAATAGTCAAGCTTAAGCAAGTATCTGGGGCATCCCCCTGCTTTTCCAGTTCCGATGGCTTCACGCACTGTTACGTTATAGGCTAGGTATAGATGTCTTTTCCTTACACTTAGCTCATAATTGGGGGATTGGACTTGCTTAGCTATTCTGAATCAGCCCTCTAATGACTCACCCTGCATAGGACACCAGGAGCCCTCCTGCTGTTTCTATATGTTGACTCTACAACTCATTCGTACCTTTGCAGGAGTCTTTTGCCTTTTTTGGATTGTGAATGTTGCTTGTGTTATTTGCGTATAGCTCTGATCCCATCAGCTTTCTATCTTTCTGGCATTGCTCAAACAGGCCTCTTTTTTCAGTGCTCTAATTTTTCTTCTGTTTTAGTATTTTATCGGATTTTAAGGGATTTAGAGTTAAGAAGGATAGTAGATGCTTTTGTATGCCATCTTGATCCAATCTACTAATACCACTTTAAACAAAGCAACCCTCTGTAATCTTTCTTCTGATCTAGTTGTTAATTTCCTTTAAAAGGACTAGTGTTGGAGTGGCTCCTGGGATGTCCCTGTCCTTACAAAATGCACCATACTACTAGCCATTCTCAGAAAATGCTTACAAGGTTTTGTTGAAATATCAGCTTTTTTTCCTCTGCCTTCTCACATGCAAGATTTTGATAAACCTATCAATATTTAAAAAGCAAGTCCTAGCAGTGAATATTTTTAATAGTATTCAGTGAAAAACAGCTGCATTGAAAAGATAACTGACAAGGTGCTAGCTTCAGCAGCACATATACTAAAATTGGAACTATACAGAGAAGATTAGCATGGCCCCTGTACAAGGACAACAGGCAAATTAGTGAAGCGTTCCTTATTTTTACTCACTAATCGGATCCAACAACACATTAAAAGAATTATTCATCATGATCAAGTGGGTTTTATCCCAGGCATGCAAGGGTGGTTCAACACAAGAAAATCAATCAGTGTAAAACACCACAATAATAAATCAAAGAAGAAAAAACACATGATCATCTCGTTTGACACAGAAAAGGCATTTGACAAAATCCAGCATCCTTTCTTGATAAATACACTCCAAAAGATAGGAATTGAAGGAAACTTTCTCAACATGATAAAGGGCATATATGAAAAACACACAGCTAACACTGTACTCAATGGTGAAAGATTGAAAGCTTTCCTGCTGAGATTGGGAACAAGACAAGGATGCCCACTATCACCACTGTTGTTCAATATAGTGTTAGAGGTGCTAGCTTGAACAAGAAAACTAAAAGGCATCCAAATTGGAAAGGAAAAAGTGAAACTTTTGCTCTTCGCAGATGATCCTAGACCTAGAAAGTCGCTAACAAATCTACTAGAGCTAATAAACGAATTCAGCAGAGTGGCAGGATACAAGATTAATATGCAAAAATCATTAGTGTTTCTATACACTAGTAATGAGCAATTTGAGGAGGAAGTCAGAAAAAATTCCATTTACAATAGTGACTAAAAGGGAGCAGGGGTAGCTTAGTGACTGAGCACCTTCGTCCCATATACAAGGTCCTGGGTTCAATCCCTGGTACCTCAAACAAAAACAAAAACAACAGTGACTAAAAAAATAAAATATTTAAGAATAAACTTAACCAAGGACATAAAACACTTGTATTCAGAAAACTATAATGCATTACTGAAAGAAATAAAAAAAGACCTAAATAAATGGAAGAATATTCTGTGCTCATGGATTGGAAGACTAAATATTGTTAAGATGTCAGTTCTACCCAAATCCCCACAAAATCCAACAGCCTTTTAAAAAAGAAACAGAAAAGCCAATTATCACCTTTAATTGGAAAGATAAGGGGCCCCCATTATAGCCAGAAACATCTTAAAAGGGAAGAACAAAGTTGAAGGACTCTCACTTCCGAACTTTAAATCATATTACCTAGCTACAGTGGTAAAAACAGCATGGTACTGGCATAAAAAAACAGGACCTCTATCTCACACCTTACACAAAAATTAACTCAAAATGGATCAAGGACCTAAATATAAAAGCTAGATCCATAACACCCCTAGAAGAAAATGTAGGGAAAAATCTTCAAGACCTGGTGGTAGGTGGTAGTTTCTTAAACCTTACATTGAAAGCATGAGCAGCTAAAGGAAAAATGGATAAATGGGATCTCCTCAAACTTAAACACTTTTGTGATTCAAAGGACTTGTCAAGGCAGCCTACTCAATGGGAGAAAATAATTGGAAACCACATATCTAATAAGGGTTTGATTTCCATGTTATATAAAGAGATCGTATAACTCAACAATGAAAGAGCAAGCAATCCAATTAAAAAATGGGCAAAAGACTTGGACATTTCTCCAAAGAAGAAATACAAATGGCAAAGAAGCACATGAAAAAAATGTTCAGTATCACTAGCTATTAGGGAAATGCAAAATTACAGTAAGACATCATCTCGGAAAGCGGATGTGGCTCAAGTGATTGGGCTCCCTTCTACCATATGGGAGGTCCAGGGTTTGATTCTTGGGGCCTCCTGGTGAAAAGCAAGCCGGCCCACGCAGTGAGCTGCCCTGAGTAGAGAGATGGCCCACGCGGAGTGCTGGTCTGTGCAGGAGTGCTGGCACAGCAAGATGATGCAACAAAAAGTGACACAGAAGAGAGAGAATGAGAGATGCAGCAAATCAGGGAGCTGAGGTGGCGCAAGAAATTAAGCAGCCTCTCTCCACTCCGGAAGGTCCCAGAATTGGTTCCCAGTGCCACCTAAAGAGAAAACAAGCAGACACAGAAGAACACACAGAGAGCAGACGGTGAGCGCAAAACGGGGGGGTGGGGGGGATAAATAAATAAAAAATAAACCATCTCATAGGAAGGCCATTAAAAAAATAAAAAAACAACAAGTGCTGGAGAGGATGTGGAGAAGTAGGAACAGCCCTTCATTGTTGGTGGGAATGTAGAATAGTGCAGCCTCTGTAGAATACAGTTTGGCAGTTCCTTAGGAAGCTAAACATAGAACTGTTGTATGATCTAGCAATCCCTCCACTAGGAATATATCCAGAAGAACTGAAAACAGTGATGCGAACAGACATTTGCACACTGATGTTCAAAGCTGCATTAGTCACAATTGCCAAAAGATGGAAACAACACAAGTGACCATCAACCAATGAATGGATAAACAAAATGTAGTACATACATACATACAATGAAATACTTGCTACTGTGAGAAGACATGAAATTGGGACACGTATGTTAACAAGGATGAACCTTGAGGACATTATACTAAGTGAAATAAGCCAGACACAAAAGGACAAATATTTTATGATCTCAACTAATATGAACCAAATATGACAAACTCATGGAGCTAAGACCTAGCGTATAGGTTACTAGGAGATGGGCTGAGAAAGGATACTGATGCTTAATGTACATAGAATTTTTAATTAACTTGACTGTAAAAGTGTGGAAATGGATAGAGTTGATGGTAACACATTTTAGGAAGCGCAACTCACATGGCTGGTATATAAATGAGATTGTGGTTGAAAGGGGAAGTTTAGGCATGTAAATGTCAATTAAAAAGAAAGCTAGAGAATAATCTAGGGATTGAATAACATAGTGAACCCGGAGGGAATGAGGATTGTGGTTAATAGTACAAATACAAGAATATTCTTCTATCAACTAGGACAAATATATGTCACTATTACTAGGTGGTAAGAATATGGTGACACATGGGAAAAATACAATTAATGTAATTTACAGACTATAGTTAACAGCAATATGGTAATATTCTTGCATCAATGGCAAAGAAGGTATTATATCAATGTTAAAGGTCATAAAGCCCATAGGGGGGTATGGGATTTTTTCTTATGGACTAAGAAAAATGCTCCACAACTTTGTGATGAAAGGGAGAGCTACTGAATGTACACTTTGGATAGACTATACAAGATGCGGGACTGTATAACACAGTGAACCACTGGTGGAAGATGGGCTGTGGTTAACAGTACAAATATGAGTGTTCTCTCATGAACGAGAACAAATGTACAATACTAATATAATCTGTTAATAGTGAGGGGTATATGGAAAAAATATACCAGATGTAAGCTATGGACCACAGATATGGTAATAGTCTGATGATGTTCTTTCATAATCTGTAACAAATGTTCCAAACAATATAAGGTGTTGGTGGAGGGGTGCTGTATGGAAATTCTGCACATTATGCATGATTATTTTGTAAGCTTACAACTTCTCTAATAAAATATATATGTATAAAGATAGGGACAATATAATAGTATTTTAGAAAATGATTCAGCCAACAAATTAAATAATCTAGACAAAATAACCAAACCTGTCTCAAGATTAGAAACCTCAACAAGCTATAACAAGTACAGAGATTAAATCAGTAATTAAAAATCCTCCACCAAATAAAAGTCCAGGACCAGATGGCTTCACTGGTGAATTCTAACAAACATTTAAAGAAGAATTAACACCAATTTTCAAAATTCTTTCAAAGAATTCAAGAAGAGAGAATACTTCCTTTTCATTCTATGAGGTTGGCATTACTCTTAATACCAAAGCATGATAAGGAAATCACAAGAAAAGAAAATTACAGCCAATTTCCCTTATGAATATAGATGCAAAAATCCTTAATGAAGTATTAGCAAACCGACTCCAATAGCATATTAAAAAGATTATTCACTATGGCCAAGTGGGATATATTCCAGGAACACAAGGGTGGTTCAACATATGAAAATCAATGTAATATACCATTTAAACAGAATGAAGGGGGGAAAAAAAAACATGATTATCTTAAAAGATTCAGAAAAGGCATTTGACAAAATCCAGCACCCTTTATTCTTAAAAACACTCCGAAAACTAGGAATATTTCAACACGATAAAGGCCACTTATGAAAAACCCACAGATAACATTATACTTAATGGCAAAAAACTCATGGCCTTTCCCTTAATTTCAGGAACAAGACAAGGATGCTCGCTTTCATGATTGCCACTAAATGTTGTAAAGGTTCTAACCAGAGCAATTAGGCAAGAAAAAGAAAAGAAATATAAATCAAAAAGGAAGAAGTATAACTATCTGCAGACAACATGATCTGAGTTATAGAAAACCCAAAGGGAGCCACAAGAAAACTAGTAGAGCTATAACAATTTCAGCAAAGTGGCAGACTACAAGATCAACACACAAAAACCATCTGTGTTTCTATACATCAATTAACCAGAAGAGGAAATTAAGAAAACAATTCCATTTGAAAGAGCATCTAAAAGAATAAAATACTAGGAATAAATTTAACCAAGGATATTGTATTAGTCAGCTAAAGGGGTGCTGGTGCAAAATACCAGAAATCGGTTGGTTTTTATATAGGGTATTTATTTGGGGTTGAAGCTTACAGTTACAGGCCATAAAGTGTAAGTTACTTCCCTCACCAAAGTTTGTTGCCACGTGTTGGAGCAAGATGGCTGCCGACTTCTGCCAAGAGTTCAGACTTTCTGGGTTCCTCTCTTCCCAGGGCTCACTTCTCTCCACAAGGCCAGCTGTAGACTATCAGGCGAACGGCTCATCTCTTTTCCCGGGGCCTTCTCTCTTTCCTCACGACCAAACTCCTCTGTGTGTTTACTTTCCAGGGCTCCAGCATTAAAACTCCACATCAGAACTCCAACTCAGTCCTTTGCCACGTCTTTTATTTTTGAGACCCCACCCACCATTGAGCTCAATGCCCTACTGACATGGCTCAATCAAAGCCCTAATCATAATTTAATCATGCCCAGAGGAACAGACCAGTTTACAAACATAGTCTAATATCTATTTTTGGAATTCATACGTAATGCCAAACTGCTACAGATATAAAAGACTTGTACACCGATAACTACAAAACACTGAAAGAACTTTCAAAGATCTAAATAAATGTTAACATATCCCATGTTAATGGATTGGAAAACTCAATATTGTTGCGATATTAATATTACCCAAAGTGATCTAAAAATTCAGTGCAATCCATATGAAAATTCCAGCAGGCTTTTTTGCAGAAATGGAAAAGCTGATCCCGAAATTCATGTGTGACTGCAAGGGGACCAAATAGCCAAAACAAGTTTGAAAAATAAGGACAAAGTTGGAGAACTCACACATTCTGATTGCAAATTTTACTTCATATCTACAGTAATCAAAACAGTGTAGTACTGGCATAAAGAGACCAATGGAACAGAACTGAAAGTCTAGAAATAGATCCCACATATCTATGGTGAATTGACTTTCTAAACTTATTTTTCTTTTGTGTAACTATTTTTAAAGAAGTTTAAATTACAGAAAAGTTACATAAAAAATATAGGGAATGGGAAGCGGATGTGGCTCAATCGATGGGGCTCCCGTTTACCATATGGGAGGCCCCGGGTTCGTTTCCCGGGGCCTCCTGATGAAGGCAAGCCAGCCCACGCAGTGCGGTGAGCTGACACAGCAAGACGACCCAACAAAGGGAGACAAGCAGACACAGAAAAAACGCACAGCAAATGGACATAGCAAGCACAAGCAGCAGGGGGGGATAAATAAATAAATAAAATCTTAAAAAAAAAAAAAATATATATATATATATATATATATATATATATAGGGAGTTACCATCTACCCCCCTTCCCTCAATATTTGGTGAATTGACTTTTTTTTTGAGGTACTGTGGATTGAACCTGGGACTTTATACATGTGAAGCTGGCTCTCAGCCACTGAGCTACACCTGCTCCCCGAGCAAACTGACTTGATAAGGGTGCTAAGTACATGCAGTGAGGAAAGAATAGTCTTATCAACAAATGGAGTTGGGAAAACTGGATATCCACATGCAAAAGAATGAATTAGATCCCCTTCCTCACATCATACAAAAATTAACTTGAAATGGATCAAGGAACTAAATAGAAGAGCTAAAACTATAAAACACTTAGATGATAAAATAGAGGCAAACCTTTATAACCTGGAATTTGGCCATGGGCTCACAGATCTCATAACAAAAGCATGAATACCAAAAGAAGCAATAGATAAAAATGACTTTATCAAAATTAAAAATTTTTTTTACATCAAAAAGCTGAAAAGACTACTTGCAGAATGGGACAAAATGTTTGCACACCATACAATGTAAGGCTTAATATCCAGAATATATAAAGAAGTTTTATAACACAATAACAAAAAGACAACCCAACTTAAAAAAATGGGCAAGGACTTGAATAAACATTTCCCCAAAGAAGATACCCAAATGGCCAATAAGCACATGAAGAAGCTCAACATCATTAACAGGGAAATGCAAATTATAACCACAATGAAATACCACTTCATACTCACAAGGGTGGCTATTATTTAAACAGAAAATACCAAGTGTTGAGAAAGAAGATGTAGAGAACTGGGAACTCTAGTGCATTGCTGGGAAATGTAAAATGGTGCAAAGCAATATGGTGACTTCTCAGAATTCCATGCCAGAAGGTGGCAGCAATATGTAGAAAGCAATATGGTGATCCCTCAAAGTTAAAATAAGAATTACCATATGACCCAGCAATTCTACTTCTAGGTATATTTCCAAAGAAAATGAAAACAGGTTTCAAACAGATACTTGTACACCAATGTTTATAGCAGCATTATTTACACTAGCCAAAAGGTGTAAACAACCCAAGTGTCTATCAACAAATGGATAAACAAAATGTGGTACATACACACAATGGAATACTATTCAGCCCTAAGAAAGAATGATGTCTGAGACATGCCACAACATTGGAAGAATCATGAAAATTATTATGCTCAGTGAAATAAGCAAGACATATAAGGACAAATATTGCATGACGTCACTTATAAGAGATGTCTGGAAATAGCAAATCCAGAGACAGAAAGTAGATGGGGAAGGGAGGAAGGGGTGTATGGTTGGTGGATATATTGTGTGTAAAAAAAATCAATTAAACTTCACCTTCCAGGGCTGTGTGGGCCACTTTCCCAGGTTCACCTTCTGGAGGGGACACCACTAAATCTAAAGGGTGGCCAAGGGGCAGCTATTTGCAGGGACAAAATTTAGGCACATGGGCTGAGGTGTCTGTAAGTGTTCCTGCGAGGCCCAACACAGTGCAGACCAGAGCTGGCAGAAGACAGCAGGGGGCAGTGTGTGTGTGTGTGTGCTGCCACCTTCTGGCATGGAATTCTGAGAAGTCAGAATTCTAAATTCCCACCTGGACTTATTTGTTGTTGTAAAGGTGTATTTGTCAAGATAGGAGACTAGAACATTAATAGCTTGTAGCTTGTTTATAATGTTGAAATATTTAGATTTATTGCCTCAGGGCTGCAAATGTTAGGTGAGAGAGAGCCTAGGAAGGAAAAAGGTTAGTGATGGGTTCAGGCAGTGTGCTGGATAATAGAGATGGCATAAGGGGGGTCTTGCTTAGTTGAAGTCAAGTCACTTAGAGTTACTGCCATCCTCTCTAGCCAGTGGAAACTTAATCTTATATCTAACCTGTTTCTTCCAGTAGTTTGAGTCAACCTGGACAGCAGTAAAAAGTTCTAGAATCACTTAGGCACTTAGGTTCCTAGAAGCCAAAAGACTAATCCTAACTCGTCCCTTTCTTAGAGTTGCTTTATGGTTTTTTCGAGCATGTGGCACTGTGCTTATCTGAATTTAAAAAATGACTTGTTGGTTGACCAAGATTAAAAAAAAAAAAAAAAAAAAAAGGCAGTTTAGTAGGGTGGTTAAGAACACAGATTTTTTTTTTTTTTCCTGCTTACAAAAATGTTATTTATATATATATATATACATATATTTTAAGAGGTGCTTAGATTACCCAAAATATTACACGGAACCCACTGGGATTCCCATGTTGCCCACTTCCCACACCTCCCACCACATCCCACACAAACATCTCCCACAAGTGTGGCCCACCACCCTCAATGAACTTACACATCCTGGAGCCTTGCCACCAACCATAGACCACAGTTCACACTGTAGACCACACTCTCTCCCACTCAGTTCTGAGTGGTGTGTGTTGATTTAAAATGGCCTACATCCGTTGCCACAACAGTACTCAGGATAACCTCCAACTCCCAAAGAAGCCCCTGTATTTCAACTGCTCATCCCCTCCCTACCCCAAAAGTGTCAAGTGGCCACTGGCTCCACCTCATTGTTATAATTTCTTGCATTGCTAGAATCACCATATGTGAACAAGAGAATACCATCAAGTCCACTCTAGTCCATAGTTCTTCCCCCAATCCTGAGCGGACTGGGATGGTGATGTCCACTCCAACTCCAAGTGAGAGAGGGCTTATATCCCATGGATATGGTGGGTGGGATGATCCTGCCTGCAGATGCAGGCCCTCTCCATTCCCTGGGATGGCCATTGCCCATCGTTGTCTCCTCACCAGGTGACTTGGATGAGTCCATTGAGCTGTAGGGTAGGAGTTGCATCTCCACCTAGATTTCATGCACACCTGGCACATAGGTAGGCGGGAGGCTCCAGTCTCTGGAAGTATACCTAAAAACTCCAGCATCACATATAGGTTTGAATAGAAGGGACTGGTGAACCATGTGCAGGGAGGACTTATTTGAGTCTAATTCTGTCACTCTCAGGAGCACAGATTCCAAAATAGAATCCACTGATAAGGCATCAGTCTCTGGGGCTATCCCCCCTTATATAGGACCAGGGTGTCTCCGGAGCTCTCAGGAACCCCACTGAGTGGGGTGATAGGCAGTTAGATGTTCTATGAGCTCCTACTGAGGTGTGCGTAAGAGTTACCTCTGGGAGAACACAGATTTAAGATCAGACTGCCTGGGTTTAGTTCCTAGGTTGTTGAGTCACTTAATGTCCCCAAGCCCAGTGATTGCTGTACCTGGCTTGCAGCAGCTCACTGAGAACCCATTATGTGCATCACTCCCGAACTTCAGGTTCAGTGATATTACATTGATAGCTTGTAATTGGCCATGGTGGGAGTATTTACACCATGGAAACTGGCTACAAATCAGGTCCACAGAAATTGGTCCAAATCAGTTTCCTTTATTTTTTTTTTAAAGTGGTATTATAGTTTCCACATCACAGGAGTGCTATGAGATTAAATGAGATTATGTGTGTGCATATTTATTTATATAAAACCACTTAGCAAATGCTCAATAAATGCTAGCAGTAATATTACATGCTCAGAATGTACAAAGGCCACTTCTTTATAGGGCAGAAGAAATGATAACTTTGGAAATAGAGTCACATTTCCATTTAAGTAGCGCTTTGAAGTTTTGGAGCATAGGCTCTCACATCACTCCCAATTCTGTTTCTTTGAAACCTGTTTCATTATTAGTTTTGTGGTCTCTCTCAGTAGCAGAATAAAAAAGCTAAGAAAAGGACTGGAAGAGAATTCTACTTAGTCAAGCCAGAGAAGCCCTGCTGATAAGCAGAAGTGTCACTACAGATACCTGAATTTATAAAAGCCTATTTTTAACCTCTAACAGCTGGAAAACAGCCAATTAGCTTGCAGCTACTGACCAACAGTTACTGAACTGTTTACTCACTGCCTCCCAGAATAGCAAAGTCTAATATTTCCTGATCCTTCCTTGTTTACCATTTTCACATATATTATCATTTAATTCTTGTAACTGCCTGGTGAAATGATAATAGGTTTAGAAAGGTGAAGTCATTAGCTCAAAGGCATAGTTAACTGAGTTTTAGCATAAATTAAGCCCAACGCTCTTCAGAGCTAGAAATGCAAATCTCAGGACCCCCATTTTTTGAATGGGTTTATCTACCAAATAAACATCAGTCAATATCTTACTCTCTGTTGATATATTTCCCACTAAAGCATGAACCTTGACTAATCGATTAGCCTATAAGGACTTTTGAGCCATGTGAATGTATGATTCCAGTTTTGCTTTTGAAACACTGATATTATTCCAACATTTATTTTACAGCAGAGGGGATAAAGGACTCGCCTAAGATGAGGGGCAGAAAAACTCAGGGACAGTCTACTTTCTATCACACTGTACCCCTTACTGATTTCAGCACACAAGAGTCCTTTTTCTCAATTGATACAAATACTACTCAAGTAGCTCTTCAGGAAGACTAAACTGAGCCTCTGAAAGGTGAAGGGTTTCTCTAAATCCATCTAACAATCCATTGTGTACTTTTAAATTCATGGTTGTATCAAACATTATCGAAATAGAAGCCCATTAATAAGGGCTTAATCATTTTAGGAAGTTTCTTACTCAATTGGTATTCATTTTATCAGGTTTTCATTAGTTGGAATGAATATTTTGTGTATAATGAGAAAGCAGGGATAGGCTAACCCAAATCTGAGTTACATTAAAGCTATTCCTGTAGGACTAATCTCAGGGCTTCCTCTATGCCTGACAGCCACACAGATTCCCAAGCACCAAAGTTCCAACTCCTATTGATCATCTTCCCACAATGAGCAAGTTAATTCCAAGGGAACTGTCTCTAGGGAAGAGGATAAGAGTACTGCATAGGTTCTAACAGTTTAACAACTGTTCTTCAGATTTTATTGGAAATGACTAATTTCAGTTCTACTATGTAGCTATCTAGTCTTGAACTAAATTTGTTTTGTCATTATTCCAACTCCTCTTTTCTAGGGCTCCAGATAGCACACTATGTTTTTAAGTAACCAACAGATAACATAAGAACAGCTGAGTATAGGCTGGAAATTCAGAATGGGTCATTTTTTTTCCCTATTCAACATAATTTGTAATTTTACCATAGAATATAAGGGAAAAAACTTTTCTAGGAAAAATTTTATTGACTAAGGGCAATTAACAGTTCCCCTCAGTTTGCTGCTACGGCTAAACATTTGAGGTTTTAAATTATGTGATGTGATTGCTTAGAATTAGAAAAAAAATAATTTGTTGAACACCAAGCAACTTAATCATTAGAAGATGAGCTAGTTATCCTGCAGATGGCTACACAGAATGGTCTCTCTCCATTCTAGTGTTCTCTAAAAACAAAAACAAATAAACATTTACAAGGGTCTTCACTTTATTTCATGCACTCTTCATAGAAAGAGTTATTTTCCTCACTTCAGAAAAGAAAACCGATCCTTTTCCTAGGTTACAATCCTGGTAATGGTGTGTGTGTGTGGAGAATCAGGAATAGAACTTGGGTCTTTTGAGCCCAGTGTTCTTTCTCTTATATGCCAGGCTCCCCTTAAGTGTAAGAAATTTTGTCCCAAACCATTTCCATTACTTTGTCAAGAAAAAGTTGTTTTTGTTTTTTTTTCCCCCACAAAAGATAAAATTACTTGCCATCAAAGACTTACGGGTGGTATACCTGATTTCTGGAGTCACAGCTGTCAGGTCTTTGCATATTCAACAGTCCATAGGTATGTTCCACACCCCACACAATCACTGCCCCACAGCTTTCTGACCAAATCAAGTACATTACAAGAGAGGTAGGATAATACATTACCAGAGACTTGAATAAGTGACCTCACAAAGTGAAAGAGACCTTTTTGAAAGCTTACCTGAGTGCAAGCTGTTCCATCCTCTGACTGGGAACTGGTAATGGAATATTAAGAAGCCAAAACTGAGATTCCTGCTATGAAACTAACAACACAAAATACTGTAATTTTATAAAAGTTTATAAAAGATTGCTGATTGGCTTTGTTGAAACTATCAGTGGCTAGCAGCTACATACTGAAAACTTAAATACCTGAAATCCATTCAAGATAAGAAGTTGGGGAATGGTTACCAAGGCAGATAGAAAATCTATACATTTAAAGTCCAAAAAAAGGTTGGAAAGCATTGGCCTATTGTGAAATGCATTACAATGTGGTGACTATTCAAAGTCTTCCAGTTGGCATTCTGGTTAAGATTGTAGGATCTTTTTCTAAAATAGACTCCGTAAGGTTTTTTATATGTGAAAATGATTTGAAAAATATAATATACCCAGACAAGCAAATTATTACCTTTATGGGGCAATAAGACTGAAGAAATTGGTTAAAATAAAGTTCTTTATTGTAACCCTCCACTTCAAAATATTGAATGTGGATGTTATTTTACTCTTGCCTTTGTGAAACTTTCAATTCTTTGGTAGGACTAGAAAGCCCCCAGAATCTGTAAACCAGAACTCTAATAACTTTCCCAGCACTTTTTGATGAATCAAAAATAAGGTTATGCTAGGGTGCATTTTTTCCCAAACTTTTAAAAGTCCCTATGCCTAGTAATTAATTAGCTACACATTGGCAGGAAATAAGAACCCCTTTCTTGCCTCTATGTAGCTTGAATGCAAATTAAAAAAAAAAAACAAAAAACCCAAAACATTTCAACGGGAACCCCATCACTACAGTATCAAAAGCAGCAAAGTCCATGGATTTTCAACCTAGACTTATGCCTTAGATTCAGGCATACCACCACCTTGAATGCCATGTCATGCTTGAAACAACTTGGTTCTCACAGCCTTTGAGCACCTGGAGTTGTACATGGAATTCCATTATCTCTGACATACACCTAGTTATACAGCTATTTATTTACTGTGATATTTAGAAAATATAATATCAATGGGTTGAAATACTGGAGTTCAATAGTAGAAAGATGTTTAAAAAATACACTGCAACAGAAAGGAAAGAGGAAAAATCATGCTTTACACCAGATTTTCATTCAAGTCCTTTCTTCATATGGCTCAGGTGGTAGAGGTTACAATCTATCAGTACTAGTACAAACAGAATGAATATTCTTATAACATTGAAAAACTAAGGTCGTCCCCCAAACTACTTTCCTTTAGTTCATCCCTCTAAGTTTCAAGCCACCCATTCCTTCAAGATGCAGTATCTCAGCACTACTGATTTTCTAAACTTTGAAAATCAAAGTTAAGATTTTCAAAACTTTGTAGGGAACTGGACCTATAAATAGAAAGACAGCTTCTACTAATGAAGTTTGGTTTAAATGATAAATACCACAATCTCAATGGGTTGAGTCCATTATTTAAAAATGATTATATCAAAGCTTTATTGCAGGTTAATTACTGTCTGCAAAACTGAGTATTCTTCCTCAACAGAGACAAGGGTAACAAATGATCTTTAAATTTCCATTCAAAAAGAAAACGCCAAACAACAAAAAATAACTTAGATTCTGTGCTTCTTTCCCGCTTAGAAAAAAATGTGTAATGTATTATAACAAATACAGGACAATTTCTGTAGCTGGGTATTTTTTCAAATTTATAAGGTGTTCATCTCTAAAAATAGAAAGAGCTGTGATATACCTTTCTAATCAGCTCAATCTTGTTAGAAGATACTACACCAATATTGACAATCTCAATATTTTCTCTTTTGCTATGTATCATTGACCTTAAAGGCATTTCTCTACATTATAATCATGTGTTCCTAAAAATGTAGGCTAAAGGTGAACTGAGCAAAGGTCCACATCACATTTTCTGAAGGTGAAGTGGAGGAGTTATTCCCAAAAAGCAAAAACTCTTTGGTGCTAAGTATTTGCAAAATACTTACCAATTTTATTCTTTTCTTTCACAACTGAACACATCAACTTGAGTTCAATAAGCATCTAATTTACCACATCTTTTGATTCCCACCTTATGTCTTAACAATTATGTCTTAACACGTTTTTCTTTTTTCTAGTCATTTTTACAAACTAACGGCAAAATACAATATAATATTTCAATGATTACATGAAACTCTTCTAAACACAGACAGCATGATCCTGCTAAAACTGAACTTCTGACTCACAGATATTGCTACTGTGAGCTAACTTGAGATGTCCCTGCTGACAGAAAGTTTATCTTTGGTACATAATACACAATTATGGGGTGTCAATTTATGAAAACTGAATATACAAGAGTGGAGAACTGCTTTAAGTAATTAGAATTAATAATTTTAGAGCAGGAAAGAAACTTAGAAATCCTCTAAACCAAACAATTCCTAGTTAAGGAGAACGTGGCACAGATAGCTGGAGAAAATTGGCTAGAATCATACTTTCCATGAGCACCAGAGCTAGAACTAAAGCTGTATTCTTGGTCAATTATTCCTTAAATGATAAAATAATAATTAAGAGATTCTGTTGTTATTTGTAATTTCTCTCCCATCAAATCTTTATTAGAATTATTAACAAAAACAAAACTGTTCATATTCCTATTTCTAATCATCCTTCCTGTTCTACTGAATAAAAGGCAGTTAAACTGTAGGAGGACAAAAAGTTGACATCAAGGAAATGGACAAAGTAGATAAAATCAAGATCTCATCACAGCCCTTTCCTCTAATTCTGAAAGAGCTTGATTTCAACATATTTTTAGATACCTGCCACCTACCTTTCAGACTTGTAGACAAGATTGTAGTAACAAGATGTGGAGCTGATTCAATGATACAGTATGGGTTCATCTGACCACTTTTCCTTTATGGCTACTGCAACCATGAAATCAATTTCTCTCAAAAGAGGTTGTACTCTTAGAGGGCTCACATACATAGTAATTGCAATCAGTGAAAATAATAGGCAACTTTCTATTTATTCTTTAAAATAAATGTATCTTAGATGGAAAGAAAATAAGACACTAAAGTGAAAATTCACCTAGGGGAAATTTTTTTCACTGACATATTACCTAAATATCAGTTTATAATGCATTGGGAGAGCTACAGTATATCCTGCATAGTGTATTTAAGGCACAGAGCTTCACAGGATCTGAAGTGGCTCAGCTTAAAGAAGGAAGTGAAAAAAAAAAAGTCAGTTTTAAAAAGAGACAAAAATTCAAATTGCAAGGAGTAAATCAAAATGAAAATTTGAAAAGTTAAATGCATATTTGTTTTTATTTATAGACAGCTACCACATGACTTATAAAGACGAATAAGGATATTAGAATGGAATTTGGATGTGTACATGCTATGGCTAAGAATTATCAATGTTCCTACATATTATAGCTAGTGAGAATATTACCAGTATAACATGGAATTATTATTTAAAAATATGTAGAACTTATACAATCTGTGCTTTAGAAATAACTGTATATAGTGTTGTAAGTTGAAAATAATCGAAAAGAATAACTAATACCAAATATACACCTATGTAAAGAATTCAGAAAAGGCTGCATTCTGTAAATTCAGTCAGCTGTATTAAAAATGACACATATCCAAACCAAGATGTATATGTTATATAAAAAGGGGCATTGTAAGACTTGCTTGCTGCATTAAATCCAGAGTTTGAGCCATGAAATTTCCTTTTAATCATCATTTAGACAGAAGCATGCAAATAGTCTTAGGATCTACTTAAGAGTCTTCCCAAAATCTACTATGTCTACACATCCTATTTCAGAAACTAAGCAGGTATTCGGGTAGCTGCTTCTTCCTCTGCATCAGCTCGGTTTGCATTAATTTCTGCGAGTGTTCGGCCAAACCGTGCCCATTCATCATTGCGGGGAACAGCAATCTGCTGTTGAAAGAAAGACAATGTTTTATATACAATGAAATAAAAAGATCATCTTACCCATTATTATTCAGTTTGTTTTCAAATAGTTTTTCCATTAAAAAGTAATAATCTGACCAAACGGCCTTTCTGTAATTACAGGGACTATAACAATGAATTACATTTAGAAACAAACGATGGTGTTTGTGAAGTATGTTGTGACAGTCCCAGAAATGACTTTGCTATTATCTCTATCAGTGCAAGAGAGAATAATGAGGATGCCTTGTAAATGTAGCTCCTGTGCACCATCACATGGATTTTGCTGGTGGGGAGGGACTCCTTAAAATATTTTTACTTTATTTATTTATTTATTTTTTGGTATGAACTCTGAATTTAATAAAATAAATGCAGAATTTTAGAGGTGTAGTACATGTTATGTATTTTGAAGCTATGTTGCTTTCTAAAAGAAGTTGGTATTTATTTAATTTTTTATACATAAAGATGATTTTGTAATTTATCTGATTGCATTAAGCTAGAATTGATTTCCAACAACTTATTCATTCATCCAGGTAAACTTTTTTTTTTTTTTAATAGGAACAAAATGAGTTACTTTCCTTTATTAGAGGGTTGTAATTTACAGAACAATCATACATAAAATACAGAATTGCCATAAACCATCCTATTAACATTTTGCATTAGTGTAGAACATTACAATGGATTTTACTTTATTCTTGTACCATTCCTACTATGAAGTAGTTTTTGAAGTATGGTTCATAAGAGCTGTTTTCTATAAGTATTTATTTTTGTTTAGGACATAAGATAACCACCTTGATATCTCAAATCTTTTCTCAGAAGTTATGCTATTCTTTACCGCTTTAGTGTTGTACCAATAACAAAAGGTAAGAGGAGGTTTGTGACACTTTTGCCTCACATACCATACCAGGCAGGCAGATACAGGTCATTTCCATCAGTGCTAAGATAGTTTAACTGGATAGTGCTCTAAGCAATTCAATCTTCCTCCCAGATCCAACTGCTAGAAGCCCTGGGGTGTCCAGAGAAGACAGGGAATCACGAAGCATAGCAAAATAAAATGTCTAAAGTGTTAGCGAGAGCTAAAAAGGAGGAAATCAATCCTCGGCCATGTGTATAGCCAAGCAGAGCACTAAAGAGAACAGTGCAGCTCCATCCTGCTGTTGGATTCAATTAATGGCTTTGCAACAAGGCTGATTCAAGATTCACATTTCACATAGTGATCAGATAACTGTCAAAAGCTATTACTTTTAGTTTCTATTACCTGGCCCAAATAAATTTATGAATACAGGAAAATAAAATCTTATCTCAGTATTCTGAGATAAGTAATTCTGTGAAACCAAATAAAACTCCAAATTTTTTCATCTACCCAAAGAATTTCTTATTTTCAGCAACGTGTGCTTCAAGAAACAAAGTACTTCCAACATATTTTACCTCAAAATCTGTTGCATGGGGACACAGAATATCAAGATATAAAGAAAATTAACTTCTTTTTTAAAAATTTATTTTTTATTTTTATTTTTGAGGTACCGGGGCCAGGGATTGAACGCCAGACCCTGTATGTGAGAAGCTGGTGCTCAATCACTGAGCACACCAGCTACCCTGAATTGGTTATTTTGTTTGTTTGCTTATTTTTTGTTTGTTTTGTTTTTAGGAGGCACCAGGGACTAAATCTGGGACCTCCCATGTGGGAAGCAGGTGCTCAACCACTTGAGCCACATCAAGAGTCACTTCTGTGGTGGAATCTAAGTTTATCTTTACAACCATATGGTTCATACAATGCATGAGCCTCAAAGATTAGGTTTAGTCACAAAGATACCTTCACTGCTATGCTGTGGAAGCTAAATAGATGTGTCAAAATTATAGGCAGTGAGCCCCTTACCTCTCCCACATCATATATAACAATCTGTCCTTCAGAATCACCCACGGCAATCTCTCTTCCAGAATGGGTCCATCTTACACGATTAAGAGCAGGATTACCCTCCACAGAAATGCTGGCTGTTGGCACCTAAAGTCATTTAAAATATAGTGCAGTGTTAAAAAGTTTCATCAAGATTTCTATAAACATGTGAAAAATTCCTTTTTCTTCCAATCTGGCTACGTTTTTAAAACAAAGATGAAAAGAGACAGATTTTTTCCCCCAACTTTCTTCCTGTTCAGCAATACATTATAAATGACATTATAGTCAATCCTTGAAATGGTTTGGGAAAATAACTTACATCCTTATATAAGAAATTCTCACATGACTGGACACATCATTTTGGAAGCTTTCCTCTTTAATAAAGGATTCTTTGTTGTTGTTTTCACTTCTTTAAGAAGTCAAGCTGTTTGAAAACATATGGCCAAAACCCCATTTTTAAAAACATTTCAAAAGCCCTCATAAACATATTATAGTTCAATTTAGAGGACAGGGGTTACTTCTGTAGCATGCACCTGTGTCAGCTGAAACCTGTGATTTGATCCATCATTCCTAGATACAGTTTATACTAAAGGTGCAGTATGGGTCTTTCCCTAGTCCCTTGTTCCCATGAGTTGACAGAGGGAGGCAGGAAGATGGCACCAACACAATGGCACCATCCCCTTCTAATTAGACTGTGCCTCTCCTATGCTTAAGAAAAAGATGTATTTGCCACCATGTAACACACAGAGCAAACATTCAGTGTTTGATTCAGATTAAATATCATATTAAAATTCTTTTAGATATATATTTTGAGTTTACTATTATAGGAAAGGATCTACAATTTATTAATTTGATCTTCATCTCTAAGACCAAAATGCAAACTAAGAAAATAAAATTGGTACCATTCTAGGTAACTAGAAAATGTATTATCAAATCCAATCATCTAGCTAGGGTTTAATTTGTTAGCAGTAATCTGAATGTTCCTCCCCAAACTACTAAACGAGCAGTTAGCACAGTGTTAAAATTCCCACATTTCCAATACATAACTTCCTTGCCCTGTTTTATTTCAAGGGCTTCAAAGAAATATGAAAAGATGCGAGAGTGGGATGTGGGAGATGGTACTTTATCTTCAATAACTGTTATAGATAGAACTATTAATATTATTTCTACTACCATATAGCAATATAGAATTCTAAGAACATTTTAAACCTCTCTAAACTGGCAAAAATATACATAGTTAAAAATAAATGATAGTTAAAATTTCATTGCTAATAAGTGATTTTTAGTGTAGCAATTAGGAAATTTGGAGGTTTCTATATTCATTTTACAGTAACAGTAATACTCTATTTTCAGTGCTACATGGAAAAAAGGTCATCAAAATACTTATTTCCTGCAATCAAACAAGTCAGGCTTAGACTAATGTTTTTGGATGACATACAATTCTATCAAGGTTAAGAGGTAATTTAGAAATTCAGAATTAAGGTTAACATACTTCAGCAGTCTGAAACTATCTGCTTTCTAGTCTGTGAATGAAAAATATCCCAGTTGCCTTATGAATGAGACTTTTCCAGGACATTAGAGACCTGATAGTACATTTCAGAAATGCCCAGTGCTCTTGGCAACATTATTTCTCCCTTCAGTTGTGCACAGCATGTGATTTATTATTTAGGGTACAAAGCTTGTTTGGCTTGTGATGAAGCTGCAATCACAGAGCCCTTTTACATTCCTTGGGATAAAAGGAATTTCACAAATTATTCAATAAATCTCCAATTTTCTATTTTTCAGTGCAATTTTTGTTATTTTCCTGCTCACCTCCGTGTCATTATTGAGATTCCACAAATCCAGTCTCCCCATGCCATCCACACAAGCAAACAGGGCTGGGTGGGTGGGTGACCACATAACATCATAAACATAGTCCGAATTATCTTCAAATGAGTACAGAGGCTTGTTATTCTGAAAGGGAAAATATGATTCTTAATATAGTCAAAATATGACATACGTTCAACAGGTATAACATTTTATGATATTTAACTCAATCTAGTAAAGTTCCTATAACTTGTTTCACTACAGTATTACCTGGAGTTATTAAGAGTCAACTATTGAATTGCATTTTCTTTTTAACTTGTAGTTGCCATACTGTTTATAAAAGGAATAGAATGTACTTTAAAAATATTTGCCAATGAGAGGATTCTGGAAAGATGACAGGAGTGGCAGTGTACTTTTTCAATCTCCTTTAAATCTTTTTGTAAAACCAGACAAGTCAACAAGGATCACAAAACCAAGACTCGCAGACAACACTACTACAAAATTAGGAGACAGGGTATTCTCACAAACCTCCAAATATAAGTGGATAGAAACAAACTGTTGATGACTACAAGGCCTCCGTGAAATCAACATCTGTGTGGGAAGGCACAAGAGTTCTGACAGAACCTCACAGATGCCAGCAGAAGCTCACTGGACAGAATGGGGAACCAGTCTGAGAATAGAGGGCAGAAACTGGGAGGGAGTTCTGCAGGATCCTATTTACAAATACATGCAAGCAGACTGAGATGCAATGTAAGTAAGGTCTGATGGTGCAGTTGGGCCCTATATGCTCTCAAAGTAAACAAACCAAAGCTCTCTCTTCCAAGACAAAGTCTTGCAAAAGAGAAACTGCTGGGAGCAGAATTCAAATTGTGGAAGACAGGGACAAAAGGAAAGAAGGAAAGAGAAAGTTCAGATAAAAGTAGTGGAGAGGAAAAGGCACATCTCAGAAAGTACAAGGGATACATACACACACACATACATATATATATATATATATACACATACGTATAAAATCATTTTGCAAAAAGTACAGAAGAGGGAGCTCTAGTTTTGACTATGAAACTAGAAAAGCTATCTGTGCCTATCCCTTCCCCCTCCTAAAAGTAACAGAAAAACTCATTTCACTAGTTGACAATAAGCAACAGAAAAGCATCTCAGTCAAATCCTATACAAAGTTATTGTGGCAGACTGTTATTTTCTAAAGATGGACACACCGATATACATATACATATACATATACGTATACGTATACGTATACGTATACATACACACACACACACACACACACACACACATATCCCATCCACAAGCTCTTCCTACAGTGATGATGACACTCCTGCATCAAGAGAAAACGGTTTGTTTCCTCCTCCTAAACCTGAGCAGACCTTTTTATAATTGCCTCAACCAACAGAATGCTGTGGTAGCAATACTGTGAGACTTCTGATGCTGGGTCTTTTGTAAAAGGTGAGAGGGTGTCTACCTGATTGCTTTCTCTTTGGGGACACACCTTTGGAGACCTGAGTGTCTTGTTAGATGTCTGCCTATCCTGAAATGCCATGCTGGAGAGACAATGTGAGGAGACCATAATGAGATATAAGGGATGCCTGAGGAGCCCCGGCTGTTCCAGTCTCCAGCTGTTTGAGTCTTCCCAGCCCTGGTACCAGATACATGAGAGAGTGAAATTTCAGATGATTCCAGCCCACTCCTACCCCAATGCTGAGTGATGTACAAGTGAGATATCCTTGCTGAACGCTGCCTAGACTGTAGGTTTGTTAGCAAAATAAATGTTGCTCTTACTTTATTCCATTACATTTTGGAGTGGTTTGTTATGTAGCTATAGTAACTACAACAGTTATAAGAAAAAAAGAGAATAAGGAATAGAATAAAATACCTTCTGATAATGATAGGATACCAGAAAGACATGCCCACAAAACAGATGAAAACTATAACCTAATATTTCAAAACAAGTCATTAAGAAACTAAGAAAAGGATAAAAGCTATGAAAGAACAATGTAAGTCACATTAGAAAACTCTAAAATGAGGTGGTAAGATAAAAGGAAGCTCTAAAGAGAGGCATCAGAATTCAGAAAAGACTTAGAAATAAAAGGGAAAAAATAAAAAATAAAGATTAAACTTAGAAACACAAGAGGAAATAAAGAAAATGAATAATGTCTTATGAGAAACAGAAGATGGAAATGAGGGAAAATTTTTTATTAGAAAAATAAAAAGGAAGAACAAAGTTTGAGGACTCACAACTCTAAATTTCAAAACTTACAACAAAGTGACAGTAGTAAAGACTGTGGTACTAACATAAGGACAGACATGTAGATCAATGGGATAGAAATAAAAGTCCAGAAATAAACCTTTACACTTATGATCAATTGTGCTTCAACAAAGGTATTACTTCAATGGGCAAAGAATAATCTTTTCAATAAATGGTGTTGGGACAACTGGATTTCACATACAGAAGACTGAAGTTGACCCCACACAGATACTGTACACAAAAATTAACTCAAAATGTATCACAGATCTAAATAAAGGGCTAAAACTACAAAATTCTTAGAAGAAAACATATGAGTAAATCTTTGTGGCCTTGAATTAGTCAATGGTTTCTTAAATATGAACCAAAAGCACAAGTGACAAAAGAAAAAAAATAGATAAATCAACTATATCAAAATTAAAAACTTTTGTGCTTCAAATAATAGTATCAAGAAAATGAAAAGAAAACCCACACAATGGGAGAAAATACTTGTGAATCATTTAATTTGATAAGTGACTTGTATCTAGACCATATAAAGAACTCTTACAACTCAAAAATAAAATAACAAATAAACCCAATTAAAAAATGGGCAAAGGATTTGAATAGACATTTTTCCAAAGAAGATAAACAAATGGCCAATAAGTACATGAATAGATACTCAACATCATTAGTCATTAGGGAAATACAAATCAAAACCATATGAATATCATTTCACACCACTAAGATGGCAGTAAGTAAAAAAAACAAGTATTGGCAAGGAAGTGAAATTGGAACCCTCATATATTGCTGATGGGAATGTAAAATGGTACAGCTGCTTGAAAAGTTTGGCAGTTCCTCAAAATAGTAATTAGTTATCATAGGACCCAACAAATTCCACTCCTAGGCTTATATCCAAGAAAAATGAAAACATATGTCTACCCAAAATCTTGTACACAAATGTTCATAGCAGCATTATTCATAACAGCTAAAAAGAAGAAACAACCCAAATGACTATCAAGTGATAGATGGATAAACAAAAGATTATATATCCATACAATGGAATATTATTCAGCCATTAAAAGGAATGAAATATTGATTTGTGTTTCAACATGGATGAACATTTTGCTAAATGATAGAAGCTAGTCACATATTATATTGATTCCATAAATTGTCAATGGACTGATAGTTTGCAGCTGAGCAGCTGAGAAAGCCTGGAAAGAAAGGAGCCCTATACCAGACTGATATAGGAAGCTTTGAGAGACGAGCCCTATGCCAGCCTACATCTGTGATTGCAAGAACCTAGGCCCAGAGAGCCGTAAGAGGAAAAAGGAAGGAGAGACTGGCAGAGATACCCGCCATCTTGCTTTAACAGATGGCAGCTGATTTTGGTGTGAAAGCAGCCTTGAGTTGGTCTCTTTAGGGCAGGGGTTCTTAACAAGGGGTCAATGAGCTTGAATTTAAATTAAAAAAAAAAAAAAATATATATATATATATATATATATATATATATATTCTTGTGGGGACGTGTTGGTGTGGGTGTGATATATTTATTAAATAATACACAGTATAGCGTGGACTTAGTAAGGGGTCCATGGTTTTCACCTGACTGGCACAGGGATCCATGAAATAGAAAAGTTTCTGTTTAAACTTTAAACTGTAAGGTTTGACGCCAAATAAATACCCTTTATAAAAGCCAACAGATTTCTGGTACTTTGCATTAGTACCCCTTTTGTTGACTAATACAGATACTAACTAAAATCAAGAAAAATAGCAACCAGTCACGATAAATACCCTGATGGAAGTAAAGACCACTATCCAGGAAGCATGACTAAATCTTAATCTAATTCAAGCTTTCAGATATAAGTATTCAATCTACAGGAAACAAAATGGATAGAGGAACATAATAAATGATACTACAGGAATGCAATATCCAGAGTGTGAGAAACTCTACTAGATAACCAATCTAGTTTCTTCTCCTTTAACAATAACAACAACAAAGCAAGAAAAGAGAGGGAAGGAAACCTATTAAAAGAGGGACTAAAAGGTATGCCAATCAATCACAAAAGGATGGACCTCATTTAGATCCTGCTTCAAACACATAAATTGTAAAAAAAAAAAAAAAAAAGCTGTTTTATGAAATTAAAGAATCATTGTTCATTCTTTGGGGTGTAATAATGATATGGAGGGATAAAAGGAGTATTTGTGGGTGTAATACAAATAAAATTGGTCATGTGTTGATAATTATGGAAGCTAGGCGATGGATACATTGGTTTAATTAAGCAATTCTTTCTGCTTTTGTATATGTTTGAAATTTTTCACAATAAAAAAGTTTAAAATTTTGTTTTAAGGCAAGAGACCACGAGAAAGGCAGGAAGGGTATGTACACCTCTTCCGCTCTGGGCCTGGAAGGGTGATGTGGCTGGGCCTCTGCCAGCCTCACTATGACTGTTGGGTATATTTTGGAAGTGTGTCAGAATAGGTAAATGAAAGAGTCCTTATGTTGCTGTATAGTGATGGCCTTCAGTATCCTGTTTGTACAACAGCTTGGAACAATGCCAGAATTTGATTGCAATCAGATTTCAAAATGAAAAAGGACTATATACAGAAAATAATGGAAAGAGTATTTAACCCTTTTATCTCTGAACATTGAATGAGATAAATTTCCAGCTGCTGTTCTCTATTTTTATGTTATTGGACCAATGTTCTATATAAATTATTAAGATGTAACCAAATTCAAAGAGTTTAAAATGTGTGTAACAATCAACCTCAGTACTGTCACTACAATATTACATTCTGCAAATGTCTTCTGTTGTGTCAGATACCAATTCTTAGGGAGCTATCTCTAAGGCACATAGTGGAAAACAATTAGTAAATTACTCAAATTCCTTTCTGTGATTTGGAAACAATAAATCTTTATAGAATCGGAAAAAATTTTTTTTTGAAAATTTTCAGATATGATAGTAAATGTCAATGGCATTATTGAAGTATATCATTTATACATGAACATACAAGACTTAACAATACTTTAAACAATTAGACTTTCCAGACATATATAGAAAACACTTCATCCAAGAAAAACAATATACATACTTCTCGAGTACACATGGATCATTCTCTGGGACAGACCCTATGTTAAGTCCCAAAAAAAGTCTCAATAAATTCAAAAATATTAAAAACATACAATGTATATTCTCCAACCACAGCAGAATAAAGCCAAAAAAAGGAAATCACAAGCAAAATTTTTAGGAAATATTTTGAGGTGAATGAATATCAAAACCTATGGGGTTGGGGGAAAAATACACCAAATGTAAGATATGGGCTATAGTTAGTAGTCATACTTTGACAATGCTCTTTCATAATTTGTTACAAATGTTTCAAGACAATGCAAGGTATTGGTGGTGGGATGAGGTATGGGAGCCCAGTATGATGTTATGCATGTTTGTTATGTAAGTTCACAACTCTTACTATACACTTATTGTTTATGTATATTCATGTATGAATGATATACTTCAATAAAATTTTTTTAAATGGGAAAAAAAAAAAAAAAAACGCTACGGGAATCAGTAAAGGCTGTGCTGAGAGGCAAGTTTATAGCTCTAAATGCTTACATTAAAAGAAGACTTCAAATCAGAGACCTAACCTCAAAACTGGAAGAACTAGAAAAAGAGCAAACTAAATCCAAAATAAGCAGAAGGAAAGGAATAACAAAGATTAATGCAGAGATAAATGAAATAGAAAACAACAACAAATAAAAAATGGAGAGAATCAACAAAACTAAAATAGTTTCATTGAAAAGATCAATAAAATTGACAAAACTTTAGCTAGGCTGGTAAACAAACAAAAAAAGAGGATACAAATAATGAAAAACAGAAATGAAAAGGGAGACATTACTACCGACTCCTCTGAAATAAACAGCCTATTAAAAGAATTACACAACATGATCAAGTGGGATTTATCCCTGATATGCAAGGTTGGTTCAACATAAGAAAATCAATTAATGTGATAAACCACGTTAACAGAATGAAGGGGAAAAAAGGCACATGAGCATCTCAACTGATACAGAAAAGGCATTTGACAAAATCCAGTCCTCATTCTTGTTAAAAATATTTAGAAAACTAGGAATAGAAGGAAACTTCCTCAACATGATAAAGGGCATATATAAAAAGCCCACCTTAATAGTGAAAGACTGAAAGCCTTCCGTCGAAGATCAGGAACAAGACAAGGAAGCCCGCTGTCACCACTGCCAGAGCAATTAACAAGAAAAAGAAATAAAGACATCCAAATTGGAAAGAATAAAGACATCCAAATTGGAAAGGAAGAATAAAACTTTCCCTATTTGCAGATGACAGGATCCTATATACAGAAAATCCTGAATAATCCACAGCAAAGCTTCTAGTGCTAATAAGTGAATTCTTAAAGTGGTGGGGTTCAAGATCAACACCCCAAAATCAGTAGTGTTTCTATACATAAACAGTGAAGAAGTGAAGAAGAAATCAAGAAAAAAATTCCTTTTACAATAGCAACTGAAAGAATCAAATATCTAGGAATATATCTAACCAAGGACATAAAGGAAACATACACAGAAAACTACATAACACTGCTAAAACAAATCAAAGACTAAATAAATAGACATTCCAAGCTCATGGATTGGAACACTAAATATGGTTAAGATAGCAATCCTACCCAAAACAATTTATAGATCAATACAATCCCAATCCAAATTTCAATAACTTTCTGTGCAGAAATGAAAAAAGCCAATCATCAAATTTATATGGCAGGGTAAGGGATTCCAAACAGCCAAAGCCAATTGAAAAAGAAAAATGATTTGCAAATGTTTGTATGTATTGTGAGAATTTCGATTTTTACCATAATAAAAAAAATAATAATAATAAAAAATAAAAAAATAAAAAAAAAAAAACAACAAAAAAAACACATTATACTAGGGGAACAGATGTGGCTCAGGCAGTTGGGCACCTGCCTTCCACACGGGAGGTCCCAGCTTCGGTTCCCAGTGTCTCCTAAAGAAGACAAACAATGAGCAAAAAACAATGAGCAGAAAACAAGCACACAGAGAGCAAAAACAAAAACAAGCAAGGAGCTGATGTGGCTTAAGCAGTTGGGCTCCTACCTCCCACATGGGAGGTCCTGGGTTCGGTTCCCAGTGCCTCCTAAAGAAGAAATGAGCAGACAAACAACGAGCAAACAATGAGCAAAAACAACAAGCAAACAGACAAAGGAGTCATCTTGGGGGCCGGGAGGTATATTATACTGTCAAAAATGAAAACTGTTGCGAATATTCTTGCTGTCCTGATTTTATGATAATCAGGTAGGCTAAGCATTTGCTATATTAGAAACCATGCATGTGTCCCCAAACCTAGTTTTTCTCCCTAGGTCTGGTTTTTAGAATGCTGGTGATAAACTTAGCCTGATTTATTATATGGCCATCCTGTATGGGAAATGACTGTAACTTTAGGGATCTTTGGTCAACCTTAAGTGATATAGCAGTGGGCAGAGGTGGCTCAAATGACTGGGTGTCCGTTTCCCATGTGAAAGGGCCTGGATTCGATCCCCGGGACCTCCCTGTAAAATAAAAATATAGACACAAAAGGACAAATACTGTATGAATGCATTACTATGAACCAAATATATTGTGTAATATATAGTTTGATTAAAAAAAAAATTTTCCATGTAAAAAAAAAAAAAAAAAAAAAATTCTTTGCACTACTGCATTTACCTGAGCATACAATGAGTATATGTTACATTTATAATTAAAAAAACAATTTCATAAACAAAAAAAAAAAAAAAAAAAGAAAAATGAAGTTGGAGGACTCACACTTCCCAATCTTAAAACTTACTACAAAGTCACAGTAATCATGTTTAGTAATCTAAACAGCATGGTACTAGAACAAGAACAGTATCGAAATGAATGGAATCTTAAGAGCTCAGAAATGAAACCTCACACTTATCGCCAACTTATTTAGAAGGAGGCAAATACCACGCAATTGGGGAAGAATAGTCTCTTCAACAAATGGTTCCGGGAAAACTTGATCTCCATTTGCAAAAAAAAAAGGAGGGCCCTACCTCACACCTTATAAAAAAAAAAAATCAACTCAAAATTGAGTAAAAACCTAAATATAAGAACCAGAACTATCAAACTTCAAGAAGACAACTTAGGGAAGCATTTTCAGGACCATGTGTTAGGAAATAGTTTCTTAGACTTTATACACAAAGCACAAGCAACAAAAGAAAAAGATAGATAAATGGACCTCATTAAAATAAAAAAACTTTTGTGCCTCAAAGGACTGTCATGAAAGTAAAATGATGACCTACACAATGGGAGAAAATATTTTGAAAGCACATATCCGATAAAGGTTTAATAACCAGAATATATAAAGAAATCCTTTCACTTAACAAGACAATCCAATTTAAAAATGGGCAAAAGATTTGAATAGACACCTCTCCAAAGAAGATATATAAATGGCCAGAAAGCACATGAAAAGATGCTCAACATCATTAGCCATCAGGGAAATACAAATCAAAACAATAATGAGATGCCATTTCATACCCAACAGAATGAATGGCTATTAAAAAACAGAAAATTACAATTGTTGGAGCGGATGCAGAGAAATAGGAACATTTATTCACTGCTGGTAGCAATGTACAGTGGAGCAGGTGCTGTGGAAGACAGTTTGGCAGTTCAACAGAAAGTTAAGTATAGAATTACCATATGACCCAGCAATCCCTGTTTTAAGTATATACCAAAAAGAATTGAAAGCAGGGACTCAAACAGACATTTGCACACTGATGTTGATAGCAGCATTATTCACGACTGCCAAAAGACAGAATCAACCCAAGTGTCCATCAACTGATGAATGGATGGAAAATGGAATATCATTCAGTTATAAAAAGGAATGAAGTCTTGATACATGCAGCAACATGGATGAACCTTGAAGACATCATGTTGAGTGAAATAAGCCAGACAAAAAAGGACAACTATTGTATGATCTCACTGATGTGAAATAATTAAAAAACAAACAAACAAACAAACAAACAAAAAAAAACAATCAAACAATGAATTGAGTCAGAATCTAGAAAAAAGATCATTGGGGGACAGGGTGGGGATAGGAAATGGGAAGGCTTAAAATATATAGGGTTCCTATTTGGAATGATGGAAATGTTTTGGTAATTGATGGTGGTGATAGTAGCACAACATTTTGAACATAATTAACAGCACTGAAATATGTATATGTATGTGGTTAAAAGGGAAAATCTTAGGTAGTATATACAGTAATGGAATAAAAAGTACAAAAAAAAAAAAAAAAAAAAAATCCATGGACATACAAACAGTGAACCCTAAGTAATATGGAACATAGTTAACCATACAATAAAAATGTGTTTTCATCAATTGTAACAAATATCCCACACCAATCCAAGATATTAATAATAGGGTGATATATGGGAAGACTGTATTTCATGCTTGATTGTTCTGTAAACTCAAAATAGATCCCCTTCTCTACTTAAAAATAAATAAATAAATAAAATGAACCAATTTTGGGGGGAATAATTTTATGGTCTCCCATCAAAAACGTAACACATAAATTGTTCACAACCATGTTCGCATGCTCAACTTTCCAAGAATATGAGATAAAATATGTAACTAAAAAACAAACAACTTACCAGTAGATGAATGGGCAAAAGACATGAAGCATTTCACAAAATGCCCAATAAACACACGGACAGTAGCTTTACCTCGTTAACCTCAAAGTTATGCAAATTAAAATCACAATATAATGCAACTACACACCCATCAGAATGGTTAAAATAAAAAAAAATACAGAAAATATAAAATTGGCATGGATGTAGAACAACAGGGACACAGGAACTCTCATATACTACTGGTGGTTTGTAAACTGGTAAAATCACTTTGGGAAACTGCTTGACAGTATCTACTAAAGTTGAATGTATAGCGATCCTGTGACCAAGTGATTTTACTTCTAGGCATAAGCCTTACAGAAAAGAGTGCCTATGTCCATCAAAAGACATCTACAAATATGTTCACAGCAGCACTATTTATAATATCCCCAAACTGCAATCACCACAAACACCATCAGCAATAGAATGGATAAATTATGGTATATAGTCATACCATGGAATAGTCATATAATGGAATAGTATACAACACAGAGGGATTGAACAATCTACACCTACACATTATGAATGAAATCTCACAAACATGCTGAACAAAAGCAGCCAGATAGGGAAGCGGCTGTGGCTCAATCAGTAGGGCTCCCGTTTGCCATGTGGGAGGCCCCGGGTTTGGTTCCCGGGGCCTCCTGGTGGGGGCAGGCCCGCCCGCACGGCGTGGTTGGCTGACCTGGCGAGCACAAGCAGCAAGGGGGGGATAAATGAATAAATAAAATAAAAAATCTTTAAAAAAAAAAAAAAAAAGCAGCCAGATATAAATAAGTACCTAATATATGATTCCATTTTTATAAAATACAAAATACGGAAAAAGTTATATGCAAATTAGATTTAAAATTAAATTTAAATAAAATTATTAAAATTTTTATTTATAATAAAAAAGAAGACTGCTAAATATCCCAGGAAATGGTTAGATAAAATGTTTCATCTATTCAGTAGACTTTTATGCAGCCAGGGAAAAAAGGAGGATGCACAACCAAGTAAGAGATTGTATTAAAAAGAAAAATATAACAAAATGGCAACACATTTTCAAATTTTAAAGATGGACTATAGTATAGACCTTTTTTCCCCAAGTTTAACTTTTAAAACCCAGTCATCCAAAGATGAATAATTTTTTCCATCAGAGAGAAAGAAAGCACACATTTAACACCAGATACTGTTTCATAATATATTAATTTTATATATGACACGGCAAATTAAAATTCCAATCGGATCTTTTAAGTATACTTCTAAAAATTAGTATTTTTTCTTATTTGAAGAGAACCTCTCACCAGTTGGCAGAGAGGCAGCAGGGATGAGCTCAAAAGGCACACTGCATCTAGATTCTTGCCCCAGACTTGTCAATAATAATTAGCTTTCAGTCTTTGGAAAAGTAATTTACCTTTCTAAGCCTCTATTTCTGATTTATAAGGCAAAGGTTTTGTACCGGTGGTTCTGAACCTCAACTGTACATTGTAATCACCTGGGGCATTTTAAAAAATATGTTGCTGCCTAGGTCTCCCCTTTAGCATTTCTAATTTAATTGGTCTGAGGTGCCAGGTGATCACTGGGAGTTTTAAAAATTGCCTAGGTGATTCTAACGTCCAGCCAAGACTGAGAACTACCAAACTAGATAATCTCTAAAGGTCTCTGCAGCTCTAAAATTCTTACACATAAAAGGTTCTCAAAACATATTTGCCAGTCTATGTGACCCTGCTGAGATGTGCATAAAGGTTACCTCTGGGATGACCTCCCAATTCACTTTGAAGTCCCTTGGCCATATAAACTCATTTTTCTTTACCTTTTCCCCCTTTTATTCAAGGTCTTTTTTCCAGGTGTATTGCTAGCTGGTGCTTGGTAGGAATTCCCTCGGTGCCAGGGAGGCTTATCCCCAGGAGTCATGTTCCATGCTGGGGGGAAGGTAATACATTTATATGCGGAGTTTGGCTTAGAGAGGCCACATTTGAGCAACATGGAGGCTCTCAGGAGGTAACTCTTAGGCACCCTATAACACCAGACTACTTTGCAATTTCAAGCGCAAAGGCTCATAAGCATAGTTGTCAATATCAAGGGCCCATCAATGGACCATGCACCTTCACTATTCATTGCCCCTGTGTTCAGGGGATTGTTGCTGTTCCATTGCAGAATGTTGCAGAGATCCCCAGGATGGGAATTCAATACTCTTTCAGTTATTGTGTGAATCCTGAGGGCTCTGGACACACCCAAGTCCTACAGTCATAGCAGATAGCTCCGGAGTTTGGTGCCTTGCCAGTGGGCCCTACTTTGGAGTTTGTGCTCCTGAGTGTGACAGAGTTCAACTTAGTTGTGACTTCTCTACACGTCTCTTCTGTCCCTTCTATTTGAACCTATAGTTGGTGCTGGAATTGGTAGGTATATGCCCAGGAGACTTGAATCTTTGGGCTGTCCATGTGCCAGCTGGGCCCTAAGCCTCAGTGGAGTTGCAACACCTACTCCAGTTCATTGGACTCACCCAGGACAACTAACAAGGAGGGTGGGATGCACAACCACCATACCAAGGAGCCAAAAGAGTCTGCAACTGCAAGCAAGAGAGTCCCATCCATCAGCCGTATGGGATCAAGGCTCCATCTCAATTGGAGGTGGAGTGGGCATCACCATCCCAGAATCCTCAGGATTGGAGAATAAAATATGGACTAGAGTGGACTTACTGGTATTCTGCTGTAGACTTATTGTGATTCTAGCAATGGAAGAAACTGTATCATTGATGTGGAGACAGTGGCCACTGGAGGTGCTGAAGGCAGGGAGAGGGAAAAAGAGGTATAATATGGGGGCACTTTCAGGACTTGGAATTGTCCTGAATGACATTGCAATGACAGATAGAGGCCATTATATATCTTGCTATAACCTACAAAATTGTGCGGGAGAGAGTGTAAACTACAATGTAAACTATAATCCATGCTTAGTGGCAATGCTCCAAAATGTGTTTATCAATTGCAATGAATGCACCACACTAATGAAAGAAGTTGTTAATGTGGGGAAAAGTGGGAGGTGTGGGGAGTGGGGCATATGGGAATCCCTTGTATTTTTTTGTGTAACATTTTATGTAATCTAATTACCTTTTAGAGAAAAAATAAATAAAAAAAAAAAACAACAAAAACAAAACAAAACAAAAAAACAAACAAAACCATTTTATCCATTACAAAAATACACACAAAAAAACAAAAAACACAAACATATTTGCCAAAGAAACAAATCAGAACAAAGAGCTTCTTTGAATGATAGGTAGCATCTGAATAAGCAAAGGCTCATTCTGGTACACTGGTGAGAATGAACACTGTATGGTCAAGGGACAAGCCATTTTTTTCCCAAGATCTTTAAGGTTATTTCTCAAAGCTGGGATAAATGGGGAGTTCTAGATTGATAACAAAGAAAGTCCCTACAATAAATGCATGAAGATAACAATGAGGTACTTCCCAGAAAACTGGGAAATAATTATGTCCTCAAATTGGATCAGAAAAGAGGTAAACAAATGATTTAAAAAGAAATGATTCCAAGGTCATAAATACCTTTTTATTATAACCTAATTGAAGAAACTAACTGTAACCGCTGGCCAATTTGATGTAATTATGAATTCTAAAACTATAATTGGATCATGCTTGTAAACTGATCTGTTAATCTGGGCATGATTAGGTTATGATTAGGACATTGAGTCTCACCCCTTGGTGGGTGGGGAATTCAATATAAAAGGCAAGGCAAATCGGGAAGCGGCTGTGGCTCAATCAGTAGGGCTCCCGTTTACCATATGGGAGGCCCCGGGTTCGGTTCCCGGGGCCTCCTGGTGAAGGCAAGCCCGCCCGCACGGCGTGGTTAGCTGACCCAGCGAGCACAAGCAGCAAGGGGGGGGGATAAATGAATAAATAAATAAAATCTTTAAAAAAAAAAAAAAAGGCAAGGCAAAGAACAGAGTTGAAGCAGTCTTTTGAGAAGCAGTTTTGATGTTGGAATGAAGGCCCCATGAGAAGAGAAGCAAGCCGTTCACCTGATCGTCTACAGCTGACCTTGTGGAGGAAACAGGAGCTAAGCCCGGAGAGAAACGCAGCCCTGAGAAGAGAGGAACCCCAGAAACCTGAACCCTGGCAAACGCTGGCAGCTGTCTTGCTCTAACACGTGGCAATGGACTGTGGTGAGAGAAGAAACTTAACAGTTTATGGCTTAGTATCTGTGGACTTCTACCCCAAATAAATGCCCCTTATAAAGACCAACCCATTTTTGGTATTTCACATTAGCACCCCTTTGGCTGACTAATACACTAATGTGTCAATTAGAAGCAAGGGAAGTATAAAGAAGCAGAGTCTTAAAAGGAAAAGAAGAGAGACCTATTCAAGCACTGTCTAGGAGAAAGAGGGAGTCTCAGCCAAAGTAATTGGATAATTATCACCCTGTGGCAAGGCTATCTCTATTTGAAAATAAATGAATAGGCTATCTGAAGCTTGATGCCACTAAACAGTTAAGTTATAAAACTCCTTTAGTTCCAATTCCTTTCTCTCCAACCAACCTTGTAATTATAATTTGGCTTCCCATGTGGGTTGTCTCCTGGAAACAATGAGGTGGTCAGACCAAGGAGAACATCTGGGACTTCTAGAAGATATGTTTCTCACTGCAAATTAATAAATTGACATTCTCCATCGTATCAGTGTCTCTGGAGTCTGTCAATTCCAATCAGCACTCAGTCTAATCAACTCTAGTTGACTGACGCAATTGAGTTTCTGAATATGAAAATGAGAGGCTGAGCAGTGGTCAATATGCAAATTACTAATAAGGTAAATGATGCCATATAGGGCTGAGTCTGAATGGTTAGTCAAACTTCCCCAAGAAAAACTCCAACTTCAAAGCATTGTTTCATTTTAACTTCTGTATTCTATGCATAGTTGTTATCCTAACAATTAATAGGATCTCATTAATTCTGTTTTAATGCTGGTAATCTCTGAAAGTTAAATAGGAAAGTTGTTAAAATAAGGAGAATTAAGACAACAGAGATTGTGAAGAAAAATTTAAGGTGTTTTTGGACTATAAAATTCTGAAAATGACCTATTCTAAGAAATTACCATATCAACAATCCTAGGTTTATCATTTTATGGTAAAATATGGTTCTGATAGGCTTTGGTTCTTAGAGTATACACTGCACATACATTGAAACATTCTGCCCCCAAATAAATAATTCTTGTGTTTTAAGAGCAATTTATAACAAGTATGGCTAAATGTGGTAAACTTTAAGCTAATTACCAGGTCTATCCCCAAATCAAGTGTTTAGAAAGTCCTTAGGTTACCTGAAGAACCTTTCATTCCTCATGTATTCTCCCTCCCATTTAGACCAGCCAAAGTGCTTATGTTGTGAATTTTCAAATTTGTTATTTTGAGAAGATTAACAGCGCTCTCCAAATATATTAGAAGCAATGTTTTGGTTGTTTTAGACTTCACCAACTTGTGGAAAATAATCTTCCTTTGTTTATCTTATTTACTAAAAATAATTGAGTGCAAAAAAGTAATAAAAACAATTTGATGAAAGAGAACTCTGTGACTGTATTATAAATTCCTGACTAGGAAAAGATTAGGGGATGGCTACAAAAGCAGATTACTTTAAACTAAATTAGAGGCAGTGCCAAATTGAGATTTCTAGGGATTTTTAGAGGACTTATAGAAAGGGAGAAAAAGAAGGAAACTTATTTTGCTATTGGGGCAGTGTCAGATCTTAAAGGACACAAAGATAATGCAATATCTAATGATTCATACATACTTCCAGTTTATGGAGGCTCAATTCCCAATGTCAGAAAGCACTTAAAAAGTAGAGACAAACAAAACTTAAAAAATCTGTTAAACTCACGACTGTGAAGGTCCTGGTTTAAAAAGCTTAAAACTAGAATTGGGAGGTTTTTTAAAGAAAGATTATTTTTAAAATTGTCTGTTATGCATCACCATTGTATTGGAGAATACCATTGTGTTGGGGAGGCTCTATCAAGTTTTTTGGCAGGACAGAAATAAATACCAGCAACATAAATAACCAGGAAGTATAAGTCCAAGATTGAAACATGACTTAAGAGATATGATGTGACCAAATATAAAAATATTTACCCAGTAGATTGTTGCTGCTCTACCCTTCACAGAGCAGAACTACTTGTGTGCAGAAAAGTTAGAGTAAAGAGTAAATCTTCTGATGAAGTTTTAGAGGATACTTGGGCATGTTTGAAAATACCCTGTTCTAAGCTGGCCCATCCTTTGGCTACTAACCTTGGAGGGGTATTACATGTGTAGGGGAGGGGAGAGGCATGTATCATGGTTGAACGAATAAAAGAGTCTTCTATATGAGGCTCAAGAAAGGATGTAACACACAGCTTAATCAGCAGGGAGAGATTTGCCTGCCTGTCATTCTTATTTTGAAGGCAGTTGTATGTTGAAATACAGCAAACTACAAAAACAATCAACCATAAATCAACTAGCTGTGCAGCACCTCAAAAGCAAGCATCAGTCTCCTATAACAGGTAAGTTCTGCTCTTGTTTAGGCAAGATAAACTCTTCATTATCCAATCCTGCTGGTAATATATATATAAGGATGGAAAAACTGGAAGCCTCAAATTTAGAGTCAAAAGAAGACTAGAAAACTCAATCCCTGAGATTAAAACAACAACAACAACAACAACAAAAAACCTACAAATAGATCTAAGATACTTTTTAATTACCAAAAAAGGAAGCTGGCTAACAACCTAGCAAATATGTAATGTCTCCTGAGGCTATATAAAGGACCATTAAGGTGAAAGCAAATCCAGAAATCTAGTAACTTCGATGGTTGCCTGTAGTCTACAGAGAAATAGTTGGCTTTGTTCATCTTTCTGAATCTACATTTTGTTTTGGTTTTATTGGCTAGATTATGCATTTCTTTGCTTGTGGATGCAATAATCTTCTTTCTCTACCTTTTTCCACTATGTAAATCTCATTAAAAGAACACCAAATAAGAATGATCCAAGAAAGAAAACAGGATTTATTAAATGCAATAAGGCTCTGTCTAATCCCCATAAAGAGGAAAAGTGAACAGCCTGTTACACATTGGACAATGTGTAAAGTACTTTTTTTATATGTTTCCATCATTAGACTTAAGGTAAGTACTGTTCTTATATGCCAAATCTGCAAACACTCGTTTTTAAAAGGCAAGATCTTGGAGGCAAAGTTTCCTAACTCACTACACATTAGACTCAAAGGAATCATCAAAAAAGAATGAACGAACAGTGAGTTCACCCCAAATTTCTGAAGCCAGCACTCAAACAAATAAATGAGTTCACTAAAACAGAGAGAAACACGTTTGTTTTTTTTAAAAGATTTCTTTTTTTTATTTATTCCCCCCTTGCTGCTTGTGCTTGCCATGTCCATCTGCTGTGCGTTTTTCTGTGCCTGCTTATCTCCCCCTGTTGCATCATCTTGCTGTGCCAGCTCACCGTGGCTCACTGGCCGGCTTGCATTCACCAGGAGGTCCCAGGATCCGAACCCAGGGCCTCCCAAATGATAAAAGGGAGCCCAACCAGTTGAGCCACATCTGCTTCCTGAGAAACAATTCTTAACTCTGCTAGATTTTCCCAAAGAAAGGGAAGAACCAAATAAAGTCTCTAAACTTTGTCTCATTATTCAAAAGGTCAACATTCAGGATAAGGTATACAGAAACAGGAAAAAAAAAAAAAAAGCTTAAAATTTAATCTAAATAGAATTTGATAAATCAAATATGAAGTTATACCAGCGACAATGTAATACTGCAGAAAAACTTGACAGCAAAGTTGAGGCACACTATTTTAAAATGAGGTCAGGGAGGCGGCTGTGGCTCAGTTGGTGGGGCTCCTGTTTGCCGTGTGGGGGGCCCCGGGTTCGGTTCCCGGGGCCTCCTGGTGGGGGCGGGCCCGCCCGCGCGGCGTGGTTGGCTGACCCGGCGAGCGCGAGCGGCATGGGGGGGATGAATGAATAAATAAATAAAATCTTTAAAAAAAATAAATAAATAAATAAATAAAATAAAATGAGGTCAGATGAAACTATAAGATCTATAGCAGGAGCAACGCTCCCTACTTGGATTTGCATTGAGACTTTCAACTGGCCAGGTTCCAGCCACTCTTTAGTTAAAAGATGGTATGCAGAGAAACTAAACTAAAATCCTTACAACCATTCTCCTGCAATGTCATATTTATCTGAAGGAAGTACTTTATCACACAAGCAGATTTTTCAAATAAATGAAGCTTATTAAAACCAAACAATTTAAATTATTCATTGTAGAAAACAAAAAAGTATACACACCCATGCCTACCCACAAAGCTTTCTTAATGACTCAAGTTCATTACGTATATACTTATTGTAAAGAACTTCAATGTAAATCAGTTTTTCTCTGACTTTTCTACATTTTCCATCAGCTCTGTAAATCACTGCAGTTCTTAAGACCCTACAAGCTCTCCATAGAGCAAATACATGGCTTTTGTGCTGGGCTTATATGACAGTTATGCAAAGTGCTATGAGAGATACTCAGGGACATTTCTCCTAATTCAGTTGTGAGTTAACAGGTCTATGCTTATTACATCTGAAGTGATGGGAAGACTGGTCTTTGCTTATGTGTGGAGTTACCATATTTGTCAGCACACTTTTATGAAAACTACAATGTCCATAGGCTCATTAATGTCCTGTGTGACTTTTTTTTTTTTAATCGGGTTTGATCTATCAGTAATAGTTCTAAGGTATTTTCATTTTTCCTATGTAGTATTAGAGCACCACCTTGTGTCAGAAACTTGAGAAAATGAGAAGACATCTATATTTTAGATACCTTAGTTGTCCAAAGTTTTACTGTCCAGTCAAATGACGAAGTGACAAAAAGATGTGAGAAGTCTACTGCTCCAACAGCTGCATGACAATGGATGCCAGTGATTGGTCCTTGATGTCCCTCAAACATCTCACTGATTCCAGCTTTGCTATTTCATAAAAAGTGAGAATATTAGGAAACTCTCTTGTAAGTAGACCAAGATAAATACATTTTATTATGGGTTTAAATATCAGACCTTGACATAATTTCAACAAATATCAATTCTGTGCTCAAGACACATAAGAATAACTTGAGTGTTATTCTATACAGATTTGACAAGACTGCTAAAGCAATAAACCATAAACATCATGCTACTGACAAAAGAACTCAAAAGTCCAATATCTGAGGTGGCAGAATAGAAGTAAAGTGATGCTACATGTAAGAGAGACAATCTGGGCTACTTCTAAATCAAAAGCTTTGAAGTGAAGGTGATCTGTATGTGAATGAAATCTGGACGCTCAATTTTATATAAGAAAGCAATGGATAAGGTACAGCCAGACAATTTCAAAACAGATTGAACAGCAGGAGAAATACTGGCCAATTTAAAATGTGTACGTGACATTACTGTACAATTATCAGGGGGACTGAACTAAGCTCAAAGTCCAAATCAACTGAAATGGGAAAACAGCTAAAAATCTTACTTACAACTTTATAAAAGTCAGTATGTGGCATGAGCATACTATATTTTGGAATTGCTAAATGTTCCTCATCACTAACTTCTATGTGTGCATGCACACACACAACCCACAAAATCCAGAACACATCATCAATCAAAAATGACCTTTTTCTAAGAGAAGTATTTAAGTTTTAATTTTATAACCTGGAACTCAGATAATTTGACACATTAGTGGCTCTTGGACAGATTTTTATATAAATAAGGGACAATTTGTTTCAATGAAATTATTCAAGGGAGAATTTTAGATAATTGCAAATTTCAGTTTAGGTTTACCTGCCATGGCGGCATGCTGTGTACACAGAGCCTTCTTCACTCCCAACAACAAAGTTGTTCACATCTCCAACAGGGAAAGACATAGATGTCACAGCTACTGCTTTTGACTGTTTATGAACTAACTCCATGCTATCCTAAAACATAAAAAATTGAGGAAATTATTCTGTAAATGTGCAACTTTTAATGTTCATTAAAATTTTTTCTAGTTTTGATTGGTTGGTAATTTATTATGTTATTATGCTACTTATCTAAGACAGGTTATATACACATTTAAATAATAACAATATTTCCCTCACAATTTCAGAATTTCCAAAGTTTAATCTACCTGTGGCTGAGAGAGCATGTCCAGACTCCATGAACAGATTTTTCCATCAGTAGAAATGCTAATCAGATTGTGAGCATTTTGTGTTCCAACTACATTTACACAATATACAGGGTGCTAAGGAAAGAGATATTGAAGTAAGTTTTCAGTGAGTATTTTACAAAAAAAAAAGAAGAAACAAAATTTTTGCTGTCTAATCACAGGTATTCTGTTTCATATCAAAACCATCTCAACTTTGAAGGAATTTTTAATGTGAATTTTGCTGCTATTATTTTGATTAACAAAAAGATTCACTTTCAAAAGACAGATGAGTTTCTAATAAAACAAATGTCCTAAAATACAGAAAAAAGGTCTTCGTTCTTGGTTGCTAAATGATGAGAAATTTATACACCAAAGGAAGCACATTCTAAGACTACTATAATGAACATACTAAGTAGTTAATGGTGAAGGAGCACAGGAATAATCTTATTTACTTACAGTGTGTGCAGCAGCTGACAGTGGAGTTCTTTGCACTGGAGTTCTTTTATTGCTACGGTTATCCCAAAGCACAATTTGGCCGGAATATGTACCACCAACAACCAGATTTGGATGAAATTTTGCAAATGTAGCAGACATCACAGCTGACTGAAAATAAGCAAGAGTTTTATACTCAACGTTCAAATGGAAGAAGCCCGTCAAGTTATAAAAATAAACCTATTACCCAAAACATTTCCCCTTTACTATACGGTATTAGAGGCTATAAAAACAGCTATTAAATTGTTTAAATTTTTCATTTTGTTTCAGAAATATAAAATATATATTTTTTGCTAAAAAGTCAAATGAAATGATTTTTCACATAAATGCTAAAGCAATTTATTAAAGAAAGCAAGAAATTATTTGATTACAATATTAAATCAAAATATAACTGGCCTTGCATTAGCTCTGACAGTAATCTGATAGTAGAGATATGCTATTTTTGATTCACTTAAGTGTTTTTGTAGAATGATGGCATTGTTAAAAGACTATAACTTATACAATCTGAAAAGGCTACAAATTCTAACCTTCCACTAAACCAGGGGTTCTTAACCTTTTTTGTTCCATGGACCCCTTTGCCAGTCAGGTGAAAACCACAGAACCCTTACTAAGTCCACACTATACTGTGTATTATTTAATAAATATATCATACTTGTACCAACATGTCCCCACAAGAATAATATTTTTTTGAATTTCAATTCAAGCTCACGGACCCCTGGTTAAGAACCCTTGCATTAAACCCACTTAAAATTTGCATCTGTTTTCTACTTCAAACATATGTTTCTACTTAAAACTATCTAGTTCCAACTCCTCAGGCCATGTATAAGTAATTCAGTGGGCCAACCATCTCATTGTATATTCAACAAACAAGTTCCTGAGAAACTTGCTGTAGAAAATACATTTTATAAGAGACTCCTTTTATGTAATCAGAAAATCACAACCGCGAAGGGACTTTAGGTGTGATTAAACATTATAGGAGATGTCAAAAAAGCTACAAAAGACAGTTCTTGCTAAACTGAGAAGTCTTCAATTTTCTGTTAACATCTGTTTGCAAATATGGAGTGGTTTAGTAAATGCCAATCCAATGAAATCATTATGTTGACAAGAAAAGAAAAAAGGCACTTGTCTAAATTCATTAAAGAATTCTTAAACTTGGGAGAGACTATTAAAACCATCTTACCTGGCAGTGAAACACATACTCTGGGGTAGTCTTTTTGTATTTCATATTCCATACAAGGGCCACACCATCAGGCTCATGAGGGGCATCTTCATTGTTATTATAGGAAGCCACAAGTAACTCTGGGTACTGTTCACAAGAATCAATTGAAAAAGAAATGTTATGCTAAGTAGGAATTGTTTTATGTTCCTACTCAACCGTCTTTATCAAATTATTTTGAAAATACAAATAATCTGATACTTCACCAAGAAAAATATCTCTAGAATTATGCTCATAGGGATGTTAGTAAGTTTTAAATTAGTACAGTTATTTTAAAACTTTAATGTGTTCAAATATCCAGTGTATGTGGTGAGGAATTGAAATCAGTAAAACTGAGTTATGGCTTAAATTAAATACTGATTTTTAAATAGAAATAATGTTTCCAATCCTTTCTTCCAAAGTTTATAAGACAAAATGAATATGGTAACGTTAGAACCATTCTCCATTATTATATTAAAATACTGATTTACTTATAAACAGTTCCCATAATTAAAACTACCAGCAAATTATAATTTCAAAATAGGAACCAATTTTGTTACATTTTACCTGAGATGACCAATCCAAACAACTAACAACACGATGCTTTGACCAACGTTCATCAAAAAATTGTCGATTTAATGATAGTTTAGCACCTGCTTGAATTTCTCTACAGAAAAGAAGCACCCCCCCCCAAAAAAAGATGGTGTTATAATTTATATCACTCTTAATCTTAAAGTAATTTATCACTTGCTAAAGCCATAATCTTAGCAATTAAAGGTTACCCTTCTTTGTCTTCCAAATCTCTCCCACTATAATCAAAGAAGATGTTAATCTGCTCAGAAAGAGCTCTTTCTACAATTCTTGTAGAATGGTCAAAGAAACTTAAAAATTCTTCAGAGTGCAAGATTTGTTGCTTTTCTTCTTCAGTAAGCTCATGAGGGGGAACTGGAAAACAAACGATTTTCTCAAGTCTGATTTATGTTAAAGCATGTTAACTCAGTATATCACAGTTTGAATCAATGAATGCTATACATTTTTAAACCAGATTCATCTTGACTTATACTTTTCATTTTACTTTAATACATAAATAATAAAATCTCAACAGGATCAATAAAAATTTTTAAGTTAAAAATTTTAAGATACCTTTGCTATCATTTTCTTCTTCTTTCTTTAAAATTTTCTCTTCTTCAGGTTCAATAGGTGGTTTAGGAGTTACTACATCATCATCTTCTTCTTCATCTGAAAAATCAGACCAATAAAAAATCACTTTTATGAAAATAGCTGATAGCTCTTGAGGTACTATTTCAGAAGGTATAACAACTTCCCAGATAAATGCAGAAGTAAACTGCTGTAAGATGGAAACCAGTACAAATAATATGAATTTTATCAACAGTCTTAAAAAGAAGAATTAATTGAAACCTACTGGTTAAATTTCTACATATACCCATGTGGTACTTCAATCATTAGTCATACCAAATTCTGTAACTACATAAACTGAAAGAGGATATATAAACAATTAGGGTGATTTCCTCATGGACTTCTCTAAATCCTTGCAAGGATTTATCATTCAAGACAGAACAATATGCAACTCCTGCATAGTTTTATGTGGCATGCTGACATGTTAACGCTGTACAATGAAGAAAATCAAATGTCTAAAACAGCCTACAGAGCTGGCTGCTTACTTGTGATCCAAAGCCATCAGTGTCTAATGGGTCTTCATATGGCATAAATATGGCTTACATTAACTCTCAGGTTGCTATTTGAGAGGCAGATTTTAAAGATAATAGCTATGAGACCACATTTTCTATTGTCACTTTAAATGCAAGTCTCATTATCTACTGTTATATGATGTGGCAATAAGCACTTAAAATAATGTTTCTTAATTTGGATATATTGATATAATAAAACAATGTTTCTAAGACTTTTTTCTTTTAATTACTAAATCTCTTATATCCAAAACCAGGAAGTAACTTAAAGTCCTTTATTTTAAAATGTTATAGAACATAAACCCTGCTTACCTTCTATTTTTCTATATCCTGAAATGAATTTTTTTTTTTTTTAAGAAACACACTTATTTTTATTGTCTAAACAGATGTGTCATTTGTCTACAAGGGAATAGCAGCAGGCATCTGCAGCAGAGTACATCTCAAGTAATGAGAGCCTATTCAATAAGGGGACTTTACTTGTTCATTAGTCATTTCCCTGACCCATGTTCGAAATTATCTAAAACACACATATATACAACGTACACAAAAGAATGGTCAAGGATGGGAACCAGCTGCCAAGTTATGGTCCCAGCAGCCACCCCAGCTGACTAGATAGCAACAACCAGATGGCACTGCTGGGATTGTGTCTTTCTGCTACAAGGTGGCAATGGGATGGCATAACATTCTTCCGCTTGACTGCTTCCAATCCTGTCTCTCCCCAATGTCGAGCCTGTGCAATTACCCACACTCCAGGAGGCCTACAGACAAGCCTTTACCCTGCAAACAAAATGCAGCTTGTAGGCTACACCAGCTGCCAAACCACACACATAGTGTTAGGTTTAGAGAGCTATGAAAATCTTTCTAACTCTATAGTATAAGCAATGAAAATATGACTGTTCCTGTAGGAAAGAAAGCTTTAAATGACACTGTATAATGCACACAATGATACAACCTCCAACTTAATCAAAATGATAATGACGTATGCCAATCCTACATTACTTGAAATTGAGCGATTTTTATGTTCTGACAAGTTTACAGAACTAGGATAAATGGCACGAATGATTTCAATATATGCTCATACTTTTGAACCAAATGGTGAAGGTTAAAATTTTTCCTTTCAAGGGCCTCAATCAGCCACAAAGGAAAACAGTAATCACTGTCTTTTCAGCCAGCCCAACCGCATTTGTCAGCCCTTTCTCCGTCAATGCAGCCAGAGCAATCAACCTGCCAAACATTCAGAATGGAAAAACAATCTGAAAATACAGGGTATAATGCACCTGCCAGTGAAAATGGCCATTTCAAGAAAAGCTAGTGATCTCAGTGACCCTGCTGAGGAGGTGGTGGTGCAAAGGGGAAAGAACACGTAAAAGAATTCTTAGTGATCGCCACTCTCTTGCACATTGACACTTCCTTACAAAGCATGCCAATTATAGCTTTTGTGCTACTTAAAAAATGAAAGCTTTTTTGGGCAAAATAATCACACAGAGAAACAGACAGTACTTCTTTTTAGATGAATTCTCATATACAATGTACTATTAATCTGAAAACAGTATAACTGGTAGCAACGCTATACTGTACTGCTCAAACATTAGGATGAAATTCTGCCATAAAGTCACCTGCAAGTGTAATGTAATAAAAGAATGTAATTATATTTAACTTAAAAGTTGACATTTGGAATAACAGGATATTCACTCAATTAAAAATTCAGTATAAGAATATATTTTTCCCAATTTTCTGTTTATACTATCAGTTATTCTAATCAATTTTGTTTATTGTAGGATTCACTGTACATAAATCCTAAAATCGGGAAGCAGCTGTGGCTCAATCAGTAGGGCTCCCGTTTACCATATGGGAGGCCCCGGTTCGGTTCCCAGGGCCTCTTGGTGAAGGCAAGCCCGCCCGCACGGCGTGGTTAGCTGACCCAGCGAGCACAAGCAGCAAGGGGGGGATAAGTGAATAAATAAATAAAAATCTTTAAAAAAAAAAAAGAATCCTAAAATCAAAGATAGGGATTTTAAGTCACCATGGACAGTTCATTCTTGAGCACTGTGAATTATAAATTACAGCCTCCTACCCACATCTTATTCCCCTCTTTTAACGTTGTTGCATTATACGGCTTCTAAGTACCATTTCCAATGACAGATGTCAAATTCTTGTCATAATGCATATGGTCAGTACTTTAGTGCTAAGTGACCTCATAATCTACATATTTAACAGGAAAGATTTCATTTATAGATGCTCTTTTCCTTTTAAAATTTAAAATGTAGATGAAGCATGTTCAACAATGATCTATATCTGTCTACTATATGGCATTTGTCATGCCTATTTGTCCATATAAATTATTTTAGGTTGGAGCTCAATGATAAACATAAATGCATATTCATGGGATTTTATTTTAGAATCAATGTACACATCTCCCTTTCTACATGAATTAAAAACCAAACTTCAAACTATGATAAGTACTAAAGTCCAAGCTTTATAAAAACGATTAAGCAAAGGAAACTTAAGGAACATAAAAGCAAATGATATGCAGTTTTTAAAAAGTGCAAAATGTATATTTTTGTTATAAAGTTGGTCTTAAACAATTTCTATATCTATATAACAAATGTTTGGCAAAAATACAAACCATCATTAATATCAGATTGGAAAACATTTCTCTAAAACAAATATACTTATCTTTTTATGAACTAATAAAGAGTTACTGAAGTACTATTATCATGACCAAAAATACAGTACTGCAGTTCTAAAGACTTCCTAAGCTGTCCCTATTACATGATAAGCTGTAATATATGTAAAACTAGAAAAGATTACAACAGAGCAGGAAGATTGAAAAATGGGACTGCCATGTCACATCAATTTATTGATGAATATTCATTACAATATGCTAAGTGGTTAACTCCATGCTTTCTCTGACAGGGAATCTAAGGTTATAAACGGAGCAGTAAAGACTGCATAAAAGTAGCAGTTACTTTTAAAATGACAAATCTCTTGTCAATGAATGCTAAAGCTAGGTTTAATGAACCATTGAATTTTTACTTTGAGTTAACATCAAAATTGTGATGTATTTTGGTGAGATGGAAAGAAAAGCTGTTCTGTAAATTAAACCGCACCTAGAAATAACACCAAGGAATGAAATTCCAGTTGTCGGAATAAACTATTACAATGGAGTAGGTTAATCAAAGTTAAATCATCTGTGAAATGGGTGGCTTTTGTTAAGCTGAAAGAAGGAGTTAGCACAGCAAGTTTTCTCATCTGTATATCATATTACATTTAAGATACATATAGCTAAGAATAAGCCACAAAAGCAATAATCCTTATTAACAGACATTGATACTGGTCCTCATGAATCACTTATCATGATTACGCCAATTCTCAATATGAAATGAGAAGCATATCCCATCTTAGTACATTAAGATTTAGGAAATGCATTTGCTATCTATCAATTCATTATGTAGTTACATTAAACTTGTTTTGAAATAATTTAATATCCTATGACAAATTCCTAAATTATAAAGTAGTCTGATTATTCATGGTACAAAGGAAGTTGCCATTGAATTCTAAAAATCAGGAAATGTGTCTCTTTCATATAAAAATATGATTTAATTTATAAAAAATTCAATTCATGAAAAACTTCACAAACATCTTTTATAAAACGAGAATATCAGAGAGAAATGCTTCGACTACTGATTTAAAATATAGGTTAGATTTCAATGATTTTCCTTTAATATTTTCAAAATCCTTTCTTTTCTGGATCAACATCATTTTGAAACACTTCAAAACAATCTTTTTGATATAATTTCAACTTCTTATACCTTATTCTTTAAAATCAAATGCATATTTAAGAGAGTCTTAAAGTAAGACAAAGCTTCATAAATGTATCATGGACTCCATTCATTTCTTTTAAATATCTAGAATAAGATACAAAGTCACTTGGATTTCCTTAACAATTTGGATCTTCAACAAGGGAAAAATACAGAGCTGACTTCTTTATCAGGAACTATCTTGAATACAGATCTAAGAGTAATTTGGGGGAATTTTTTTAAGAGTCATGCTTTAAGGGGCAGATGTGGCTCAAATAGTTGGGCGTCGGTCTCCCATATGGAGGGACCTGGGTTCGATCCCCGGGACCTCCCAGTAAAATAAAGAAAAATATAGAAGTCGCGCAGGCCACCAGGCCCTGTGTGCGGGTGTGCCAGGCCCTGCTGAGCCATGCAGCAAGATGATGACATAACTGGAGAGTGACACAAGGGAGAGCCAAGACACTCACTCACACTGCAACCTTAGGGTCGTCAAACAACTTCCCTGGGCCGCAAGCTCCTTGGGTGTAAATAAGTTGATTACATTAAATGGCCTTTATTTAGGATTTCTTCCTCCTTTAAAAATCCCTTATTTCTGAAAACAGCAACAACAAAAAACCATACCAAAGATGGGATAAGAAAAAATAATGCCATTTTTATTATGAAAGAGTTGAAAACTTTAAAAAAGGGGGAAAATACTTTTTCCAGGAGTATATCTGTGGGTACCATGCTCCTGCCATGAGAAACTTTTTACCTGCAGAGAGTGAAATTGACTGAGGTCACATGGTTCTAGTCAATTTCATTCACAGTAGGTGCTTTAAGACAGCAAAGCATCTCAGTTCAGAAACAGTCCTACCAACTTATAGAGTAAACTTGAAAGCAAGAAGATGTCTAGAATGGGGAAAAAGAAATAAGAAGCAGAATAAAAATGATAGTTTTTGAAAAGAATAGGTTGTCATTAAAGGAAAAAAAAAAAGATAAGTCTAAGACCAATTTTTATGTTCAACTTGGTAACTCACATTACTTCTGCCCTGATTACACTGCTCAACCAAGTTTAATTTACCATCTATTAAACTCAAACTGTGATTTTGGCAATTTTGTCTCATGGTGAGTTTTGGGATTTGTTATATAATTCTTAAATGGAAAGCAACCAGGCTAAGTTTGAGAACTACTGTATTAAACAATGGGTAAACACAAGTACAGTTAAGTAAGAAGTGTTTTATTTTTTCTATTATAAACCTTAATTACAGGATTCTTCTCTTTCCCTCTTTTTCAAACTTCCAAATATTGGGAAATGAACTTAATGTAAGAGCCCTAGACACGAAAATAACTTTAATGATATAGAAATTATCTCATTTTTAAAAACAGTTCCAAAGGCTAAGGATGGCCCCATGGTATTAGGATACATTTCTAATCCTCCTCACTTATAAACCTTAACCTGTAACTAAAAGAACCACAAAATGGAAGAAAAGACAATCTATTACCTTCATATATAGCATATATTCAATAAACTTGTAAAATAAGTGAATACTGACTAAATTACAAGTGAATACACATGGGAATTCATAAAATTATCATCTAAATCTAGTCCACAAAGGAAAATGTAAAAGGTTAGAATGCTGATGTAGATTAACCTGTTATAAAATGGGCTCAGTTCACCCATCTTGTCACTTTCACATTCTATCAATGAAGACAAGAACAATTCTATTTAACACCAAGGAAAAGCAGGGCCACTTATTCATATACTCGGAGATAATCACCATAAAACAATTCTGAACTAAGATGGATAAACCAACAAATAAGCTAACCATGTTATCCTGTTTTTTCAAACTACAGGTCTAAACCAATAAATATTATGTGTCATGGTCAGCATTTTTTTTTTTAAAGATTTTATTTATTTATTCATCCATCCCCCCCCTGCTGCCCGTGCTCACCGGGTCAGCCAACCACGCCGCGCGGGCGGGCCCGCCCTCACCAGGAGGCCCCGGGAACGGAACCCGGGGCCTCCCATATGGTAAACGGGAGCCCCACTGATTGAGCCACAGCCGCTTCCCCATGGTCAGCATTTTTAAAATATGAATTTCTTACTGCAGGTTACTGTCATAAAAGCATGAAAATCCCTGCTTCAATGGCAGCATAAGAGGATAAGCACACAGACACTGGAATCAGTCAAACTTGGCCATAGCTACTAGCTTTGTGAACCTTGATAAGCTATCTCTTTCAGCTTCAGCTTCTTCATGTGTAAATGGAACCAATACTGAATTTTCAGGGTTTGGGTTAGAGACTTAAGAAGTAATGTAAATTGCGAATATTCTTGCTGTCCTGATTTTGTGATAATCAGGGTAGGCTAAACTTTTGCTATATTAGAAACTATACATGTGTCCCCAGACCTAGTTTTTCTCCCTAGGTCTGGTTTTTAGAATGCTGGTGATAAATCAAGCCTGATTTATTAAATGACCATCCTGTATGGGAAATGATTGTAACTCTAGGTATCTTTGGTCACCCTAAGAGATATAGCAGGGGGATGGATGTGGCTCAAATGGTTGGACGTCCGTCTCCCATATGGAGGGACCTAGGTTTGATCCCCAGGACCTCCAGTAAAAATAAAAAAAAAAGAAAAATATAGAAGGGGCACAGGCCACCAGGCCCTGTAAGCGCTTAAGTCCCCCAGGCCCCGTGTGTGGGTGCGCCATTAGGTCCCGCGAGTGGGTGCACCGCCAGGTCCCAAGAGAGGGTGAGCCCTCCAGGCCCCACAAGCAAGTACACCATCAAACCCTGCTGAGCCATGCAGCAAGATGATGACATAACAGGCGAGCGACACAAGGGAGTGACACAAGGGAGAGCCAAGATGAGATGCGCAGAAAAACCAGGAACTAAGGTAGCACAGGCAGTAGGACACCTCTCCCCCACATCGGAGGTTCTGAGGATTGAATCCCAGTGAAGACAGGAGGAGAAGGAGGAGAAGAGAGGGCAGGAAACAGACACAGAGAATTGCCCAGCAAATGGACACAAAAACAGCAAAAACAGGGGGTGGGGGGGTGGGAAATGTTAAAAATGGATAAAACAAAAAAAATAATAATACGGTAGGTTGGGAGAAAAATACAGCAAATGTAAGGTATGGACTATAGTTAGTACTGTAGTAATATTCTGACAATATTCTTTCATAATTTCTAACAAATGTTTCGCAGCAATGCAAGGGTATTGGTGGTGGGGTGATGTATGAATACTGTATGATGTTATGTATGTTTGTTTTCTAAGTTCACAACTTTCACTATATACTTATTGTTTATGTATGTTCATGTATGAATGATATACTTCAATAAAATTAAAAAAAAAAAAAAAGTAATGTAAAGTCCCTCACACTATGCCTGGTATGTAATGTAGTAGACACTCTTTGCTGCTTTAATTTCACTTATCAATTTAAACATCAAGTTTAGAAAACAACTGGTACAAACCAATAGCTAAAATAATATATTTAAAAATTCTGACAGGGAGCCTATGTGGCTCAGTGGTTGAGTGCCAGCTTCCCACATACAAGGTCCCGGGTTCAATCCCCAGCCCTGGAACCTCAAAAAAAAAAAAAATTCTGACAGGTTCAGTTTTGTTTAAACCATTCAAAGTGATACAGAGAACACAACATAACAGCACATTTAATTTGTGTCTACATAGTGTATCCTCAAAGAATTTAAGAAGGCTAGCTATAAAGGAGAATTCATTATGGTTTCAGTTTGGACATAAGAGCAAATGCAAATTAGAATATATTATAGTTATATTAAAACCAGGAACTAAGACTAATAATACTGTTTTGCTCAATTTCACCAATAACTATACTGAAGCATTGACATTTGAAAATTACCTACTATCTCAGTATTTACTTCTGGAGTAGAAGCATGCAAATAAACAGCCCAAGTATGCAAATTATTCTCCTGAATAGGTAAAAACAATTAATTCCTTCACAAAATATTTATTGAGTACCCTACACACCAATGTTTAGCCCTGGCATTAAAACAATGAAGAAGAAACCATCCCTGTGCTTACAGAAAATATAGGCAATGAAACTGAAGTATGATGATGCCAAAAAGTTTACCTCGAACAATTTCAAACTGAAAAGGACACAAATTACCTTGTGCTTTTGGGTTATCAGCCGAACAAATCATGTTGTTTAATTAATTGCTAAATAAAAATGGGGAAAAGCATTTTTTGAAAGAATGCCAATCTTATATCATGACAGTCTATACATTTAAAGTAGTCCAAAGATAATAAGTTACATGTTCACATTTTTTAATTTAAAAATGAAGCTAAAAGGGAGGCGGCTGTGGCTCGGTCAGTGGGGCTCCCGTTTACCGTGTGGGGGGCCCCGGGTTCGGTTCCCGGGGCCTCCTGGTGGGGGCGGGCCCGCCCGCACGGCGTGGTTGGCTGACCCGGCGAGCACAAGCAGCAAGGGGGAGATAAATGAATAAATAAATAAAAATCTTTAAAAAAAAAAAAAAAAAAAAAAAAATGAAGCTAAAAAAACAAGCAATTAAAAATGCACATTTCAAGTTGGATACTAAACTGTGTGTATATAATTTTTGAAAAAATATATTCATAGAAAACTGGAAACAAAATATTAATAATGGCTATCATTAGTAATGGTATCACAGACATTTTCCTCTTTATATCTTTTCTGCATTTTCTAAATTCCCTATGATGTACTGTGCTAAAATAACTAGAATTTTTTTTTAAAAAAAGAAACACTTCATTTAGTGCATATAATTATAGGTATTATCATAGGACATTGCCCAAAATACCTTCAGAATACTTTTCATTTTGAAAAATCCAAAACGTATTTCAAAAGTATACCGTATAACTGAAAATACGATTCTCAAATTATCTGATGATGAATAAAACTTGTTTTTAAATGAGTCATTTTGCCCTTAGTTATTTTGCTCACTTTCTGAGTTAACATATCTAATAACATAGTCCCAAAAGACATATTAAATTAACATAACTAATTAATGGAATAGTATTTTCTGGAAATTATGGAATCCTGCAGTAATTTACTATTCTCCATACTCTCCTCCCTGCCTCTCTCCCTTCCTTCCTAAGTTGCTTATGTCTCAAATGAGTTTATTATCAGGGGCTTCTTTTCCAGCAGGATGATGATTTTACACCTGTAAAAAGCTGCCTTACCAAAGAATTTTGCCGCAGGAATGAAGAAAAATGTATCCATAGAAATGAACATTTACATGGATAAAAATATTACCCTCATTTCCTAAAAATGTTCAAAGTGTAAAATTGTGTGTGTGTGTGTGTGAGAGAGAGAGAGAGAGAGAGAGAGAGAGAGAATGTCAACTCCTCTTTGGAACAAGTTAAAAGTGAAAGGAAGAGAAGAGGATGTGCTCAGTGGTTGAGCACCTGCTTAGCATGTAGGAGGTCCTGGGTTTAATTCCTGGTACCTCCTAAAAAAAAAAAAAAAGTGAAAGGGAAAGCTTAAGGTATTTATTTTAGTTCCATCCTTAGTGGGCATTGAAAAGAGAGTTGTTAATGGTCCATGTGATGATCTACTGTTAAGTCAAAAAAAAAAGGTTGTGAATAATTATAATCCTAGTTTGAGGCATGTACAAATATGAAAATTTAAAAGATTTCTTTGGTGATGGCTAGGGATTTCAAGGATTTACTGCCTTTTGTTCATCTGTGTTTTCCGGGATTTTTGCAATGAATATTACCTTTGTTTCTCCTTAGTGGAGAAATGTGGTAATTTAACTGAAAAATTTAAAACAAATTAAACATTTGATAAAGAAAATGTTTATCAAATTAAATACTGATAAACATTTGATAAAGAAAACTATATATAGTTTATGCTGCATTTTCTATAATTAAACAGAAGTAAATGTTCCTGGCTAATTAGAAAAAAACACTCCTTATACAGATTGTTAAAAGAATAATTTATTATGGGCCCACAATCCCTTATCCACAATTTCAAGATATCAACAGCTCTAAAATCCATAATTCAATTTGGTGGTAAACCCTGACATGACTGGAAGTAAAGCTATTTATAATCCTTATTTACCTCACTTAGTGTGAAAAATCCTATCTTTTACTCCTGAAAAAGCTTAAGACTTTGCTGGCATGTTTACATATGGCATATACTTTATCAGTTTTCTAAAATCTGCAAAACTCTGAATTCTAATACATACATGGCTTCAAAGGTTTCAGATAAGAGACTGTGGACCTATATTAGGGATCTCAAATAAACCCCTCTTATTTGACATAAATTCATTAGCCTCAATGGGCAAAAGAAAAACTGTAACTTTTGCTTGACCCATTAGCTATTTAATAAGAATAAGAAATTAACCCCCAATTTAAAAACGGTAACTCTTCCACTTAAGAATCAAAGGACTGGGAAACGGATGTGGCTCAAGAAGTTCGGCGTCTGTCTACCATATGGAGAGACCGGGGTTCGATCCCCGGTACCTCCTGGTAAAAAAAAAAAAAAAAAAAAAAAGAATCAAAGGACTCCACATTCAATATAATGTTCTTGCACACTTCCCTCCCTTATACACAGATTATAGGCTACTACATAATCTATGTAATAGAGCCCTTTTATCATAATAGAGAAAGTTTAATAATTAGGCCTAGATTTATTCATTAGTATGGATAACAATGATAGTGTATCAGACACAGTATGTTCTACCAAAAATAATGATTTCATTTCTGTGGGTTACACTCTCTTTTGGGGAAGAATTATACTCAATGAACATTGAGCATAAATGTTCAGACACTGAACATTCCTAAACTATTGTACTTCTTAAAAGTAGCATATATCAAAGACAAAATGAAGACTGAAAGACTTAAATCCATATCAACAAAATTAAAAACCATACACACAAGATAAAAAAAAAAACACACACACACAAACAAAAAACTATACACACAGCTTATACTAACTTCTAAAATAAAAGGTTTAGAAACTAAAAAAACAATAAAGACATAAATTCCAAAGCATTAGTTTTATAATATTTCCCCAAGAAAATATGCCAAAAAAAAAAAAAAAAGAAAAAAGAAAGGAAGGAAGGAAGGAAGGAGGGAGGGAAAAAGAAAAAAAGAATCCACTTATTTAATATTGGGACTTAATGATAATCATATTAAGGACAGATATTCATTCACCTTCTTTGGGTTGAGCCATAACTGGAGTCTGAGTTTCCTTTGTATATGTGACGATTTCTCGAGGAGGAAAGTCAACTTGTGTAATTTTAGCCATTCCAAGTTTAATTGGTCCTCGTCTAAATAAAGTGAATACAAATGTTTTTAAATACAACAAATGATACTTTTTAATTACAACAAATCATGTTATTTTGGAAAATTAAGAATTAAACGTTCATGTGCAGCCAACATTGTAATTTAAATCCCTGTTTTATTCAAGAAATTTTAGATAAACAATGAATCGACCTTATTTTAACTAAAGAATTAGAAAGTAGCAAAAACAAAAGCTATTTCTGAATCACTGAGGGTGTTTATTTTTCACTTTAAAAGGCAAATAATTTAGTTTCTTAGAGCAAATTATGGGTGATTATAATAGAGAAAGAAGACTGGAATTTCAGAGTGGACCTGACTATGGTTACTTATGAGAGCTGTTTTCAGGAGGGATATGATTCTGGACTTTCTTGAAGAACCAGAAATTTAGATATCAGACCAAGTTCAGGTCCCTTAAAAAAAAAAAAAAAAAAAAAAAAAAAAAAAA
>JAKSZT010053928.1:6881746-7046578 GCA_026826555.1 Tolypeutes matacus
TTTAAAAAAAAAAAAAAAAAAAAAAGAATTAAGTTGGGGTCATTCACTGAGAACCCACACAGAAGTCTCAGGGAGGAAGGATGACAAAGCTCTATTTTTTAAGCACAAGAACCCCTTGCCAGGAAGAAGGCCCTAGAAAAAGCAGACAGCCAAGGAAAGTGAATGTAAGCAATGGGAGTATTGAGAAAACAGTGAAATGGAAGGCATGAGCTTATGGAATAACCCTAAATTGTGGGGTATCTTCCAGCTCATCAATCTATGATAAAGTATTCAAACACAGCCAGTGTTACAATTATGCCCCCTGGTGGATGGAAGTGCTCCCTAGCCTGGATTATTAACATTTAATTACTCATTTTTCATAACTTACTTACTCTTTTTCTCCTTTTGAAAGAGATTGCTTTAAACCTTAATTCTGAAATATTCCTTCTGATAAAGAAGTGTACATAGCCTCACTAATCTCCCTTACGTGTTTCATTTCCTTTATTCTCTTCAATGTAATCCACAGCAAGGAACTACCACATTTGTTTGTTATCCCTGAAATGCCGTTTCTTTTCCTATCTTAAACCTTAGTTCTCTGTCCCTTGCAGCTAGATCACCTTTCCACTAAATCATGATTTTTCCTTCAAAATAATTCTCAAATACTCACTGTTATGAAATAATTCTACATTAGCCATATCAGATACTGGTATTCATAAATTCATGTCTTTGTTCCTTCCCAATAACTATTTATACACCTGTCCCAATATTTGGAGCTACATAGTTAACATTTTTTATGTTCCTAACATCTGAATTTATATGTAAATATTTATGAGAGTTTCCATTAGATTTTTACTTCTTTTAGATAGGCAGTAGGTACCAAATCTCATCCTTTTGATATCAAGCTCCTAAAGGAATAACTGATGTTTAAAAATGTTGACCTATTAATTTAAGGATCACAGTAATTTTTTAAAAGTTATTTTAAATGTTATTTGGAAATTTCTGTGTTTATTATCAAATATAATTTATGATTTTTATTTCAACAGAAGTTTTCAAAATGTAAATGTTAATCACAGGAATAAATTTTCAGAATTAATGGAGAAATGTTTTGTAGAGATCTACTTGCTTTGACAAAATAAGGCATATTAATTACTACCTACCCTACCTATTATCTAGCAGACTAAGTCATAAAAAATTTCATAAAAATTAGCTTAGCAGAATACTTAAAAAATGGTCTTAAATATTTGAAAGAATAAAAATTAAAATTATATGCAAACAATTATATAGTATTCAAGTACTGTAAGGAACCAATATTCCCCTTCATGAAACAATTAATTAAAATTAGGCTAACCTTGAAAGAACATCTTGGTAACATGGAAAGCATTCTATCTAAAAATTCGATTTAAAAATATTCCAGAGTTGCAATTCGCTAAGACAGGGAAAGAAAAATAATGAAGCAATATTTATTCTGACTGGCAAACTTCTTTTGTTTCTTCTTAATAAAAGAAAATCCAGATAATAAACTGATTCTTATCATAGTAATCAATATACTCTGCCTTCCTGATTACAGATTCTGGCTTCAAAGTAATTGCCTATACCTGTTTTCATTTCTTTATACAATGGTTAAAACAGTCACACATACAAAAAGATTCACTCTATTTTTTTTTTTTTTTTAGATATTTCATGGGAAAGAACTCCAAATTTGGTACAACATGTCTTGAAAGCTGTACTTAAAAATTAACTTCATAAAGACTGGCCACTTAAATTTTGGCAAAGAAAAAAATTAATGAATAAATTTTTAATGAAATGTTCAAATTTCATTGTTCACCATACACTTTCCTAAAATTTAAACAAAATTTTTTTTGTTGTTTTTCTAAAGCAGGATGTTTTTTATTTGCATTACCAAGTGGAGAGACATAAAACTTAAATTGTAATATAGTGTCCTTGCTCTCAAAGAGCTCAAGCAAAAAGCAGTCAAATGAACAAATAAATAAGAAGCTAATGGTAGCTAAATAAAGGTAGGCTATATCAACTATATCTTTTTTTTAACATGTTATTTTCAGTAAAATAAAAAAGGGGAAAAAACTCCATTTTAGAAAAAAATAAGATTGATGTTCAAAATAAATCCTCTTGTGTATTCTAGAAGTGTTTTTATATTTCTACAATTTAAAAATAATAAAATAAGCAATATACTTTCTAGTGAAAAGAAAACAAGTATCCATCCTGCGTCATGATGTAAAATGCATCTTCCCTAGGGTTAATGTCAAAAAAGTTTGATAGCCACAGTATTCTTCAGGCCAAATATTAGAAAAATACTGGATATAAATACTGGATCTTTAGGCCTATGTTTTAAGGATTATGAGATGTACTTAGCCTAATTCTCTAAAGGTAGTGAGATCTTTATAAAGCCTTTAATCCTTCCATTACAATGGCAAATCTGCTAATAAGAGAAGTAAAGTGACTTAGAAATAAAGAATCTCAAAGAAAGGAAAAAGATGTCTGGATCTGACTTGGAAACTTACATGCTAAAAAAAGACCTTTTTTCCACTTCCCTAGCCATCTCTGAAGAGACTCTTAATTCAATGTTACTCAGCTTGTGCTGCTTTGATAAACATAATAATATCACATCTTTAAATTATTTAAAATTTCAATTAAATATCGTGAGTTAAAATAAATTAAAACAATGACAATCAGCTTCTTTTTCAAAGCATACCTTTTTAATTGCACCCCACCCTGTTCTATCCTCACCAGAATTAAATCTCCATTCTAATTACTGATAACTAAAAATTCTCAAGTGAAATAGCTAAGTTTATAATGGATAAATTGATATGTTATCAAGAGGAACATACTATTTTCTCCCCCAAAAAACCTTTGTTGCAAATCATGCCATAATTATTATTCTGCATTAATTTATTCTGGTAATTATTAATAATCTATTCTATTTATAAAATTATGGGACACAAAATATGCTGCTTTCCCCACTCTCCCTTTAATTAATCTAGATATATAAAATTTAAAATAATAAATGTTCTTTAAAATCTTCAGCCAACCACTTTCACTAAATAGTAATTTTTTATTTTTAAAAAAAGTAGCAACTTACTAAATTATCTCTCCATGGTTAAATTTAGCAATATGATTAAACTAAAAGTTTGAGGTTTAGAGGTATCATTCTTCCTCTTTCCCCTTTTCTCTTTCACATCTACACAGACAAAAAAAATTAGCATAAAGAAAATTAACAAGGGAATGACTTTGCATCTTCCTTTAAAACAGGGGTTCTTAACCAGGGGTCTATGGACCCCCAAGGGGTCCGTGGAGAGATTTCAGGGTGTCCGTGAGGTTGAACTGAAAAAAAAAAACAACCCGGTTAGACGTAACATGCGTGTTGCCTTGTCAAATACTACACCATAGTTTAACGCACTTATTCAAGATAAACAAGTCTGTACGTTGACATGTCTTTAAAAAATAAAATTTAACTTTCCCATATTTTTGATGTATTGGATTATTATTTAATGTGTTAAGAAAGAAGCACATAGGTATAGTATTATATCATCTGTTTCTTATTTTAGTAACTGTATTTCAATATATGTAACTGATTTCCTTTGTAATTTTATTTTATGCTTTAAAAAAAATGTTATTCTTGTGGAAACGTGGTGGTGCAGGTGTGATATATTTATTATATAATACACAGTATAGTGTGGACTTAGTATGATTTTTATTTTGATGTAGCGTAAGCGTATTCTGAGTGCAGCGGGTAACTGCCTGCAGAAAGATTGGTGAGGATGGTGGAGATGGTTTTATGGCTCTGTGGGAAAACTCACATTTCTAAATGTTTGCCGAAAATGACTGAACAGATACTGAACCACGTGAGATTATCAGGTATTGAAATTATGGGAAAGTTGTGAAATGTGATTTTGAATAATCCTAAAATTTAATTTAAAGACATGCCGATGATGAGTGTCATAAAACTATTTGCTGCAACATTCTGAGAATGGGTCTGTGGTTTTCACCTGACTGGCAAAGGGGTCCGTGGAACAAAAAAGTTAAGAGCCTGTGCTTTAAAGTTTAAACATGCCCATGCTACATGAATATAAAAATACAGAACTAACACTACTATATTTATTTCAGCTAAAAAACACTTTTTTCTAGTTTCAATCAAGTTTTTTACCTTAATTCAACTTTCCCCAGAGCCAAATCTCAAAAACCAGTTTTACCGAAGAGAGGCTAGAAAACTGTGATAACTGGAGGTTGGTTATAGTTGCAAATAGGAGATAATGCTTCCTTTGATAAAACAAGGCAGTGTTCCATCTTCATAGTCCGTTAATGCCCCATCTAAAACACTCTACTGCTTAAAACCGTCCTATTAAAACTCTTTCTATCACATCTGATACCCTACATAATCTGGCCTCTGCCTACACCTCACACTTCCACTCTTCTCTTCCTCACTCTTGCTCGTTATGATAAAGCCACACTGGCCTACCGAAATAAGCCAAGGTTATGAACTCTGATTATATCACTCCATTTGTGAAAAACCTTTACGTGATCTTGAGGCAGGTTAGTACAGGGTAACAGAGGAGAAGATGACCCACAACATGGCTGACAGACAACATGGCTGGCAGACCGCATGGCCAGCAGACAACTTGGCTGCAAGACCTCGCTAGGACCTTGAGTTTAACCTTGAGGTCCCAGTTTCTCTTTCTGGGACCTCCCCTTGGCCCTGGATATTCCACAAAGGACTCGCCACTGGCCCCCACCATAGGAGGGGTAACCAATAACCGGTGGGGCCCATCCCCTTATCATTAGCTAACAATTTAAAAAGTAAGCACACGAGGCAGAGCATGCTCTCTCTGCCTAGAGGGGCCTGCACCAAATCTTGGTGTGTATTTCTGTCTTTCTCTCCCATTTCTCAGCAAGCACTGTTCTTTGCCCCATTTCCCAAATAAATTCTTTTCACTGGCCCAACTAAACTGGTATGTTCATAAATTCTTTTATGCATTATAGCCAAAAACCTAGAGGAATCCAATGCTTCTCCGTCTTCAATCTCCCAACAGTTCCTCCGTGATTTGGTCTTTCCCTGTATTTCTAGTACTCTCTCTCCCCTCCCACTCTGCCAGCTACATCTTGTGTGCTCCAGTCACTTGCTATTTTTCTGTGCACACCTTAACCTTTTCACCTTTCATGCCTCTGCTCTCTTTTCTTCTGCCTGAACAGTTCTTCTCGTTTCTTATCATCTGCATACATCAAAACACTACACAACACAGAGCACCAAAACCACATATCATAAATTTCACAAATAACATTTACTAATAAGACAAAGCTAAATAAATTTGAGGAATGTTCAGGTTAACTACACTATAAAAAGAGGTTGAAATTAAGTTAATCTACAGTTTCTTTACATGTTTGAATAACATACTTGCTATACTTGTATATGAAATTTGAGTTTTATCATGATAAGGATTAAAAGAATGCAAGCAGACAAGAAAAAAATACAAAAGGGCTAATTATACTTCCTTTACTTTGTCTTTCAGCACAAAGTTTGAAACCTAAGATATAATTTGAACACCATTTACACCCAAATTCAGAAGAAATGTGGTCTGTATCAATTGATGGTAGAATGAGAAGTTTCAGGGTTTTCTTCCCCCACAGAAGCTTTGAACAACCAGCAAAATCTGGTGGAAACATCTTTCTCAAAGCTCCAGAAAACAGTTAAAGGATTGCAGTAACGGGGCAAACAGTGAGTCAAGAAAAAGGCCACTTAAAAGGAGTATGATCTTATGGCTCCTTGGTTGGCCCCTTCCTACCCCTCACCAGCTAGGACCAGAGCTGGCCCACACTCGTGGTGCGCAGATTGCTGGACTCAGTTCCAGAGGGAGCAGAGTAACCCTCATGCACACTGTGACCATATACGTCTGGCTCAACCTTTCGATTTGTGGCCTGAGAGGCTTGTCCTCCTAGAACTTGCCCTGTGTATAGAAGGCAGCTCACCAAGTTCTTCTAGAGAACCCTGTCAGAGAGGAGTCAAGTCATGCTGCCTGGGGCAAGGAATTGTTAGCTGTAGGACAGGTAGTGCAGTGCCCTGATCATGAGGAAACTACTTACTAAGGAAGAAGAGACATTCAGAACTGTCTAAATGGGAGAATCCTTGGGGTCAAAGGCCCATGCTAAAGACAAGATACATACACACAAAGGACCAGTGAAATCCCTAAACTTTGGCCTGGAGCTATTCTCTAAACTCACTGTATGGATAAGCCCTGAAGGAGAGTACTTTGTAGAGGTCAATCTGCAAAGACTGGGAAAGGAATTTTCTTTTTTCCCTTTTTTTAATTTTTTTAAATTTTATTGTTGTTAACTCCTTACATTCAAGGAAAACACTATTATAACACTAGCTGGCTGGATACAATCTTAAGGAACAGATGCCTCAGAGTCTACCTTTTAGTATTAACATATATATCAAAATGTTCAGGTTTCAACAAAAAAGATTACAAAACATACAAAGAAACAGGGAGTGATGGCCCAGGCAAAGGAGAAGATTAAGGCATTAGAAACCATCAGTGAGGAGTATCAGACCTGGAACATTCCACACAAAGACTTAAAAAAAATAGTCCTAAACATGTTCAAAGTGCTAAAGGAAAACATGGACAAGGAACTAAAGGATGTCAGGAAAACAAGAGGTGAACACAAAGAGAATATCAATAAAGAGATGGAAATTATAAAATGAAAAGGAACCAAACAGAGCTAAAGACCACAGTAACAGAAATTCAAAATTGCCTAGCAGGGCTCAATAGCAGATTGGAGCTGGCAGAATAAAGAATCAGTGAACGTGAAGATGACTGAAATCATCCAATCTAAGTAGCAGAAGGAAGAAAGAATAAAGAAAAGTAAACAGAGTCTGAGGAACGTGTGGAATACTATCAGGTATACCAATATACGCATTTTATGGGATACCAGAAAAAGAAGAGAGAAAAGGGGGCAGAGAGACTATTCAAAGAAATAATGGCTGAAAACTTCCCAAATCCAATGAAAGACATGAATATATACATCTAAGACGCTCAACAAATTCCAAACAGGATAAACCCAAACAGACCCATGCTGTGGCATATTATAATTAAGCTGCCAAATACCAAAGACAAGAGAATTCAGAAAGCCACAAATGTAAGGCAACATGTATAATGTAGTCTCAATAAGAATAAATGCCAATTTCTCAATGCAAATCATGGAGGTAAGGCGGCAGTGGGATGACATATTTAAAGTGCTAAAAACAAAATTGACAACCAAGAATCCTATATCTGGCAAAACTGTCTGTCAAAAATGAGAGCAAGATTAAGACATTCCTAGACGAACAAAAACTCAGGGAGTTTGTCACCACTAGACCAGTTCTACCAGAGATGCTAGAGAGTTCTGCAGGTTGAAAGGAAAGGACAACACAATAGAACAAAGATGCATGAAGAAATAAAGATCTCTGATAAGGGTAATGAAAGGGCTAAACACAAATGCCAGTACTATTGTATTTTTGATTTGTTATTCCAGTTTTTACTTCCTATAGAATCTAAAAGACAAACATATAACATGTAATGAGTAATCAGTGGTTTTGGACTCAATGTATGAACATGCCATTTGTGACAAGAGCTACATAAAGGTGGGAGTACAGTGGGATGCAGGAACACAGTCTGTGTAAACTACTGAGTTAACTTAGTATCAAAACAAACAGGATTGTTATAAATTTAGGATGTTAACTTTAAGTCCCATGGTAACTACAAAGAAAATATTGGAGAATATACTAGCTCACAGAGGCAGAAATTAGAGTATAGGCTGTCAGGGGCAGGGAGCAGGGGGAATGGAGAATACAAAATGGCTGTAAAGTAGGGGTTCTTTACCTTTTTTGTTTCACAGACCCCTTTGCCAGTCAGGTGAAACCATGGATCCCTTACTAAGTCCACACTATACTGTGTATAAGTTAATAAATATATCACACCCGTACCAATACGTCCCCACAAGAATAATGGTTTTTTGAATTTCAATTCAAGCTCTTGGAACCCTTGTTAAGAAACGCTGCCTGTAGGGTTTCTGTTTGGGGAGATAGGAAAGTTTTTGTAATGGAGGTGGTGAGGGTACTGCAACATAGCAAATGTGATGAATCCCAATGAATAGTAAGTTTGGGAGTGGTTAAGATGGGAAAGTTTATATTGTTTATAAGTTCTCACAATAAAGAGAGAGAGAGAGAGCAACTAAAGAGACAATGACAATTAAATGCAATACATGATACTGGATGGGATCTAAGAATGCAGGAGAGAAGGCTCAAAAAGAAAAAGGAATATGCAATGTAATCTTTATATCAATGTTAAATTTCTTGAACTTGATAAGTGCATTTAAGTAGGTGATCACTTAAGTGAATGTCCTTGTTCATAGGAAATGTACATGAAAGTATATGTTCAAGGATTATGTTACGTGCAACCTACTTGCAAATGCTCAGAAGACAGACAGACGGATGGCTGGATGACAATGATATGGCAAAGGTGGCAAAATGTTAAAATTGGTGGATCGTGGTATCTGGGGTGGTGGAGGTATGCTGGAGTTTACCGTATGGGGCCTCTACTATTTTTGCAACTGTCCTATAAGTTTGAAGGTATTTCAAAATAAAAAGGTTTTTTTTATAAATCAATAAAGTAACAAGAAATTTGATGAGAAAAACTAAAATACTAGTTGTTTGAAAAAAATAATAAAGCAGACTAAGATCTGGCAAGAAAAAAAGGAGAAAATGCAATTGAGCAAAATATGAAATGAAAAGTGCAAAATAATTCTAGATATAATGAAGATTTAAAAATGTGAATCTAGCACTTCCTTCCCATGTACGAGGTCAGCTGAATTCTAAGAAGTTTTTAAGGAACAGGTAATACCTATCTTATATAAGCTGTTCTAAAAAATAGAAAAAGAGAAAGCTGCCCAATTTATTTTAAAACCACAACCAAAATGGCCAAACTGAACGTGGACAGTATAAGAAAAAGAAAATTACAGACAAATTTCAATTATGAGCATACATAAAAAAATCCTACATAAAATATTAGCTAATCAAACCTCTTGGTATATTAAAAAATACATGCAAAAACTCATTTGCTACCACTGGAGGTGACTATTGGTAATCAAAGTGAAAAAATTAAGCATGACTCCTTGCTTTTCTAATAGGAAATACATTTAGGGTAACCAGTTATTGAGGGTAAGCTCTTCTTTACAGAAGAATTTCAGTGAATGAATGTAATAAGAATGATGGAATTGGGAGAACCAGCAAGATGACGACAAAGTAAGGAGTTCCAAGAGTCAGTTCATGCTACAGGGCAGTTAATAATCACTCAGTGCTATCTAAAGCACCTATTTGGGGGCTCCAGGAGACCAGATGAGCAACCTGTAACATCCTTGAAAGAATGGAAGGAGACTGCTCATCTGCAGAGAATAGTCATGAGTAGACCACTCCACGCCACAGAGTCCGGTGCCCATCCTCCACTGACAGTGCAAGCCGCCTTGGGAGATACTCTGTGGTATGTTTGCATGTCTCACTGTCCTTTAGTTCCCTAAGACCTTGTTCAAGTTTTTCCATTGTTTTCTTCATCTGTTCTTTTGTGTGTTCACTTTCAGAGTCCATGTCTTCAAGCTCACCAATCCTTTCTTTTGCCTCCTCAAATGTGCTGTTAGATGAGTCTGGTGTGTTTTTTATTTCATTTATTGTGCAAACATACGTGTCATGGGTGTCCCAGAAGGAGAAGGGAAGGGAAAAGGTGCAGAAAGAATATTTAAAGAAATAGTGGTAGAAAATTTCCCAACCCTATTGAAGGACATAGATATCCATGTCCAAGAAGCACAATGTACTCCCATCCAAATATATCCAAATAGACCGACTCTGAGGCACATACCAATCAGAATGTCAAATGCCAAAGACAAAGAGAGAATTCTGAAACCAGCAAGAGAAAGCAATGCATCACATATAAGGGATACCCAATAAGATTAAGTGCTGATTTCTCATCAGAAACCACAGAGACAAGAAGGCAGTGGTATGATATATTTACGATACTGCAAAAGAAATATTTCCAGCCAAAAATCTTATATCCAGCAACACTGTCTTTCAAAAATGAGGGCAAGTTTAGAATATTCACAGATAAACAGAAACTGAGAGTTTATAACAAAGAGACCAGCTTTGCAGGAAATACTAAAGAGTATGCTACAGTCTGAAAAGAAAAGACAAGAGAGGGGCATGGAAGAGAGTTTAGAAATTAAGATTATATCAGTAAAAGTAACTAAAAGTGTCAAAAGTAAGGTGAAAACAAAATATGATAGATAAAAGGTCAAAATGGGTGAAAAACGAACTGCCTTTACAGTAATAACACTGAATGCTAATGGATTAAACTCCCAATCAAAAGACACAGACCGGCGGATTGGATAAGAAAATACAAATCATGTATATGATGTCTATAAGAGACTCACCTTAGACCCAAGGATACCAATAGATTGAAAGTGAAAGATTAGAAAAACATATTCCACACATGCAATAACCAAAAAAAAAAAAAAAAAAAAAAAAGAGTAGCTATACTTATATCAGATGAAATAGACTTTAAAAGATACTAGTAATGCACATTCTGGGGAGGAAGTCAGGAAAAAAATTCCACTTACAATAGTGACTAAAAGAATCAAATATTTAGGAATAAACTTAATCAAGGATGTAAAGCACTTAACTACAATGCATTGTTAAAAGAAATAAAAAAAGACCTAAATAATTAGAAGAACATTCCTTGCTCATGGATTTGAAGACTAAATATTATTAAGATGTCAAGTCTACACAAATTGATATACAGACTCAATGCAATCCTGATAAAAAATTCCACCAGCATTTTTTAAACAAATGCAGAACACAATTATCAAATTTACTGGAAGGGTAAGGGGTCCTAAATAGCTATCTTTTCTTAAAAAGGAAAAACGAAGTTGGAGGACTCTCACTTCCAGACTTTAAATCATATGACATAGCTACAGTGGTAAAAACAGCATGGTACTGGCATACCATATACACATAGACAAAAGGAACGAAACTGATGGTTCAGAAACAGACCCTCAAATCTATGGTCAAGTGATTTTTGACAAGCCTGTCAAACGCACCCAGCTCGGGCAGAACAGTATATTCACGAATGGTGCTGGGAGAACTGGAAATCCATAGTCAAACAAAAGAAAGAGGACCCCTATCTCATACCTTATACAAAAATTAACTCAAAATGGATCAAAGACCTAAATATAAAAGCAAAAACCACAAAGCTCCTAGAAGAAAATGTAGGAAAACATTTTCAATAGCTGGTGGTAGGTGGTGGATTCTTAAATGAGATAGGAGGAGGGCTGAGAAGGACTACCAATGCTTAATGTATGTAGAAGTTTTAAGTAACTTTACTGTAAAAGCATGGAAATGTATAGAGTTGATGGTAACACATTATAATGAGTAGCAGCTGGTTTATAAATGGGAATGTGGCTGGAAAGGGTAGACTAGGGATGTAAGTGTCAATTGAAAGAAAGCTAGTGAATAATCTAGGGACTGAGTAACACAGTGAACGAACCCAGAGGTAGATGAAAACTGTAGTTGATGGTACAGATGCAAGAGTGTCCTTCTGTGAGCTAGAGAAGATGTACATCACTATTGCAGGGTGGTGGGAATGTGGAGAAGAATGGGAAAAATACAACTGGTGTCACCTATGGACTGTGGTTAACAGCAATTTTATAATATTCATGCATCCATGCAAAAAATATACTGTGTTGAAAATGGGGGAGTGTTCAGTTGGGCAGTTTGATTTAATTATGAATTCCAAAATATAATTGGATCATGCTTGTAAACTGATCTGTTAATCTAGGCATGATTAAATTATGATTAGGGTGTTGACTGGGCCATGTCAGTAGGGCGTTGAGCCCCACCCCTTGGTGGGTGGGGAATCAAATATAAAAGACAAGGCAAAGAACAGAGTTGAACTAATTTTTGAGAAGCAGTTTTGATATTGGAGAGAAGGCCCCAGGAAAAGAGAAGTGAGACGTTCGCCTGATAGTCTAAAGATGACCTTGTGAAGGAACCAAAGAAGCTAAGCCCGGAGAGAGAAACGCAGCCCCGGGAAGACAGAAACCCAAGAAGCCTGAACCCTGGCAAACGTCGGCAGCTGTCTTGCTCCAACACATGACAATGGACTTTGGTGAGAGAAGAAACTTAACGCTTTCTGGCCTGGTATCTGTGGACTTCTACCCCAAATAAACACCCTTTATAAAGACCAACCCATTTTTGGTATTTCACATTAGCACCCCTTTGGCTAACTAATACAGGGAGTATGGAAAAAGTGTGCCAAATGTATGCTATGGACCATGGTTAGTGGTAACAGTCTGATGATATTATCTCATAATCTGTTACAAATGTTTCACCATGGTGTGGTGTGTTAATGAACGGGTGTTGTATGGGAATTCTACAAATGTGCATGATTCTTTTGTCAGTTTACAACTTCTGTAATAAAAATATATTAAAAAAATAATAATAATAGGATGGGTTAGGAGAAAAATACACCAAATGTAATAAGATATGGATGACAGTTAATAATAAGATTTTGATGATATTCTTTCATAATTTGTAACAAACGTCTCACAACAATGCAAGGTGTTGGTGATAGGTTGATGTATGGGACCCCTGTATAATGTTGTGCATGTCTGTTTTGTAAGTTGATAACTTTTACTATACACTTACTGTTTATATATGTTCATGAATGAATGATATACTTGAATAAAATTAAAAAAAAAAAAAAAAAAAGAAAAAAACACAAACAAAAAGAATGATGGAATTATAGAAACAATCTTGCAATTCCAAATTAAATAACTGACTTATATAAGGATCATCAATGAGTATTAAAACAACATGGTGGATGGGAAGCGGCTGTGGCTCAATCGGTGGGGCTCCCGTTTGCCATATGGGAGGCCCCGGGGTTCGGATCCTGGGGCCTCCTGGTGAGGGCAGGCCCGCCCGCATGGCGTGGTTGGCTGACCCAGCGAGCACAAGCAGCAAGGGGGGGATAAATGAATAAATAAATTTATAAAAAAAAAAAAAAAAAAAAAAAAAACACAACATGGTGGGAAGCTGATGTGGCTCAAGCAGTTGCAAGCCTACTTCCCACATGGGAGGTCCTGGGTTTGGTTCCTGGTGCCTCCTAGGAAAAAAAAAAAAACAACAACAGGCAAAACAAATGAAAAAACCAACTCAGGGGAGCCAATGTGACTCAGTGGTTGAGTGCCAGCTTCCCACATGCAAGGTCCCAGGTTCAAGCCCTGGCCCCTGGTACCTCAAAACAAACAAACAAACAAAAACAAACCAACACCCACAACAACAAACAACTATACGGTGAAGACTGATGGAGACATGGATATGGACATGGTACCAAAGTAGCATATCCCAAATACTGCCAGTCACAAGTAAGGAAAGAATGTAATTATGATGGAGAGACCTGGCTGGCAACCGTAATCCAGTATCCTGGCATCACTAATAGTTTGATAACCAGACATGTGGCAAATGATGTCACAGGATATGAAATACAAAGCATCGCTTATGAAATATTCTTAACAAAGATGTTCAACCTGAAGCTAACCAAGTTTTTTTTTTTAATTTCCAGTTTGGAGGATATATAAGGGAAGAGGAACACGCTATATGCAAGGAAACCACCAGTTAAATCCAGGAAGTAAGACATTCTACAGACAACTGCTCTACTCTCTTCAACTGGTATATATCATCACAAGGCAAAAAGTGGTATGTGTGAGGAAGATGTTCTATATTTTTAAAAGATTAAAAAAAATTCACGTAACAACTAGATGCAATGTTTAGTAAGCAATATTTTGGGGGTCAACAAACTAATCGTTTTAAGGGGGAGAAAAATGTGAATCTAGTGCTATTTTGAAAAAGAGGAACAAAGGAGAGCATTTTCTTTAAGAGTTATTAGGATATAATACAAAGCCACAGTAATTAAAACAGTGGGTTAAATAAGACAGGCCAAGAGTAAGAATACAGAGCCCAGAAACACCCAAGAAATATGGGAACTTACTGTATGACAAAAGTGGCATCAAATATTAGTGGGGGGCAAGAGGGAGACATTTAATAAAGTTACAGAGAAAACATGCTAACTATATGAAAAAATAAGTTGGATGCCTAGCTCACACTATAATCAAAAATATATACACCAAATACTAAAATGTGAAGGGTAAAACTAATAGAAAAAAATGTAGGAGAACATATTTGTCAAGATAAAAAAGGGTTTCTTTAGGAAAAAAAAAAGACTAAAAACAAAAATAGGTTTTAATTGGTGGATGTGACCTCACTGAACTATAAGAGTCTGTTCAATGAAAGATATTAGGATACTACAGAGTTAACAGGAGAGAAGGGTTAAAAAAAATTTTTTTAATGCATTATAGATATTTTATGAAATGGGAACATATTGTTTTAGAACAAAGCAGTATTAAGGGTATTTTTCTGTCATTCATTTTTTTTACTGATTCATAGAATTTCACTGTATGTATGCATCATAGTTTATTTGTTCATAATCTAGTCATATGACAATAAGGTTTTTTCCAATTTTTGATAATATAAACAACCACATGATGAACATTCTAGTACATACCCAGGTCATTTCTTTAGGATTCATATCTAGATATAAAATTACTAGATCTAATTAAATCAAAATTACTAAATCAAACATTTTTGAAATGTTTCTAAATTGTTTCCAGAAAGACTGCACCAATATATATTCTCTCCACAGAATATATGGAGAAATTATTTCCCCCATCTTTACCAATACAGAACATTAAATTTAAACACATTTTTTTTTTTACTTTGATAGGCAAAAAAGGATCTTATTTATTTATTTATTTATTTATTTATTTAGTCTCATTTATTTACTTATTTTTGTGTCTTATTTTATTTTGCATTTCTTTTATTATTAGTAAAGGGGAAATTTTTTTTCATGTATATGACTATTTGTATTTATTCTTTATTTTTAAAATTTATTTTGGGAGAACGTATTTTTTTAATTAAAACAGACAAAAAAGTCCTCCCTAAAATATACAAGGAACTCTTTATCAGCAAGAAAAGAATACCAATAGTAACTGGGCAAAGGATATGAAGATGCAATACACAAGAGGGAAAATCTGGGTGGTAAATAGGTATATGAAGAGATGTTCAAACTCACTGTAATCAGATAAATGCTTGTTAAAGCATTCTTAACTACCACTTTATATCCATCAAGTTGGCAAAAATGAAAAAGTTAGATAATATCAAATGATGATATTGTGAAACAGTTATTCTCTGAGAGTGGTATGCAGAACCTAAGAAACTGAAGCAAGTCTATATACATGCTTTTTGGCAATTATAACATGGCAATTATATTCTTGGGCATATACCCCAGAGAAACTATTCTACAGTCCTCATGGGGAAAGAATATATTCTTGGCAGTGTTGCTTGTGATAACAAAGCAAAGAGATAAAAGCAACCTAACCTAAGGGGCTATCACTAGGGAAATGGATAAGTATAATATGGTATATGATAGAATATTATGCATCAATCAGAAAGAAATAACTAGATTTATATGTAGCAACATGAGTAGAGCTCAAAAACAATGCTGCTTGAAAAAAAGGAATAAACAGAATGAGATATAACATGATGCCATTTATGTATATAAAATATAAAATGTATCATGTGAAACCCTGAAAAATATAAACACATGGAGGATAGACCAATATGGCATACATTAAAAAAAACAAGGGTGGGTCCTTATAGAGGGAAAGGGGAATGGAACTGGCTATGGGAAATGAGGGAAAAAAATTAAACACACACATACAATTACATACACATACAAAAAATTAAACACAAAAAATGGTCTTTGAAGAATCAGTGATGGTGGTGTGCCATGAACTAAAAAATATAAGCAAGTGAATTCATTGACACTGAAGTCAGAGAAAGGAGGAAAAAAAACAAAAAGTCCTACAGAAGAAAAACAAAAGCCAATGGCACAGAAAATAAAACCATCACTTAAAGCCTACACAACTGGGGAGTGAGAATAGCTCAGTGGCTGAGCACCGGCTTCCCTTGTATGAGGTCCTGGGTTCAATCCCCAGTACCTGCTAAAAATATAAAAATAAAAATAAAGCCTATACAACTAACCAGCAACTTGGTTTAGTTAACTAGGGACTTTTTTTGCTTTGTTTTGTTTTTTTAAATATAAGCATAAAGTACTCTGGTTCATTTACTTTTTAAACTGCACTATGCAACATAAGATTAATAAAGACATAAAAATTAATATACTTCAGTTTTCAGATTCTACCAATAAGGAAAAGAGCTGGGAGAAACAACGAAACAGACCAAGAGAAGAACCAGTTTTTTCATCTTGAAATCTTTTAGAAATACCAGCTCTAAGAACAGTTATGTTGCAGTTTCACAACAACAGACATACAGCAGTTACCAATTCTGAGAATTTATCCCCTGGACTAGATGAAATTAATCCACAGACTAATCCCGAAATTTTGGCCCTAAATGACAAAGGCCATGTCACACTAAAATACCATGTAACAGCACCCAGCACAGAACTATTTTAAGTTAGCATCTAATGCTTTCTGATTGATATGTAACTTAGTTGTCCTCAGTACCTCTACTACATCTTCAGCTTTTTGATCTAGTACTATTATAAAAATAAGTAACCCAGAAAAAAAGATTAATTCAAATCACTGTCAGAATCAACTACCAATATTATTTCTTTTATCAGCATTGAGAGCAGATGGTTATAAGCTTCTCGTTCCACTCCTATCCACCTTTAAATATTAGTATATTTTTAGAACTTCATTATATCTCTCTCTAACCTACAGAAAGTAATATAGAATTAAGTTAGGAATCACAGTTATCTTTGAGCTTAACACAGTATGACATACAGAACTTGCTCAGCAAGTGTCGGTTGAAATAAATTACTGATTTAATAAGAAAAGTCAGTTGGTGTTCAGTGTATGTTAATTTAATCTTGCAGCTCTTTTGAACAAACCAAATAATTATGTATTAGCACATCTGAAAAAAGGACAATTCCAAATAAATAAGATTAATTATTTTAACAGAGACAAATAAAGCAAAGTACAAAATACATCAACTCAGCTCACTCATCTCAGTTACATATGAGCTAAACAGAATGTATCCCTATCTCTTATAAATATATATATTCTTATCCTTACCAATGGGGGATTCTGGAGTTAGCCCCATGCTTTGAAGCAATGCTTCAGCTTCTCTTCTTTTTTTTTCAAGATCTGATTCTTCTTGCACAGTTGCAATTGCTTCCTTCTTCTGATCAGTCTAAATTTTTTTTAAGTTAAAAACTTAAATTTATATATGACATAAAACATTTTTGGTTGCAAAAAAATGCATTTTAAATAATGAACTAACATTAATCCTCTTAGGGGGCAAAATGTTAGTGTGGAATACATATTAAGTCCCTTTTTATAGTTAGTAAATGATAAATATTTAAGATGGAGCAAATTTTAAGTACATGGACAATTTGATTTGTTGAAAAAGCTTGAGTCCACAAACTTCTATATGAAGTCTTCATTATATTTATGTAACTTTATGTAGAGGATGTTTGTCCAAATTCATGTCAAGAAAGGATTTTACATTTATTTTTTAAACTACATAGTCTTATTTTTATGATAATAAGACATATGGTTAGGTTTGATAAATTAAAATTCACTTTTGAATAGCACAAAACGTTTTTTATGAAATTTTTGTCAGCTTTTAAGCCATTTACAGTTTTAACAAAATTTTCCAGTTAAAATAGATGAACTTCAACACTCTTAGATCATCCTAAACATCTCAGTAAATTTAAGCCTTAAGACTTAAAGACAATTAAGTAAAATTTAAGGCTTTAAGGGCAGGGTATTTATATATATACCTCAAATGCTTATTTTGACTAGATAACTATTACTCATTCCAATTGTCTAGAGTGAATTTGTTAGTCCTAATATTCCATGATTTCTTTTAACTTAAAGAAGTCATCAAAAAATTTCATTAAAATAGCCAAACAGGCTATGTTACCAAGTTGACCCTTTGCCTGAACATAATAATATATTAATAAACACTGTTTAATACTATTGAATTATCTCTAGGAACATTTTATAAACTTTAGATTTCAATCATGTCATATATATCCCTTAGAGACCACTTATGCCAAGGTCATCCTTAAAAAAATAATAATAATAATCAAATTTGCTCTCCGCACCGAAAGGTTTAAGCCTACAGATACTATTTTGGAATGGCTCTGCCATTCTGAATCATGCTTCTATCAGTTCACTTTTAATCAAACAGCTAATTTAAAGCTCTAACCTTAAAATAATACATCACAGAGAAAGGTTCAGAATAAACAAGAAAATTCTTCAATTATAGGCTTTAAAGGCATCATAGCAATGCCGTACATAAATAGTACCTTCAATTTTTTTCTGCTACTGATTTTTCTCTTTCCCTAAGAAATTTCCAGAAGTGCTGGCTGTTGTTTAGGCTATTTTTAGAAAAACTTAGTACTAAAATTACAGAACAAACTATCTTACAAAGACCATTTAAAACACATCTGTGGTAAAAAAATATATAAATCTATCTACAGAGTTTCCACAGAAATAAATGCAAGAGCAAGTAAAATTGATTGCTCAGGGTCAATGTATATTTGCTATAAATGATTAAATGGTGGTACTAAAAATCAGAAGATAGAAGTAGCTGATCCACCTTTATGGTATTCTCAAACCTACTACTAAGTAAAAATATTTCAATGACTAACTCATGATAACAGAGATAAGAACAAATCCCCAAATCAATTAAATCATCCATTATATAAATTTCTGTTTGCCATTAATACTATAAATTCTAGTTCAGACTAGTAAAAATTTCAGATAAGTTCAAAGTCCAAACTAAGGTATAATTTATATGCCATGTCTTATGAACTATGACAATGCAGATGCCCCTAAACATATTTCTAGAAGACTAAACATGTAAATTGAATTTTTATAAATCAAATCCTAAACATGTATCAATTTATATGGAATCATTTTATTTAGTAAAAACAAACAAACAAAAATCACCTTTTAATTTATCAGCTTTGTCATTTCTCTTTTTTTTTTTTTTTTTTTAAGATTTACCCATAGTACTATATATTTCCAGACATAACTACTGGATTTTTAACTATTCTGAAATTATTATGAAAGGTATAAGTATGTAAATAAACTCCAACTATTTTATATTAAGTTTATTTTAAAAATCAAACATACTTCCTTTTTTTTCCTTTCTTCTTCTTTTCTCTTCTTTTCCTCTCTGATCTGGGCCAACCGCTGCTTCTTACGCTCCAACTCGGCCTTTAATTCACTTTTGTCCGACATGTTTGTGACTTTAAGAAACATACAATCATTTATGATATACTCATTACTCTATTAATAGCTGCATAGTTTTAAAAAGTAATGCTTCAAATAAGAGAACCATCTTAAGGGGCAATATAGTTCAATGCTTGAAAAATGCTTGGAAAAAATGATAAATGTATATAAAAAATATTACCAAGTTGAGCAAAGTAGTACATAGTAAACTCTTTAATGTTCATGTGCCCAAATTTAATATACTGTCTCAATGTTTTTTGATGACAATATATTATAACACTGTAGATAAAGGTCAAAACTGGCTCTTAAAACAGAGGACATGGGGATGTAGCTCAAATAGTTGAGCGCCAGTTTCCCATGTATGAGCAGTCCTGGGTTCCATCCCCAGTATCTCCTAAAAACAAAACAAACAAACAAATTAAAAAACCAACTCTCATTGGGGAGCGGATGTAGCTCAGTGGTTGAGTGCCTGATTCCCACCTATGGGGTCCTGCATTCAATCCCCAGTACCTACTAAAAAAAAAAAAAAAGCATGGGTTGGCAGTAAGAGGCCATTAAGTTATATGACACAGATCAAAACTATTGCCAGCGTTTTGCATTCACTCCTAGTAATTTTAATTAAAACAATATAAAGCCAAACAGAAAATTCCTCAAGTGACATGGAAGGAGTCATATCAAGGACAATGAAACCACAAAAAACACCACCTTTAGCAATCAAATCAAATGACTTTTTTTTCTTTATCCACAATAACTTATCAACACCTCTTCTGGCACTACTTTACTACAATTATTTATGAACACACTTGAAATGTCTATTAGACTATAATCTACTTGAAAGCAGAGATGGTGTTTTAGTTTAGTTTTGTTTTTTTTTCCCCACTTTCACAGCACCCAGCACAGGGACCTGAAGACTGGAAGTGATTAATACCACTAAAATGAATAAGGGGTATGGCAGAATTAAAACAGAGCTTCAAAAATACAATGAAAAATACAATGTATGGGAGGGTGTGGGAGGTGTGGGAGATGGGGAATATGGGAATCCCTATATTTTTTGTGTAACATTTATGTAATCTAAGTATCTTTTAAATAATAATAATAATTTTATAATAAAAAAATACAATGACATATTATGCAAAACAGTATTGAGCAGAATAATTTCTTTCTTTTTTTGTTTTGTTTAAAACATAATCCCCACCTTAGAAGAGGTCCCAGCATACAGCCCAGATTTCCTTTTCTACAATATTTATTTAAGCAGGTATTTATTTTCTTCCTTTTCTTTCTGAACTAAAAAGAACAACAAAACAATCATATAAACACTATTTTATTCTTAGTTTTATGAAAAAATTATTAAGTTTTTTTTTTAATTGAAAAAAATAGCCTAGCAGCTGAGCATTACATTAGGAGACAGAAAAGTTATATTCTCTATATTACTGATTTATTACATAAGTCTCTCAATCTCTCTCAAGATCTGTTGGTAAAACTGAAGTATTAATGCTTTTCAGCAAGAAAATTGGGATAACAGCCTCTGGAAAGCTGTAATTAGGAGGAATCTCTTTAAAAACACAATTATTAAATATGAATAAAGATAAATTCGTCAGAGTAATCCATTTTTTAATAAATAAAGGAAATTTCAGTTGCAATACTCAATAAAGACATGTGCGAGTTGAAAACTTTCAAGTACAAGTGAAAAGTTGACATGGAAGACCACTTAAATATACAAACAATATATCTACCAAGATTTATTTAAACAAACTAGAACAACAACAAAGAGAACATGTTTATCCACTGCCTTTATACACCTCTAAACAGCTTCAAGTTAACACCTATTGGAGAGAATTTCCATGCATAACTCTATATGCTAAACCAAGATTATATTTGTTGCGTTTCAACTATAAAATAAATATATCAATACCAACTGATATTAGGTAAAGTAAGTATTTTTAGTCAAAGCTCAGCAGCAAAGTTTGACCAGCTGACCCGCCCGCTCATCCTCCGCCGGAGCCTCCATGATTGACATGTCATACTTTCTTAAAACTCCAGGAAAGAAAAAGTCTCTGGAGTTTTGGACTACAACCTCTGTGTTCCATTTCTTCCATACAAGGTAAGAAAAGGCGCTGTCAAAGGTTATAATGGACTTATTTTTAAATGGAGCGAAGAGAAGTGGGGTCACGGCCAAGAGGGCGCGGTCCAGGCTAGGAAGTCCGAAAGGGAGCCAGAGGGCACCCTATGAGCCTCGAGGCTCCCCAGGCCGCCTTCCCAGGGCCAGGGAGCGGAGGGTGTGGGCTCCCCTCCCCGGCAGCCTAGACTCACCACACCCAGCTCTCTCCACCTCTCCTTCGCTGAGCCAGGCCAGGCGGCGCTGTCAGCAGGAACGCGCAAGCCGCCCTGGGTGCCGACGTGAGACAGCAGGCAGGAGGGCCTTGAGTCAACCCACCTGGCAGGTACCGGGATGAAGAAGAGTCCGCCCGCCTGCAACTTCCAGGGACCGTCCCTCACCTTCGCCCCCAACGCCAACAGTCACCACCACCAACTCCGCGGCTTCCTAAGCACACAAAGAAGGATGGGCGGCGGCTGCTACGGCGAGAGCTTATGGACAAATGGCTTCCAGAAAGAGGCCGCTCCCAGAAAGAATGGGTGGGGTCCTACGGCGGAGAATTGTAGCCTCTCCGAGACTTACCCGTAGTAAAACAGAAGCCGATAGATGACCCCAGGCGGCCCAAGGATCCGAAGTGATTCCACTTTGCCAAAAGATGGAAGATTACGCTTAATATCCTCCGGCTGGGTAAACAACCACCTACCTCGCGGTAAAGCTCGACTTGACTCGGGAGAACTACAAGCCCCAAACTTGCGCGTGGCGAGCAATGTATTCTGGGAATTGTGGTCTCTGGTAGTTGCAAGGTATGCTGGGACATATAGTGCGTACTAGCTTTGAGGTTTCCCACTTCCAGGCCTTCCACCAAGATTCCAAAGAGAAGCTTCCAGCAGTTTAATGTCTTCTCTTCTGTTGGTCCGTGCTCACAATATTGAACATGTTATATCTTAAGCTCTTTAACCCCAAATTGACAGAATTTTAAGAAGGGTTAATCTCCAGGGGTGAATCTATGTGTATCACACATTTGGTGAAGAGCACTTTTTAGGGTTTATACACCAGTATTGGGGGGAGGGGTGGATGCCTTGTGGAGGTTTCAAGTGGCATTTTAGACAAAACCTAAAGAAAAATATGCAACATAGCAAATATGCTTGTTATCTTCTCTTTGTCCCCCAAATCCATTCTCTGCCATTCTTCTGCCAAGCTCCGTGCCTTTGGAGGTTGACCCTAGCTTCTTTGAGGACTGCTTTGTAGTTGGATTTGACCAAAGAGAGGTCCAAGCAAGGATATCAGAAGACAGGTGGAGAGTGAAGTTGTGGCATTTCTTCCCAACTCCTTACCTCCTTTGAAGCCATATCTCCAGCAGTATCTTCATTTCTTTGTGACTGCTGCTTCTGCCAGGTGGCCGCTTCTCCATGGCTCTAGCTTCCACTGGGTCCTGAAAACTTTATTTTCTACCTTTGTCTCTTCAGCCTTTGAAGGGGTAATGGCCTCCTCTGTAGTCAGTCTCTGGGTGTGTCTCATTATCTCCTTTGCTCCCTTAACTCTATCCACCCCTCCATAACTGTCCCCTTAATTAAAGTGTTTTCATTTGAACTACCTTCAATGAATTCTGTATCCTGCTGATACAGCTTTGTTGGGGGATAGGAGATAGAGAGAAGAGGATTGGAGAAATCTTAAGATTGCGTAAGACTGTCTTTGAAAAATAAGTATCAAAAACGGAGAGGGGAAAAAAAACGGAGGAGGGAAAGAGGGAGCTATTGATTAATAGGTGCAGAGTTTGTGTTTGAGGTGATGAAAAGTTGGAGTAATGGGTTTGAGTTATCGTGATGGTAGCACAATATTGTGAATGTAATTAATACTACTTAATTGTACACTTGAAAGTGTTTAAAACGGGAGATTTTGATGTATATATATATATATATATATATATATATATATGATTACAATAAAAAGGTTTTTTGTTTTTTGTTTTTTTTAAGAAAAGTTATTTCCAAAAAACAAAAACATAAAACCTGGAAAAAACCAATTTTCCATCAACTGGTAAATAGATAAAATTGTCATACGTAAACAATAGAGAGGAATGAATTATTCATATAGGCAACAACATGACTGAGACTCAAAAAAACATCATGCTAAGTGAAAGAAGCAAGACATAAATGACCATATACTCTGTGACTGCAGAAGTATAGTGGCAAAAAGTAGATGAGGCTGGGGATGGAGGGAAGGGATTGAATTCAAAGGGACATGAGGGAACTTTTTGGAGTGATAGAAATGTTCTGTATCTTGAGTGTGGTGATGGCTATATAGTTATGCAGATTTGTCAAAACTCATTTAACAATACACTTAAAATGAATGAATAGCTACTTCAGTAAATATGTTAAATAAAGGCAAAAGAAAGACAATTTTAGACAAAACCAAGGGAATTTACCACCAAAAACGTACAATAAAGGAAATTAAAAAGAATGAACTTTAGGCAAAGGGAAAATGATCCTAGGTGGAAGATCTGAGATGTAAGAAGGAATGGTGAATAATGAGGGTAGTAAATATTTGGATGAATATAAACATTGGTCATTTGAATTAATAATAATAATAATGTCTTTTGAGGATACAATGACAATAAATACATGACAATAGTGCCATCCATGTCAGTCTGAATGAAGGTGATTTGAGTTAAATTCTATGTGTGTGTTTGTTGGGGAAGAGGTTAAAAATTAATTTAGACTTTGATAAATAAAGTTTGTGTGTTAAAATTTTCAGGGTAACCACTAAGCACATACAGAACTTCCAAACCAGTAGAGGGGAGTACGGAATGAGAAAAATCTTCAAATTAATAATTAAAAAGAAAAGATAAGAAAGGAAAAAGAAATACATGTAGAAAAGGTAGGACAACAAGAAAGCCCACAATAAATAATACAGGTAAAGCCAAATATGTCAAAAACTAGAAAAATATAAATGTTTCAATTAAATGACACTGTCAGATTGGATTATTTTAAAAATCTATCTATATCACAAGAAACTACGCTAAAACATAAGAAGAAAGAAAGATTGAGTATTAAAGAATGGAAAAAGATGCACCATGCAAATACTTAACCAAATGCACAAAAATAAAGTTTGTGTATTAATAGTAAGAAAAATATAGCATTTCTAGATATAAAGAGGGTTGCTACTGTTGCAGCTGGCAGAAAGAAACCCAAGCGGCACTCTTGGGGGTATGAGTGAACAAAGTTTTATTACACTCAGGCCCAGAGGAGAGTCAAGTCTCCAAAAAACCTGAGCCTGGTTTTCCAATTTTCATAAGTTTACATAGGAACACTAAGCAGGCAAATTCCTGAGCAAGCTAGCAGGCATGGTTACAAAAGCAAAGAAGCAAAGTTAGCTTATCTTCCTAAAAGCAGAAGGCCGTTAGGGAGGAATAGAGTCATTATCTATTTAGAGTTGTAAATTTCAATTCAAAGGGGCGGGCAGGAGTGCTTATCTTCCTGATGTGGATTTCATGGTGGAAAAAGGTGTAGGGGGAGGAGGGGAGAAAGGAACCAGGGACCCAGGGGAATTTATTTTCCTAAAGTTGTGGGTTTCTGCTGAGGGGGGTTAGGGTCCCTGCACTTCCCTTATCATTCCCCACTCTTGATGCCTTTATAATTCTTTATGGGGCATCATCCACTAACATGGGGAATTTTCTATAGTCCCCAAGGGCTGATATTTAACAAGAGGCATTACATATTTAACACGAGGTAGAATACATGGCCCGAAAGTTAAGAGGAAAAAGACTTAGGCTATTACTGGCATAAATGGCAAAATCCAGGAGAGGAGATACTGGAAGTAGTTCCCGTTGGCAGATGCCTGGTATACACGGTTTAAATGGTCTTTGCCTTGTTCTTTCAGAAGGGACACTTTGTCCCTAATTATTCCTGAGGAGTTTGCATAGAAACAGCATTCTTCCCCCAGGGCCTGACAGATCCCCCCTGAACTTGCTGTGAGCAAGTCTAATCCTTGCCCGTTTTGTAAAACCACTTCCACAGTCTATCTGGTCTTGCAACCTGTTGAGAGCCCCCGATATTTCTTTGAGGTCATTTGATGTTTCCCGTCCTAGTGTTTGTAAGCCCTCCTGACCAACTGCGAGTAAGGCCCCCGCTACTGCTACACTCCTGACTACTCCTAGTCCTAAGAGTATCAGAATTGCCTATATTGCTCATTTGGCTCGGGAGAGCTCTCCAGGCAATTCATCTCCATACACTGAGAATGATGGTACTGGCCAAGCCAGGTAGCAAATGCCCTGGCCATCCTGGGGTAGGCACCAGTAGGCATTGGTGCCACATACCCAGATGGTGGAGTTTGCAGTGCATTGGCCAGGCTCATTGAGTGGGTGGGTGGTGTCACAGTTGTCCCTTCCAAGAGGGAGGATGGTTGAAGGAGACCTGGTAGTTATGTTTTTACAGTTAGCCAGTTTTCCTGGGGGTTTGGTTATGCATACTGGGAGGGGCCTGGTTCCCGCCACAGAGCTGTCATGGGTCAGGAGGGTTACATTCCATGGGACAGGTACGGGGAAGATGGTTAGACTGGAGGAAGTGCATAGCCAGCAGGAGGCAGCTATGTCGGGTCGAGATTCATTTAGGAGTTGGTGGAAATTTCGAACCTTGTTCAAAAGAACGTTGCAGGGGGCTGTTCTAACTTTGGCTTTTAGTGTCTGGGTGGCTTTACTGATATTTTTCATCAAGGTTTTCTCTGGGGGTTGGGTTACCGGGATCAGTTGGAACAGTATGAGGTCCCCTGGGTACGGCCCCAATGGGTTGTATATTCTGATTCCTAGTTTTAGTCCTGTTTGGGCCTTTGAAAAGGTTTTTTCTGATCCGGTGGTTATGTTTAATAAGGTGAGTTTTATGGGGTCACAGGTTTCTATGCCACATACTGCCAGGCTGGGGATATTCTGTAGGAGATATGGAGAAGTTGGTGGGGCCCCCTTCCAGGGAGCGGTGGCACCTACCAGCAAGCTCCAAGAGCGGCAGAATCCTCCGCCCTTTTTTGGGTCTCGGCAGAGGTATTTGTCATAACTCCCATAGTTGCGACCCCTACACCCTCTCCTGGGGGCAGGTATGGGGGCATGGGGGTATGGGGCAACCAGCAAGGTGTAAGGAGCGTGATCTTGGATTGCCCTGCAAGTGTCAAATATTACATAGGCTGAAGTTGCACCTGCCGAGAATGGGACTGAAGTGTTCAGCATGGATTGTTTGCCCCAGCTTTGACTAATTTGCAGCTGCCATAGATTTTGGGGGCAGGTATTGGCTCCTAGGGAGGGGACAAGGAAGGAAAGGACAAGCAAGTCAAGGCACAGAAGCATCCTATTATACACCAGTAAGCAATTGCAATTAGGACTCTATTCACAACAGTCCAGTCTGCAGGGGCAACAGCAGCAAGTCCAATTCCAAATACCAAGGCAAGCAGGCCGTATAAGCACAGGATCCACCAGGAGCAAAGGTCCATTCAGCAGGCATTTGACGAGGTCGGTGCTCGGGGATCTCGGGCAACTCGCACTCTCAAGGGGTGGCCAGGTACCAGTTGGCCTGTCCAGCTGTCCTGCTCTTTATCGAGGTGTGCCTTCTTGACCCTGGAATGATGGATCCAAGGGACGATGCCTGCAACTTTAAGAGCAGTAGGAGTTACAAGAATCACAGTATGTGGACCTGTCCAGGAAGGCTGAAGGGGTTCTTTTTTCCAGTCTTTGATCCAGACTAGGTCCCCTGGCCGGTGGGGGTGCACCGGGTGTCCCAGGGGGATGAGATTCTGGGACAAGACAGTTTTATGTATTTCAGCTAGAGTTTTCCCCAGCTGCTGGAGAATGGAATCTTAGCTAGCCTCCCCCAGAAGTTTGAGATTTCCTCTGAAGTTCCAGATAATTGGGGGTGGTTGCCCAAATAGAATTTCAAAGGGTGAATAGCCTGTGGGTCCTGGGGTGCACCTAACTCGGAGAAGGGTCAAGGGAAGTAAGTCTACCCAGGGGAGACCAGTTTCCTGGCAGAATTTGGCTAGGGTGGCTTTGAGGGTTCCATTCATGTGTTCAACTTTCCCTGAGCTCTGGGGCCTGTAAGTAGTATGGAGTTTCCACTTGATTCCTAACATTTTTGCTAGCTTTTGGACTACGGCAGCCATGAAGCCCGGGCCATTGTCACTTCCATTTGGCAGTGGCAGCCCGTGTCGTGGAATGATTTCTCTAAGTAAAGCCTTAGTCACTTCTCTTGCCTTTTCAGTCTGAGTGGGGAAAGATTCCACCCAACCTGAAAAGGTGCATATCATCACCAACAGATATTTGTACCCCCGACTTGGTTTCATTTCTGTGAAGTCTACTGTGATATCTTCAAAGGGGGCCGTTCCCATGTGCTGGACACCTGCCAGAGTACGGGGGCCCTTCAAGGTGTTGTTTTTGGCACAAACTTGGCACTGGCTGCTTATGGTGGCACAGAGAGAAGTTAGCCAGGCTATGTAGTAGTATCTCCTGAGCAAGACTTCTAGCGCAGTTTTCCCTAGGTGGGTGAGTTGATGGTATCGCTGGATGAGGGCATGAGTGGTACAAAAATCCGGTCATCCAGGAGCAGCCACGTTCCTTCGGGGATTTGGCTTCCCCCCTTCTCTTTTAGCCTACTCCTGTTCTTCCTGGGTATAGCTTAGTTGATCAGTCTCTTGTCCTAGGAGGGACAGCTGCGTTGTTAATTCTGGGACTCGTATTCCATGGGTTCCTTCAGCCACTTGCCGAGCTGCTTTGTTGGCTAGCCTGTTTCCTTGAGCGACCATATCCATTCCTTTCTGATGTCACCGGCAGTGGATGATGGCGACTTTGTCTGGTTTCCAGATTGCTTCTAACAGTTGGAGGATTTCTTCTTTGTTTTTGATTTCCCTTCCCCCTGTGGTTAGGAGACCTCTTTCTTTATAAATTGCCCCATGGATATGAACGGTAGTAAATGCATAGTTAGAGTCAGTGTAAACGTTTACCACTTGCCTAGCGGCTAGCTGCAGGGCTCAGACCAGCGCCCAGAGTTCTGCCCATTGTGCAGACCATCCCCACGGTAGAGATGCTGCTTCCACCACCCGTTCAATAGTGGTGACTGCATATCCAGCAAGCTTTTCCTCGTTTTTAACAAGACTGCTCCCATCTGTAAATAGTGTCTGATTTGGGGAAGGGAGCGGTTTGTCTTGGAGGTCGGGGCGACTGGCGTAAACTTCAGTCACTTCGACACAGTCATGTTCAGGAACCCCTTCCTCATCTGGCAAAAAGGTGGCAGGGTTTAGACTGCGTAGTTTCTGTTGTCACTCTGGGGTTTTCACAGAGTAAGCCTTGGTAATGTGCGAGCTTGGGATTCGATATCCACCAGTGCCCGTGTGAGTTCATTAGGGCAGTGACTGCGTGTGGCACCATAACATGAATTGCCTGTCCGAGAGTTAATTTGTCAGCTTCTTTGATGAGGGTTATGGTTGCTGCCAAGGCTTTCAGGCAGGGCAGCCACCCTGCAGCCACGGAGTCCAGCTGCTTGGTGAGGTAAGCAATAGGTCTTTGCCAGGGGCCGACTGTTTGTGTAAGAACCTCCAATGCTACTTTGTTTTTTTCATGCAGGAACAGGTTAAGGTTTCAAGTTACATCTGGGAGCCCCAAGGCAGGGGCTCGACCCACTTGTCTTTTGATGTTTTGAAAGGCCCCCTGTTGAGCTTCTCCCCAGGCAAGAGGCTTTTTTTCTGGACCTGTCAGAACTTGTAAAGGGGCTTGGCCATGGCTGCAAACCCAGGAATTCAGATGTGGCAGAACCCTGCAGCCCCAAGGAACTCGCGAAGCTTTCTTTTTGTGGTGGGGTAGGGATGGTGCAGATCACTTTCTTTCATTCGGGTCCGAGTGTTCGGTGCCCTTGTGTGATGCTGAACCCCAGATACTTGACTTGCTGTTTACAGATCTGGGCCTTTCTCCGAGACGCTTTGTAACCAGTCTGTGTTAGAAGTTGTAGGAGAAGGAAGCGGCTGTGGCTCAATCAGTAGGGCTCCCGTTTACCATATGGGAGGCCCTGGGTTCGGTTCCCGGGGCCTCCTGGTGAAGGCAAGCCCGCCCGCACAGCGTGGTTAGCTGACCCAGCGAGCACAAGTAGCAAGGGGGGGATAAATGAATAAATAAATAAAAAATCTTAAAAAAAAAAAAAAAAAAAAAAAAAGTTGTAGGAGAGTCTGGGTTCCTCTCCAGCAGTCCTCTTGCATTTCACTGGCAAATAGGAGGTCATCTACATTTTGTAAGAGGGCACACCTGTGCTCTTCCCCGGGGTAGGTGGCCAAATCTGCTGCCAAGGCTTCCCTGAAAAGGGTAGGGGAGTTTTTGAAGCCCTGCGGGAGCCGGGTCCAGGTTAGCTGAGTTTTCTGCTGGGTTTTGGGATCTTCCCATTCAAAGGCAAACAGAGGCTGGCTCAGGGGGGCCAGCCACAGAAAGAAGAGACATCTTTCAGGTCCAGGCAAGTGAACCAGGCGGCTTCAGGCGGCAGCTGTCCTAACAAAGTGTACATGGGTTGGGAACAACCTGATGTAAGAGAAGAGTGGCATTATTATTATTATTATTATTTTTTTTTTAGAGTTTTTTTTTTTTTTAAGATTTTATTTTATTTATTCATTTATCCCCCCCTTGCTGCCCGTGCTTGCCGGGTCAGCCAACCACGCCGTGCGGGCGGGCCTGCCTTCACCAGGAGGCCCCGGGAACCAAACCCGGGGCCTCCCATATGGTAAACGGGAGCCCTACTGATTGAGCCACAGCCGCTTCCCAAGAGTGGCATTATTAATGCCTCGTAAATCCTGCACTGGTTGATATCCGGTCCCATTTGACTTTTTTACTGGCAATAATGGGGTGCTCCAAGGTGACTGGCATTTGATTAGAATTCCTTCTCTCTTCAGGTGATCTATATGTTCGACTATGCCCAGTTGTGCTTCACAGGGGATCTGATACTGCCTCTGCCAGACTGGGACCGCTCCAGGCTTCAGGTTGATGATGATGGGTGAATGGTTCTGTGCCATTCCTGGTGGGGGTTTTTTCTGCCCAAACCTAGGGGAAAGTTTCAGCAGTTTTTTCCGGATTCTGACCTGAACTTTCTTTCTCATGAAGTCTCCATTCTTCACTTCGGGGCACGGTAACAAGGAGAGTGAGGCTGGTCCCAAGGTTTAAGCTTGCTGGCCCTTCAAGTTTGAAGGTAATCTGGGCTCCCAGTTTGGTTAAGAGGTCCCTACCAAGCAGGGGAACTGGACATTCAGGCAGGTACAGAAATTCATGAGTCACATCGTGGCCACCGAGCTGGCAAGTTCTTGACTGGCAAAAAGGCCGTTGGCTTGAATGGTCCCCAGTCGCTCCTATGATATTAGCAGTTTTTCCGCTAAAGGGGGTGACAGGGGTTGGGACCACAGAATGTTCAGCGCCAGTGTCCACCGTGAAAGTCATTGACTGGCCCCCGACTTGTAGTTTGACCATGGGGGCACCAAGTTCCAGTGATCCCGGTTGCCCCTATTCAGGGTTGAGCCCTGCCAGCCCGATTAGATGGTCTTGGGGCTCAGGTCGGTATTTCCCTTTAAGAATGTTCCCTCTATGTGCCTGAGTCTTTTGGGGGCACTCATTTTTCCAGTGTCCACTTTCTTCATAGTAGGCACATTGGTCTCTGGCCAGAGGCACCCTTCTGGTGCTTGTCCCCCCTTTTTGAGGTGGCCCTTCTCGTCTGGTGGGGTCAGGATTTCCCAAGGCTGCTGCCAGTAGGGAGGCTTGATGTTTTATTCACTTCTTGGTTTCTCGTTCAGCGGCTTCGTCCCGATTGACAAATACTTTGTTGGCGACTTCCAGTAGTTGAGAGATGTTCATGCCTGTGAACCCTTCTAATTTTTGGAGCTTTCTTTTTTTTTTATTTTACAGGGAGGTCCCAGGGATCGAACCCAGGTCCCTTCATATGGGAGACGGATGCCCAACCATCTGAGCCACATCTGCCCCCTGGAGCTTTCTTTTAATGTCCATTGCTGCCTGTGCAACAAAGGCGGCATTCACCATCCTCTGGTTTTCCGGAGTTTCTGGGTCAAAAGGAGTGTAAATTCTGAAGGCCTCACAAAGCCATTCAGAGAAATCTCCTGGAGATTCGTTGGGCTTTTGAGTAACTAAAGTCGTCTTTGTCATGTTTCTGGGTCATTTTGCTCCCTCTCGGACCCCTTGGAGGAGCGCTTCCCTATATTGCTGGAGTGCAGCCAGTCCCTGATCAGTGTTGAAGTCCCAGTTTGGTTGGGCTTCTGGTGCTGCTTCTTGTGCCCAATCTTCTGGGTTTAAGATGCCAATAGGGGCCTGCTCCTGCAGCCACTTTGAGGCTTTCATCAGAATCCGTCATCTCTCCTCCGTATTTTTTTTTTTTTTTTTTTTTTTTTTTAACAGGGAGGTCTCAGGGATTGAACCCGGGTCCCTCCATATGGGAGATGGATGCCCAACCATTTGAGCCACATCCATTCCCTAAGAAATGTAGGCTCTTACTTATTTTTTTATTTTTTACCAGGAGGTCCTGGGGATCGAACTCGGGTCCCTCCATATGGGAGACGGATGCCCAACCATTTGAGCCACATCCGTCCCTCTCCTCCGTATTAAACAAAGTCAGGAAGAGTTGGTGGCAATTATCCCAAGTAGGATGATGGGTTTGGAAAATGGATTCCATGAGATCAATAAGGGCCTGGGGCTTTTCCAAGTAGGGGGGTGTGGTGCTTCCAGTTTAAGAGGTCTGTTGTTGTGAAGGGCTGGTACAGGCTTCCGGGGTTGGATGGTTCCATTCTTGCCAATCTGGGCCGGACCCTGTGTTTCATGGAGGGGTGTCTGTAATGCGGGTTTTGCTGATCAGAGCCTGCTTGTTAGTGGGGTTGCAGGGCGTTCCTCAGAGGGGGTCGATGTTCCCAGAGGGACCGAAGGTGGAGGTGTTTCTGGGAGATCTGCCTGCACTCCCAGGCTAGGAGGAGAGGCTAAAGCGGCCGGAGCATATGGCGGTGGGGGTGGAGGTAGGTCCTCCTCTGAGGACCCTTGATGAATGACTGGCTTCCGGAGCCCCGTTCCCTGTGCAACCAAGACCCTGCTGTGTCCCTTTTTTCCAACGCACAATCAAACCCAAGGGGGCAGAGTCTGGGCTATCTCCAACCAAGAGTTGATGTAGGGAAACTGATCGGGGTGGCCAGGAGTTCCTGTGATCACCAGCCACACTGCACAGACCCTGGTTATATCCAGGGTCCCTTCCGAGGGCCAGTCAACATTGAAAGAGGGCCACTCTACTTCACATAAGGTTCAGAGGGTGCCAGGGTTCATCCGGATGCCATAATCTCCAGAAAAACCCTTCTTGAAATTCTTGAGCATGCAGTTTAAGACAGTAGGTTTTGACTGTGATGAGCCCATACCCTGCATCAGTGGTGCAAGACAGACAAGGGAGGCGGTTGCCTCTTTCAAGGCCACTCGGATGCCCGCCTGTCCGTGTTTCTCATGAGAACTTAGGCTCGTCTTAGCTAAGGTGCCCAGGTAAAGTTTGGGGTGGCCATTATGCTGTATGACGTAGCCATGGAAAACAGGTTAGGGCCCACGTGGGCTCCATAGCATAAAGCTTCGGAGTCACAGACTGGTACGGCAGACACAAGCCTCTGCCATCCTCACTCACTCACACAGTCACTCAGAGGTTATACAGTCGCTCCCACAGGGATTGCCCTATTCTAGAATCTCGATATTCGAGATTTTAGGAGGTGATCAGTCTCCTCTTCCGTCTGGAGATGGGTCTGACTGAGGACTTGGTACCTGGGGCCTTACCTTTTCGGAGTCTTCTGACACTGTTCAGTCTGCCTCCCCACTGAGTCAGGCCGGGGTGTAGGGACACAGCCTGTGGGGTCCGCCTCAGAAGGAGGTCCTATCAAGAGGACAGGCAGCGCCCACCTCATTCGCTTGGAGATCGCCATCGGCTGCGCCTGTCAGCCCCAGGCCAGAGGCACAACAGGTCTGCTCAATTGGATCTTTCCCGGTCAGGTAACCAAGTGTTGTGTCTGGCAGAAAGAAACCCAAGAGGCACTCTTGGGGGTACAGATGAACAAAGTTTTATTACACGTGGGCCCAGAGGAGAGTCAAGTCTCAAAAAAACCTGAGCCCCATTTTCCGATTTTCATAAGTTTATATAGGAACACTAAGTGGGCAAATTCCTGAGCAAGCGGGTAGGCAGGGTTACAAAAACAGAGAATTAAGCTTTGCTTATCTTCCTAAAATCAGAAGGCCATTAGGAGGAAAAGAGTCATTATCTGTTTAGAGTTGTAAATTTCAATTCAAAGGGGCAGGCAGGAGTGCTTATCTTCCTGGTGTGGATTCCATGGAGAAAAAGGGGGGGAGGGGAGGAAGGGAGAAAGGGACAGGGACCAAGGGGAGTTTATTTTCCTAAAGCTGTGGGTTTCTGCCGAGGGGCTTAGGATCCCCGTACTTCCCTTATCACTACAAAAAAGTTCAATTCAGCAGGTGGTTAAAACATTTCTAAACCTGTAGGTCTTAATAAATATTAACAAAAGAATAAAAATACTGATAGAATTACAAGGAAAAATAACTGAATCCACAACCATAGTGAGAAGTGATGACATGCCTCTCTCAGTAAATGATTGGTTAAACAAAGAATCTGAAAGAATATACAAGAGGTGAGTGACACAAGATTAGTCAGCTTGTCCTCACACTCCTACCCATAAACCTCGGAATGCATATTCTTTTTTTTAGTTTTTCTTTTTTTAAAAGTTAAAATTGTGGGGAGTGGGGCATATGGGAATCCCTATATTTTTTGTGTAACATTTATGTAATCTAAGTATCTTTTAAAAAATTAAAAATTAAAAAATTAAAAACAAACAACAAAAAAGAATTAAGCAATAAAAAAAATTAAAATAATTTTTATTAGAGAAGCTGTAGATCCAGAGAAAAATCATGCATAAACTACAGAGTTCCCACATACTACTCCATTATTAACACTTTGTATTAGTGTGGCAGAACTGCTGCCATTGATGAAAGAACATTTTTATTATTGTATTATGTATGTACTAGTTCATGTTTTATTACAGGGTTCACTATTTGTGTTGTACAGGCCCATGGATATTTTTTTTTTTTTTATTCTAGTAACAGGTATACAACTCAATATAGATGTAAATATAGATATAGATATATAGATACAGATATAGATATATAGATATAGATATCAGTGCTGTTAATTCCACTCACAATATTGTGCTGTCACCACCAACATCCACTACCAAAACTTTTTCATCATCTCAGACAGAAACTCTGTACAATTCAAACACCAGCTCTTCATTTCTTACCCCTACCCCAGCCCCAAGTAACCTACATTCTAGTTTTTGACTCTATGAATTTGCTTATTCTAATTATTTCATATCAGTGAGATCTTACAATATTTGTCCATTTATGTCTAGCTCTTTTCAGTCAACCTGATGTCTTCAAGGTTCATCCATGTTGTCACATGTACCAGAACTACATTCCTTTTATAGCTGAATAATATTCCATTGTGTGCATATACCACATTTTGTTTGTCCATTCATCAGTTGAGGGACACTTGGGTTGCTTCCATCATTTGGCAATTGTGAATAATGCTGCTATGAACATTGGTGTGCCTGTATCTGTTCATGTCCCTGCTTTCAATTCTTTTGGGTATATACTTGGAAGTATGATGGTAATTCTATATTTAACTTTCTGAGGAACCACCAAATTGTCTTACACAGTGACTGCACCATTTTACATTCCCATAACAATCACTGAGTGTTTCTATTTTTCTATATCTTTCCCACCACTTGTAATTTTCTGGGTTTTTTTTAATTTGTTTAATTTATTTTTTTAAAGATTTATTCCCACCCCTCGCATTGTTGTTTTTGCACTCGCTGTCTGCTCTCTGTGTCCACTCGCTGTGTGTACTCTGTGTCCACTTGTCTTCTCTTTAGGAGGTACTGGGAACTGATCCTGGAACCTCCCACATGGGAGAGACGTGCTCAATCACTTGAGCCACCTCAGCTCCCTGATTTGTTGTGTCTCCCATTGTCTCTCCTTTTTGTCTTTTTTTGTTGTGTCAGCTCTCCACGTGGGCCAGCTCACCTCTACCAGGAGGCCCCGGGAAATGAACCCAGGACCTCCCATATGGTAGGTGGGAGCCCAATCTGCTTCCTTCTGTTTTTTTAAAATAATAGCCATTCTAGTGAATGAGAATACACGTTCTTTTCAAACACACAGAGAACATTTATAAAAACTGACCACATACTGGGGCTTTAATAGAAAATATCAACAACTTTCAAAGATACATATTTTACAGTGTATATTCTCAGATCACAGGGCAATTAAACTGGAAAACAATAACAAAACATAAACTAAAAAATATTCACCAGAAAATACCCCAATATATAGGGAAAATAAGAAACATGCTTCTAAATAACTCAAGGGTAAAAGAAGAAATCATACTGGAAATTATTGTATGTTATTTGTTCTTGCAAACAAACCACCTACTTAGTGGCTTAAAACAACTTTTTTTTTCTCAAAATTCTGTGGGTGGAAATTTGAGCAAGGCTCAGCTGGGTAGTTCTTCTGCTCCATGTGGTGTCTGCTGGAGTGACTTGACTGAAGCTAGAAGATCCAAGATGTCCTCATCCACATATCTAGGGATTTAGTGCTGGCTGTTGTCTGGGTACCTTGATTTTCCTCCAGGTGTTCTCTCATCATGTGATAATATATCCTGAGCTTTTTCACATGGTGGCTGCCTCCTGAGAAGACATAATATTAGTGGGGGAAATGGTGGGGAATCTAGCAGACACCAACTTGACTTGGTGATCAATGTTAACATCACCAGCTATGAGATGAGTTGGCATTGTGTGCATTCTGATGTGATACACTGGAGGAGCACAACATCATTTCCATGGTGTTCTTGCCAAGAATGCATGGTCTGTGTCTGGTTATGAGGAAGCATTAGTTGGACCTAGGTTGAGGGTCATTGTACAAAATGAAAGACTTGTATTCTAAAACTATCCAGGTCATGAAAGATAGAATAAGACTGAGGAACTGTTCCAGATCAAAAGAGTCTGAAGAGACATGACAACCAAATACAAAGCATAATCCTGGATTGAATCCAAGATCTTAAAGGCGGGGGAAAAAATGATGTTGAAACAATTAGCAAAATCTGATGCAACACAGATTTCTTGATTGAGAAGGATTGTGTACTGAAGGATTGTGTCCTTTGGGGTAGTTACCAATAGGAGTATTTAGGAGTGGTGAGGTATGTCAGAAAAATTCTATCCTCCCTCCCTCTCTCTCTTTCTCTCTCTCTCTCTCTCTCTCTCTCTCTCTCTATATATATATATATATATATATATATAAGTATCTATATCTATCTATTTCTATCTATCTAACCTCTAGCTAGCTAGCTAGACTAAAAGAAAAGGTGAATGGAGCAAATGTGGTAAAATCTTAATTGGGGAATCTGGGTGAAGGGTATGCAGGAGTTCTTTGTATCATTTTGACCTTTTATAGATTTGAAGCTGCTCTTTTTTTTTTTTTTTTTTTTTAATTTTACCAGGAGGTCCCGGGGATTGAACCCAGGTCCCTCCATATGGCAGACGGACGCCCAACCATTTGAGCCACATCCGGCCCCTGAAGCTGCTCTTAAAAAGGTAAGAATACCTCCTCCTTTCACTAGAAGAATAGCCTAGCCTATTCTATATAGTCTGAGTTCTCCAAGGTGACAAACATCCTTTTGCTATTATTTGCTCCTAGTCAGCCAGGGATCAATACCAGCTATGGGTTCCAGGGACTGAAAACTACTCCTTTCAGGCAGGTAGCTGAAAGTGGTAGAGGAAATGTCTACATGTTGTTTGGCTTTCCACCCACTTAATAGAGAATAAAGGGCATGTGAAACTTTTGCCTACTTCCTGTCTCTTAGGGTTCTGAAAAGTCTATCTCATTGTGATTAGAGATTGTGAGTGATTGCTTCTACAGCTGTTTACATCTACAATAAACAAAGGAGCTTGCCCTGAGCAAAGAGGTGAGTCTCTTCTTCCAATCAGTTGGAGGTCTTAAAGGTAGAACTGAGGATTTTAGAAATCAGAAAGAATTTTTGCCTCTACTTCAGCCAGCCAGCTGCTCTTGCGGAATTCACCTTCACCATCGGAGTTTCCAACTTGTGGCCTGCCCTACAGATTTGGACTTGCCAATCCCCACAGTGGCATTAACCAATTCCTATAATAGATCTCTTTATATATATACTGTTGATTCTCTGGAGAATGCACAGATATAAACCATGGCGCTTAAACAAACAAGTAAATATGCAAACCACCAAAAAGGTATAACAAACACCTAAATCAAAAGAGAAAGGAATTTGAAAAGTTAGAAATGCATTCTGTTACTCAGTAATCCAGGACATTTCAAAATAATCAAGGGACTCCAGTAAATATTTCTAAAGTACACAGTTACATTTATGACTGCTTGCTGACAACCCTTTAATGTGTATTCTCATCATACAAAATTTATCATCAAGGTATATTGTTGGGAAAAGGAAAGTTGTAGCCCCATTAGTGATGCATCAAGCTTTCTGGTAATTATACTCTTAGCATTCTTTTGTAGATATCATTTGGATGGCTACAACTTTGCTGAAATGAAATGTACCAAAGTTAAAACCCCATTCCTCTGACCATCTTACTTGGAAAAGAGCACATTTCCCAGGATCTTTCCATAAGTTTTGTCTCTCTACTATTTTTTCCATGAGTAAACCTCTAAGGTTTACTCCAGTTGTCTTAAGTTCATTATGTTTCTACCACCCTGCCTTTGGGACCTTGCCATTGCTCACCTTTTGCATGGCAACAACCCATTCCAAGTCATTGGTGTTCTTAATTTTTTGTCAAATATTTTCATTTCACCTTCAGGAAATGTGTCTGTCCCTGTCTTTTTATAAACGTCGGCATGACTAAATATTTTCTTCCAACTTTGGGAACTATCTTAACTTTCCCATTTCCTCTCATGCCTAGGGAAGCTCTTTATGGAACTCTTATGAGTCAGTGGAGTGTTTATGAACTGACCAGCAAGTCTCTCCTCATAATTGAACAGCATTACTTTTCTATTATCCTTATTATTGTTTTAGTCTGTACTTTTCCCTTTGGAGTGTTTGCGACATCGTTAACTTAATAGAGGTTTTTTCCTTCTCATTATTTCCTCTACTTGTCTTGATGCACATATTTTCTCTTTTGGTGTCAAAATAAGGTGATGGTGATTTATAAGTCTCTTCTGAGCTGAGGATACTTTTGTAATCTGGTAACCTTTGGCATGAAGCACATATCCTAGTGAATTATGGAGCACTTAAGCGTTATTCACCACTGAGCATTACAGAAAATAGGCTGATGGGTTCAAAAATTCAAGGCAAGTTCCTTCTACTCAGTGTGGTGTGTATACTGTATTCTCACTTTTCTACCCCCTATTATGTGGTTAAGAGAGAGGAGATAATGACGGCTTCTTAAAGTTACCTATAATACACTCAAAACTCTGTTAGGTGTAATAGTTTTAAAAGGTAGAATGAAAACAGAGCTAGAAGATCAACACAAAAGGGATCATTTTCTGATAGAGATAGTGATGCTTGTGCTCTTCTTGATACGTATGCATACAACTCCCATTAACTGTAATGGGAATTATGAGTGCCCCATTAAGGTAGTATTTACCACCCCAAATGCGGTAGGGAGATATTCTTGCCACCCACCCCTGCCCAGAATTTCTTGTATTGGTTTAGTTTCTTGTGTAGAATGAACTCTTGTATCATGTTTTTAAAGTTACTCAGGTATTCAGTGCCTTCTCTTTTTTTTTTTTTTTTAAAGATTTTATTTATTTATTCATTTATACCCCCCTTGCTGCCTGTGCTCACCGGGTCAGCCAACCACGCCGTGCGGGCGGGCCCGCCCTCACCAGGAGGCCCCGGGAACCGAACCCGGGGCCTCCCGTATGGTAAACGGGAGCCCTACTGATCGAGCCACAGCCGCTTCCCAAGTGCCTTCTCTTTTTAATGTGGAGGATAAAACAACAATTAATCAGCAGGTGAAATATAGTGAAACAGTAACAACAACAAATCCTTTGTAAAGCCTAAATCAGACCCAGATTGATTACTTTCCAGGTTAGAAGCATTGACTTGTAATATTCCTCTTTGAACAAATATTTATTCAACATTTGACCTTACTGACTTTAGACAAATTTCACAGTGGTGGAGGGGGACGGATGTGGCTCAAATGGTTGGGCGTCTGACTCCCATATGGAGGGACCCGGGTTCGATCCCCGGGACCTCCCGGTAAAAAATAAATAAATAAATAAATAAATAAATAAAAAATAAAAACACGTTTGGTCTTTAAAAAAAAAAAAAAAAAAAAAAAAAAAATTTCACAGTGGTTAAAACTTTCTATATTAATATGGAAATGAGCTTCTAATTATACAGAACTGTTGATTAACAACATGTACAGATTTGCATAATGGGAAAAGAACTGTGGTTTGCTCAGTGATCTTTCCACTACACATAAATTCAGAAATCTTGATCACTAGCAGATACTTAGCTTTAAAATGTTGTCTTTCTGTATGTATGAATATATATATGTGTGTATATATATATACATATATATTTACACACTGAGAAATATTTATGCAAATATAGCACTCTCTTCTGAGCTCTCAAGCCATACATCCAACTCACCACTGGATATCTTCTTGAGGACCTCCAGGTACCTCCAACCCAACATGTCCAAACTTGTTCTTGTCATCTTTCCCAGTGAGCTTACTCCCCCCGGTTCCCAATCTCACTGAGTGAAACCATCCTTCTTTCAATCATCTAAGCCACAAACCTACAAAATCACCCCATTTCGGCTTTCATATCCTGTACATTTATCACTGTTGATTCCATCTCCCAAATGTTTTCTGGAGCAACAGGAAGACATCTGTACAAGTAGGCAGGTTGTAGCAAGCATGAATCTGCCCTCAGGTCTAGGCAGATGATCATTAAGAGAGAAGTGTGGCAGCAGGCAGTGAGAATCCAGCCACATGGAAAGGTGGTGTGGAGATTTAACTAAGAGAGCCCAAGGCTCTGAGAACTAATTTATTAGACGGAAAACTAGGTAGTTGCGAGGTGAAGTCAGGAATGGAGACATAAGATGGAGGATGTGTTCTTGACACGGGGATCTCAGGCCACGATTTGGTCACACACAGCCTAACGAAAGGCTAGATGTAAGATTTTGTGGTCAGAATTGGTCCGGGAGAGAGGGCGACTTGACGCAGAGCATGGAGCTGTAGGTCCGGTAGTCTTAATATTTCCCGGGCCTTGGGGCCAAATTAACCTCAGCAGCTGGAATAGGAAGGCAGGAGCAGAAGGGAGTTGGATGATCCCAACTGCCAGCTTCTAGGACTTTGAGGCAGAGAGGTCATCACAGCAGCATGGGGTGTCACTAGTAAGTCTGCCACTAAAGTGCCCATCATATTAATTTAATAACTTAAGATGCTTTTACTCTGAATAACTACACTAATTCAAAAGATTGCTATATGTGCCATCTATTTGCTGTTCTCAGCTTTATTCTAAATTATCAAGACACCTGGGGAAAGACAGTAAAGTACAGGAAGGCAGGGCCCCATCTAGCTTGGCCACTACTACTTCTCTAGCCCTGAGAACAGTGTCTAGTCCATGGTGGGCACGTAAGAAATAATCATTACATTTTGGATGAATTACTACATAATTATAGTGATATAATTATATCACTATACAGATATAAAATTCTAATAGTTGGGACTATTAGACTCCAAACTGTAGTCTTGCTTTTCACATTGTAACAAAGTAAACAAGGACAGTTAGGAGTGATGCTCAATATATAAGCAGCTGTGTAGTAGAACATTTTAATTAAAATCCATGAATGTTCTAGTTACAAATTATTTTTTGACATTTTGAAAACTCATAGAAATCGTAGAGCAGAATTGGATATAACGTGGGCAAGAGCAGTAGAAGTTGAGACAGACGCCACATTATGAGTGCTAATGAGTTTGGAATTTATTTATTTATTTATTTATTTACTTTTTACTGGGAGGTCCCAGGGATCGAACCCAGGGCCCTCCATATGGGAGACAGATACCCAACCATTTGAGCCACATCCACCCCTGGAATTTATTTTGATGGCAGCTGAGAACAACAGAGCATTTCTAGGCAGAGAGGTAATATGATCTAATTTATATTTTAAAAAATATTTCCAGTAGCTGTGTGGAAGTTGTGTGGATGTGGAACCAAGAACAGGCATAGAGAGATCAGTTAGTAATTTAAGTGAGAAATGAAGGAGAGATGAAAGAAGACAAAGGGAGAGTTGAGAATAGATCTGAAAAATATTTATAAATTAAAATTAGTAGGACCCCTTGACTAATTTAGGGCATGGGACACATGAGAGTTTTTTTTTTTTTTTTTTTTTTTTTTTAAAGATTTTATTTATTTATTCATTTATCCGCCCCCCCCGCTGCTTGTGCTCGCTGGGTCAGCTAACCACGCCGTGCGGGCGGGCTTGCCTTCACCAGGAGGCCCCGGGAACCGAACCCGGGGCCTCCCATATGGTAAACGGGAGCCCTACTGATTGAGCCACAGCCGCTTCCCTATGTTTTCATTTAGAAGCTTTATAGTTTTCTTTCTTACATTTAGATATATAATCCATTTTGAGTTAATTTTCGTGTCATGTGAGGCAAGGACAGAAGTTAATATATTTGCATATGGATATACAATTGTTCTAGTGCCATGTAGGTAGAATCTTTTTCCACCTATACTTCCAACAGATGACTTGGGGGAGGGGGGAGGGGGAATGATTACATGCTTTTGGATTGAAACAGATTGGGGTTTTTATTTTGGTTCTATCAATTACAAGTTATGTGATCTCAGGCAAGTTGCTTCACCTCTCTGAACCTCAGTCTCCTCATCTGTAAAATGAAGATAATAATGCCTTCTTTTCAGGAATATATGGAGGGTTACATGTACTGTAAATTATCATACAGTGCTCACCATGCAGTAGGCACTCTGTAATTGCTAGTTTCTTCGTGTCTTTTGAAGCATTTCCTTGAATTGAATAGAATCTTCTGAAGCTAAGAAAACAATACAAAATATTTGTATTTTGTACTTACCTTATTGTAAACTGTTAATTTAAAATATTGTAGATAATATTGTCTTCTTAGTTCTGAATTTGCTCATGAAAATTCCCTTTTTCTTAAAAACTCTCTTAAAGAATTATTGTTATTCACTCAGCTCACTCCAGCAAAATAATTAATAAAAGGAAATCATTTTGTCCTTCAAATATTCCAGAGTTAAATGATCTAGGATATAATTAAAACATTGAGCCCAAAACTAGAAGGTAGATTTTATTACCGTGAGAATGGAAAGGAAAACATTACTCAAGTCCTGATCGTCTTAACCAAAATAATATACAATATTCCCTGAGTTCAGTCTTTTTCATTTTAAAAGCTTGAAATTGTATATGCCCTCTGATTGTTATTAACAGACCAAATATGCAAGTCAGATGTTAAGAAGTTAAAGACTTAAAATCATGACAATAAAAACCACACACATGGGAAGCGGCTGTGGCTCAATCAGTGGGGCTCCCGTTTACCATATGGGAGGCCCCGGGTTCGGTTCCCGGGGCCTCCTGGTGGGGGCGGGCCCGCCCGCACGGCGTGGTTGGCTGACCCAGCGGGCACGGGCAGCAAGGGGGGGATAAATGAATAAATAAATTAAAAAAAAAAAAAAAAAAAAAAAAAAAAAAAAAAAAAAAAAAAAAAACACACACACACACACAACTCCGAGCCTCCCGAACTCCTTGCTTTTGGACTTGTTTAAGCAACTTAATCTAATCAGATGAATTGACAGTCTTTTAGAATCTTTTCCTTTCCTCCTTGTCCCAGAGTCTTTTTACATATATTTCCTGTTCTCCATCTTCCTTTGATTTCTTTTCCATCTCCTTGGATTTCGGTGCAGTTTCTCTTTTCATGTCTGGGACTTTGAGAAAAAGAAAGGTTGCATGATAAGTGCATGATGTCTGCCTTCAAACGGCAAATGAGACAAAGTGGCAAGGGCAGAGGATTCATTTTTCTTTCTTCCTGTAACTCCTGTCTGTCAACTTGTGAGGGGCTAGACAAGAAATGTCTTAATTTATATAAGGGGGTTGTGTAAAGACAATTTGAAAGCCTACAATCATTTAAAAAACAAACCAATTCTTGTATTCTTGGCAGTGTAGGAGTTACTGAGAATACCTACATAGCCCTGATGGGAGCCCCTAGTGAAAACACTATTGCAACTTCCCACGGAGGAAGGGGGAGGAGCTTTGGTTGCTTCTAAGCACAAAACAGAAAATAACTAACTACTGAAGAATATTCTTATAGGATAATAAGGCCCTTATAGTCATGTCTTGGCATGTTTGCCTTGGAATTCTAATCACTAAAAATACTTCCAGTTGTCAGAGAAAAGATTATATGCCTCCAAAGACGACAGGCAAGACAACTGGAAACACTTATTGCAAAGGAAGCAAAATTACTGCAAGATGTATCTGTAGTATGTGAAAGGAATGTATAGGTGAGCGGTTGGGGTGTTCTTTTTGTATTGGTCTTGAGATGCAATTGTTTTAGGAGGATTTAACCAAGTTGACTTTGAAAGCATCTGGTCCTCATATGGAGGACAAATAGGCAAGAGTCAATGTACAATCCTGTTCTTTGTTATAGGTTTTGTGCCCAAGAGGAAATCAAATGAAAAATTGATTTCCAGATCTCCGAGACCAACTCTATTTGATGAGAGGAAATAAAACTGCTGACTCAACAAACAGACTAATTTAGGGCACTAGAACAATAATCTGTCCTTGTTTAACTGTAAGTGGCATTCATCAACATCTAAGGGAATGTGCCAGCACCAAGATATTAGAAAATATTTCTTCACATACTTAAAACTCATTAAGGTTAATTTGTATTGTGCCAGATTCTCAGTACACAAACTTCCCCTTAGCACTTTAGTAGGTTGGCTACTTCAGTGGGGATGTGTGTGTGTGTATTTATGTGTGCTTGTGCGTGAGCTTAATGGTTAATAGGTGTGGCTGGTGGGTGGGATTAAGTCATTTACTTTCAGTTCAAAAGTTTGGGGTCCATTGCTTAAGAAAGAACATGTAGTCTATTCTTTTTTTTAAAAAAATCATTACTATTTTAAATGGAATATTCTGCAAAAGAGTTGAAAATAGGACATCATGACCCAAGTTCCATTTAAAATCACATTTGATGTGTATGTAGGCCTCTTATGAAGAAACAAATGACTTTCTCTGTCTTCCATCTTTTCTATTCAATTATCAAAGAGCTGGAACTAACCTAAAAGGATGACAAATGTAAATCATCTTGCACAGTGCTTGATACGTGGTATAGGTTCAACAAATATGAGTTACTACTTTTTCCTTCCTCTGGACTTCCTTTAGAGTTTTAATTTTAATCCAAACTACACAATTTAAGCTTGTAATTATTATATAACATTATTGGGGGAAATGCTAAGTGTGTGCACGTTCATCTTACCTCCTTGTATTAGTTTTCTATTGCTGTTGTAACAAATTACCACAAATTTAGTGGCTTAAAACAATGCAAATGTATTATCTTATAGTTCAGTAGTTCAGAAATCTGAAATGGGTCTTACTGAGGTAAAATCAAGATGTTGGCAGGGCTGTGTTCCTTTCTGGAGTCTCTAGGAGAGAGTCTGGATTCTTGCCTTTTCCAGATTCTAGAAGCTACCCTCACTTCTTGGTCCATGGCCTCCTCCCATATAAAAAGTCAGAAATAGCAGGTTGAGTCTTCCTCACATTGCATCACTCTGACACTGGGATCTTCTGCCTCCTTCTTCCACATTTAAGGACCCTTGTGATTTCATTGAGCCCACTCAGAAAATCCAGGATAATCTTCCTATTTTAAGGTCAGCTGATTAACAACCTTAATTCCGTTTTGCCACATAAGCCAACATATTCGAAGATGCTGGGGATTAGTGTATGGGCATCTTCGGGAGGCCATGCTCGGCCCACCACATTCCTCACCCAGATTTTGAACTCCTGGGTGTCTTATATTTTTCTCTGTATTTCTCATAACAGCAAGCATTGGTCTAACTATGTTTGTGGTTTTTGGTTGATTCTTGAGCTAGTAGGGTATAGGTTCTCAAAGAGCGGTCTGAGGAGCTTTGGTGATCTTTAAGTAATTTCCAGGTAGTATGCAAGTTGCATTAAAATTCAGAAAAATATGTAGCTAAAAAAAAACACACAAACCAACAAATAGTTCCCATTAGCTGTTCAAGATTCTAATATAAAAGAAAAGCAAGGAAGCGGCTGTGGCTCAATCAGTAGGGCTCCCGTTTACCATATGGGAGGCCCGGGTTCGGTTCCCAGGGCCTCCTGGTGAGGGCCAGCCCGCCCGCACGGCGTGGCTAGCTGACCCAGAGAGCACAAGCAGCAAGGGGGGGGGATAAATGAATAAATAAATAAAATCTTAAAAAAAAATAAATAAATAAAAGAAAAGTGAAGGAAAGAAATTTTAATGATATTGCACTGCAAAAACAATGGAGTAAGTCAAGAAAGAAGACTCCGGATCTGGGAATCAGGGAAGGCAATATGGGACAGAAGAGAAAGGAATTCCTAAGACGTAGCAGGCCTAGACATAACAAGTCCACATGCAAGCTGGAGAATAGGGACTCCAGGAAGGATGGCTCTAGGAGATTGAAAAGGAACTGCTAGATTACTTGGTGTGATTGAATGTATTAGGACAATATTTATACTTCTTTCAGAGAGTTTGGGGATTAACTCAGAAAATTAAACAAATGAGAATATGAGGCAATTATTGCCAGAGAAAATAAAGCATTGTACCAGAAAAAAAAAAAAAAAGTGCTTATAGTATACTATGTAGCTTAGCTGTGAATAATATAAACAAAATGACAATAATGTAAACATTGAATATTGGTTTAATTAAAATTATGTAATGACTTCATAAGATGATTAAAAGAGATATATGGAGGGAGAGGAGGTAAGTAAGAAATTCTCATCTTCCATAGTTTAAAGTCATATAAAAATCTAAAAATGGAAAAAATCAAGAAATAGTAGCCTGAGAATGTTATTTAGAGATGAGGATGTCAATTCCAAAAGAAACAGCTAAAAGAGCAGATATCACTGCTGGGGAGGTTTGGGGCAGGGGCCTTGTATTACTGTTTGTTTAAACTATGCAGGTATATTAATTTGGCAAAACTTAAGGCAAAAAATTTAATCACATTCATTTGAAACATCAAATAAGTTAAAATGAGGTATTACAAGGGCAAAATCCCCAGAAGTGATTTATTGTGTGGTGTGTTTTTGTTGTTGTGGTTATTCTAAACAAAATTATTATTTTTTTGTACTTTGGTTTTAGCCAATTAATAAACATGTCTATCCGCAATGAGACAGGCCAGTTAAAGGTCCTAGGACAGTGCTCATACAAAATGGTTTGGGAAGAACTGTACTAGGAGTGGCAGGGCGTTTCAGGAAGAATTTTAACAGAGATGAAGGTAGTGTTGATAAGGAAACAATCATGCTTAAGTTTCTGTCAGACTGAACTATTCCAGTTCTCCAAATGTACTGTATTTTCTCACCTATTAGTTATTCATTGACATGTGTGAACCAACCATAATTAGTTCCACCACTCGATGTTATCTTGGAAATAAGAAGATGCTGAGAGCCTTTCTATGCTGCCATTCTTATCACCCTTACCTTACTGCATGGGCTGTCTACACTTGATGGGATTTTTTTTTTTTTCTAACACCAATTTTCTTTATTGTGAGGCATATTATAAGCAATTATTCAAAAAAGATACAGTCTGAATATTTCTTCGTGATAATTTATAATATATGTCATCAAAGTAGAACTAAGTTTCATTTCATTTCCCCATCTTCATGCACTAACTCCAAGGTTCCACCACAGACCTTCCCATACAATATACGGATTAGTCTGAATACAATTATTTATACATCAATTGCACTAGATTTTCTGATGGGATTTTTAATAATTTTCAAAATGATATATCCAGAGGAGATCACTTAGTGAATTAAGCTTGAGCAGACCCCTTCCCTCCCTCCTGCTATTTTCTTTTTTCTCTATCTTCCAGTCTAATTTTAATGACTACATGGTTCAACAATGACTTAAAGGGCAGTAAAATATTTAGAATTAGAACTGTCCCAGGTATTCCAACAAACATGGCTATCCCAGAGTCTCAATGTGTAGATTTTTTTAAGTGCCAAGTTTGTTGGGCAATACTATAGATTTATGGGCCAATTGAGGCCCTAAATTCATTACACATTTTCCCATTAAGTTGTGCAGTTTGATTAGTTGGTTCCAGACACAGGTGTTTGGGAAGCACCAGGGGCTGAAGAAACCAGCCCAGAGAAGCCAGTCAAAGAATGGCAGGCTGTTGACATAACCTGAGGCAAAACAAGTGTCTCTCCCTGAGTGGACAATGACAATGCTCTGTTCTATCACTCATTCAACCAACCTGGAGGCATGGCTCTGAATAAAGTAACATAATTCTGCCTGATTGCATCCTTTCAGACCCAACTATGCAAATTAAGAAGAGTTCATTTGAATTTTCCACTGCCTAATCAAAATCCTATCTAGAGGGGAGCAGGTGTAGATCAGTGGTTGAACGCCTGGCCTGCTTCGCATATACAAGATCCCAAGTAAAATCCCTGGTACCTCCTAAAAACAAAAAACAAACAAACATTTAAAAAAAAAAAAAATCCAATTTAGAGTTCTTAAGGTAGTACTTGACCAAAAGTTTCAGAGGAAAGAGATTTTCTCATGAAATTCGCAGTATTCCCAGCATCTGATCTTTCAGGGAAACAACACATGTTCAACTACTGCAGAAATCAGTAATAGTTTGCCTTCTTCAAAGTATTCCCCCCACCCCGGCACCTCTCAGATGAAGAACTAAATTCCGTGAAAAGCCACAGCTACCCTGTGGTAGAAATCAGTCCCTAATGATATTACACTTGCACAAATTGAAATGGGGTTAAAAGCTCAGATTGTGGATTCTTAGAGTTCTTGCTAAGCTGGAAGCTTTTATGGGGCTCATTTTAAAATGAGAGGCAGAGTTTAGACCCCTTTGTTACTTAAGAGACTGAACAAATTAGCAAGCCTGAGGCAAATCTTTTTTGATTACTGAACTATTACAAATGCCTCCTGGCCAAAGAATAACCTTTCTCCAGTGGGAAATGTACAGCGGGACCTTTTGCTTAAATTCATAAAATCCCTTAAAGCAAATCTCTCACATTTCCATTAAGTCGGTAAATTACCTCTAGGGGAAGAGGATAAAATGCCGGCGAAAAAATGGCTGGAGTATATTAATGATGGGAGGTGGGGCTGCAAAGGTGGAAGAATTGATGCTACATTTACGGTGCAGAGAATTTCAGGCTTTTTCTTGTGTTGGGCTAAATGTAAATGATGTCACCTTCTGCTCCCCAAGTGAGAGGCAAAGTTATCAGGCCACAGAGGCTTCACAGAACGCGTTGTGTGGCTGACATTAAAATTACTACAAGGTTATTTCTTTCCTTATCTATTCTCTTGGAAATTTTTTCAGGATTTTATTGTAAATGGAAAAATGCGTAATGCTACAGGAAACAAAGCCTTTGCTACATTTTTGCTACTGGATTATTGCCGTTCTATCTCAATGCTGATTGAAATCCAAGATTTTGTATCGAAGCCTTAATGAGATGCTGGCAAATATCTTTCTGCCCCACTGGAAATGTAATCTTTCTATTGAACATTTTGTCCCAGTGAATTTCATCTGCAATAGCATTTTGCATTTGAATCAGAGAGGTCATTGCTTTAGAGCAGATCATGTGGTACTGGCTCCGTTCACTTTTGGAAGAAATTGATCCCTGAAGGTGTTGAAAGTATAACAGAGTCATTAAACATAATTAGCTCATTGTTTCATCCTGGTGATTAAAGACATAATACCACAGCCCATTTTGTTGTGCTTTTTAAAATCATATTTTTCTATAAAAAATGACCTGTTAATTCCCATGTCCAAAATGTTTCTGAAGTATATCAAATTAAGATATGATCTCTTAATGCATCTTGGATATTCCCATTATGTTACTTAGGGAAACTCATGTATGTCATAGAGTTGTCCCTAAAAGGGTCATATTTCTCTACATATTCCTCAGTTTTGAGTGAATGAAGGGGTAGTCTATGCTGTGAACTTCTAAGCTAAAATGCTTTAGTCCTTGTCTAACCATCAGCATTTTCTGAGCCTTTGAACAGAGTTAATCATCAAGCAAAGTGCTAAATTGTACTCTGGTTTGCTAAGGTTGAGATAGCAGAAAAGGAGTATCTAGCCAGTGGTCTCTTTTACAGATAAGAAGCAATAACCAAATGCATTTGGAAATACTTAGCCTGGTAGTTAATTTATTCCATATCTGTAGGCAATAAAGTATATCCATAATAGGAAATGCATATTTATGTATATCTATATATATGGTTTTAAAGTAAACATGCTGAAACTGTTGCTTTTCATGCTGCGTTAATAACAAAAGAGTGAGTATTTAACTATTATATGGACATGGCATTTACAAGTAAATTTGCAAATCAAAAAGGCTTAGAATAGCTGTTTTAAATTAATTGATTTAAATTAATTCAGTGAATTTAAATTCACTTAATTTAAATAATGACAGGTTACTGTTCTATACAATATGATCAATTAAATCAAAAAGATGAATAGAACTATTAGATTTGTGTACATTAATAGAGCAAAAGATTGGGCTACAAGCTCAATTATTGATATGCAATGTGTGGAAGAACTTCAAGAAAGTAAACAGCTGCTAAATAGTGGAAGAATTCTAACTTTAAGTGAAAAATAAGATCTCTTACAATTTCAGAGTAATAATTTCACTGCCATCATAGTCTAACCTTGTTATGATGCTATTAAGAGTAGAGAAAGAAAGTGAAAATTTTGGTATGATAATTTAATGGGCCAATAAAATTTCTTAAAAGTAGAAAATGTTATTCATAAAAATACTTAAATATACCTAATGAATTTTACAATGTATTTAAAATACCTTAACATTGTGCACTTTTAGCCTGCAATTCCACTTCTCAGAAATTACACTAAGAAAATGAGTTTAATAAGAAGGTATAAAAGGATTTAGTTACAAATATCATAGTGCTATTAATTATAACAACAAAAACATTGGAAAAATATAAGCACCCACACTAATGGTTTGGCTGCACACATTATTTATAATATAGAATATATAGATTGTAAATAATGGAATACCATGTAGCTATAAAAATGATGTTTTGGATGTATAACTGCATAACTGTGTTTATTGATATGGTAATATATTTGCAATATTATGCTGAATGAAAAAAGACCAGAGGGATTGTGGGAAGATGGCAGAGTAGGAAGTTCCAGGAATCAGTCTGTCTACCAGAACAACTAATAAACAGGCAGGAAATGTCTGAAACAACTATTTCAGAACCTGGAGTTCAGCTGACACTATGCAGCATCCACAGAAGAGTGGGAAGAAGGGGTTGGTAAATTGTGGTAGGTACCACTGAATTGCACTCTGCGGTGGCAGCAGTCACTCATCACCCAACCTCGCAGCAGGCAGCAATAAAGTACACAGCTTGCTGGTACCAGGGTGAGATGTAAAAACATAAGATCCAGGAATGTACAGTCTAAGCATTGAGCACTGCTTTTGATTAGCTACTTCAGATCTCTGGAGGCCTGGCTCTGAAGGCAGCCATTGTTGCAACCCACCCTCCACAAAGGTGGTGGAGAAGACTTAAAGATGGTACATTTCCTCACAATGAGAGGACAGATGAAGGGCTTCATTTGCTGGGCAGGTGCCAAGACAAGAAAACCAGCTTTGGGGAGCCTTGAATAAAGTTCCTGGTATCTTTCCTTGCTCCTCCTTTACCCCACCCCAGGGCAATATGGAGCCACTCGTGCTCCTTTGTGGGGTCCTGTCCTTGTTCCAGCTGGAAAGACTGACTTGGGAAACCTGGAAGCCCCCCTCCCCCAGAATTTTTCCTCCAGGCAAAAGCAGCTTGAGATAGCCAAAGCAGAGTAAGAAACAATTGAGTCTGGTGCTATGAGGCAAAAGCTTACCTGTTTTAAGACCTGCAGAGGAACACCCAGGAGTGAGAAAAAGTCTTTTTCCTGGGGAATAGAGGCAGCATTGAAATTCCTGTAAACAGGGGATTTCTTAGGGCCACTAGGAAGCACAAACCCAGAACAAGACGCAGGCCCAGAAAAGACAGGGAGGACCCTGTACTTTGCTTTAGTCTTTGGCTGACCTTCCTGATAGGAGGACTGAACTCTGAAGGGGAGCACCAGCCAATACAAAGCCAATTTGCAAAGACTGTTAAAGATGTTTTTTCCTTAGGTTTGCTTGGTTTTGTTAGCTCCTGACACTCAAGAAAATCCCTGTTGAATCACTAGCTAGATACAAACTCAAGAAACAGGTATCTCAGGGACTAAACCCCAGAGTTAACATTTTAAAATATTAAAATGGACAATGTGCAACAAAGATTATGAGAAAAACAAAGAAACAGGAAATGATGGTCCAGCCAAAGGAAAAGGATAAAAATACAGAAAACATCAATGAAGAAGACCAGATTGTGGATATAACAGAAAGGCTTTAAAAAAGTAAAAATTTAAAAATGGGTCTTAAATATGCTCAAGGAGATTAAGGAAAATACAGAGGAAAAAACTAAAGGACATCAGGAAAACAATGAATGAACAATATAAGAATCTCAATAAATAGATAGAAAAAAAATAATAATAAAACAGAACCAAGCAGAACTACTGTAGTTGAAGACCATAAGCAGCAGATTGGAGCTGGCAGAAGAAAGAATCAGAACTCAAATACAAGACAATTTGATTTAATCAAGCTGAGGAGCAGAAAATAAAAAGGATTATAGAAAGAGAAAATAGCCTAAGAGACCTGTGGAACACAATCAAATGTACCAATATACATATTATGGGAATTTCATAAGGAGAAGAAAGTGAGAAAGGGACAGAAGGAATATTCAAAGAAATAATGACAGAAAACTTTCCAAACTTAGCAAAAGACATGAATATGTGCATCCAAGAAGCCCAGAGAACATCAAACTTGATAAACTTGAAGAGAAACACACCTTGTCACATACTGGTCAAACTGTTGAGTGCAAAGGACAAGGAGAGAGTTCTGAAAGCTGCAAGAGAAAAGCAACATATTATGTACAAGGGAGTACCAATTAGATTAAGTGCCAATTTCTCATCAGAAACCATGGAGGCAAGAAGGCAGTGGGTTGAAATAAAGTACTGAGAGAAGACAATTGCCGGCCAAATTTTATATATGGCAAGCCTTTCTTCCAAAAATGAGGGAGAGATTAAGATATTCCCAGATAAAAGCTGAGGGAGTTCATTACAACTCCCTACAAACTTGCTCTACAAACAGTGCTGAAAGGAGTTCTTCAGACTGAAAGGAAAGGACACTAGATAGTGGTTCAAAGCAGAATTAAAAAAAAAAAAAAGACCTCTGGTAAAGGTAACCATATGGGTAAACATAAATTCCAGTACCATTGTGTTGTATTTTTTTCATGTGTAACTCCATTTCTTACAGGTGCTAAAGTGCAAATGCATAAAAATCAATGATAAATCTATGGTTTTAGACATACAATATACAAAGATATAATTTGTAACAAGCACAAAAGAAGGTGGGGGAATGGAGGAATATAGGACAGTACATTTGTATGGCATGGAAATAAATTTGGTATTTAATCAAATATGATTGTTATATATTTAGGATGTTAAAATTTAAACCTATGGTAACCACAAAGAAAGTATTTGAAAAATATATCCAGAAATAAAATTAGAAGGGACTCAATATGGGATAATACAAACAAACAAATAAATATGAAAGTAGGCATTAATGGAAAAATTGAGAAACAAAAAAGGAACAAGACTTACAAAGACTAAAGAGCAAAATGGCAGAAGAAAGTCCTGCATTATCAGTAGTTACTATAAATATAAATAGATTACAAACTCCAGTGAAAAGGCAGAGATTGGCAGAATGGACCAAAAAAATGCATGACCTAAAAATATGCTGTCTCAAGGGACTCACCTTAAATTCAAAGATACAAGTAGGTTGAAAGTGAAAGGATGGAAAAAATATATATATCATGAAAGTAGTAACCAAAAGAGTGCTGGGGTAGCTATACCAACATCAGATAAAATAGACTTTAAGTCAAAACAGTTGTGAAGGACAAAGACTGTCACTATCTAAAGGGATCATAAAGGGGTAAATTCAACAAAAAGACATAACAATTATAAACATATAAGCATCTAGCGGCAGAGTCCCAATATATGAAGCAACTATTGACAGTTTTGAAGGGAAAAATGGATTGTTCTACATTAAATATAGGAAACTTTAATACACCATTTTCAATAATGGATAGAACATTTGGACAGAAGATCAATAAGGAAATATAGGACTTGAATGATACTCTAAACCAACTGAACCTAAGAGACATATATAGAACATTTCACCCAACAGCAACAGAATGTGCATTTTTCTCAAGTGCAGATGGATCATTCTCCAGGATAGACCATATTTTAGGACACAAAACAAGTCTTAATAAATTAAAAAATATTGAAATCATGCAATGTTTATTCCCCAACCACAATAGAATGAAGCTTGAAATCAATAATAGAAAGAGTAATGGAAAACTCACAAATATGTGGAAATTAAACAACATACTCTTAATCAATGAGTTAAAGGGGAAATAAGAAAAATTAGGAAATATCTTGAGGTAAATGAAAATGAAAATACAATATATCAAAACTTATGGGATGCAGCAATGGCAGTGATGAGTTGGAAATTTATACCTCTAAATTAGCACATTAAAAAAGAAGAAATACTTCAAATAAGAGACCTAACCTCAAAACTGGAAGGACTAGAAAAAGAAGAATAATGTAAACTCAAAGCAAATGGCAAGAAGAAAATAACAAAGATTAGAATGGAAATAAATGAAATTTAAAAAAGAGAGAGAGAATAAAAAAACAAATAGTTGGTTCTTTGGATAGATGAATATAATTTTTTTTTTTTTTTTTTTTTAAGAAAGATTTTTTTTTTTTTAAAGATTTTATTATTTATTTATTCATTTATCCCCCCCTTGCTGCTTGTGCTCGCTGGGTCAGCTAACCACGCCGTGCGGGCGGGCTTGCCTTCACCAGGAGGCCCCAGGAACCGAACCCGGGGCCTCCCATATGGTAAACGGGAGCCCTACTGATTGAGCCACAGCTGCTTCCCAGATGAATATAATTGACAAACCTTTAGCCAGACTGAGAAAAAAAATAGAAAGGATACAAATAACAAAAATCAGAAATGAAAAGGGAGACATTACTACTGACCCCACAGAAATAAAAAGGAATATAAGAGGATACTATGAACAACTGTATGCCAACAAATTAGAGAACCTAGATGAAAAGGACAAATTCCTAGGAACACACAAACTACACACACTGCCTCAAGAAGAAATAGAAGATCTCAACAAACCAATAACTAGTAAAGAGATTCAATCAATAATTAAAAACTTCCCAAAAAAGAAGAGCCCAAGAATAGGTAGTTTCACAGTGGAATTTTACCAAACATTCCAAGAAAACTTAAGGCCAATCCTGTCTTAACTCTTCCAAAAAATTGAAGAGGAGGGAACACTCCTTAATTCATTCTAAGATGCCAATATCACTCTCATATGAAGCCAAATAAAAGCAACACAAGAAAAGAAAATTACAAATATCCCATGAATGCAGATGCAAAATCCTCAACAAAATGCTAGCAAACTGAATACAACAGCACATTAAAGGAAATATACACAATGTTCCAGTGGGATTTATACCAGGTATGGAAGGTTGGATTAATAGAAGAAAATAAATTAATGTAATACACCAAATTGACAGAATAAAGGGAAAAAAACAGGACCATCAAACCTGCAGAAAAGGGGCACAGAAGCGACTTCTGGGAAGATGGCATCAGACTAGGTTGGCAGGGATCAACTCTCTCACAAAAACAATGGAGGAAGGGCAAGAGGCTGTCCATGGGAGCTGCTTAGGAGTTCTGCAGACCAGGAGAGTGCTGTGCATCACCAAGGAGGGTAAGGGACAGAGAGAGGAGAAAGCTGAAATGAAAAACGTGAGTAACTAACCCCTGTGGCTGGGAACGGCACCTATCCCCTACCCTCAAGGCAAAAAGCCTGGATAAAAGCCATGGCTCACTGTAGCTAACTGAGAGGGGAATGGACATCTTCCTCTCTGGGAAGAAGGAGAGTGCAGCAGAAGTTGGAGACTGGTTTCTCTTCAGTGAGTTTGGCCAGCAGAGCCCACTTTGAATCTCGGCTTTGGCCAGACCAGAATCGCGGGCAAGTGGAGATTGAAAGAGACATCTCTGTGGAAAGAGTCATCGACAGGATCATCTACTGGCCAGCTGGGAAACTACAAGAAGAAAAATGCTTTTGCAGTCTCTTGTCCCAGAACTCCTGGATTGAATATGAACCCCATCAGTGAGTCCCTGGCCCTGTTTTAATAACTTAAGCTGGGCAATTTTAAAGACTTGGAATAAATTGAACCAAAAATCAAAGAAGAGCCACGAAACAAAACCCCTAGACAGGAGAAAGAAAAAATTGACTGTCAGAGTAAATTCACCAACATATTCAGATGCCTAGACAACAGCAAAAAATTATAAGCCATACTAAGAAACAGGAAGACATGACCCAGCCAAAGGAACAAGCCCAAAATCCTCATGAGAAACAGGATTAAGACAACTAATCAATGATAACATGCAAAACTCCTAAATCAATTCAAGGAGTTAAAGGAAAATAGAGTGTGCTACCTTGGCAAGGAAGACCAGGGGCATCAACCACAATTAACTGAAGAACAAAAGAGAGAATTTAAAAAACCAAAAGTTGGTTCTTTGAGAAGATCAGCAAAATTGACCTTAGCTAGACTGACAAAGATAAAAAGAAGATGCAAGTAAGTAAAATCAGAAATGAGAGGGAGGACATTACTACTCACCCCAAAGAAGTGAGAGAGATCATAAAAGGATACTATAAACAACTGTATACCAACAAACTATAAAATGTAGAATGATTGGACAAAGCATAGGACTGTATAACACAGGTAATCCTGTGGTGGATAGACTGTGGTTAATAGAATGTGAGAATGTTCTCTCACGACCTATAACAAATATATAATACAAATACAGGTTGTTAATAATCAGGTGTGTTGGGGGGAAAATACACCAAATGTAAGATATGGACTATAGTTAGTAGTAATATTTTGATGATGCTTTTTCATAGTCTGTGACAAATGTTTCACAAGAATGCAAGGTGGTGGTGGTGGGGTGATATATGGGAGCTCTGTATGATGATATGCATGTTTGTTTTTATAAGTTCACAACTTTTACTATACAATTATTGTTTATGTATGTTTATGTATGAATGATATACTTCAATAAAGTTTTTAAAAATTGTAGAAAAGTCATTTGACAAAATCCAGCACCCATTCTTGATAAAAAACACTTAGAAAACTAGGATAAAAGGAATATTCCTCAAGATGATAACATGCACATATAAAAAACTCACAGCTAACATCATACTTAAGCTTTCCCTCTAACTTCAGGAACAAAGCAAAGATGCCCACTGTCACCACTATTATTCAATACTGTACTAGAAGTTATAGCCAGAGCATGTAGGCAAGAAAAAGAAATAAAAGGCATCCAAATTGGAAAGGAAGAAATAAAACCTTTCCTTTTTGCAGATGGCATGATGCAAAATATAGAAGATCCTGAAAATCCACAACAAATCTTTGTTATTAAAGTAGTGGGGTACAAGATCAACACCCCATAATCAGTAGTTTTCTATACACTAGTAATGAACAATCAGAAGAAGAAATCAAGAAAAAAGTCCATTTACAATAGCAACTAAAAGAAACAATTATCTAGGAATAAATCTAATTAAGGATGTAAAGGACTAGTACACAGAAAACTACAAAACAATGCTAATAGAAATCAAAGAAGACCTAAATAAATGGAAGGACATTTCATAATCATCAATGGAAGACTAAATATTGTTAGGATGTCAGTTCTACCCAAAGTGATTTACAGGTTCAATGTAATCCCAATCAAAATTCCAACAGCCTTCTTTGCAGAAATGGAAAAGCCAATCATCATATTTATATGGAAGGGTAAAGGGCCCCAAATAGCCAATACCATCTAGAAAAAGAATGAAATTGGAGGACTCACACTTCCCAATCTTAACACTTGTTACAAAGCCACAGTATCATAATGGCATGATACTGGCACAAGGATAGATATATAGACCAATGGAATCAAACTGAGAGTTTAGAAATTTACAACTCAACAACAAAAAGACAAACAACCCAATTAAAAAATGGGCAAAAGTCTTGAATACACATTTCTCCAAAGAATATGTACAAATGGCCAAAGGGCACGTGAAAAGATGCTAACATCATTAGCCATTAGGGAAATGCAAATCAAAACCATAATGAGATGTCCTTATGGCTAGACATAGGACATCTCTAGCCATAGAATGTCCTACTTCTATGTAGGACTAGAATGGCTATTATTAAAAAACAAAACAGAGTATCACAAGTGTTGGAGAGAATGTGGATAAATATGAACACTCATCCTTTGTTGGTGGGAATGTAAAATGGTACAACCACTTTGGAAGGGGTTCCTCAGAAAGTTAAATATAGAATCACCATATTACCCAGGAATCCCACTTCCAAGTATATGCCCCAAAGAATTGAAAGCAGATATTTGCACACCTTGTCCATAGCAGCATTATTCACAATTGTCAAAAGATAAAAGCAGCCCAAATGTCCATCAACTGACGTGTGGATAAACAAAATGCATTATATACACACAGTGGAATATTATTCAGCTATCAAAGGAATGAGGTTCTGATACAAGCGACAACATGGATGAACCTTAAGACATCAGGTTGTGAGTGGATGTGGTTCAAGCAGTTGAGCACCCGCCTCCCACATGGGAGGTCCTGGGTTTGATTCCCGGTGCCTCCTGAAAAAACAAAAAACAAACAACAAGCAAAACAAATAATAAACCAACTCAGGAAAGCCAATGTGGCTCAGTGGTTGAGTGCTGCCTTCCCACATACTAGGTACCAGATTCAATCCCTGGTCCCAAGTACCTTAAAAAAAAAAAAAAAGACATCATGTTGAGTGAAATAAACCAGACACTAAAGGACAAATATTGTGTGATCTCACTAATATGAAATAATTAGAATAAGCAAACTCATAGAGTCAGAATCTAGAATATAGTTTACCAGGGGATGGAGTGGAGGTAGGAAATAGGGAGTTAAGAACTAAATTGTACAGAGTTTCTATTTGGGATGATGGAAAAATTTTGGTAATGGATGGTGTTGATGTTAGCACAACATTGTGAATGTATTTAACAGCACTGAATTAAATATTTGAATGTGGTTAAAAGGAGAAATTTTGGATTTTATATGTTTCTCGATTAAAAGTTAAAAAAAAATCCATGGGATGGTACAATACAAACAGCCTGAAGGTAAACCATGAACTAGAGTTAATAGTACAATTATAAAAATGTACTGTCATCAGTTGTAACAAATGTACCACACCAATGCAAAGGGTTGATAATAGGGTGATATATGGGAGCCCTGTAATTTATGCATGAGTTTTCAGTAAACCCACATCTTTTTATAAATAAATATAGGAATTCAGAAAGCAAGCCTAGCTTTTACAGCAGTATGTACAGTATGATACCACATATATGAATATATGTATTAGTGTGTAGGGGTTTTCAGGAAAAGTAGTCATCAAATATTAACAGTTGTGATTTCTGAGAGGTGGGGGTATGTGAGATTTTTACTTTCATTTTGCTCTTCTGTTTTTTATTTGCATAATTAAAAAATACAAATACCGGAGAATTGAACTGCTCCACAGAGCTCGAAATGTTATATATTATTCTAACTAGAATTTGATCTGGCTTTGCCATTATCCTCTTAAGAATGGGGAAATCCAATCTCAATATTTTTTTTTTTTTTTAAGATTTTATTTATTTATTCATTTATCCCCCCCTTGCTGCCTGTACTCGCTGGGTCAGCCAACCACGCCATGCAGGCGGGCCCTCCCTCACCAGGAGGCCCCGGGAACCGAACCCGGGGCCTCCCATATGGTAAACGGGAGCCCCACTGATTGAGCCACAGCCGCTTCCCAAATCTCAATATTTCTAACTTCCCCTCTCTTGAGATTGTAAAAGAACCCCCAGGAAATTGGGAGCAAAGCTTTTGTTCTTCAGTTAATTGTAGTTGGTGCGCCTGGTCCTCCTTGCCAAGGTAGCACAGTCTATCCAAATGTGGGTGACTTTTCTGGTACACTGTGCTCAGTCAAGCCATGGGGCCCTCCACTGGGGATTTGTGCTCAGTCTCTGAAAACCTACTCAGCCTCTCTACCCTGAGATCCTGCCACCTTTGGATCTCTTTAGACCAGGATAACTGTCCCCAACACCCATATAACCATCTTCACTTAATCTTCCCAAATCCCTCTTCCTCTGGAAGCATCAGCCTCCCCTTCTCAAACAAAACCATTTAAATTTTTTTTTTTAGGGCTGCCATTTTTTTTTTTTTTCATTTTTAAAGAAGTTTTAGATTACATAAATGTTACATTAAAAAATAGGAGAGTGGATGTGACTCAATTGATTGAGCTCCTGCCTACCACACGGGAGGTCCCTGGTTTGGTTCCCTGTGCCTCCTAAAGAAGACAGCGAGCTGGTGCAATGGGCAGGCATGGCAAGCTGAGGCAACAAGAGACTCAAGAAAAAAAACATAATGAGAGACACAAGAAAGCAAGGAGTGGAGATTCCCAGTGCCTCCTAAAAGAGGACAAGCAAGACAGTGAGCTTACACAATAGGCAGGTGTAGCAAGCTGACACAACAAGATGATGCTACAAGAGACACAAGAGGAAAAACACAAGAGACACAACAAAGCAGGTAATGGAGGTGGCTCAAGCAATTAGACACCTCCCTCCCATATTGGAGGTCCCGGGTTTGGTTCCTGGCCCCCTAAAGAAACAAGGAAGATGAACAGACACAGCAAGTGCAAACAATGAGGGGGTGGGGAGAAATAAATAAATAAAATAAATCTTTTTTAAAAAAAAAGGGATTCCCTTATACCCTACCCCTTCCCCTCCCATACTTTCCCCCATTAATAGCATCTTCCATTAGTGTGGTACACCATTTAATTCTGTAGTGGGTCTGACCCTTCCAAATGAAGACCTGTGGGGGTAAGTGTCTGCAGTAGTTTGAGGTTTTCATGGGCCCCAGTAAATTATGCTCTTAGAGTTATTCCATTCTTGTGGGTGTAAACCTATTGTGGGTGGGGCCTTTTGATTACTTCAGTAAGGCATGGCCCAGGGTGGGTCTTAATCCTCTTTCTGGAGTTCTTAACAAATGGGATGAATACAGAGAGAGAGACAAAGAAAAAAGTCACTGGAACTGAGAGAAAACCACAAAAGCTGAGAGAGAACACCTGAGGAAGCCAGAAGCTGAAGTAACGAAACCCAGAAAAAAAAGAGAGGGACCATCAAACACTATCATGTGCCTTGCCATGTGACAGGGAGTCCAGGATTACTAGCAGCCAGTCTTCGGGGAGAAAGCATAGCCTGATGATGCCTGATTTGGACATCTTCTCAGCCTCAGAACTGTAAGCTTGCAAACAAATAAATCCCCATTGTAGCTTTCCCTCTAAGATTGGGAACAAGACAAGGATGCCCACTGTCACCAATGTTATTCAACATTATCTTAGAAGTTTCAGCTAGACCAGTTAGGCAAGGAAAAGAAATAAAAGACATCCATATTGGAAAAGAGGAAGTAAAACTATTTGCAGATGAAAATATCTTATATTTAGAAAATTCTAAAATATCTACAATGAAGCTAGTAGAATTAATAAATGAGTACAGCATGTGGCAGGATACAAGATCAATATGCAAAAATCAGTAGTGTTTTTTTTTTTTTTTTATGAATTCATCTCTTTTTTACTTTATTTTATTTATTTATCCACTGCCCACCCTGCCCCCATTGTTTGCGCTTGCTGTCTGCACTCTGTGTCCATTTGCTGTGTGCTCATCTTCTCTTTAGGAGGCACCAGGAACTGAACCGGGGTCCTCCCATGTGGGAGAGAGGTGCTCAATCACGTGAGCCACCTCAGCTCCCTGCTTTGTTGTGTCTCTCATTGTCTTTTCTCTTTATGTCTCCTTGTTGCATCAGCTCGCCATACCTGCCCATGGTGCCAGCTCGCTGTCTCACTCATCTTCTCCAGGAGGCACTGATAACTGAGCCAGGGCCTCCCATGTGGTAGGCAGGAGCTCAATTGCTTGAGCCACGTCTGCCTCCCCAGTAGTGTTTTTATACACTAGTAATGAACAAGCTGAGGAGGGAATCAAGAAAAAAATTCCATTTACAATAACAACTAAAAGACTCAAATATCTAGGAATTAATTTAACCAGGCATGTAAAGGACCTGTAGAAAACTACAAAACACTGCAAAAAGAACTCAAAGAAGACCTAAACAAATGGAAGGACATTCCATGTTCATGGATTGGAAGACTAAATATCATGAAGATGTCAATTTTACCCAAACTGATTTATAAATTCAATGAAATCCCAATCAAAATTCCAACAGCCTATTTACAGAAATAGAAAAGTCAATTACTAAATTTATTTAGAAGGGAAAGGAGCCTTGAATAGCCAAAAACATCCTAAAAAAGAAAGGTGAAGTTGGAGGACTCGTGCTTTCTGACCACAAAGTGTATTGCAAAGCTACAGTGGTCAAAACAGCATGGTATTAGCATATAGATACGTGGGTCAATGGAATCAAATTCAGAGTTCAGAAATAGAACTTACCTCTACAGTCAACTGATTTTTGATAAGCCTACCAAGTCCACTTTACTGGGACAGAACAGTCTCTTCAACAAATGGTGCTGGGAGAACTGGATATCCATAACTTAAAGAATGAAAGAGGACCTCTATCTTACTCCCTATACAAGAACTCAATTCAAAATGAATCAAAGACCTAAACATAAAAGCCAGGACCATTAAAAACTCCCAGAAGATAATGTAGGGAAACATCTTAAAGATCTTGTGGTAGGTGGCGGTCTCTTGAACCTTATACCCAAAGCATGACCAACAAAAGAAAAATAGATAAATGGGACCTTCTCAAAATTAAACACTTTTGCACCTCAAGGGACTTTGTGAAGAGGATGAAAAGGCAGCCTACTCAATGGGAAAAATATGTGGAAATCACACATTCAACAAGGATTTAATATCTATGAAAAATAAAGAGATCCTACAACTCAACAATATAAAGACAAATGACCCGATTAAAAAAATGGGCAAAAGCCTTGAACAGACATTTTTCTAAAGAAGAAATACAAATGGTGAAAAAACACAGGAAAAAAAGTTCTATATCACTGGCTATTAGGGAAATGCAAATCAAAGCTTCAGTGAGATATCATTTCACACCTACCAGAATGGCCACTTTTGAAAAAACAGAAAACTACCAGTGTTAGAGAAGATGTGGAGAGATAGTAACGGCTTATTCACTTTTGGTGAGCAGGTAGAATGGTATAGCTGCCACGGAAGCCTGTTTAGCTGTTCCTAAGGAAGTTTGATATAGATCTGCCATGTGATTTGGCAATACCACTACTAGGTATATACCCAGAAGAAGTGAGAACAGTGACATGAACAGACATCTGCACACTGATGCTCATAGCAGCATTATTCACAATTGCTAAAAGATGGAAACAATCCAGGTGTCCATCAACCAATGAATGGATAAACAAACTATGATGTTTATTGTTATTGTAAGTACTATCTTGTGTTAGCTGAGTAACTTGTAACATAGATATAAAATAATACAAATATAAAAAATAAAAAAGTTTGTAAATGTTTTGAAATGAATAGAAATTGTGAATTCACATCATACTGTGTAATTAGCAGTGCTTATATATGGATATGATAGTGATTGAAAGGGAATATCTAAGTTTGTGTATATCACTAGAGGGAAAGCTAAAAACGGAAACATGAGATTGTATAGCATAGTGAACCCTTGTGAGAAATGAGTAAGATTAATAGTGCATATATAAGAATGCTTTTCTCTGAAACAGAACAAATGTACATTAATGTTACAAGATGTTAATATCAGGGTGATATTTGGGCAAAAACACTACCAAAGCAAACTATGGCCAGTAGTGTATAGTAATATATTAATAAGCTTCCCTCTATGGGGGAAATTAAAAGGAAGTATGCTAAATGAAAGAAACAAAAAGTACTACATATTGTTTGATTCTATCCACACAAAATGTAAATACAAATAAATTACAGAGATGGAAATAGATTAGCGGTTGTGTATGGCAGGAGAAGGATAGAGATTGAGAGGTGACTACTAAGCAATAGGGGTTTTTTGGTTGTTTGGGTATTTTTTTGGTTTTGTTTATTTTTTCTTTTTGGAGTAATGAAAATGCTCTAATATTGATTGAAGAGATGAATGTGCAACTCTGTGTTTATACCAAATGTCATTGATTGTACATTTCAGATGGAGTAGATGGTTTATGAGTATGTTTCAGTAAAATTGATTTTCAAAAAATCCCCATTGTAAAAGCCAACCCATTTTTGGTATATTGAATTTTGGTAGTCTAAAATTTTGGTAGACTAAAACAGTGTCATTATCATGCCTCTATGTCAATCTGGCAAGATTAAGAAATGCGAAAAGACTGTTAGCTTCTCCCCTGGGACAATATATCCAAAGATAAAAAGACCTGGCTTCTCCTTGGTGGTGCTGGTGATGGCTTGGGAGGGGAGATGTTTTCTTTTTCCTACATTAACAGTGTTAACCAAACAACAACAATAACAAAAAGGAAGATACCAGTCAATGTTTTCAAAAGGTAGATTATCTTGTTATCTATTTTTAAATGTACTTAATAAGACCTTTATTTTATTGATATTTAAATTTTACTTTTAAATTTTAACAAGTATTGTATTCTCAACACTTTTGGAACAATGTATGGTACCAAAGATGATATAATCCTTGTCCCCAAGCAACATAATTAAATCAACCATTTTTTACTGCTTTCTGGAGAGGGATGAAAAGCAGTTCAGTAAACAAGTGATTTGTTCAGGGCAGTCAACTCTGTTTCCCTTTAGCTCCCACCTCCTTCCTCATCCACTCTACTCCACCCTTGTTGCTAATACTATGTTGGGTGATCGCCAGTGTGACCAATGCAGCATTAGATTGAGACCTTCCTCTAGCTCATTGGTCCCTGGTCTGACAGGAGTTGGTCTAGTAACTGACAATATTATAGGTCCTTGAAAGAACCGAAACAATATTGCCATAGTCTCTTGGGAACTAACTTAAAGGATTTGGCTCAACAAGGTCTGAAGCAGGAAGGAACTTTTATATCAAAGGCCACTGGCATTGATAGCACCCATCAGACCTGAAACAGACATCACCTCCAGAGACAAGGAGATTGAAGCCCAGAAGACCTTTACCCAGTAAAGGTCATCCTGGTAACTATTAGCTTGGACATTTGACAGTGACACCTGAGCCATACCCTGTCACACTATTGTGCCCTTTCAATAAGTGCACAAATAATTAGACATAGGTCTATTCAATTCATTCATAGTTTTGGTTTTAGATATTTAGTTGAGATTAACAAATGAGACCCCTATAATGACTTTCTAGCACGTAATGGATTGTTTTACAAGAAGCATTAACTGTCTTCTACTCTCGTTAAAGACAGGTTGAGAGCCTGAATTATAGCCTGAGAAAGTTCAATTGCCATTTCAAAGAGCCAATTGCTTATATATTGATTAGCTTTGTTTCTTCTGAGTTAAAAATCTTTTCTTTATTAAGCACTATGCATCAGGCTCTGTGCTAACCATTTTACATGCTTTTTTTCCCACTAAATTTTTATAATTTAAAAAATTAATGTGTTGCCTACCCCAATTTATAGATGAAAGAACTGATGTTTAAAGATTTTAATTCTTTCTCAAGTTTACATAGAATAAATTAAATAGTAGATCCAGTTTGATTTCACAGCCTTGCTCTTACATACTGCTTTTATATAATTTGGGATGTTTTTGGCTGCAAGTAACAGAAAACCCCAACTTAAGTTGCCTTAAACAAAGAAAATGTTTTTACTCACATAACCACATGTTCAGAGGTAAGGTGGGCTCCAGGGAAGTGTGTCAGGGTCCTGGATCCTTTTTCAGGGATTCGCTTAGCTTTGCCTGCCAATAAGTCTTGGCTTCATCCTCAGGCAAGATGGCTCATCACTTTGGGTATCATGTCAAGACACAACAACATCCAGAGGAAGAAAAGGGAACATACCTTTCTTGTGTCTCTTAAGAATGAGAAGACCTTTCCTGGAAGCTACCTCAGAAGTCTTTCACCATGTCTATGTTGTCAGTCATATATACTTTCTTAAACCACTTACTGACAAGAGGAATTCAATTACTGTGATTGGGTTGGATTAATCATCTGGTATAAAATAGATTCTGATGAATAGGGTACTTGGACCACTCTACTGCCGTCATAAAAGCAATTGTTCTTAGTAATTTGGAATGCTCAGAGTTAAATTTCAGGCCTACTGCCAGCTACATCGTGAACTTTGGATATTAACACATTAACCAGAGATTTAATTATATTTGCTGTCTCCATTTTCTCACATCCTTTTTTTTTTTTTTCTTTTTCTTTTTCTTTTTTCCTTAGGAGGTACCGAGGATTGAACCCAGGACCTCACACATGGGAAGCAGGTTGTCCTTTCCTTTCAACCTGTAGTGCTCAACCACTGAACTACATCTGCTCCCCAATGAGAGTTGGTCTTTTCATTTGTTTATTTTGTTTTTAGGATGTACCAGGGATTGAACCCAGGACCTTGCACATGGGAAGCAGGCATCCAACCACTTGAGCTATATCTACTCCCACATCCTTATTTTTTAATTTATATTTCATTGTAAGTACCCTCAAATTGTTTTTGGAATGAGGTGGATTAAAAATAATATTGAGTAGACATTTAAACATTCAATTAAAAAATAGTGCTGATTTTATTTATAACCTGCTTTACTATGGTGTAAAGTTTTTCTTCCACTTACATGTTTTATTTTTTCATATAACAATTTTTTTTAAAGGATACCTTGATTACATAAATGTTACACAAAAATATAGGGATTCCCATATGCCCCACTCCCCATACCTCCCACACCCTCTCACATAAACATCCTTCATTAGTGTGGCACATTCATTGCAATTGATAAACATATCCTGGGGCTTTGCCATTAAGCATGGACCATAGTTCACATTGTAGACCACACTCTATCCCACACAGTTCTGCATGTTATATGATGATATAAAATGGCCTATATCTGTCATTGCAGTGTCACTCAGGACAATTCCCAAGTCCCGAAAAAGCCCCCATATTACAACTGTTTTTCCCTCTCCCTGCCCCAAGAGCCTCCAGTGGCCACTGGCTCCACATCTGTGTTGAAATTTCTTCCTTGCTTGAATCACAATATGTCTATAGTAGAATACAAGTAAGTCCACTCTAGTCCATAGCTCTTCGTAGAATACAAGTAAGTCCACTCTAGTCCATAGCTCTTCCACCCATCCTGAGGAGTCTGGGATGGTGATGTCCATTCTACCTCCAATTGAGAGGGGGCTTATATCCCATGGGGAAGATGGATGGGATTATCCTGCCTGCAGCTGCAGACTCTCTCCCTTCCCTGGGAGAGCCGTTGCCCATCATCATGTCCCCGCCAGTTGTCCTGGGTGAGTCCAATGAGTTGTAGAGTAGGAGTTGGTGCTCCACCGAAGTTCTGGGCCCAGCTGGCACATGGACAGCCCAAAGAGTCAAGTCTCTGGACCTATACCTACAAAATCCAGTACCAAGTATAGGTTTGAACAGAAGGAACAGATGAACCATGTGCAGGGAAGATATAGTTGAGTCAACTCTGTCACTCGCAGGAGCACAAACTCCAAAGTAGGGCTCATATTCTCCCTGACATAGGACCTGGGTATCTCCAGAGCCCTCAGGAACCCCACTATTTGGGATGATATCCACTTTGGAGTTCTATGAGATCCTACTGAGATGTGCGTAAGCGTCACCTCTGGGATGACCTCCCAATTCATTTTGAAGTCTCTTAGCCATATAAACTCATTTGTCTTTACCTTTTCCCCCTTTTATTCAAGGTCTTTTTCCAGTTGCATTGCCAGTTGGCACTTGGTAGCAATCCCTTGGTGCCAGGGAGGCTCATCCCGGGGAGTCATGTCCCATGCTGGGAGGAAGGTAATGCATTCATATGCTGAATTTGGCTTAGAGAGAGGCCACATTTGAGCAACAAGGAGGCTCTCAGGAGGCAACTCTTAGGCACCCCACAACACTAGGCTGTTTCAATTTCAAGAGCAAAGGCTCATAAGGCTAGTCATCAATATCAAGGGCCCATCAGTGGATCATCATCCTTCGCCAGTCACTGCCCCTGCACTTGGGGGACTGTTGCTGCTCCCTTAGAGAATGTGGCAGAGCTCTCCAGGATGGGAATTCAGTATTCTCTCATTTATTGAGTGATTCTCCATCCACTGTGACAATGCCCCATGTACATTTGAACATTTTTATATACCTTATAATTATGCTCAGGTGCACTTCCTCCCATGCATTCCCCATCCCTGACACTCTACACCAACAACCCTCCCCTACCCCTGTTGTTACCCTTCTGTGACCCAAAGCCTCTTTGAAGATGAAGCCATTACAATAGCTGAATACAATTAATAGGAAAATGAAATAATAATGATAAGTTTAAATGTAAGAGATGAAATACATAACAATTAAAAAAAACTAATAAAATTAAATTAAAAATTGGGATATTAAAAAATGAAAAAAAAAATTTTTTTTTTTTTTACCTTTTGCCTTCCATCACTGCAATATCTGTGTCCACTCTGTACTGTGGCACCTTTCCCTTCTCATTCCCCAGTGTCTCACTATTTTTCATGTTTTTTTTTTTTTTTTTTTTTTTTTTTTTACCGGGAGGTCCCGGGGATCGAACCCAGGTCCCCCCACATGGCAGACGGACGCCCAACCATTTGAGCCACATCTGCCCCCTCATGTTGTTTTCAAAGAAATTTTAGGTCACAGCAAAGTCACACACAGAATATAGGAGACTCTCATATACCCAACATCCTCCCCCTTTCCTCCCCCCCTATATTAATACCTTTTTATATGTGGATGGTAACATTGTTATAACTGATATACAAATAGTGAAACATAGCTACTAAATGTTGTCAATGGTTTACACTATGGTTTACATTTTAGACCATACACTTTTATAAATTTTGATGATATTTACCATGTCCTGTGTCCATCACTGTATGGTAACAAAGAACAATTCTATTGTTCTGTTTGATCTATTCTATTCCTCCCACCCCATCCCTCCAGGATATGTAAACTTCTTATAAGGAACAGGACCAGTATAAATTTTTTGCATATTTATGACAGTTTTGGAATTTTCTTCAAGGCTGGGTTATTGTTTTAGGAGGAACTCCTGATAGTGATCACTGTTAAGATTTGAGTGATAAGGAAGGCTATTCCATTTCCTTGGGAGATCTTTTTATGTAGGATTTTAAGACTCTACTGCCCTTGTGATTTAAACAGTTTTGCTGGATGAAGAGGGCTCAAATTGTCAATTTATTCAAAACCCTAACTTTTAGTATTCCAGGGACTGAGGACAGTAGAAAAGTATGAGATTCAGATTCTGCCCAAAAGGAATTTACAAAACAAATGGAGAGACCAACCCCCGCCACCCGCAACCTCTAAAACAATCATATAATAGCATGTACTTTGCATAATACAGGCAATCGTGGGATGGTTTCTCATTTTTCCATCCACAGTATAAGGAGGTTGGGTTGGTTGGATAATTTCTTGGTTCCTGCAGTGCTCTAACCTGTAATCCTCTGATGCTTCTAACTCTGTGCATCTGTCATTATTTCCTCTTATTGCCATATTGATTTTTTTTTTAATTTCAAACTTTTAATTTTGAAATACTTTCAAACAACAAGACAATTACAAAAATAATATACACCCCAAACAGAGAATCCCATCATACCCTATCCCTCCAGATACCTAGATCAACCAACTTTGCCACATCATTCTTTTTATCTATCTATCTATCTATCTATCTATCTATCTATCTATCTATCTATCTATCTATCTATCAATCAGTTTATTGGTCTGTCCATCCATTTATCAATTGACTTTCTGAACATTTGAGTGTAGATTGTATATATCATACTCCTTGGTCACTTAATTATGTCATATACATTTCCTAAGAACAAGGATATTCACTTATATATCCAACTTGAGTGCAATTATCAAGTTCAAGGAGCTAAACATTTATTTAAAGCTTATAGTCTATACTCTAATTTTTTCATATGTACCAATAATGTCCTTTGGGGCCTTTTCTCCTCTCTAGTTAGATCTCATTCAGGATCATGTATTGCATTTTCATATCATTGTTTCTTTAATTTGTTCTTTTTTTTATTGTTATAAGAACATACATACAACATAAGCTTTCCCATCTCAATCATTCCCAAGTATACAATTCAGTAAGATTAATCACATTCATAATGCTGCAGTACCCTCACCACTTTCCGTTACTAAAACTTTCTCATATCATCCAAACAGAAACCTTACATACACTTTGCATTAACTCCTCATTCCCCCTGCCCCCTGCACCTGGCAACCTGTACTCTAAATTCTGACTCAATGAGTATGCATACTCTCTGATATATTCTGGTTACCATGGGACTTAAATTTAACCTTGTAAATCTGTAACAATATTGTTTTTTTGTTTGTTTGTTTTTTTTAGTTTATTTTTTATTTATTTGTTTTTGTTTGTAACAATATTGTTTTGATACCAATTTAACTTCCATAGTATACAGACTGTTTTTCTATACCCTTCCACCCCCTCACCCTTATGTAGTTCTTTTCACAAATTACATGTTAATACATTATGAGTCTAAAACCACTGATTTCTCAATACATTCTATGTATTTGCCTTTTAGATACTTTAGGAAGTAAAAAGTGGAGTTACAAACCAAAAATACAATAATACTGGCATTTATGTTTATCCCTGTCATCACTCTTACCAGAGACCTTTGTTTCTTCATGCATCTATTATCTATTGTCCTTTCCTTTCAACCTGTAGTACCCTCTTTAGCCTCTCATGTAGGACTGACCTAGTGGTGAGAAACTTCCTCAGCTTTTGTTTATTTTGGACTGTCTTAATCTCACCCTCATTTCTGGAAGATTGTTTTGCCAGATATAGAATTATTGGTTGTCAGTTTTGTGTTTTCAGCACTTTAAATATGTCTTCCTGCTGTCTTCTTGCCTCCATGGTTTCTGACGAGAAATCAGCACTTAATCTTATTGAGGGTCCATTGTACATAACATGTTGCTTCTCTCTTGTGGCTTTCGGAATTCTCACTTTATCTTTGACATTCAACAGTTTGATTATAATATGCTGTGGCATGGGTCTATTCGGGTTTATCCTGTTTGTAGTTTGTTGAGCATCTTGGATGTGTATATTCATGTCTTTCATTAAATTTGGGAAATTGTCAGTCATTATTTCTTAGAATAGTCTCTCTGTCCCTTTTTCTCCTTCTAGGATTCCCACAATGTATATGCTTGATGATATCCCACTGGTTCCTCAGACTCTGTTCAATTTTTTTTCTTTCTTTCTTCCTTATGCTCCTCAGACTGGATGATTTTGTTATGCTGAAAATAAAATAGACCAAAAAAAGGGGGTGCAGAGCAAGTTCACTGAACTAAAGTTGCAGGAACAGCACCAAAAGAGGTTTCTGCCTGAAGGGGTCAGCTGGGGGAACAACTTATATGGCTGTTTGAAACAAAGGGAATGGGTAGGGATAAAGGGGACATGATTTATGGTTACTACAGGAGCTACAAGGGCTGTTTGGGCAGGGTGTCCTTGAGGCCCAGTTTGTTAATTAGCTAGCAGGATGTTGATATAAGATTGTGGCCATTTGATGAAGATCAACAGACTTTACTGGTGTCAGCTAGAACTCTTTGTTACACTTCTTTTTTTTTTGGCTGGGGGGTAGAGTTTTTTTTTCATCAGTATGGCTAAGGATTATTGGTATGTCAGCTTGCTTCTGTTAACCTTCATTTCTTCTTTATAATTCCCTGGATAAAATGAATGCTCAAGCAAATCAGGATGGTTAGTAAAAATCTGTGACCATTACAATTTCACAATTTCAATAGTCTTATCTACAAGTTCAGTGATTCTTTTATCTCCAATCTTCTGTTGAACCCATCTAGGGAATTTTTAATTTCTGTTACTGTGGTATTCAGCTCTGATTAGTTCCTTTTCATAATTTCCATCACTCTATTGATATTCTCTTGGTGTTCATCAATTGTTTTCCTGATTTCCTTTAGTTCTTTGTCCATGTTTTCCTTCAGCTTTTTGAGCATAAGCAGGGCCATTTAAATTTTTTTTTTGTTTGTTTGTTTTTTGTTTTTTTTTTCGGTCTGATATGTCCCAGGTCCTCCTTGTTCATGGTTTCTAATGCTTTAATTTTCTCTTTTGCCTGGGCCATCACTTCCTGTTTATTTTGGTATGCTTTGTAATCTTTTGTCGAGAGGTGGACATTTTGGTATTTTAGTGTGTTATCACTGGAATTTAGACTCTGAGTTGTCTGTTCCTTAAGCTTCTATTGAGTTAGTGTTATAACAAAGATGTCTTTGAATGCCAGGAGATAACAAAAATGAAGAAGAAGGAGGAAGGGGGGAGGAGGAGGAGAAATAATAAAGAAGACACCTTTCCTAGCCTTAGCAGATTGTTATCCTTCAGGGCCCCTCAATACAATAAGTTTAGAGACTAACTGAAGGTCAAAGTGTAAGGGCTGTCCTGATCCTTTCTGTGCATGTGTCTTGTCTTGGGAATGAGCCTTGGTACCCCATTTATGTGGATACCAATATCACTTCTTCTTTGGTAACAGTTTCCTCACAGTCCTGGGCACTGCACTTTGTGTCCTACAGCCAGCAATTCCTTGCCCCAGGCAGCCACTCAACTGTTCTCCCACAGTGTTCTGCAGAGAGTTCTGTGAAGTGCTTTCTAACATGCAAGCAAGTTCTCGGATGTCCTTCAGGCGACCACCAGACAGATTAGGCCAGTCATACACACTCCCAGTATTTGCACAGACATTATTCTGTTCCCTCAGGAATGGAACCAGGGGTCCACAGTGGGAGCACAGGCTGGCCCTGTGTTAAGTCAGTGAGGGGTAGGGGAAGGACCAGCCATGTTGCCATGAGATCCTACTGCTTTTATTTATTTATTTATTTATTTTATTTTTTTTTTTTAAAGATTTTATTTATTTATTCATTTATCCCCCCCTTGCTGCTTGCGCTCGCCGGGTCAGCCAACCACGCCGCGCGGGCGGGTCTGCCCTCACCAGGAGGCCCCGGGAACCGAACCTGGGGCCTCCCACATGGCAAACGGGAGCCCCACTGATTGAGCCACAGCCGTTTCCCCCTACTGCTTTTAAAATGCCTTTTTCTTAATTTGGCACTTGTCTTGTTACTGCAGTCCTTCAGCTCTGTTCTGTAGCTTTGAGAAAGATGTTTCTGACAGTTCATATTCATCTCACTCTGCAGTCTTGATAGGAGCCATCCCTCCTTACTGAATTTTAATGAGATAGAAAGATGGATCTACAGCAACACAGAAAGTCAGGAGCAGATTCCAGAATCTAGGCAAACTCATAGATTAGAACTTTCAATTGATAGATTTTGTGTATGCCTTTGTTAGGGGTAAACTATTAATCACTGCAGAAGAAGCTTATGTCAGATTGGGAGTTGTTCAAATCAAAAGAAAAGGTGCAGGACAAATTGTGAGGTCCTTTCTAAGCCTTTGGTATCCATAATTAACAAATGTGGCCCAGATGTTCAGCTTCAAGCACTGGGAGATTCTGATTTAGGAATGAAAGATTCAAATCTGTTCACTATGCCATACATAGGAAGAAAGTACCTGGCTGTTCCAACCCAGCTCCTGAAGGGCACAGGTCAGGGCAGCTGCAAGTCAAAGGATGCACTCAGTACAGCGTCAGACATGAGCTTTATTGAGACTTATGGACGGGAGAGAATCTCCCTGTTGGCAGCGGTCCAGATAATGAAGATAGTGCTGTGCAAAGAGGTGGGAAAATGAGGGGCAATATTTAGGGTCTAAGAACAAAGACATTTCATAACAGAGTTTCTGCTAGGGTCATATGAAGCACATAAATGGAGTGTGGTGATGTTATTGTAGGAAGGAAGTGTACAGCCTGGAGAAAATTATAGTCCACGATACCATCTGTATGTTCTTCTTCTCCGGGGAGCTTATTACTTTTAAACTAGTGTCCGGGTCATGCAGGCAGCTATGTGCTATGGGCTTTGTTTCCTTTAAGAAGGGGGAACCCAGGCTTTGGACTCCCACACTAGCACACAGTAGGTGTTCAATAAATTTTTACTGGATGAGTTCAAATGGATGGAAAGGAAGGAAGGGAGGGAGGGAGGAGGGAGGGAGGAGGGAGGGAGGGAGGGAGGGAGGAAAGAAGGATTTTCATCTAAGTGTTTCCTGGACTCCCTGTGAAGTAGACTCAGAAGAGCTCAGCATTGAGCAGGAGAGGGAAGGATTTGGCAGAGATGTTGAGCTCTGGTGCAGTCTGAATGAGACTTTAACTGACCCCAGGGGGTGCTCTGGAATGGGAGTGTTGTTCCAAGTTGGTCCAAGGTCTTTATATGCATGTCGATCAGTTTTGGATGTGGGCTACCCATAGAAGGAAGCCTGATCTTGAACCAGAAGTTTCTTTCAGTTGAGGCCAAATCTAAAGAGGACTGACAATAGATGCTGCCTTCTAGCAACCATCCCAGCAGTTGGGGGAATAAGTCCTTCTTCCTGAAGGGGAATCTGGGTAACTAATCACAGGATCCACCACCACTAGGACTGAGGTAAGTGAGGTTTCTGGTTAAACCTATGAAAACTTAGAATACCTCTATTTGGGAACATTATAATTCCCTGAAGTTTTTTTTGAGGGGACTCCTCACAAGAACTGATACAAAGTGGACACTAGAAATCTTAACAATCATTGCATATGGCCATAGAATTAATTCAGACTCTGAGGTTAGTGTCTATCCTCACTGTAAAATAACCTAATTAACTGATGTATGGTAACCCCACAAAATTTCCTTAGGGGCATCCCTAATTGGTATTCTTTCAGAAGGATCTAATCCACGAACTTTACAGTTTACCTAAAAATGGTATTTTTGCTATAATATACATTATTTCCAAGAACTATAATATTTCCTGATTCTGATAAGGTAGCTGTGCATTTGTAGAATTTTTACAGAAAGTTCCAAATTATACACACTATGTGGCAGTGAATGCTTATAAACTGTGTATACTATAATTTAATTATATTTTACATATGAGATTTACATTTTGTAAGAGCATTTGGTATTTAGTCACTAAGTCTCTAGAAGGAAAGAAATCTTATTGATATGGAGGGTTTAAAAATATTTACATTTCAACTAAAATAAAGGCTAAAACATCCCAGGTTTTTCTTACAGAGAATTAAAGTAATCTTCAGCATTCCAAAATAATGTTCCATCAAGAATTGCATTTGTGCTATCTGAAAGGAGAGGAGAGGATATCTATGAAATATAAAGCATAGAACTGAAGGTTTATAGAAAATCTTAGAAAATCATCATAGCTTATTTGTGCAAAGGCTTTTGCCCTCATGAAATTCTGATGTGTTCCTTACAAAGTTGAATTGTTTCCCTTCATTGTTGAGTGTCACAAAGAAGAGAATTCTGGAATTACCATGTTATAAATGTGACTGTTGATTTTAAAAATGTTTCAAAATAGGTAGTTATGAACAGGGGATTCGAATTCTTATTTAACAATCAGTATGACTTTAAATGACTGTGAGATTTTTTTTCACACCTAGGCAGTAGTAATTGGTCATACTGAACACAAAGAAATGTTATACTTGGAAATGTTAAAAACATCTGTTAAAATAAATATCCTTCCCTAAGCTCTGCCCTAAGTGGCCAGTTGTAAAGGTTGGGAAACAAAGGTAGGCAAGTTCCGAAAGGTGATTCCTGGCACAGGGAATGGCTTATGCAAACACACACACACACTAAATAAATAAATAAATAAATAAATAAATGAATAAATAAATAAATAAAATACTTGAGCTCAGCCTAATTTCTTTGATGCTTTAAGTCAACAGTGCTTTTATTGATGTATAGAAAAGGAAAAAGAAAGTGAATATTGTAGGAAGGAACAAATAAGGACAGCGAGGAGGAAAAAGTGTGAGAAGGAAGCTTGGGGGGATGGGATGACAGGAATCGAATGAAACTGCACAGAGACAAATAGGATAGGAATGCAAGGAAGAGATTTCCTTCTTAAACAAATGTTCTTCTAGAGAATAGAAGGATAGAGAACACTATCTAACTCATTTCATAAAACTAGTATAGCCTTGATACCAAACCCAGGCAAGGGCACTATAAGAAAGAAAATTTACAGGACAATTTTCCTCATATACATGGATGTACAAATCACAGATTAAAATATGGGCAGCCTGGATCCAGAATGTATAAAAAAGATATATCATGATGAGGTTATGTTTATTTCAGGAAAGCAGAGTTAGTTTAACATCAGAATATATATTTTATATAATTATCCATATTAACAGAATAAAGGAGAAAAAAACATGAATATATCAATCAATGCAGAAAAAGGGTTTGATATATATCAAGATCAATTAATTATTTTAAACAATGTTTAGCAAACTAGAAATGGATAGGAGAAATTTCAGCCTGATAAAAGTATCTATCAATTACATTGAGCAAATATTGAACACAAAATGTTAAAATCATTCTCTTTAAAATCATGAACAATACAGGGATACACTATTATTACTGCTTCCAGTTGAACACTGTATTGAAGGTACAGTGGGAGAAGGAAGGGAAAGAAAGAAATCAAACTGTCATTATTTGCAGATGATTTGATTGTCTGCATAGAAAATCTAAAAGAATATACAGATAATTATTAGGAATCCAGATTCCCAAAGTCAACACATGTCTAGAATCCAGGTACAAACAGAAAGTATAATTCTAAAAATATTTATCATTTAAAATAGTGATGAATAAATCAAACAAAAAAATATAAATCTTATATAGAGGAAATAATAAAACATAATAGAAAGACATTAAGACTTAAATAGATGGAGAAATATACTATGCTCATGGGTAGGAATATTCAAATTCGTAAAATATTTAATCCCCACAAACTACTAGATTAAAGGAGCAAAATCATGCTATCATCTCAGTAGATAGGGAAAATATTCAATAAAATTCAATATCAATTCATGAATTAAATAAATAAACCTCTTACAAACTAGAAATAGAAAGAAACTTTATTAATCCATAGCCAACACTACACTAATAGTGAAAAAATAAAAGCATTCTCTTTAAACTAAGCACTAATCAATGATATCACCAATTATTCCACATTGTACTGGAGGATCCAATTAGTGCAATTAGACAAGAAAGGCAGTAAGTTACAGACAAATTACTAGAATCAATAAGCGTTTTTCAAGATTGTTGTATGCAAGATGAATATATGACTAAATTCTTTATATATATATATATATATATATATATCTTTATATTCCTGCTACAAAGTCTTAGAAACTGTAATTTAAAAGGAGGAACAAAAAATATAAGGTACCTAAGAATTAACTTAACATTGTAAGTGCAAGATTATTATGGATACAATTGTTAAATTCAATAGAAAGATATTCAAGAAGATCCAAATATAAAGGAGAAAGGTATGATGACCATAGATAGAAGGAATCAGTATCATAAGGTGTAAATTTTCCCTAAGTTGATCTAAAGATTCAGTGTGATTCCAATTAAAATCCCAGCAGAGCTCATCATAGAATTTGGCAAGCTAATTCTAAAATCATATATGAAATAGAAAAGGTCAAGAATAGCCAAGAACCTTGAAGAAGAAGAACAGAGAAGACCTGCTCTAACCAGATATCAAGACTTATAATAAAGCTATACTAATTAAGCTAATATAGTATTGGTGTAAGGGTAGACAGACAAATGGAACAGAATGGTGAGCTCAGAAGCAGAGCCACACACATATGAAAACTTGCTCTATTATAGAGCTGGTATTGCAGATTACCAAAGGAAAGGAGATTCTATTGATGGTATTGTAAAATTGAGTATACCTGTAGGGAAAAAATGAAATTTGACTCTAACCTCATACCATACCCAAAAACTCAAATCCAGTTTGGATTAAAAATACAGATATGAAAAGCAAAACCTTAAAACTTTTAGAAGAAATGATGGGAGAACATCTTTATGACTCTGGGTTTCTTAAATAAGATATGCAAAGTTCTAATATAGAGAAAAGGTTTGATGAACATTACTACATTGAAATTAAGAACTCCTGTTCATCAAAAGAGCACCATTAAGAAAATGAAAATTCATAATCTGGAAGAAAATATTTTCAACACATATAGCCAACAAATCATTGGCATCCAGGACATATAAACATTTTACAAATCAATATAAAAGGACAAAGAACCCAAAGGAAAAATGAGCAAAAAGCATGAATAGGCATTTCACAGACAAGAAATATGAATATTCAATAAACATGTGAAAAGATGCTTAACATTATAGTAGTCAGGAAAACACAAAGTAAGTCCTACAGGAGGTACCATTTTATATCCACCATATTGACAAACATTTAAGAGTTGAAAAATACCAAAAGCTGGCAAGGATACGAAGCAACAGGAACTCTCATACACTACTGGTGAGAATATAAACTGATATAACAATTTTAGAAAAGAATTTGCCATTATCTAGTAATTATGAGCATACTCTTTGATTCCACCCCTTGTATATATACCCAACAGAAATACATTCATATATTCACTAAAAACCATGTATATTCATAATGACCAAGAACTGGAAACAGCTCAAATGTTCATCTCAAAAAGGCTGGATATGAAATGGTAGTATAATCATAGTATATACTCCCTTGGAACAGTGCAAATGAACTATGGCTACGCAGATCAAGAGCAGACTCTTATAAGCATAATATTGAGAGGAAACTTTGCAGAAGTATATGTAAGAATCATGGAGTCCACAAACATGCACAACTGAACCACATATTGTTTAGAGATATAACTAAATGTGATAAAACAACAAATAAAAATAAGAGAATCATAAACATGTATTCAGGTAGTAGTTATCTGGGAGTTGAATTAGGGAGGAGCAAACAAGTGATTTGGGCCATATTGCTCAAGAATACACAGGAAATCCTTTATTCTTCTTTAATTTACTTAGACAATAAATACAAATATTTTTAGTTGTAAAATATTTCAGACAGAGAAAGCCAATACCACCTCAGCTATAATCCTAGAGCTAAAATCATTCTGATTTTACAAATGGAACAAGTGAGGCCCTTAGTTGTGCTAATCATATTACCCTAAATCTGTGATGTATTGATGTTAAATCTTAATCTAAAGAGACTTCCTGGAAGATAGCATGATCATGAACTATAACAAATGTACAAAACACTTTTTGGAGTCTCTCAGTCCCAGACCCCTGGATCTGATCTGTACCCCATTATTGGTACCCTGACCCTATTTTGATAACATAAGCTGGGCAATTTTAAATACTTGGAATAAGTTGAACCAAATATCAGAGAAAAGTGGTGAAACGAAAGCAATAAGTAGGAAAAATAAATTGACCATCAGAGTAAATTCACCAACATAATCAGCTGCCTAGACATCAGCAAAAAAATTCTAAGTCATACGAAGAAACAGGAGAGATGGCCCAGCCAAAGGAACAAACAAAAAATCCTGACAAGACATAGGATTTAAGACAACTAATCAATGATAATCACACAAATCTCCTAAATCAATTCAAGAAATTGAAGGAAAATATGACTAAAGAGATAAAGGATATTAAGAAGACACTTGGGTAAGCATAAAGAACAAGTTGAAAGCCTACAAAGAAAAGTTACAGAGCTTATGGTAATGAAAGACACAATGGATGAGATTTTTAAAAAATCATTAGAGGCATATAAGAACAGATTTGAAATGGCAGAAGAACAAATAAGTGAAATTGAGGACAGAACATCTAAACTTGAAAAGACAAGAGAACAGAGAGAAAAAAGAATGGAAAAAATGGAACAGGGTCTCAGGGAATTGAATAACAACATGAAATATACAAATATATGCATTATTGGTTCCCCAGAAGGAGAAGGCAACAGAAAAGGGATAGAAAGAATATTTGAGGACATAATTACTGAAAATTTCCCAACTCTTTTGAAAGACATAAATATCAATAGCCAAGAAGGACAATGCACCTCAAACATAATAAACTTGAACAGACTCACACCAAGACATCTACTATTAGTAATGTCAAATACCAGAAATAAAAAGAGGATTCTGAAAGCAGCAAGAGAAAATCAATGCATCATTACAAGGGCAGTTCAATAAGACTAAGTGCCAATCTTTCATCAGAAACCATGGAGGAGAGAAGACAGTGGTATGATATATTTAAGGCACTGAAAGAGGAAAACTGCCATCCAAGAATTCTATATCTGGCAAAACTGTCCTTCAAAAGTGAGGGTAAATTTAAAGTCTTCACAGACAAACAAAAACTGAGAGAATATGTTACCAAAACTGAATTTACAAGAGCTACTAAAGAGAGTGCTGCAGCCTGAAAGGAATAGACAAGAGCAAGAGACTTGGAGAATAGTGTAGAAATGAAGATTATTAGTAAAGGTAACTTGAAGGGTAAAAAGACAGACAATAGTAAGATATGACAGTGGAAAGCCAAAGGCTAAAATGGACAAAGTAAGTAATGTCTTTACAGTAATAACATTGAACGTTAATGGCTTGAACTCCCCAGTCAAAAGACATAGACTGAGAGAATGGATAAAAAAAAGATGAGGCATCTATATGCTGTCTACAAGGGACTCATCTTAGATGTAAGTACACAATCAGGTTGAAAGCAAAAGGTTGGAAAAAGATACTCCATGCAAATAGTAAACAAAAAAAGATGTGGAATACTAATACCAGACAAAATAAATTTTAAATGCAAAACTGTTACAAGAGTTGTAGTGGGTCATTATATGTTAATAACTTGGGCAATTCACCAAGAAGAAATAACTGTAATAAATATTTATGTACCTAACCTGGGTGCTCCAAGATACATGAGGAATATACTGGCAAAACTGAAGGGAGAAATAGTAATAGTTGGAGACTTCAATACACCACTCTTAACATTGGATAGAACATCTGGACAGAGGGTAAATAAGGAACAGAGAGCTTGAATAATATGATAAATGAACTAGACCTAACAGATATTTACAGAGCATTACAGTATATCCCAAAACAGTAGGATATATATTCTTCTATAGCGCTCAGGGATCCTTCTCTAGGATAGACCATATTTGGGGTCACAAGACAGGTCTCAATAAATTTAAAAAGATTGAAATTATACAAAGCACTTTCTTTTTTTTATTATTTTAAAGATTTATTTATTTATTTACTTTTATCCATTTTTCCCTTCCCCTTCCCCTCCCCCATTTTTTCTGTTTTTGTGTCCATACGCTGGGCAATTCTCTGTTTCCTGCCTTATCTTCTCATCCTTCTACTCCTGTCTTCACCAGGATTCAATCCTGGGAACCTCTGATGTGGGAGAGAGGTGTTCTGCCAACTGCGCCGCCTTAGTTCCTGTTTTTTTTTGTTGCATCTCGTCTTGACTCTCCCTTGTGTCACTCTCCTGTTATGTCATCATCTTGCTGTGTGGCTCAGTGGGGCCTGGTGGCACGCCTGTGCGCGGGGCCTGGCGGCCTACCTGCCTGCCTTTTATATTTTTCTTTATTTTACCGGGAGGTCCCAGGGATCGAACCCAGGTCCCTCCATATGGGAGATAGATGCCCAACCATTTGAGCCACATCCGCACCCCAAGCAGTTTCTCTGATCATAATTGAATGAAGCTGGAAATCAATAACCGATGAAAAAGGGAGAATTCACAAATATATGGAGAATAAACAACACACTATTAAATAGCCAGTGGATCAAAAAGAAATTGTAAGAGAAATCAGTAAATATCTCTAGACAAATGAAAATGAAAGCACAAACATATAAAAATCTATGAGATACAATGTTAGTGGAGGGATGATATATGGGAATTCTGCATGTTATGTGTGATTGTTTTCCAATGTCACAACTTCTCTAATTATATATGTGTGTGTGTATATATATGTGTTTATATATGTGTATATGTATCCTGTGAGATAAAGCAAAGGCAGTGCATAGAGGAAATTTTATAGTCCTAATGCTTACATTAAAAAAGAAGAAAGAGCTAAAATCAAAGACCTAATTGCACACCTGGAGGAACTAGAAAAAGAACAGCAAACTAATCTCAAGCCAAGCTGAAGGAAAGAAATAATAAAGATCAGAGCAGAAATAAATGAAATTGAGAGCAAAAAACAATAAAGAGAATCAATAAAACCAAAAGTTGGTTCTTTGAGAATATCAACAAAATGAACAAATCCTTAATTGGACTGACAAAGAAAAAAGAAGACAAGATGCAAATAAAATCAGCAATGAGAGAGTGGACATTACCACTGACCCCGCAGAAATAAGAGAGCTTATATGGGGATACTATGAACAACTCTACACCAATAAACTAGACAATGTAGATTAAATGGACAAATTCCTAGAAACACATTAACAACCTATAGTGAGCCTAGAAGAAATAGAAGACCTCAACAAACTAATAACAAGTAAAGAGATTGAAACAGTCATCAAAAATGTCCCCAAAATGAAAAGCCCAGGACCAAATGGCTTCACAGGTGAATTCTGCCAAATCATTCAAAGACGATCTAATACCAATCTTGCTCAAGCTCTTCCAAAAAAAATTGAACAGGAGGGAATGCTACCAAACTCATGCTATGAAGCCAACATCACTCTAATACCAAAGCCTGACAAAGACACTATGAAAAAAGAAAATTACAGACTGATTTCTCAAATGAATATATATGCAAAAATCCTCAACAAAATAATTGCAAACTGAATCCAAAAGCACATTAAAGGAATTATACACCATGAGCAATTGAGTTTTTTTTTTTTATTTTTTTTTTAAAGATTTTATTTTTTTATTTATTCATTTATCCCCCCCCCGCCGCCTGTGCTCGCTGGGCCAGCCAACCACGCCGTGCGGGCGGGCCTGCCCCCACCAGGAGGCCCCGGGAACCGAACCCGGGGCCTCCCATATGGTAAACGGGAGCCCCACTGATTGAGCCACAGCCGCTTCCCGAGCAATTGAGTTTTATCCCAGGTATGCAAGGGTAGTTAACACAAGAAAAGCAATTAGTGTAATAAACCACATTATAAACTGAAGAATAAAAATCACATCATCACAGTTGATGCAAAAAAGGCATTTGACATAATAAAACATCCTTTCTTGAAAAATGCTCCAAAAGATAGGAATAGAGGGAAGCTTTCACAACATGCTAAAGTGCATATATGAAAAACCCACAGCTAACATTGTACTCAATGGTGAAAGACTGAAAATTTTCCTGCTGAGATTGGGAACAAGACAAAGATGCTCACTGTCACCACTGTTATTCAATATTGTGCTGGAAGTTCTAGCCAGAGTAATTAGGCAAGCAAAAGAAATAAAAAGCACCCTAAATAGGAAAGGAAGAAGTAAAACTTTGGCTATTTGCTGATGATATTATCCTATATCTAGAAAATTCAAAAAATATCCACAATAAAGCTCTTAGAACTAATAGACGAGTTAAGCAAAGTGTCAAGATACAAGATTAATATGCAAAAATCAGTAGCATTTCTGTACACTACTAATAAGCAATATGAGGAGGATGCCAGAAAAAATTCATTTATAATAGTAACTAAAAGAATCAAATATTTAAGAATAAACTTAACCAAGGACATAAAAGACCTGTATTCAGAAAACTACAAAACATTGCTAAAATAAACCAAAGAAGACCTAAATAAATGGAAGGACATTCATGTTTATGGATTGGAAAACTAAATATCTTTAAGATGTCAATTCTACCCAAACTGATTTACAGATCCAATGCAATCCCAATAAAACCCCAATGGGCTTTAAAAAAATTTCTTTATTGAAGTATATCATTCATTCATGAACATACATAAACAATAATTATATAGTAAAAGTTGTGAACTTACAAAACAAATATGTATATCATCTTACAGGGTGGCCATACATCACCCCACCACCAACACCTTGCATTGTTGAGAAATATTTGTTGCAAACTATGAACTAACTATATCTCATATCTTACATTTAGTGTATTTCCCCAACCCACGTAATTATTAACACTGTGTATTAGTATTATATATTTGTTAGAGTTCCTGAGAGAACGTGGTCAAATTTGCTCTGTTAACCACATTCCATCTTCCACCACAGTATTCCCTTTGTTATACAGTCCCATGCTTTGTACAGTCCATTCAAAGTGTACATTCAGTGGCACACACTTTCATCGCAGAGTTGTGCTGTCATCACCTCAGTCAATTTTAGAACATTTTAATTTCTCAAAAGGGAAAAATCCCATGCCTCCTTATACTCCCCATTATTGACCCTTGGCATTGATGTAGTATCTTCTTTGCCATTGTTGTAAAAATATTACAATATTACTGTTAACTATAGTCCGTATATTATATTAGTTGTTTTTTTTCCATGTATTCTTAACACTTTGTAATAGAAGAACATTCTTATGTTTGTACTATTAACCACAATCATCATCTACACTGAAAACATTGTTATACAGTTCCTAGATAACCCTCTAGCTTTCTTTAAATTGACATTGGATGATTTGTGGGAATAGTGCACCAAATATTAGCAATGGATTATAGATAGCAGTAATATTATGATGATGTTCCTTCATCAATTGTAACAAATGTGCCACTACAATGTAAGGTGTTGGTGGTGGGGCAATGTATAGGAATCTGGTATGGTATGCATGATTGCTTTGTAAACACAACTTCTCAAATTAAAAAAAAAAACTTAATCTAAGGAGAAAGAAATTTAAAAAGCAGAAGAAAGAGGAAGTTATGGGCAGAATGATGGGCAGAGAGACAGAGGAAAGAAGAGATGTAGGGCTAATTTAGGATTTTTTAAAAACTCTGATAATCACCTCTTTAATCTTTCTGCTAAAAAAATAATGCACTCTCAGAAGGGTCACAACTGTAGCAGGGGAGGATCACTGGTGCAGGGTATTAGTGATGGGGGATGTGTGGGAGAGGGGTGCACCTGGGGCATGCCTTTATGGAATATGAATTTATTCAAGTGATCATGGGATGTTGTCTCAGTGGGTGGAGACACACAAAATAACAGAAAGAAAATTGAATTCCAATCCTGGGAAGTTCTGCTACATTCTCTAATAGAGTGACAAGAATCCCTAGAGTACATGGGCAGTGCCTAGCGGAGGACACACCAATATGCCAGGCCCTTGATATTGATGCTTGTACTCATGAACTTTGTTCTTGTGAAATTGAAACTTAGCTTAGTATTATATATCGCCTAAAAGTTACCCCCTGAAAGTCTTCTTCTTGTTCAAATGTGGCCTCTCTCTAAGCCAAACTCAGCATATAAACTTACTACCTTCCTCCTTGTGTGGGACCTGACTCCCAAGAATAAGCATCCCCGGGGGGCGGATGTGGCTCAAATGGGGGGGTGGATGTGGCTCAAATGGTTGGGCGTCCATCTGCCATATGGAGGGACCTGGGTTCGATTCCCGGGACCTCCCGGTAAAATTAAAAAAAAAAAAAGAATAAGCATCCCTGGCAATGAGGGATTATTACCAAGCACCAACTAGTGATGCATTTAGAAAAAGACCTTGATCAAAAGGGAGAAATATTAAATACAAATGAGTTTTTATGGCTAAGAGATTTCAAAGTGAGTTGGGAGGTCATTCCAGAGGTTATGCTTGAGGAACAGTGTGGGAGGAGGGGAGGTGAGGTATATGAGAATCCCTCTATATTTTTGATGTATCATTTATGTAATCTAAAGCTTCTTTAAAAAATAAAATTAAAAAGAAATGCACTCAGAAATGTCAACAACCTACAGTTTCTAATGCAGATAGTAAATGCCTGTCTGGTATATTATCTCTGGAAGGCTCCAGATACAAGCCACTTGTCATCTAGAAAAGCCCATTGCCCTTTTCCACCAGTGCATTTTAACACTGATTAGTTGCTCAAAGTAGTTAGTTGAAGCCTTGGGGGATGAAAGTTAGGGTCCACTAGACTGGGGGAGTGATATGGCAGGAAAGAAAGAGAACCCAGAAGGCTGCCACATGAAAACAACATGCTGAGGAAGGAACATCCAGGATGAAAGCACAGAGGCTTTCTAGCCTGTGGGAAGAAAGGGATGGTTTTGTCTAAGATCAGACCTGAGCCTGAAAACAGAAGTAAAGAAAAGAGAGAACAGATCATCACTATGTCAATAAATAGTCCATTAATTCTTTCTGTGTTTTTCCATTCATGGATTTTGTTATAATATGGTTATAGAAAACTACAGAAATCTAATATTTACCCAAAATGGGATTACATGATTCCCTTAAGGAAGCTTATACATGGTATGATTTGGGGAGTTGAGGATGGTACCAAATCTTGGATAGAAGTATCTCCATAATGCACATACTAGGTCTGAAATTCTGTAATTGGAGGTCTTGTTTTCTTCTCTCTGCAAAGAAAAATAAGAAGACGCTATCTTGAAGCTCTTTTCCTTTGAAGGCAGAACATTTTATGGGCTGACAGGCTGAGTTTAACCTAGAAGTGAAGTCTGATATAAACTCTGAGGGGACAAGCACAAATGCTATCAACCTTAGTAAGAGGAACTCACTATGAGTTCTGCACTTCTCAATATGCAGAGAACCCAGCACCCAAGCCCACAGGAGGAAACCAGCTAGCTCCTGGCCATCACACCACACTACTGTCCCTGATCTACCCTTGTTCCAGGTCCCTTGGTGGACAAAACCCACTAGATATTTAGTCTGTTGGACAAGGCTTTGCCCAATCTAGGAAATCTCTTTTAAGAGACAACTGTTGACTGGAGCCTCCCTTCAGAACCAACGGTGCTGCAGCATGCTGGCTGTGTGAAGGATATACCAAGTGAAACAATAATTACCAGAGTAATGGAGGAATTGTGCCTTTAAAAATCAGGAAATGATAGAAATGATATCATCCAACCTATCTGCAGGAAAGACACATAACATCTTGTCATTGCAGAGAGCCCACATTGAGAAGTATTCCTTTAAATGTAATTATTTGCAAGAAGTTTCCACTCACAGATCCACAGTGACTCAACTTACAGTAATTCACATGACAAAGAAACTATATTTCAGTGAGCCACTTGCAAAGTCCTCAGAGCCCATTCATCTTTTAATCACCATGAGCAGTTTTACACTAGGAGTAAATCATATGAATTTCAGCAAAGTGCTGAAGCCTTTATGAAAAGCTCTGGCCTCAGACAATACAATGGAAATCACATTGCAGAGAAATGCCATGAATGTCATTTATGGGGGGAAGCCTTCAATCTATATTCTCCTCTTAGCAAACATGAGAAAACTCACACTGGATAGAAATCTCATGAATGTCATATCTGTGGTAATGATTTCAGCCATAATTCTAATCATAGATGACACTGGAGAGAAATTCCATGAATGTCATCAATGTGGGAAAGCCTTCATTCATTATTCTTCCCTTAATCCACATGGGAGAAGTCACACTGGAGAGAAACCCTATAGATGTCATCTATGCGGGAAAGCCTTCAGTAAATATTATTGTCTTAGATGACATGAGACAACTCACACCAAAGAGAAATCCCATGATTGTCAACACTGTGAGAAAGCCTTCAATCAATATCATCATCTTAGAATACATGAGAGAACCCACACTGGAAAGAAACCCTATGAATTTCCTCAATGTGGGAACTCATTCAGTCAAAATTCTGCTCTTCGACAAAATGAGAACCCACACTGGAGAGAAACATTTTGAATTGTCATCAATGTGGGAAAGATTTCAGTGAAAATTCCCTCAAGAAACTTGAAGAAACTCACACTGGAGAGTAACCCTATGGATGTCATCTATATGGGAAAGCCTTCAGTAAATATTATCTTAGATGACACAAGACAACTCACAATGCAGAGAAACCACATGATTGTCATCTCTGTGGGAAAGCCTTCATTCATAGTTCTGCACTCAGACAACATGAGATAATACATGCAGGACAGAAACCATAAGAATATCATCTATATGGGAAAACCTTAATTTTTTTTAACCTCAGACAAAATGAAATTAACCAAACAGGAAATAATCCCTATGAATGAAATCAATGTGTGAAAGCGATCAGTCTATATTCTGATCTTAGTTAAAATGAGAGAATTCACACCATAAATGATTTGGATATGGAAGAGACACTTCCACCATATATTTAACTTTAAACACACCAGATAGGAAGAGATCAACTTGACCTTATTTCTTTGTGACCACACTGTATTCTGCAAGAGTGGTTTCACCCAGTTACATTCCTTTCCAGTCTGCTGGTCACATGTAGAACATATTCAGCATATCTATTCTCCAACCCACACAAGACTTCTCAATCTAACTGCAATCTAATCTGTTGGACATGTATTTTACATACCATAATTCCATGAACTGCAAAATTGTGAGCTATAAAACAATAGATCATGGGGAAAATGATTACTCCAATACTCATCTGAGTTGCAAAATTGGGGAGGGGGTAGAGGAAGGAGAAAAAGAATACAACTACTCCTCACTGCAAAACATGCCATGCATAGAACCAACAGTTCCAGTGGTGGCAACCAGGAAGAGTTCTGGGACCCAGACACATTCCTTGAACCTTTGTTTTTATTATCAAGTAAAGGAATAATAAGATAATCTTTGATGTCAGTTCAGTGACAACTTAGCCAAGTAGGTACCTTTAAGGAAATCAGGTTGTAAGTCTGCTTCCTGTATCCTGAGGTCAGTTTCCTTCCTGCAGCAGGTTTTCTAAGAATTCATTTTAAGAATTTATGTGGTTCTTCTTTTTGGGGAGATTTTAAATAAAATTTTATTGAAGTATATCATTTATACATGAACAAACATAAACAATAAGTGTATAGTGAAAGTTGTGAACTTACAAAACAAATATGCATATCATCATACGGGGTCCCATACATCACCCCAATGCAATCAACACCTTGCATTGTTGTGAAACATTTGTTACAAACAATGAAAGCACATTGTCAAAATGTTACTGCTAAGCCCCCCTCAGTTAATGGTGGAGTGGGCATCACCATCCCAGAGTCCTCAGGATTGGGAAACGAACTATGGACTATAATAAACTTACTAGTATTTTACTATAGACTACTTGTGATTATAGCAGTGGAAGAAATATCATTGTTGTGGAGGCAATGACCCATGGATGCTCTGGGGTTAGGGAGAGGGAAAAATAGGTGTAATAGGGGGGCATTTTTGGGACTTGGGGATCATCTGAATGACATTACAATGACAGATACAGGCCATTATATATCCAGCCATAACCTACAGAGTTGAATGGGAGAGAGTATAACCTATAATCCATGCTTAGTGGCAATGCTCCAAAATGTGCTTATCAATTGCAAAGAATGTACCACACTGATGAAAGATGTTGCTAATGTGGGAAAATGTGGGAGGTGTGGGGAACAGGACTTATGGGAATCCCCTATATAGTCTATGTAACATTTATGTAAACGAAGTGTCTTCTGAAAAAATTTAAAAACTGGGAAAAAATGTTACTACTAACTATAGCCCGGATCTTACATTTGGTGTATTTTTCCCTCAACCCACCCGATTATTAACACCCAGTATTAGTATTATATATTTGTTATAGTTCATGAGACAATGTTTTCATATTTGTCCTGTTGACAAAAATCCATCCTCCACCACTGGATTCCCTTTGTTATTCAGTCTCAAGGACATGGGATTTTTTTTTTTTTTTTTTTTTTTTTTTTTTTTGGCTTGAGGTACCAGGGGCCAGAGATTGAACCTGGGATGGTTCTTTTTGTATTGTCATGATTTGTTAACAAATGTTTCACAACAATGCAGGATGTTTGTGTGGGGGGGTGATGTGTGAACATTTTTAATAGAAAAATTTTCCTGAAAAATACTCACATACTGAAGAAAGAGTATGTTTGTAATCAGTATGGAAATTCCTGTAGTCATCTGCACTACTTCAGTTAATCTCAGGAAATTCATAGTGGAAGAATCCATATGAATGTCATCTATGTAGCAAAACCCTTAGTAGATGGTTTAATGATCTAACCACACGAGAGAACTCATAATATAAATGTAATGGAAGTGAGGAGTCCATATCTACTATTCTAACTGATAAGCAAACCCAAGAAATCATATTTGAGGAATTCTATGTCTGTACTCAATGTGGGATTACCTTAATTTATAATTTATCCTTTAAGTAAAATGAATGAACTTCATAGGAGTGATATACTCCATCTCTAATTATGGTCCACAATCATTCAGCCAAACACAAACCTTGGTATACTAAAGAAACCTCAGTTTAGGAATAACCACAAAAACATGAAATGAGTGAGAAAAGTCTTTAATAGGAGGCTAGGAGGATGAAACAACTTAGTATTTCCAGAATATTCATGAGGGAGAATCTGTTCAATGGGAAGTCATTTATTCAGAGATTGAGGAGCTTGTTTGCATCAATTATTGTGTTTGTGTGAGGGGTTCTGACAAATATCTGAGGGCTGAATTATGGAGATCAGTGGTGGAAATGTTACAAGTTTGGTGATAGGAGAATGTGTAAAGACTGTGATTTGGAAATCTTCTCAGATAAATATGATTTTTTAAAAACAATTTATTCAAGTATATCATTCATACATGAACATACATAAACTATGAGTGTTCAGTAAACATCGTGAACTTACAAAACAAACATGCATAACATTATACAGGGCTCCCACACATCACCCCCCCACACAAACATCCTGCATTGTTGTGAAACATTTGTTAACAAATCATGAAAGAGCATCGTCAAAGTATTACTACTAACTGTAGTCCGAATCTTCCTCCCCTATACATTTAGGATTTATTTACTTTTATCCATTTTTACCCCCCCTCCCATTTTTGCTGTTTCTGTGTCCATTCGCTGGGCAACTCTCTGTGTCCATTTCCTGCCTTCTCTTCTCATCCTTCTCCTCCTGTCTTCACTGGGATTCGATCCTCGGAACCTCCGATGTGGGAGAGAGGCGTCCTACTACCGCCTGCACCACCTTAGTTCCTGGTTTTTCAGTGCGTCTCATCTTGGCTGTCCCTTGAGTCACTCTCCTGTTACATCATCATCTTGCTGCTTGGCTTGTGGGGCCTGGTGGCTCACCTGTGCTCAGGGCCTGGTGGCTCACCTGTGGACAGGGCCTGATGGCTCACCCACTCGCAGGACCTGGTGGCTCATGCTCCTTCTATATTTTTCTTTTTTTAATTTTTACCGGGAGGTCCCAGGGGTTGAACCCATATCCCTCCATATAGGAGACGGACGCCCAACCCCCCAAGCCACATCCATCCCCCTGCTACATCTCTTTTTTTTTTTTTTTTTTTTTTTTTTACCGGGAGGTACCGGGGATCGAACCCCGGTCTCTCCATATGGTAGACGGATGCCGAACCTCTTGAGCCACATCCGTTTCCCAACTGCTATATCTTTTAAGGTTGACCAAAGATACCCAAAGTTACAGTCTTTTCCCATACAGAATAGTCATATAATAAATTAGGCTTAGTTTATCACCAGCATTCTAAAAACCAGACCTAGGGAGAAAAACTAGGTCTGGGGACACATGCATGTTTTCTAATATAGCGAATGTTTAGCCTACCCTGATTATTACAAAATCAGGACAGTGAATATTCACATAATATGATTCTCTTGTTGCCTCTTAAAAAAAAAAAAAAAAAAAAAAAGAGGCAACTGTTGAAAGATTAACACATTAAGAGAAAATCTACTATTGACATCTTGGTAAGGATGAGTTGATTAGATTCTTTCCTTCTTAAAATCCAGCCAAGGGCAGGGCATAGAGGAAATAGGAATGTGGTTGAGGGCCATGGAAGAGAAAGGAATCAGGAATTTGAAGTACAGGGTAAGACCTAGGAAGAGAGGTCTTATGTGATGCCAGGACACAGGGTCTGGGCATCAGGAAGGTGGATAATGGCAAAGAGAGCCTGGGCAAGAAGGCCACCAAAGGACTGGTCAGGAGGACACAAAGACAAACCCATATGCCACAGTGCATTATTGCCTTAGGCCAGTCAACATAAGGCCTCCTGCTCAATGATCTGTGTGGTCTCTGTAATCTTGCCAAATAGCTTTATATATGTTTGTCTATACATAATAAAGAAGGGTGCAGGAATAAATACAAACTTTTTTTAACAGTGATATACATTGGTTATGTCTGGGGAATTGTGAGGTTCTACATGACTTATTTCTGCCATGCTTGAATTTCTACAGTGAGTGTAGTAGTCACTCTTTAGGAGATTGCTTGACTCCCCCAAATTCCACTTTGTCTAGGAATAGTCCCAATATGTAGGGGTGAGCCCCAAGGGATCTTGATTTTACTGTGTGACTCTGTTTCCCTGTCACTGTTAATAGATGGAGGGGTGAACATTAACTCAATCTTGGCCAATCAAATCCTCTCTCCTTGAATATCAATTACACCATTTTGAGCTAAAAATAGAAAACCCCAAGTCTGTTGGCCTAACCTTTAAGGGCAACTATTATCTCATAAAACAAGATATTAAGAAAGAAGGTGGGAAGCAGCTGTGGCTCAATCAGTAGGGCTCCCATTTACCATATGGGAGGCCCCGGGTTCGGTTCCCGGGGCCTCCCAGTGAAGGCAAGCCCGCCCACACGGCGTGGTTAGCTGACCCAGCGAGCACAAGCAGCAAGGGGGGGATAAATGAATAAATAAAAATAAAAATAAAAATCTTTAAAAAAAAAAAAAAAGAAAGAAGGTAGCTCTACAATGATATCAAGGAGTAAGGTTACTCCTTGATGACATCAAGACCCAGGTTCCTTCCCACTTTCATTTTGACATCGTCACATTAGCTTTGCTCTTGGCTAGTGCTCCTTAGGGCTGAAAAATGGCTGCTACAGTTTCAGGCATCACATGCAGACATGACAGCATCTAGTCCAGTAAAAGAAGATAAATTATTGTTTTTCGTGTGTTTCTTCTTTCCAAAAGCCATGCAGCAGACCTCCATCACCTATCATTAGCCAGAACTGTGTCACAAGCCCACCCCTAAACCAAACATTGGCAAAGGGAATGGGATTCCCATGACTGATGTGAACTAATAAAGATTTACTCTTGAGTAAGGCTGGGAAGGGGGGGACAGCCAAACAAAACGAGGCTCTGCCATTATGGACGAAGGGAGATAATAGTGAGAAGGCCACCAACAGTGTCTACTACCCCAGGAATTTGTAGTTTGGAAGTGAGAGACTCCAAGTTTGACAATTGTTAGAGCAGAATTACTTTGCTGCCGGTGCTCTAAAGATAAGGCCCACAAGCCTTTGCTGCTGAAGTCCTTAGAGTGCCTCTGCTTCCCACCTTCCCCAACTTTTGGTTGTTAATTGTGCCTTGAATTCTAGACACTCTTTTCGACTCTCCCTGAGAGATTCATTGCCCCTGTTGCTTTAGATAGCCAGTGTTGATTTCTATTGCTTGCAGTCAAAAGTACATTACCAGGCCATACAACTCAACAATGAAAAGACAAAGTATCCAATTAAAAAATGGGCAAAAGACTTGAAAAGACAAATGTCCAAAGAAGAAATACAAATGGCGAAGAAACACATGAAAAAATGTTTAACATCACTAGCAATTAGGGAAATGCAAATCAAAACTATAATGAGATATCATTTCACACCTATTTGGCTGGCCACTATTAAAAATTTGGAAAACTGTAAATGTTGGAGAAGATGTGGGCAGATAGGAACACTTATTCACTGTTGGTGGGAATGTAGAATGGTACAGCCACTGTGGAGGACTGTTTGGCAGTTCCTAAAGAAGCTGGATATAGATTTGCCGTGGGACCTGGCAATACCATTACTAGGTATATACCCAGAAGACCTGAGAGCAGTGACATGAATAGGTATCTGCACACCAATGTTCATAGCAGCATTATTCACGATAGCCAAAAGTTGTAAACAACCCAGGTGTCCATCAAATGATGAATGGATAAACAAATTGTGGAGTATACACACGATGGAATATTATACAGCAGTATGAAGAAATGAAGTTGTGAAATGTATGCAACATGGATTAACCTGGAGGACATTATGTTGAGTGAAGCAAGCCAGACACAAAAGGAAAACTACTGTATGATTTCCCCATTATGAACTAGATATATTATGTGAAATATGAATATGGGTAGAATTGCATATGTAAGACCATTTTTCTTTGAAGCTGAACAAATGTAAGTTAATAGTACAAAATGTTAGTATCAGACAAAAAAAAAAAAAGCCAAAACCACATTATACTAAGTGAAGGAGACCAGACACAGAGTACTACATATTGTATGATTCCATTTATATAAAATGTAAATATAAATCAATTTATAAAGATGAAAGGAGATTAGTGGTTATATAGGTCTGAGGAAGGAATGCTAAGGGGTGTGGAGTCTTTCTTTTCAGAGTAATGAAATAGTTCTTAAATTTTTGAGATGATGAATGTACAACATTGTGATTATACTAAAAGCCATTGATGATACACTTTGGATAGAATAGCCAGAAATGGCAGCTATGTACAGTGGGGAAAACATAGAAAGATTGAGAGGTGAGGAATTTTCTTGTTTGTTTGTTTGTTTGTGTTTTTTGTTTATTATTATTATTGAAATAATGAAAATGCTCTAATAATGACTGAAGTGATGAACGCACAACTATATGATTATACCAAATACCATTGATTGTACACTTTGGATGAATTATATGCTTTATTAATATGTATCAATAAAACTGATTTGTTTTTTTAAAAAGTACTGTATTAGTCAGCCAAAGGGGTGCTGATGCAAAATACCAGAAATCGGTTGGTCTTTATAAAGGTTATTTATTTGGGGTAGAAGTCCACAGTTACCAGGCCATAAAGTGTAAGTTTCTTTCCTCACCAAAGTCTGTTGCTATGTGTTGGAGCAAGGCAGCTGCCAATGTTTGCCAGGGTTCAGGCTTCTTGGGTTCCTCTCTTCCTGGGGTTGCGTTTCTCTCTGGGCTTAGCTCCTCTGTTTCCTCCACAAGGTCAGCTACAGACTATGAGGCTCTCTAGGCTTTGCTTCTCTCTACAAGGCCAGCTGTGAACCCTCAGGTGAATGGCTCATCTCTATCCTAGGGCCTTCTCTCCTTCCTCACCAGAAATTCAACATCAAAACTGCTCCAACACTGTTCTTTGCCATGCCTTTTATATTTGATTCCCACCCCACCAAGGGGAGGGGCTCAATGCCCTACTGACGTGGCCCAGTTAATGCCCTAATCATTACTTAATCATGCCCAGATTAGCAGACTAGTTTACAAGCATGCTCCAACATCTATTTTTGGAATTCATACTTACATCAAACTGTCAAACTGCTACAACTATCTTACCTAGTTCATTAAGCATGGATTATTTTGTAAACAGACAAAACAAATAAGGATTAAAAAACCCTTTTATTCAGTTATAAAGTATCTAGTAGTATAGGTATGAAAGGACCATTCATTATTACTATGCTTACTTTATTTTCTGAACCTAAAATTGGACTGATAATCTAAAAACCCTTGGTATATTTATAAAACAAAGTATTTGAAATCATGACGGATTTGGAAAATGGATATATGGTTACTATAATAACCAAGATTGACTGATTGTATACTTTCTGGAACAATGCTTCTCAAATTTAGTGTACAGGGAAACGGATGTGGCTTAAGTGATTGGCTCCCATCTACCATATAGGAGGTCCAGGGTTCAATTCCTGGGGCCTCCTGGTGAAAGGCAAAATGGCCTGCGAGGCAAGCTGGCTCAAGTGGAGAGCTGGCCCACATGGAGTGCTGGCCCATGCGGGAGTGCTGGCCCTTGTAAGAGTAGTGGCCTGCACAGGAGTGCTGTCCCATGCAGAGAGCTGGCACAGCAAGATGACACAACAAAAAGAGACACAGAGGAGAGACAATAAGAGACGCAACAGACCAGGGAACTGAGGTGGTACAAGAGATTGGGCGCCTCTCTCCTACTCTGGAAGGTCCCAGGATCGGTTCCCAGTGCTGCCTAAAGAGAAGACAAGCAGACACAGAAGAACACACAGAGAGCAGACAGTGAGTGCAAAATAACAAGGGGTGGGTGGGGGTGGGGGGCATAAATAAATAAATAAATCTTTAAAAAAAAATTTAGGGTGCATAAGAATTATGTGGGGGATGTTTTCAAAATATAAACTTCAGGACCAACTCCTAGAGATTCTAATTTCTAGGGTATAAAAGCAAAGCTTAGAAATCTAGGAATTTTAAATCAGCAATGACCTGGAAGATCTGCAGAATAATGGACGTCTATATTAGTATTATGTAGGTTGATGCAGAAGGTTATTGAAAATTATGTCTATGACTCTGGCTTGCTACTAAAAACCAGAATGATCTCCAAGTGAACTTTTGAGCACCTTTGAATATTATATAATATGGGCCAATCCTAAAATGGTCTGGGACATTTTCTGTCTGAACTGATTTATTAAATTACCAGCAAACAACCCATTAACAAACCAATAACAGAAAATATTCTTATTTTATCTAGGCTAAGAATAAAAATCTACTTGGAACTGAGGGGGAAATTGGCATCTGGGTTTCCACTTGGCTGCCCTCAGATTTAATCCACATATACTCATAATTTGAAAGACCATAAGATAAAAGAAAATATTTGTCAATGAAGTCCTTAGAATAAATTTTATAAAGCTGTTTTTGGATGCTTTTCCAATTTTTCCAGAAACCCTGAACCTCAACTAGGTGAAAATAAAATATGGACATGTAGATAAATGATTAATGTGAAAAAAATGCATCCAGTTTAATAATAAAAGAAGTAGAGCCTACAACAAGCTTTAAAAAAAAATAACCCACAGGCCCAATAAAATGATCTAATGCTTAAACGTATTTTGGCAAGAATAAACATCTACTGGAAAACCTATGTAGAATTCTGTGAAGTAATGTTTTGGGGGTATCGTGTCTCACTGACTCACCCTGAAGGCAGAAAATATCTGTTCCGTTACCAAAGGTCTGGGCCGCTTTTGAAAAGTTGATGAGTAATTTCTGGAGTAATCATAAACTAAGAATCGGTAACATTGTCCCTCAGTTGTGGTATTCAACATTCATTTCCTGTGGTACCCGGTATCCTGCACAGTGTGGACACAGCATGAGGGGAACAATCCATAGGCTGAACAGCTTCAAGGCACTCAAACACGGGTCTGTGATACAGGTGTGTGGATATACTATGAAGGCTCTGCAGATTCTGGTGCAAAAGGCTACTACAGGCAAATGCGATCCAGCCAGCCATCCGACAGAACCACGAAGAGCCAGGGGCCACGTGGGTCGGTGCGCTGCTTTATGTTTCTGCCCTCAGCAGTTGTTCTTCCAACCCCCAACTCAGACACTTCACAGAGCTGCAATTTCCAGGGGTGGGGGAGGAGGGATGGGAGCGGGTGGGAAGAGGGGAGATATCTCATTGGGTTCCCCAGTTCATTGCTGGTATATCTAATAGAACTCATTCTTGGTTCTGTTGGTTACAGGTGGATATTTTCTAACTTGACCTATACATCAATTTGTGATTTATACTGAGTTGTGGACTATTTACAATCACTGTTATCTGTTTTGTATTATAAACAATCACCATTGTTCCTTTTCTTTTCCAAGAATATTGCTACACTTAAGAAAGCAACTAGAATAAAGCAATATTTAAATCAAAACAAAAGGAAAAAAAAAAAAACCTCATTAAATTGGCATAAAAAAGAGGCTAATGCAAGATTTGGCTGAGGTTAAAAGTAAGAATTATCAATGTCATTGATAAAGGCCCACCTGCTCATACCTTCTCCCTTCTGCCCAGCCCTTCCCCTCAAAAAGTTATAAAAATACCTCTCAGATAGATCCTTGGGTTGGTTACAGTACCCTCATTCATGTGTCATTTGCATTGTCATATTAAGCCTTTCAAAGGGTGTGTTATTTTAATTGCCAGTGTCATATAACTAGTAATAACGAATGTAACTAGTAACTAAAGTAATGGCATTTTTTTATTAACGTACCAGGGGCTGGGGATTGAACCCAGGACCTTGTATGTGGGAGCCACTGGTCAACCACATCGGCTTCCCTGAGTTGCTTTTTTTGTTTCTTTTGCTCGTTGTTTGTTTTTGTTCCCTCAGGAGACAACGAGAACTGAACCTGGGACCTCCCGTGTGGGAGGCAGGAGCTCAACCACTTGAGCCATACCCATTCCCCCAGTAATGACATTTTTAAAACAGTGAATTCTAAAATTTTTAAAAATGCACTTCCAAGCTTAGATATTAAGCATTAAAGAGCCATAAGTGGCCCAGACTGCTCACCCTTGGGTTCACATGGTTGAATTCTAAATTTAGTGACAAAATCAACAACAATTTGACATCAAATAAATAAATATATCCAAGTGACAGATGATGAAACTATCACATTCTTCTTAAAAGTCAATCCGGGGGAAACGGATGTGGCTCAAGAGGTTCGGCGTCCGTCTACCATATGGAGAGACCAGGGTTCGATCCCCGGTACCTCCTGGTAAAAAAAAAAAAAAAAAAAAAAAAAAGGTCAATCCGGGGAAGCGAATGTGGCTCAATCAATAGGGCTCCCGTTTACCATATGGGAGGCCCCAGTTTCGGTTCCCGGGGTCTCCTGGTGAAGGCAAGCCAGCCCACGCAGTGCGGTGAGCTGACGCAGCAGGACGACCCAACAAGGGAAGACAAGCAGACACAGAAAAACACACAGCAAATGGACACAGTGAGCATAAGCAGCAAGGGGGGGAATAAATGAATAAATAAATAAAATCTTTAAAAAAAAAAAAAAAAGTCAATCCGAATCTATCTTAAACCTCAAGTTTTATACTGTAAAACCAAGTTGCTTTTATCTCCTCTGTTAAGACTCTGTTCAGATTTGTAATTGTACATTTTGTGAGAAAATGCATGTTTGACAGTAACTAACTCTTACATTACCCAGCAAAAAAGTCAGAACTATTGATTTCAGAAGGTTAATTTCAAATCGCACTTCATTTTATGTTTCAAAATAGGTCTTAAGAGAGAATATTTAAACATAACCTCAATTTAATTGGTTTAGCACCCTGGAAACTCATGTTAAAAATAAGGGCATTTATAACAAAAAGAAACTGCCATGACAGAAATTATTACATCCTCTGCTCCCTTTTGGATTTTTAATTCACTATTTTACAAGCCCTCCTCAATTTAATTGCTTTTAATCTTATTTAATCCCTCAAATAAACTTATAGAGTAGTTTTGGCTATTTGTAGGGACTGGCAAATAGGTCAGTGTCATCAGGAATGGCAACCAAGAGCAAGTACCCAAAGATGGGATTGCAGAAACAGAGCTTGTAAAAGGATATACAAAATGTTTTTCTTCTTGCTGAGAGACCTGGTAAATGTTAGAAACAACATTTAAACTGAAATTCTCTGTGGATGCCATCCTGATTCTGCATCCCACAATTTTTAGGAGAATTGATTCCAAGGTTATGTTAGCAGGATCAGTCTTGGGAAGAACAAAGATTTATCTCAGACTTTACTTTTTAAGTGATGAGTTCTGAAAAACATTACTGTCTCTGTAGAAAATGACCTTTGAGCTCTTGTTTTCTGATTTATCTCATGCTCTATATCACCTTCCATATGACATGGAAATAGGCAGAAATCAAAACCGTAGATGAGTAAGACCTTGAGGTGGGGAGCAGAGAGCAGCCTCAAGAGTTCGTGAAGGGACTCTGAAAGCCTAGCAAGAAGGTAATGGAAGTCACAGTCCAGTAAAAGACTGAGAAACCTCAGTCAGCTACCAAACAAAGGTGGAAAGTTTCAGAAATTCTGCTGAATGGCATCGGACCTATCAGAGTGTCATTGATCTCCTTGTGTATAAGTAATGACTACTTTAAGAGTCTTTTTTTTTGATTAACATAAAAAATGGTTTTATTATCCAAGTAACATATTTTCATTATGGAAACAGAAGACAATACAGATATTAGCAAAGAAGAAGAAAGAAAGAGGAAGAAAATGAAAATGTCCTTAATATTAGTACAATATTAAAATTTTACGTTGTCTTTTTTCTGTGCATATATGTTTATAAAAATGGGGCCATATAACACTGCTCTAAAACCTACTATTTTTGTTTGGCTTTTTAAAAAACTGAGTAAATCAAAGAATTCCAGCCTTGAGGACAGAATCATGGAAATTGCCTAGAAATACAAATTTTCAGGTCACCCCAAAACCTTATACCAGTTTTAATATCTAATGTACTAAATATTATGGCCCATGTATTCTGAGAATAAGAGCAAAGTAGATTAGCCTATTGAGCTAATGTATTTATGAGTTCAAATAAAGATGATTTTGAGATAAAAAAAATAAAAATAAAAATAAAACCTACTATTTTACTCAGCAGATTATATGACTATGGTTTCTTTCACTTTTCAAAAAATAGATTTGATTTTTCTTTTTTTAAAATATAACAAACTTTATTTTTAAAGAGGCTTTAGGTTACAGAAAAGTTACATCAAAAGTATGAGGGATTCCCATGTACCCCACTCCCTCTCTCACATCATCCTCTATTTTTTAGAAATGAAGCAATACAATTTATTATGATGTATCTTTAAAAGCCACTCATTTAAAAAAGGCACATTTAAAAAATGACTCACTTGTGGTAAGGATTAACCTACCCACAGTAATAATCTCAAAAATAAAACCATCATTGTGACATTTATCAGTACTTCACACATCACATCTAACAAATACTGAAGGAGAGAACTACCATTATTATAACTTCTTTAAAGCCAAAAACTTAAGCACAAATCAGAATTAAAAGAAACTTCAGAATGTTCACATTTGCCTGCATTTTTGGCTGAAATTTCAAAAATTCCACATAGACAAAAATTTAAAAAAAGAACAAAAACAACAAGAAAAGATTCCACATATAACAAAACCATACCTTTGAATCAAAATGAATATTAAAAACCTTTAAGCCTCGTGACAAACTTACTCTACAGAAGCAAAAAAAAGTATATTTCTCGGAGAGAAAGCAATCATAAAACAAAAGTCGATGAGTCAACATTTTAGTAACACTGACCAAGTTATTTACTATTCAAGATTTGCTTTCCAGATTGTGTCTTTAAAATGTATCCATCCATATATTTGGATTAAATTAAATTTATACATCAAAAACATTTTGCTCAGAATTTTAATCTGAAGTATAAACCATAATTTATCAAAGCGTAGTTCTAACACTATATAATAATGCTACCATTTAAGATTTATATACTTCATCTGAAAATCTTATCTTACAAACAGGAGTTTTGTCCTGTTTCTCCAAAATAAATGTCCTTATGTCTAAAACTTTAAATGATGATCAAAAAAGAGTCAAATAATTTATGCTATGCATTTTCCTTCATTGGGCTTTATAAACAGAGCCATCTGGTGTTGGAGAACCATCTTCCTTCTCAGTTACAGTCTCTACAGTCCCAGAAGCAGACAATAACCACAGTTTTATTTGTTGAATGACCATGGTTTTTAAAAATCCTTATAGGAGTCTTACATACTCATGCAGAAAATTCAAACAATTAAAAAAAGTGAATAAAAAAAGTAAAAAGTACTTATTCAAATTTATATTTGTGCAGAAATAATAACTAAATATTTTGGCGACAATGCTTTGAGAAGTCTCTTTCTACAAATGCACATATACAACATTATTTTTTATATAAATGGGATTATGCATGCAAATTGTTTGTAACACAACCAATAGTGTATCTTAGAAATCACTCCATGATAAATATTAAACATACACAGGATATTTTTAATGAAAACTTAGGAATATGAGTGTATTATAATTTTTTAAAGGAATCTCTTTTTTTATTTAACATGTTAACTTTTCTTCTATTGTAAATAACACCTGACCAACACGTAGCTAAGTCTTTGAAGACTTCCTCATGTAAATTATAGAATAAATTGCTATATATGGAACTATACAGAGACTTAGAGGCATCCCTCTGCCTTTGAAAGTCTATTGGTTCTTTCAGGTGTATCCATATTATTGCCACCTCCTAGAAAGAGATAATAAGCATAAAGTTCTCTCTGAATAGATCCAAACACTATCTCTCCAACTGTCTGTTTGCTGTCCTCTTCCTTCTGTCATAGACCTCTGCTTTTTCATCTTGCTCTTGGTTCCAATGGCATCATGACCTCAGTACAATTATCCACAACCAATATCTATGGAGTGGCTGGCCTGTTTTGGATCAGGTATCAGGCCCAGTAAGCAGTGGCAAGAGAGAATGGCGGAATCACATGCAATCATTGAAGCAGCAGATTCTTTGATAGATGGATTAGGCATTTCAAAAGTAGTTAGGAACCCAGGTTGTGGATCAGAAGATGCTTGAGTGATTAGAGGGATATTATAATCTGAACTGAGCCATGGGCAAAGGGGTTTGCAAGACAAAGTGAGAGTCCTGTGTTTGGAAATTTAGGATTACAAGTGACAGGAACTCAACTCAAAAGCAAATCAAGCCATAAGGGTATCTCTAGATTCTAGTTGGAACTGGGTTTCTAATTTGGAGGAAACTGGTCATTGGGAATCCAGAAAGAATGCCTGTTGGCAAGAATGGTGACATAAAAGATTCCAGATTAAGGTAATTGATTGCTGAGGTTCTCATAACAAGCCAGAAGGCTAAAATCATCCCAAAGTTTAAAGAGAAGGAAGGATGGAAGGAAAGGAGGGAGGGAGGGAAGGAGGGATTAAGAGAAAGGGAAAGCAAAGGGGAAAACCAACCCAAATTTGAAAATGGCTTTTCAGGAATGGAGGGTAAATGTTCACCTGGATATGAATAAGCAAATATGTTGAAATCAACCCTCCATAAAGTTCAAGTTTTTGTCCTGAGAGAAAACAATAAATGATTTTAAAAAGGGATGTTAGTTTTTGAAATACATTATCCAAACATTTATTAATGTTATAATAATACCTGTTTTATTCCTAATGGTAATATGGATGTCTGTGTCTCCATTTCTTTTTTTTTTTTTTTTTTTAAGATTTTATTTATTTATTCATTTATCCCCCCCTTGTTGCTTGTGCTCGCTGGGTCAGCTAACCACGCCGTGCGGGCGGGCTTGCCTTCACCAGGAGGCCCCGGGAACCGAACCCGGGGCCTCCCATATGGTAAACAGGAGCCCTACTTATTGAGCCACAGCCGCTTCACATCCATTTCTTATTCTGAGAAACTGGGACTAAAAGAAGGCAAAAAATGGAAGTAGTTTAGAAATACAGAATTCTTCTGTCTGGCTACTTCTGTGCTCAAGTTATCCCCAGAAAAGGGTAGAGATATACAATATGATCCCTAGTTTCATTATTTTACATGTTTGCATTTATTTATTTATTTATTTATTTATTTATTTTTAACTTTATTTTGTACATTTAATAACTGAAAACATAAGCAATAAAAAACTAAAAAGCAAACACAGATGAACAAATATATACATTTCTCAATCAAATGCAATGGATACATGTAAATTTTTTGTTTTGTTTTGTTTTTTGTTTGTTTTTTGGTTTTTTGTGTGTGAATCAAACAATATATTACACAATATATTTGGTTCATAGTAATGCATTCATACAGTATTTGTCCTTTTGTGTCTGGCTTCCTTCACTCAACATAATGTCCTCCAGATTCATCCATGTTGCCATATGCTTTATGACTTCATTTCTTCTTACAGATGCATAATATTCCATCATGTGAATAAACCACAGTTTGTTTATCCATTCATCTGTTGATGGACACCTGGGTTGTTTCCAACTTTTGGCAATGATGAATAATGTGGTTATGAACATCGGTGTGCAGATGTCTGTTTGTGTCACTGCTCTCAGTTCTTCTGGGTATATACCCAATAGTGGTATTGCAGGGTCACGTGGCAAGTCTATATTCAATTACTTTAGGAGCTGCCAAACAGTCCTCCATAGTGGTTGTACCATCCTGCATTCCCACCAACAGTGAAGAAGTGTTCCTATCTCTCCATATCCTCTCCAGCACTTGTAGTTCTCTGTCTTTTTAATAGTGGCCATTCTGATAGGTGTAAAATGATATCTCATTGTAGTTTTGATTTGCATTTCCCTAATGATGAGTGATGTTGAGCATTTCTTCATGTGTTTTTTTGCCATTTGTATTTCTTCTTCAGAGAAATGTCTATTCAAGTCTTTGGCCCATTTTTTAATTGGGTCATTTGTCTTTTTATTGTTGAGCTGCAACATCTCTTTATATATCCTGGATATTAAACCTTTATCAGATATGTGATTTCCAAATATTTTTTCCCATTGAGTCGGCTGCCTTTTCACCCTTCTGACAAAGTCCTGTGAGGTGCAAAAGTGTTTAATTTGGAGGAGGTCCCATTTATCTACTTTTTCTTTTGTTGCACGTGCTTTGGGTGTGAAGTCCAAGAAACCACCACCTACTACAAGGTCTTGAAGATGGTTCCCTACATTTTCTTCTAGTAGTTTTATGGTCCTGGCTTTTATATTTAGATCTTTGATCCATTTTGAGTTGATTCTTGTATAGAGGGTGAGATAGGGGTCCTCTTTCATTCTTTTGGTTATAGATATCCAGTTCTCCCAACATCATTTGTTGAAGAGACTGTTTTTTCCCATCAGCGTGGGCTTGGTAGGTTTGTCAAAAACCAGTTGACTGTATAGGTGAGGGTTTATTTCTGGATTCTCAATTCTATTCCACTGATCAATATGTCTATCTTTATGCCAGTACCATGCTGTTTTGACCACTGTAGCTTTGTAATATGTTTCAAGGTCAGGCAGTGAAATTCCTCCCACATTGCTCTTCTTTTTTAGAATACTTTTGGCTATTCGGGTGCACTTACCCTTCCAGATGAATTTGGTAATTGCCTTCTCTAATTCTGTAAAGTAAGCTGTTGGGATTTTGATTGGTATTGCATTGAATCTATAAATCAGTTTGGGCAAGATTGACATCTTCACGATATTTATTCTTCCAATCCATGAACACGGAATGTCTTTCCATTTGTTTAGGTCTTTTTAAATTTCTTTTAGCATTGTTTTGTAGTTTTCTGCATATAGGTCCTGTACTTCCTTGGTTAAATTAACTCCTAGGTATTTGAGTCTTTTTGTTGCTATTGAAAATGGAATTTTCCTCCTGATTTCCTCCTCAGATTGTTCAGTACTAGTGTACAAAAACATTACTGATTTTTGTGTGTTGATCTTGTAATCCTGCCACTTTGCTGAACTCATTTATTAGTTCAAGTAGCTTTGTTGTGGATACTTCAGGATTTTCTAAATACAGGATCATGTCATCCGCAAACAGTGAGAGTTTTACTTCCTCTTTTCCTATTTGGACGCCTTTAATTTTTTTGTCTTGTCTAATTGCCCTAGCTAGAACTTCTAGTACAATGTTGAATAACAATGGTGACAGTGGGCATCCTTGTCTTGTTCCTGATCTTAGGGGGAAAGCTTTCAACCTTTCCCCATTGAGTATGATGTTGGCTGTGGGTTTTTCATATATGCCTTTTATCATATTGAGAAATTTTCCTTTTATTCCTATCTTTTGAAGTATTTTTATCAAAAAAGGATGTTGGATTTTGTCGAATGCCTTTTCTGCATCTATTGAGATGATCATGTGGTTTTTTTTCCTTCAGTTTGTTAATGCGGTGTATTACAATGATTGATTTTCTTATGTTGAACCAGCCTTGCATACCAGGAATAAATCCCACTTGGTCGTGATGTATAAGTCTTTTGATATGCTGTTGGATTCGATTTGCAAGTATTTTGTTGAGAATTTTTGCATCTATGTTCATGAGAGAGATTGGTCTGTAATTTTCTTTTCTTGTGGAATCTTTATCTGGCTTTGGTATTAGGGTGATGTTGGCTTCATAAAATGTGTTGGGTAATTTTCCCTCCTCAATTTTTTGGAAGAGTTTAAACAGGATTGGTGTTAATTCTTTTAGAAATGCTTGGTAGAACTCACCTGTGAAGCCATCTGGTCCTGGACTTTTCTTTGCTGGGAGATTTTTGATGACGGATTCAATCTCCTTAATTGTGATTGGTTTCTTAAGTTCTTGTATTTCTTGTTGTGTCAGTGTAGGTTGGTTATGAGTTTCTAGAAATTTGTCCATTTCATCCAGGTTATCTAGTTTGTTGGCATATAGTTTCTCATAATATCCTCTTATGATTCTTTTTATTTCTGTGAGGTCATTTGTAATTTCCCCCCTTTCATTTCTGATTGTACTTATTTGCATCTTCTCTCTTTTTTTCTTTGTTAGTCTAGCGAGGGGTTTGTCAATTTTATTGATCTTCTCAAAGAACCAGCTTTTGGTTTTGTTGATTTTCTCTATTGCTTTTCTGTTCTCATTTTCATTTATTTCTGCTCTAATCTTTATTATTTCTTTCCTTCTTTTTGCTTTGGGATTGGTTTGCTGTTCTTTCTCTAGTTTCTCAAGTTGTTCAGTTAAATCTTTGAGTTTAGCTCTTTCCTGTTTCTTAATATAGGCATTTAGGGCTATAAATTTCCCTCTCAAGACTGCCTTTGCTGTATCCCATAAGTTTTGATATGTTGTGTTCTCATTTTCATTTGTCTCAATATATTTACTGATTCCACTTGCAATTTCTTCTTTGACCCACTGAATATTTAGGAGTGTGTTGTTCAGTCTCCACATATTTGCAAATTTCCTTTTTTCCTGTCTTATTGATTTCTAGTTTCATTCCATTATGATCTGAGAAGGTGCTTTGTATAATTTCAATCTTTTTATATTTATTGAGAGCTGTATTTGACCTAACATGTGGTCTATCCTGGAGAAAGATCCATGGGCACTTGAGAAGAATGTATAATCCGCTGAGTTGGGATGCAGTGTTCTGTATATGTCTGTTAGGTCTAACTTGTTTATCATATTGTTCAAGTTCTCTGTTTCCTTGTTGATCTTCTGTCTAGTTGTTCTATCTAATGATGTGAGAGGGGTGTTGAAGTCCCCGACGATTATTGTAAAAATGTCTATTTCTTTTTTTTAAAGATTTTATTTATTTATTCATTTATCCCCCCCCCCCCGCTGCTTGTGCTCGCTGGGTCAGCTAACCACGCCGTGTGGGCGGGCCTGCCTTCACCAGGAGGCCCCGGGAACCGAACCTGGGGCCTCCCATATGGTAAACGGGAGCCCTACTGACTGAGCCACAGCCGCTTCCTGAGAAATGTCTATTTCTCCCTTCAGTTTTGCCAGAGTTTGTCTCATATATTTGGGGCACCCTGGTTAGGTGCGTAGATATTTATGACTGTTATATCTTCCTGGAGGATCGTCCCTTTTATTAATATATAATGGCCTTCCGCATCTCTTATCACTTTTTTGCATTTGAAGTCTGTTTTGTCTGATATTAGTATAGCTACCCCTGCTCTTTTCTGTTTACTATTCACGTGGAGTATCTTTTTCAACCTTTTACTTTCAGCCGGCTTGTATCCTTGTGTCTGAGATGAGTTTCTTGTAAGCAGCATATGGATGGCTCATGTTTTTTTATCCATTCTGTCAGCCTGTATCTTTTGATTGGGGAATTTAATCCATTCACATTCAATGATATTACTGAAAATGCACTATTTATTTCCTCCATTTTATTCTTTGGTTTTCATATGTCATCTTATTTTTGTCTTTCTTTTTACTCTTTTGGTTATCCTTTCTGCTTTTCTTTCTTCTATCCTCTCCTCCAAGCCTCTCTCTCCTGTCTTTTTCTTTCAGGTTCTAAGGCTTCCTTTAATATTTCCTGCAAAGGTGGATTCTTTTTTGCAAACTCTCTTAGTTTCTGTTTGTTTGTGAATACTTTATATTCACCTTCATATTTGAAGGACAGTTTTGCTGGGTAAAGAATTCTCGGCTGGCAGTTTTTCTCTTTCAGTTTCCTAATTGTATCATACCACTGTCTTCTCGCCTCCATGGTTTCTGAAGAGAAATCTGCACAAAGTCTTACTGGACGTCCTTTGTACGTGATCGTTTGCTTCTCTCTTGCCGCTCTGAGCATTTTCTCTTTATCTTTTACATTTGACATTCTGAATAATATGTGTCTTGGCGTAGGTCTATTTGGATTTATTCTTATTGGGGTACGGTGTGCTTCTTGGACATGAAAGTTCATTTCTTTCGTGAGAGTTGGGAAATTTTCAGCTATTATTTCCTCAAATACTCTTTCTGCCCCTTTTCCTTTCTCTTCTACTTCTGGAACTCCAATGACATGTATGTTCTTGCGTTTTGTGTTGTCATTCAGCTCTCTGAGCCCCTGCTCAATTTTTTCCATTCTTTTCTCTCTTCAATTTTAGCTCCTCTGTCTTCAGTATCACTTATTCTTTCTTCTATCATTTTGAGTCTGCTGTTGTATGCCTCAAATGTAGTTTTTACTTCACCTATTGTATCTATGTGTGCTCATCTCACTGATTAGTTCTCTCAAATTCTGCATCTCTTTTGGGACTTTGCTGAATTCCTTTTCTTGGGCCATGTCTTCTATTTTCTTAGTATGGCCCGTAATTTTTTGTTGGTGCTTAGGCATCTGGTTAGTTTGTATTTCACTTAGATGCTCTATCTCTTTCTCTTTTATGGGGTTTTAGTGGCAGGAGGCTGTGAGTTATCACCGCTCTTTGATTTTTGGCTCAACCTTGATTGTTAGGATTGTTCTGGTGGTTGCTCAAAACGGGGCACTGGACCCAGTAATTGGTTGTAGAGTCGTTTCCTAGGGCCTTGGGCAGGGAGGCTATAGAGGCCAGGAAAAGACTCTCTTACTTATTAATTTTCTTTGTGTACTTCCTTGGTCTGCCAGGAGATGGCGCTTGTTGGCTGCTCTCAATTCAATGCCTGGTTGGAGCGTATTTGTTGTGACACAGACCAGATCAATGTGATAGAGCTTCCTGTCTGGGTGCTAGGAGCCCTGTGATTCAAACTTTCTGAGACAGTTCTCCAGAATTCTCTCGTAGCGCCCCCCTTTTCCCAGCTAGGAAATATTTCCACTCCCTTCTGAATCCTCAACAATCAGTCCCTGGGAGTCCAAAGCAGGGCCAGCCCCAGGCTCTCCCTCCCCTCTCCCGTGGTGTCCTCAACAATTAGTCCAGGCTAGAAGAAAGGGAGGTTGCGAGGATCGGATTTCTCCAGTCCTTTCTGGGCTCCCAGGGCAAACCGCCGTGTGGAAGGGTCCTTTCCAGGCTCCCAGGGCAAACTGCCGTGTGGAAGGGTCTGTGGGGCTCTGCAGCCCAAATTTCAGGTCTGAACCTGAGTCAGCCTAAGGCTGTGTCCCTCTCTCTCCCCTTTCCGGGAGTGGCAGATCCCTGAAGCCCCCTTTGTCTGTGGTAGCAGGCCCAGGGGCCCGAGAATTCTGAAGAATGTGGGGGAGGGTGCCGGCAGCAGCAGAAGCTGCTACTTGCAACTCACAGTTCTGTAGTCGCGATTTCCCTCTTCTGTCCCTCTCTCTTCTGGGTGGTGTGCAGCCTTCACCTGGTGACCTAAACCCTAGTAGATCTTTTTCGGGGCTGTTTCAGCTTGTCCTCCAGCTATTTTTCTGGAGAAGAGATTCCCGTATCTTACTAGTCCGCCATCTTCCCGGAAGTCCATCCTGCATTTATTTTAATAATACATTTAAGGTTATTTTTTGGTGCTCAGGCAAAGAAATAAAGACATTTAAAAAAAACATGGGGAAGCGGCTGTGGCTCAATCAGTAGGGCTCCCGTTTACCATATGGGAGGCCCCGGGTTCGGTTCCCGGGGCCTCCTGGTGAAGGCAGGCCCGCCCACACGGCGTGGTTGGCTGTCCCAGTGAGCACAAGCAGCAAGGGGGGGATAAATGAATGAATAAATAAATAAATAAATCTTAAAAAAAAATAATAATAACATAGAACCTTATATGTGAAAAATCAGTTTTATTGTTCCTGTGTTATAAGTCATACAGAAATAGTTGCCACTATTGCTTTGGTGTGGAATAACTTCCATACAATATTCAACAAAATATTGTCCCTTGAATTATACTGGGTATATTAAAACATAGGTACATATAAATATGACATAAATAAGGGCCTTTATAGTTTTCATATGATAATTGAGAAGAAGAGTACAGTATTTGCTAGAACCTCACTAATGTGGGGTCTAGAGGGTTAATGTGCTTAGAGCTTCTTGAAAGTAGGTTGCTAAACACAAATATAGATCTTGATGATTATTACTATCATTATAGCAGGTACTTCTTTTTAACACATTAACTTCCCTCTACTGAGAAAACTGCTCAATTGTTGGAAGGACTCATGTTGTCATTCCTCTCTTCTCAATATGTCTTGCTGCTGTTGAGCTAAACAATTCTTTAGTTCCCAGGGTGCTTATTTAATAAACGATGCTGTGAAGTTCCTGAAGAAAGACTTTCAATTTTCCTCTTGTGTGATGGCTGTGATCAAGCTCCAACATGCTGTTGTCTGGATCAATGGGAATGTATACTTAGAACTCATTCACTAACTTGCTTGCTGTATTTAATCTGTTAAATTCTATAAACTGTAGAAATATCTGATGCTTTTCTTCTACTCTTGACAATTTTTTCTTCTACTTTTCCCAAACTTGGAAGAAAGGTTAATGGCCATATATTTTTCAGCTAATTTTCTTTTTTATACACTTTTTTAAAGGAAGGAAGTTTATCACTATTTTGTATATTTCTTGAACTAAACAAAAAGGGAATACATCCTGGCCAGAAGTTCAATGAAATAATAGTTGATGGGCTAAAATTGTAGAATTATGGAGTTATTAAAGAATATTGAGATCTAGTCCAACTTCATTTCACAGATGAAGAAATTGAAGTTCGCAGTGGTTATATGATGTATGGCAAAATCACACACAAAGGCAGGACTCAAACTTGGAACTTCTGAGGGTCAAATCCAGTCCATCACTGCCTGCTTGTGGAAAAAATTTTTTATTGAAACACAGCCTTACTCATTTGCTGTACTGCCTGTGACTGGGTTTGTGTTTCAATGGCAGAATTGAGAGTTGCGCACACGAGAGAGTATGACCTGCAAAGCCTAAAATATTCACTCTCTAGCCCTTTACAGGAAAAGGTTGATGACTCCCGTCTAGTCTTTTGGAGTCCTCTGCCTTCAGCTGACTGAAGGGAAGCAGGCAGAGAAAAGTGTACATGAAGTGGGGTTGGGGAGTGGGTAGGGGTGATATGAACGGGACCTGGACATGGTACACATCATTTCTGCCCACATTCCATTGGTGAGCATTAATCAATATGGCCCCACTTAGATGTAAAGAGGGCTGGAAAATTTCATCCTTGCAAATGTAGCCCTGAGCAGCTGATTCCCAGTACAACTCTACCATATGAAAGTGGGATCGTGAATTTGGATGGATAGCTAACTCTCTGTGCCACAGGAGGTCTAGCAAATTTGACTGGGATGTACCCTAAGATAAAAAGAACTGCAAAGCAATAAAACAAACAAAATGCTGAAATTGTTACCAGTAGTCACATTGTTAGTAATGACATTGGTATAATTATTCTAAACTAATATGTATGTAATAGGGTAAAGCAAGTAACAAGTTACGTTAATTCATTAGAAGCCTAAGTTTTCAACATAAAAGAATAATGAATGTAAAATCAGGCAAGTTAAATAAAAACCATGTGTCCTAAATTTGAATTAGAAATATAAACTCATATTTTCTTTTGAAAAATACTTCCTAGTTCTATCTACTGAAAAGGCCTAAGGAACCATGTGAACCCAGTATTAATGACCTACTGTAGCACCCAGATTGTGGCCCTTAAATACAATTTCCCACCAAAAGAACCAAGGCTTCTGGGGAAAATGGCTGATTATGACAAACTTGGAACATCTTGTCATATGAGAAGGCAAGAAGCTGAAAAAAATTACTGGAGTCATGCTGAAAGGATTCAGAGGCCAATTTGAAAAGGCTCCCACAGGCGAAAGATGGGACAATCCAAGCATCATTATAATTGGAGTGGATTGAAACACATGAAACAATTAAAACCAATGAGTTTATAATGATGCCAAAGAAAAATTATTGATCATCTGTGGAGAAAGCTAGGAAACCAACTCATTTTTCTCATTAAAAAACAAACAAAGACATATAAAACAGGAAAAAAGCATTTATTTTGACTTTCCTGTATAAATTATACATCAGGACAATCAAAGAGTTGATGAGAGAAAATTTTTCTTGATGGGGAATTCAAGCTAATAAATGAAGAAGGAATGATAGAAATAGATCATTTTGAAACCCTTTGTGAATTTATGACAGACAACTATCATCAAGGGCTGCTAAGATTATAAAAAGAGAGACAACCAGACATTTTGTGTCTCCTAGGGCAGTCCAAAGCCCCACTTATGAAGTATTTTTGCTAAACAATCAAACTGGAATCTGTCCAATATAGTAGCCACTAGACAAATGTGGCTATTTAAGTTTAACTTTGAATTAACCTATATGTGCTGACCAATATGGTAGACACTAGCCACTTGTGGCTATTTAAATTTAATTAATTAATTTAAAATTTCAATTCCTTAATCACATAGCTCAATAGCCACAAGTACAGATATAGAGCATTTTTATCAACACAGAAAGATCAATTGTACAGGGCTGAAAAGCTAATGACCAGTTTACAGGAAGTACAGGGGACTGAAGAACATGATTAACACAGTTCAGGAATACAATCAGCCAAATCCAAGATATGTGGAATCCTGCAGGACAAATGACTCTGTTTATTCCACAAATAAATTACAAGGTATAAAAAAGAGGGAGGGAGAGCCTATAAATAAGAAGTCAATTAAGAAAACAGGAGACTTCTGAGAAGATGGTGTTGGAGTAGGTAGGCAGGGCTCAATCATCACACAAAAACAACTGAGGAAGGGCAAAAAGCTATCTGAGGGAGCTGCTTTGGGGATCTGCAGACCAGGAGAGTGCTCTGCGTCATCTAGGAGGGAGAGGGACAGAGAGACAAAGAGGCCAAATGAAAACCATGAGTTACTTGCTCCTGGGGTTGGGAATGGCACATATTCCCCACCCTCAGGTGAATTCCCTTGGTAAAACTGCTGGCTCACTGCAGGCAACTGAGATGGGAAAGAAGGTCCTCTTCCCTTGGAGGAAGAAGGGTCTGGTGGAGGGTGGAGAGTGGTTTCTTTTCAGTGCGTTTGGCCAGCTTAGCCCAATTTGAATCTGGGCTGTAGCCCAATAATAGAGGTTGAAGGAGACCTACCTGTAGGAGGTGAAGGGCAAATAAGTGTGGGACTGGCACCCAGCAAACTCAGAGAAAGAGAGAGAGGTGTAAGGGTGAGGGGAGATAGGGTGTGTAGAATAGAGGGGGAAAAAAGACCCCAGCTAGCGCTGAAGCAGCCCCAGGGAGAGGGGAGGAGGGATCTGATCAGGCAGGCTGTCACACCCACTCTCTACTGGGAGAGAGAGGAAATAGGTTAGTGAGGGGGTAGGCTGACAGGAGCCAAACAGCCTGGGATAGAATGAAGCCAGGAGACAAAGCAAACTGTTATAAGCTAAACTCTGGCAGGGAGAGCCAGATAAGCTTTCAGAAGCCTACCTATCCTGTGGAGTAGGTGTAGTTGAGTGGAGGAATGTCTGCCTCACATATACTAGGTCCCTGGTTCAATCCCTGGTACCTCCTAAGAGAAAGGATCCAGGGAGTGATCCAGGGGATTGTCAGGCACCCAGCCAACACCTTGTGACAAGGAACTTATAGACTGAGATTTTTTTGTTTTAGGTGTTTTGATTTTCTATATTTTAAATTATTTTTATACCTTTTTTATTCTTTATTTTATTCTCTAAATAAAAGGTACGTTACCTGTAGAGGGCAGCTGCAGGGTGATTGATGAGCACTGGCAGCTTGGGATGGTTAATAGGGGCCTGAGAGGGAAGCCTGTTTTTCCTGGAATTTTTTTCTCTCTTTCTTTGTATCCTTTTGTTCTTTTCCTTCTTTTTTCTCCTTACTTTCATTATTTCTTTTCTTTCTTTCATTTTTCCTTCCTCTGTTGCTTTCTTTCATTCTAACTTCTTTTGTTTGGATTTCTTCTTTTTTCTTCTTCTCTTCTCATCTTTCTGATCTTTTATTTTATTCTATTTTTTTCTTGTTTCATTTTTTATTCTACCTTTTTATGTTTATTCCTTTGTATTTTTTATGATTTTTCACTTATTATTTTTTTCCTAGCTCTTTTATGGTTTCTTTTCTATCTTTTAAAATTATTACTATTATTCTTTATCTATTCTTCCCTCTTTCCATTTCTATGGTCTTAATATATTTTCAAGGACAATACAAGTATATAGAATAAGTGAAACCAAGTGTCAAAGAGGAAACTTACTGCAAAAGAAAGCAAAATGAAGCCGTAGAGTAGAATGAGAAGCTAACCATATGAATAACCCCATCAAGATAAGCAGATGCCTAGATACCAGCAAAAAATTACAAGCCATATTAAGAAACAGGAAGATATAGCACAATTTAATGAACAAACTGAAAAACAGTAGGAGACGCAGAATGTGGAAAAACTAATCAAGGATGTCCAAAAAATTATCGTAAATCAACTTAATAAAGTGAAAGAATAGATAAAGAATATTAAGAAGGAACTGAGGGAACATACTGAAGAAATAATAAATATACATAAAAAGATAAAAGATCTGATGGTGATGAATGGCACAATGCAAGAAATCAAAAGTACACTGAAAACACATAACAGCAGGTTTGAATAGGCAGAGAAAAGAATTAGGGACTTCCAAGATAGTACATCTGAAATCAAACAGATAGTAGAACAGACAGATAAAAAGATAGAAAAAATTCAGCAGGAACTCAGGGAATTAAATGACAACCCCAAATGCACAAACATAATGCATGATAGGCATCCCAGAGGCAGAAGAGAAGGGAAAAGGGGCAGAAGGAGTGTTGGAGGAAATATTGACTTTATTTTTTCCTTTTTGGTGTACAGTTCTATGGGCAAGTGGGCCCGGCTTGCCTGCCTTTTTAAATTTTTACCAGGAGGTCCTGGGGATCGAACCCAGGTCCTTTCATATGGTAGATGGATGCCCTACCACTTGAGCCACATCTGCTTCCCTGTAAGAGGAAATAATGGCCCAAAATTTCCCAACTCTTATGAGGAACATGGATGTACATGTCCAGGAAATGCAGTGCACTCCAAACAGAATAAATCCTAACAGGCCTACTCTGAGACACATACTTATCAGATTGTAAATGCTCAAGACAATGAATTCTGAAAGCAACAAGAGAAAAGAGATCCATTACATATAATGGAAGCTCAATAAGATTAAGCACTGATTTCTCATGGAGGCAAGAGGGCAGTGGTATGATGTAATTAAGGTGCTAAAAGGAAAAAAAAACTGCCTGGCAAGAATTCTGTATCCAGCAAAGCTGGCATTCAAAAATGAAGGAGTACTCAAAATATTCACAGATAAAGAGAAATTAAGAGAGTTTGTCAACCATAGTCCTGCCCTTCAAGAAATACTAAAGGGAGTTCTGCAGGTTGAAAGGAAAAAAACAGGAGAGAGGATTGGAGAAGAGTATAGAAAGGAAGAGCATTAGTGAAAATAACTAAAAAGAGAAATAAAAACAAAATATGACATATATAAACCTAAAGAGAAAATGGCTGATGTAACTACTGCCTTGACAGTAATAACATTGAATGTTAATGGATTAAACTTTCCATTCAAAAGACACAGATTGGCAGAATGGATAAGGAAATATGACCCCTCTACATGCTGTCTACAAGAAATTCACCTTAGACTCAGGGATGCAAGGAGGTTGCAAGTAAATGGTTGGAAACAATTTTACATGCAAACAAGTATCAAAAAGGGCAGGAGTAGTTATACTAATATTGAACAAAATAGAATTTAAATTCAAAATTATTGTAAGAGAAAAAGAAGGACACTATATATTAATAAAAGGGGAACTCTATCAAGAAGAAAGAAAATCATAAACATTTATGCACTTAACCAGGGTGCCCCAAAATACATGAGGCAAATAAAGGCAAAACTGAGGGGAGAAATAGATGCCTCTACAATTATAATGGGGGACTTTAATACACTATTATCACCATTAGACAGAACATCTCAACAAAGGGTCAATAAAGAAGCAGACCTTGAATAACATATTAGAGAATATAGATCTAATAGACATATATAGAACGTCACATCCCAGTACAACAGGATATACATTCTTCTTGAGCACACATGAATCATTCCCCAGGATAAACCACTTGATAGATCACAGAACAAGCCTCAATGAATCCAGAAAGATTGAATTTATACAAAGTAATTTTCTGACCACAATGCAATGAAACTGGAAATTAATAAGGGCAGAGAACAAGAATAGGCACAAAGATATAGAAGTTAAACAACACAGTCTTAGACAATCAGTGGGTCAGGGAGGAAACTGCAAAAGAAATCTTTAACTACCTTGTAATGAATGAAAATGAGAATACAACATATCAAAACTATGAGATGCAGCAAAAGCAGTGCTGAGAGGGAAATTTATAACCATAAGTGCCTATATTAAAAAAGAAGAAAGAGTTAAAATCAAAGACCTAACTGCACACCTGGAGGAACTAGAAAAAAGAACAACAAACTAATCCCAAAGCAAGCAGAAAGAAGGAAATAACAAATTAGATCAGAACTAAATAAAATTGAGGGAAAAAAAAAAACACTAGAAAAAATTAACACAACCAAAAACTGGTTCTTTGAGAACATTAATAAAATTGACAAACCCTTATCTAGACTAACATAGAAAAAAAGAGAGAAGAAGCAAATACATAAAATAAAAAAATGAGGGAGGGGATAAGTATTATTCAGGCAAAGGGGTGCTGATGCAAAGTACCAGAAATATATTGGATTTTATAAAGGATGTTTATTTGAGGTAGCAGCTTACAGTTACAATGCCCTAAAGAGTCCAACTCAAGGTTACTTCTTCACCAAAATCTGTTGCCACATGTTGAAACAAGATGGTGGGCAATGTCTGCGAGGGTTCAGCCTTCCTCTTTCCTCTTAAGGCTCTGTGGTCCCAGCTCCATCCAATCTCAGATGTAGGCTGGAGGGCTCATTTCTACCCAGGCTCAGCTGCTCTGTTCTCTTCACAAAGTTGGCTATAAACTATCAGATGAATGGCTTATCTCTGTTCCTGGGGCCACAGGATCCTCTTCCATGTCTATGTAACTCTCTTCCTCTTTCCTCACATATCTACTTCTGTCTCCTTGATTGAGTGTCCATTTATCTAGCCCTCCAAGGAGGTGGTGACTCAACCCCACCCTAATGATGTGGTCGAATCAAAGCCCTAATCGTGATTTAATCAAATAAACATAAAGCCTTTGAATTTAAATCAATCAAAGAGTATCGTAACCAGAGGAACAGACCAGTTTACAAACATAATTAATATCTCTTTTTGGAATTCATAAATAATATCAAATTGCCACAGGATATTACCACTGATCCCACAGAAATAGAATATCATAAGAAGATACTTTGAAAAATTGTGTGCCAACAAGATGGATAACTTAGATGAAATGGACTAATTTCTAGAAACACACAAGCAGCCTACATTGACAAAAGAAATTGATGAAGTCAACAGACCAATCACACGTGGTGAGATTGAATTAATTATCAAACACCTCCTAACCAAGAAAAGCTCAGGACCAGATTGCTCCACAGGTGAATTCAACCAATCATTCTGGAAAGAACTAATGCCAATCCTACTTAAAGTCTTCCAAAAAATAGAAGTGGAGGGAACCTTGCCCAACTCATTCTATTTTTTTTTTTTTTTTTTTTTAAGATTTTATTTACTTATTCATTCATCCCCCCCCTGCTGCCCGCGCCCGCCGGCCAGCCAACCACGCCGCGCAGGCAGGCCCGCCCTTCACCAGGAGGCCCCGGGAACCGAACCCGGGGCCCCCCACATGGCAAACGGGAGCCCCACTGATTGAGCCACAGCCGCTTCCCCAACTCATTCTATGATACCAACATCACACTAATACCAAAGCCATGTAAATATGCCACAAGAAAGGAAAACTACAAACCAATCTCTCTGATGAAATTGGATGCTAAGATCCTCACCAAAATCCTTGCTAATTGTATACAACAACATATCAAATGAATTATACACCATGATCAAACAAGTTTCATCCCTTATGCAAGGATGGTTTAACATAATAAAATCAATCAATGTAATATACTACATTTTCAGATAGAAAGAAAAAATCAAACGATCATCTCTATTAATGCAGAAAAAGCATTTTATAAAATACAGCATCTTTTCTTGATTAAAAAACACTTCAAAGATAGGACTAGAAGGAAAATTCCTCAACATGATAAAGGGTATATATGAGAAACCCACAGCTAACATCATATTCAATGGTAAAATGCTAAAGGCTTTCCCTCCAAAATCTGGAACAAGACAAGATGCCCACTGTCACTGCTCTTATTTAACATTGTGTTAGAAGTACTTGCTCGAGCACTTAGGCAAGAAATAAAAAGCATCCAAATTGGAAAGGAAGAAGTAAAAATTTTACTATTTGCAGATGACATGATCCTATATATAGAAAGCACGAGAAATCTAAAACAAAGCTTCTAGAGCTGATAAACGAATTCAGTAAAGTGGAAGGATTTAAGATCAATATGCAAAAAATCAGTTGCATTTCTGTACACCAATAATGAGCAATCTAAGGAGGAAATCAAGAAAAAAATCCATTTACAATAGCAACTAAATAAAATATCTAGGAATAAACTTAGCCAAAGATGTAAAGGATTGTACACAGAAAACTACACAATATTGTTAAAGGAAATCAAATGGAAGAATATTCCATGCTCATGGATTGGAAGACTAAACGTCATTAGGATGTCTGTCCTACCCAAATTGATTTACAGATTGAATACAATCCCAATAAAAATTACAACAGTATTTTTTTACTGAACTGGAAAAGCTAATTATGAAATTTATTTGGAAGGCAAGGGGCCCCAAAGAGCCAAAAACATATTGAAAAGGAAAAATAAAATTGGAGGAATCACACTACCTGACTTTAAAGCATACTAAAAGGCTACAGGGGTCAAAACTGCATAGCACTGGCACAAGGATAGACATACTGACCAATGGAACTGAATTGAGGGTTCTGATATAGATCCTTGCATTCTGGTTAACTGATATTCGACAAGGCCACCAAGCCCACTCACCTGGGACAGAATGGTCTTTTCGAGAAATGGTGCTGGTTGAACTGGATATCCATATCTAAAAGAATGAGAGAGGATCACCATCTCATGCTCTATACAAAAATTAATGCAAGACGGATCAAAGACCTAAATATAAGCTCCTAGATGATAATGTAGGGAAGCATCTAAGAGATCTTGTAATAGGAAATGGTTTCATAAACTTTATATCCAAAGTACGAGCAATGGGAAAAAAAATAGATAAGTGGGACCTCCTCAAAATTAAAAAACTTTTGTGCTTCAAAGGAGTTTGTCAAGAAAGTGAAAAGGCAGCATACTCAATAGGAGAAAATATTTGGGAACCATTTATCTGATAAGGGCCTAATATCCAGCATATATAAAGAAATCCTACATCTCAAAAATAAAAAAGACAAACAAATGGGCAAGACATTTGAATAGACACTTTTCCAAAGAGGAAATACAAATGGCTAAAAAGCACATGAAAAGATGGTCAACATCTCAAGTTATTAGGGAAATGCAAATCAAAACTACAACAAGATATTGTCTTACACCTATTAGACCATTGGCTATGAAAAAAAAACAGAGAACTGCAGTGTTGGAGAGGATGTGGAGGAAAGGGAACCCTCATCCACTGTTGGTGGGAATGTAGAATGGTGCAGCCATTGTGGAGGATGGTTTGGCAGTTCCTCAAGAAGCTAACTATAGAACTGTCATGGGAGCTAGCAATCCCACTGCTTATACCCAGAAAAATTGAAGCAGGGACACGAACAGATAGATATATGCATACCAATGTTCACAGTGGCATCATTCACTATTGCCAAAAGTTGGAAGCAACCCAAGTGCCCATCAACAGATGAATGGATAAGCAAATTGTAATATCTATATATATATATACACACACAATGGAATACTACTCAGCTGTAAGAAGAAATGAAGTATTAACACACAGGATAACATGGGTGAATCTTGAAGACTCTGTTGAGTGAAGCAAGCCAATCACTAAAGGACAAATATTATATGACCTCATTGATATGACCTAAGCAAATTGAGCAGACTCACAGAGCTAGAGTCTGGAAGATAGGTTATCAGGAGACAGAAAGGGAGTAGAGTGTGTTGAGCTGATGCTCAATATGGGCAAAACCTATGATAAGTTGGAAGGGGGTGGTTTGGCAGTGGATGGGGTGATGGTGCTGGAATGTGAGGGTGAGCAGAGTAGGGGGGTTTGGGTTGGGCTATCCATGGAAATGGGGGGAAGCCTGAAGGAAGGAACAGGCGAACTCAGGGGATTTGTAGGTTTGTGGTTAAAACTACAATGGTGGGAATATTCTTTTAGCAAATATGGCAGGAGAGGTTTATTGGGGCAGGGCGTTGGGGATGGGGGGCAATTTGGAAAAGGGCGCACCTGGGGCATGTTTCCATCGACTATGAAAGTGGTCATCTTGTCATAGGGTATTATCGCAGTGGGGGGAGACCCACACAATAAAGAACAAAATATTAAACTCCCATCCTGGGGAGTCCTGCCACATTCTCAAATAGAGGAGCAAGAGTCTCTTGAGAACATAGGTAGTGCCTAATAAAAGAAGACAGAACAATATGTCAAGTCCTCGATATTAATGCATGTAACTAGGAACCTTATTCTTCAAAAATTGCAACTTAGTGGCTACCATGGGTTCCAAGGGGAAGGGGAGGGAAGAATGGATGGAGGATGAGGCATTTTTAGGGCATTAGAATTGTTCTGCATGATCTTACAATGATGGATACAGGCCATCATGCATTTTGCTAGAACCTATAAAAGTATACAGTACAGAATGTGAACCATAATGTAAACCATTGACCATAGTTAGTGGCAATGCTTCAATATTTGTTCATCAATTGTAACAAATGTACCATACTCATGTAAAATGTTATTAATAAGGGAAAATGTGAGAGGGGGATGGCATGGGTTATATGGAAATCTCCTATATTTTCTATGTGACTTTTCTGTAACCAAAAGCTTCTTTGAAACTAAAGTGAAAACAATAAGATACTGGGGGAACATACAGAAGAAATTGTCACTGTACATAAAAGATAACATCTTACAGGGATGAAAGACACAATGCAAAAAAAATATTTTTTATTTATCTCTATTTTTTATTTTGTATTTTGTATTATTTTTATTTTTTTGGCTTTGTTTTTGGGGAAGTTTTAGATTGCAGAAGAGTCACACTGTGGAAGGAGAGGATCACTGATGCATGGGGATGTGTGGGGAGGAGTAAACCTGGGGCATGCCTCTATGGAATATGAATGTGTTCAAGTGATCAGGGGGTGTTGTCTCAGTGGAGGGAAACCCACAGAATAACGGACAGAATATTGAATTCCCATCCTGAGGAGTCTTGCTACATTCTCTCATAGATTGGTAAGAATCTCTAGAGTATATGGGCAGTGTACTCTATTGAAAAACGACAGATCGGGAAGTGGCTGTGGCTCAATAAGTAGGGCTCCCGTTTACCATATGGGAGGCCCCGGGTTCGGTTCCTGGGGCCTCCTGGTGAAGGCAAGCCCGCCCGCACGGCGTGGTTAGTTGACCCAGCGAGCACAAGCAGCAAGAGGGGGATAAATGAATAAATAAATAAAATCTTTAAAAAAAAAACGACAGATCAACATGCCAGGCCCTTGATATTGATGCTTGTTCTTATGAACTTCAAATTTAGCCTAGTAATAAATATTGCCTAAGAGTTACCTCCTGAAAGCGTCCTCGTTACTCAAATGTGAACTCTTTCTAGGCCAAACTCAGCATATAAACTCACTACCATCCACCCCGACATGGGATATGACTCCCAGGAATAAGTCTCCCTGGCACCAAGGGATCTTTACCCGGCGCCAGCTAGCAATGCATTTGGAAAAAGACCTTGATCAAAAAGGGGAAATATTAAATACAAATGAGTTTTTATGCTAAGAGATTTCAAAGTAAGTTAGGAGGCCATTCCAGAGGTTAGGCTTATGCTTGTCTTAGAGGATCTCACTGACTGCCATAGTAAACAGTGCCTCAATCAGCAGTGCTCCTGAGGGTTCTAGAGACATCTGGACACTATAGGCAGGGCAAATAACCCCAGGAATTTGGCACCCTGTCAGTGGGCCTTGCCTTGGAAAATATGTTAATCTATCCCCCTCAATGTATCAGAGTTAGACTCATTTATAATTTTCCTACACATGGTTCTTATGCCCCTTTTATTTGAACCTATAATTAGCACTATACCTGTTAAATATGTGTTGCAGAGACTTAAATCTTCTAGCTGTTCATATGCCAGTTGAGTCTTGAATCTCAGCAGAGTTGCAGCCAACACCTACTGTCCAGTTCATCGGACTTGCCCAGGACAATTAACAAAAGGATGATGATGGACAACGCCCAATCCCAAAAAACAGAGAATGTCTACAACCACAAGCAAGACAATTCCGCCCATCTGCCCCATGGGATCTAAGCCCCCTCTCAATATCCTTAAGATTGAGGAATGAACAAACATAAGGGGGGAATACAACTCTGGCGTAAAGTAGACATTATTAATATCACTTATTATTAATATTAATATTATTCTAGTAGTGAAAGAACTTGTAACATTGATATAAAGGCAGTGGCCACCAGAGGTTCTGAGGGGAGGAAGAAGGAAGAATAATGTAACATGGGCATTTTAGGGACATTTGAATTGTTCTGCATGACATTGCAATGGCGGATACAGGCTATTATACACTTTGTCAAAACCTGTAAAACTCCCCTCCCCGGGCAGCACGTGTTGCATTATGCTCAGGTACTGAGCCCTTTAAGGGAAGACAGCCAGACTTGCCTCTCTCAAGCAGTCTGGCTCCTGCATTAAAAAACTTACTCTCATGAATATTTTTGTTTCTGCTCTTAAGAGTTTTAAGAGCCTAAGTTGGAACTGAAAACTGAGCAGTGATTTCTTTGTTCTTGGCTTGATAAACTCTTTTCCTAAAGACAGTGAGCATGGAAAGTTACCAGCTGTCTGAAAGGGAGAGGAAGAAGAACAATTACAAGAAAACTTGAGGAGAAAAATCTCAATTGATATTGCATGGCTATCTGCTATGTTTACAATGCTTGAGGTACCTTGATGAAGTTTCTTGCAATCTGTGCAACATAGTGCAGAAATCTCCTTTATAATGCTGATATTTGGTCTCCAGGATAATTTATGATACAGATTTCCCGAGTTACAGTGTAAAAGATGCATGACATCACTCCGCCCACAGGAAACATGGCCCAATCCACAGCACAACCAATTCCTGAACTAGCTCCATTACTAGAGGTTTCTACAGAGCACATTTGTTTAATTTGATATGTAAGATTAAGTGAAATCCATTGATAACTTTCTCACCTCATTTTTACCAGTATTTTGATCTCTATCCAACACAATAATTTTATGGGTATGGACAATTATGTATCTAGTAAAATGATTAAAAGACTGGTTTGATTTGTTTTCTCTTTTCCCCCAATCCTAGAAGAAGATACTAATGAAGAGAAAAGCAGAAGAAAGATAAGACATGGTAAAATGTTGGGGCTTTTGGAAGCCCAGTCTATTCTAGGATTACAACTTTTAAAAATGATTGAATGGAAATTAGGACAGAAAGGGAGCCTGGAAAAATGCTTTTTAGTGGGGTGAGATTGTGATTTTTTTTTTTTTTAAGATTTTATTTATTTATTCATTTATCCCCCGCTGCTGCTTGCGCTCGCTCGTCGGGTCAGCCAACCATGCCGCGCGGCAAACCCGGGGCCTCCCACATGGCAAACGGGAGCCCCACTGATTGAGCCACAGCCGCCTCCCAGTGATTTTTTTAACCCTTTAAAAATTCTAGCTCATATTATTGTGTTAATAAGTAGAGGAAAGCCTCTCAAGCATAAAATAATTCAGATTAACAACAGAAAGACAGAAACATAGAGAACTGTTTTTAAGATTGGGAAGAAATAGGGGAAAGACTAGAAGAATAAGGCCTAAATAACCTTTAATTTTGGTAATTTCTAAGTATTCAACTCTCCTTTGCTGGAAGAAATGATAAGAAATCTATAATATTTTTAATCACATGGAAACAAAGTTACAAAATTTCTCATACTTAGGCTTTAGGTAAATTGTTTTGCTAAATGGGTAGGCAGAAAGGAGACAGTTTCCCTCCAACTGAACAACCCAGATGTCTAATTTGAGGTCAGAAGACATTCTTTGTCTCGTGAACACAGTAAACGCCAAACCTCTCCTGCTCATCCTCTTCCTGGATTATTTGCTTACTCTGGTAATGAAAGGATGGCGGGGCTTGTGAACCGGGAGTTGTTATTTTTTGCCTGCATATCATGTTGGCTTTTTTGTAAGAAAAATCACAGGAATATATAAAAGTTTTTGATGAATAGAGCCCTTTATATTTAGGAGAAAAATGGATGGAACATTTTGGGGCTTTGGGGCCGCCTGTTGCTCTCCTGTAAACGCCTCCCACTGCCTTGACTTTTTATTCTGCCGTATGCTTGGTGCCAAGATTTACATGATTGCTGTGGGGAACAACTGGATTTAGCATAAGTAAGAATAACTGCTTTTCCCCTGGGGAGAGACAAAAAGGATAAGTGCACAAGGCACAGAGACAATATTATCAGGAGTTATATTCCTGTTCGGCTCTTTTATTCACTCTGAATCCTGGATTCTGTTGCAAATAATAAAAGCAAAGAACTGGTTGGCCGGGAGCCAAGGTCTGAGATTAGCGATTTTGGGATCAAAATGTGTTTGTCAGTGATGTGTCTGCACATTACAAATATGTCCATTTGGATGAAAAATGTATTTTTCCTATCAATTAATATTGCCGGGAAAGCACACATTAATACTTTGAATTAGGTAGGGAAGGACGAGTTTCTGCCAGTGCCAGGAACCTGGGCTGTCATTGTGCACACCTGGCCTTTGCCAGACTTCTTCAGCTTGCACCGTGTTCTCCGAGTTTGGGTTGGATTGTTATTAAGCCCTTAATCACCTGCATCATCTTCTCTCCCTTAGTTCAAATCTGAGGTAGCTTTTACTCTAAAACTCTCTAGTTGATGCCATTTTCTTTTCTTCTCAAACCCAAATATCCCATTATTTCATAAAACACGTTACTGTGGTTTCAACAACTTATTAGGAACTCAGGCAGGCCTCAGTTGGAATCCCAGCTCTCCTACATGCTATCTATCCTTGAGATCCTGGGGGAATTACTTAATTTTCCTTTGCTTCAACTTCCTCATTGATAAAATGAGGGACAATAACGGTACCCACTCGCAGGGTTTTGTGAAGATCAATGAGGCAATACATATAAAACGTTTTGCCTAGCACCTAGTAATGGTAAGTACTCAACAAAAACTTATCTTGATAATTATTGTGGGGTAAAGTAGTAGCAGTATTGGAGGGAAAGTTATAGCTTAAAAATATATTAAAAATAAGAAAGCCTAAAAAAAAATGAAATAAGCATCCAATTTGAAAAGTTAGGAAAAGAACAACAGAATAAAACTAAAAAAGGTAGAAGGATGAAAATAATAAGAGATGAAATTAATGAAATAGAAAATAGAGAAACAGTAAAGTACTGCTTTTGAAAACACAAATAAAATTGACAAACCACTATAGAGATTGGGAAATGCCAATAAACAATATTAGCAATGAAAAAAGGACACAACTCAGATGCTAAAGGGATTTAAACGATAAGAGAATATATGGAACAACTTTGCCAATAAATTTGAAAATAGGTGAAATGTTCAAATTCCTAGAATAATGGTTCTCAGACTTTAGTGAGCATCAGAATCACCTAGAAGGCTTGTTAAAACAGCCTGCTGGGCCCCACCTCTAGATTTTCTAATTTAGTAGGTCTGAGAGGGACCCTGAGAATTTGCATTTTTAGCAAGTTCCCAGAGGATAAAACATTGAGAACCATGTCCTAGAAAATATAAATTACTGAACACACTCCAGAGGAAATAGATGTTATTTCATAATCCAGTGTTTTCCTGTTTTTTAATGTCATGATATACGTAAAAACAATAATATTGTAGGCACACTGGAGTAAACAGATAAGGTACTTTTAGTGGGGGATAACTTACCCTTGATCTCTAGTTATCCCAGGCCCACCTTGACCCACTTGCCCTCAGCAGTGCCCACTGGTTAAAGGGTCAATAGGTTGGGCTCACCTTTGACCAATACTCAGCATACCCATGTAGCCTGCCTCACCTCTTGGGAAGCATTATGCTAAGATTTTTACTCAAGTGTATTAGTTATCTAGTGCATCATTAAAAATTACTTCTGAATTTAGTAGTTTAAAACAACATGCATTTATTATCTCACAGTTTCAGTGGATCAAGGAATCTGGCCCTGGCTTAGCTGAGTCCTATGGCTCGGGAGCTCTCAGGAAGTTGCTATCCTGATGTCAGCTGCTGCTGCAGTCATCTCAAGTCTGGCTTGGGGGAGGATCTGCTTCCAAGCTCACTCACGAGGTTGTTAGCAGGAGTCAGTTCCTCCCAGGCCATGAAAAACCTCAGTTCCTAACAGTTTTTTTTTTTTCCAGAGGCTGCCCCCAATCCTTTACTACATGGGTTTCTCCATAGCCTCAACAACTTGCTTCTTGCAAGTAAGCAAGAGCCAAAGAGAGCATATGAGCAAGCAGAAGTCACAAGTCTTTTGAACCCTAATCTTGGAAATGGCATCCCATCACTTTTGCTGTATTCTGCTCATTAGAGCTCATTAGAGAGTCACTAGGTCCAGCCTTCCCTCAAGAGGAGGGAATTATACACAGGTGTGAACATCAGCAATGGGGACCATTGGGGGCCATCTTAGAAGTCTGCTAACCACATCAAAAGGCAAATTGCTGGGTGGTAGAGATGGTGCTTAAATTTGACTTTACTAGAGAGTTTCAGATTACTGTCTAGTAGTATGAGTTACTATTTTAACACTTGCTATTGTCAGGCTTTTTAATTTTTGCCAATCAGCTGGGTATAAAATGCTAACTCATTATGTTTCCCTAGTACCTAATGAAGTTGAGCTTATTGTCTTATGTTTAATCACCACTTAGGTTTGTTCTTCTGTGACATACTGTTCATGTCATTTTCCTATTTTTCTATTGGATTTTTGTCTTTTCCTTATTGATTCAAGGGAGCTCAGATAGTCAGTATACTAACCTTGAGTTCATTATGGATTGTGAGTATCTTCCTTCAGTTTATGGCTTGTGTTTTTACCCTCTCTTTTTTTTTTTTTTTTTTTTTTTAAAGATTTTTATTTATTTATTCATTTATCCCCCCCTTGCTGCTTGTGCTCGCTGGGTCAGCTAACCATGCCGTGCGGGCGGGCTTGCCTTCACCAGGAGGCCCCGGGAACCCAACCCGGGGCCTCCCATATGGTAAACGGGAGCCCTACTGATTGAGCCACAGCCGCTTCCCTTCACCCTCTCTTAATAGCTTTTGGGAACAGTATTTTTTTTTTTTTTTTTTGAAAAGTTTTATGTTAAGAAAACGTTTCTTACCTCAAGTTTCAAAAGATAAAATTCTACATTTTTTCTAAATGTCTCAAAATTTTGTCTTTTGCATTTAAGTCCTTTATCCAACTAGAACTAATTTTTTTAATATAGTGTGATGTAGGAGTCAATTAAAAATTTTTTCCATTTGGTTAATCAATTAATACTTGGTGACTATTATTCCAAATTAGTTGATATTAATCCCTAATTAACTCCCCCTAATCTGCAATGCCAGCTCGGTCATACGTCAGGTTCCCACATCTTCATCTATTCATGGGTCTTTTTCTTGGCTCTGTTTTGCTCTGGCCATCTACCTCTGCACTGATGCTATGGTTTTAATTATTAATAACCTTATAATAAATCTTAATATCTGATGGTAGTGTAATTGCTTCCATGTGGTTCTTCTCCAGGTTGTTTTGACTATTCTTGTCCTTTTGTTCTTCTATATAATTTTAAGATTAGCTTGTCAAGTTCCATGATTAGAATGTCATTAAATCTGTAGATAATTTTAGGGAAATATTATTGACATCCTCTTTGATGTCTCTTACTGAAGTTCTATGATTTTCTCCATAAAGGACTTGCACATTGGTGAAATGTGAACATGGAACTGCAGGAACCCTGGTCAAGTTGCCTCTAGTCATTAGCATCCTCATCCCTTTAACCCAACGTGCCTTTGATGTATTTTACTAAAGTTTTATGATTTTTCTCTATTAAGGTCTTATGCATCTTTTGGTAGATTTAGTTCAAGTTACCTTAAATTTTTTGTTGTAATTGGTCTCTTTATTTTAATTGTTTTCTAAATATTTGCTATTAAGTATAGAATTATAGCAGTATAAAACTGAATTTTGCATCCCACTTCTACCCACTAGATACCAGTAGCACCCTGCAAACAAAATGCCAACAAAATATTACCACATGTCTCCTGGCGGGACAAAATTGTCCCCGGTTGGGAGTCACTACTCTAAGCCTGAAGTCCTATCATTGAATTTCTGCCCGATGCCTGGAGTTCTGCCATCTGCTGATGAACCTCCCTAGTTCCAACTATAAGCCTAGTTTTGCAGATACAGTTCACTCCTGGATTTCCCATTGCCATGCTCTACCCTCCCATGAAGATGTAGCTGTAGTTTTTGAGGCAGCTTTCTGATGCCAATAGCTTGCCTGGACTACCAGTTGTTCTCTGTTGTTAGATGCCATTTTCTCTGGCTTGAGTGAATGACTCTCCATCCTCCCCAACTGCTAGCTCTTCTGCGGATGTGGGGCGGAGCTGGTTTTTTTAGCCACTGGACCTGTCCGTCAAAATCTAGTTCAAGAGTGGCTGTGTCAGCACTTCTGCTCCTGTTCCTGACCTGTGCCACTCCCTGCTCCTGCTCCTGCTCCTGCTCCTGCTCCTAGCGGCTTCCACGCCCTTCTGCTGTACTGGGGGCCCTCATGGCTTCTGCACCCTGCCCTTGCCATGTCCCCCCTGCACGGACCAACTCGAGGCACTAGGAACCAAACCTGGGACTTCCCATGTAGGAGGCAAGAGATCAACTGCTTGAGCCACATCTGCTCCCATGCCACCAAGTTTTAATGTAGAATTCCAAGGACCCCTAGAAGTCTACATTTAAACCTGGCCTTCCAGGTCATTAAAAAGGTATTTTTTTAAAAAAAAAAAAAAAAAAAAAAAAAAAAAAAAAACAAGAGTGGCTGTGTCAGGGAGCGGATGTAGCTCCAGTGGTTGAGTGCCTGCTTCCCATGTACAAGGTCCTGGGTTCATTCCATGGTACCTCCTTTAAAAAAAAGAGTGGCTGTGTCAGGAGATATGACAGTAAGTATTTGTTTGTTTTCCTTGGGAAAGTACTATAACCAGAGAGAGCTTGTTCTTTTCTTATGTAAGTGGGGATAGAGTTTTCTGAAAGAGATAAATTGCCCCATTCTACTGCTATCACGTCAGTCAGGAATGAGCAGCCAAACCACAGAGTTGCAGACTTAATAGATGCCAATTGCACAAAGGTGATGAGCTTAATAACGGAGCCTGAGAGAGAGAGAGACAGAGAGAGATTGACTGAAAGCATGGAGCAGAGAACAGAATGAGGGAAAAAACATTGTGTAATGCTTCTCACAGAGAGCGTATCTAAGAAACCCAGGAGAGAGAGAGTGAGCAAGAAAAGAAATTACAGAACAGAACAAATTGTACCTTGCAGTATCTTGAACCTGGCCTCGTTAATTAGAGTGGGGTGGGGTGTGCTGTGAGGCCTAGAGCCTGAAAGGTACTTTAGGAGCTGAAACAGATATTGGCATTGGTGGAAATCCACTCAAGCAGGTATGAAATACTATCCAATGGCTTTAACAAATTAGGTTATTTCTCTCTCGTGTAAAAGTGTGGTGGCTTTCCTTTACAAAGTAGTCAAGGCCCCAGGTTTCTTACCTCTTGTTGCTCCATCAACAGCTAGGGTGTTGCCCAAATCTTCAAGACCAAAATGGCTGACTCCCAGACTCATATTCCTGCTAGGAAGGGGGAAAGAAGGAAAGACACAACCCTTTCTCTTAAAGGCATAACCCAGAAGTTGCAAACATTATTTTGGCACACATCCCATTGGCCAGAACTTATTCATGTGGACACACCTCCCTGCAAAGGAAGCTGGGAACTCTGGGAGGCCACATGCCCAGATAAAAATCTGGAATTCTCTCTTAGAAATTTCTCCACCAGCACTAGCATGAGAGCTTATTGTTCTTAGTCTCCTCCACTTTCCTCCAAATTTTATTTCCCCAAAACCCAAAGAACCCATCTGACAGATCCTTCCTTGGAAGACAGATAATGGAAAGGAAAAGAGTAGGCAAAGCTGGAATTCTCTTTAATAAAAAGGGGTATTGGTCCACCAAAGGGGTGCTGATGCAAAGTACCAAAAATCTGTTGGCTTTTATAAATGTCATTTATTTGGGGTAAAAGCTTACAGTCCCAAGACTGTGGAAAGTCCAACTCTAGGTACCATAAGAGGTACTTTCTAACCAAAGTCAGCTGCCCCATGTTGAAACAAGATGGCAAGCAATCTCTGCTGGGTTTCAGCCTTCCCCTCTGGGCTTCCTCTTCCTCTTGAGACTCTGTGGGCCCAACTTCTTCCTGATCTCAGCTGTAGGCTGGCATAGGGCTTATCTTTCAGGGCTTCTTTTATCAGCCTCCACTCTTCCCAAGGTCAGCTGTAAGCTATCAGGCAAGTGGTCCATCTCTCCCTGGGGTTTTAGCTGTTTGAGCCTTCTCCTTTCTGTCATATGGCAGAATAAAAAATGATAAAGTTCTCTCCTCTATGTTTCTTGAGTGAGTGTCCATTTATATCAGACCCACCAAGGGGGTGAGAGCTCAACCTGAGTCATGCCTTACTGACGTGATCAAATCAAAACCCTAATCTTAACAGGTAATCTAATCTAATCAAAGACACTTCATCTAGATTTAATACAATCAAAGGATATCACAACCAGAGGAACAAATTAGTTTACAAACATAATTTTTTTCTTTTTGGGATTCATGAAATAATCTCAAACTGCCACAGGTTGCTAACCAGGTTTTGTTGCTTCTGAAAGAAGGGCCGTTTATTTGCCAAGATTCTCCAGAGAAACAGAACCGGCAGGATGTATATATATATATGTGTAAATATATGTAAATATTAAGAGATTTATCGTAGGAATTGGCTCATGCAACCATGGGGATTGGCAAATCCAAACTCTATAGGTTAGACTGAAAGTTGGGAACTCAATGGTGATGTTTAATTCCCTGGAGAAGACCCAAGTTAGGAACTCCAATGAAGGTTTCAATAAATACTCCAGGAGAAGCTGGCTGACTGAGGTTGAGATGGAAATTTTCCTTTCTGGCAGCTGAAGTCATCAGTTCTCCATTTAAGGCCTCCAACTGAATGGATTAGACTGTTGATTGTAGATGTAATCAGCTATCGATGCAATAACTGATGATTTAAATCCATGAAATACACTCACAGTAGTAATTATGCCAGTGCTTGTTTGATTAGCAGCTGAATACCATAACCTAGCAAAACTGACTCATGAACTTAGACATCACAGGTGAGTTTTAAGTATAATGCCACCATATAGGCAAAGTGACCTCATCTTGTGCTGGGGCCCCACTTCTGCCAGCAGTGTTGCCAATCAGTAATCACTGTGAAATTCCAGGAAAGATTCAATTCAGTGCTGTGGGCTCTTAGATAGGAGGAGATGTGTGTCTGTAGAATTGGGACCTGAAATATAACCAGTGTTCTAAGGAAATCCATAGTAAAGCTTGTTTTTCCTTGGGGATGAAATGTAATTTATTGATGCTAGCACATTTCTGGGGCTGAAAGAACTAGAAATCTAGATAAGAAATGTGTCTTTGGCTATTGTGGTGATATAAAACTGTATGTACCCCCATAAAATCATGTTCCTAAAGCCAATCCATTCCTGTGGGTGTTAACCTATTGTACGCAGGGTCTTTTGATTAGGTTATTTCTGTTAAGGTGTAGCCCAGGGTCGGTCTTAATCCTCTACAAGAAATGAAATTCAGACAGAGGGAGAAAGCCACAGAAGTAAGATGCTGGAAATAGCGAAACTCAAGAGAAGGGAGAGACCAATGCCTTGCCATGTGACAGAGGAGTCCAGGATTGCCGGCAGCCAGTCTTTGGAAAGAAATCACCTCCTGATGATGTCTTGATTTGGACATTTTTGTCAGCCTTGAAACTATAAGCTTGTAAGCTAATAAATTCCCACTGTTAAAAAAAACCAACCCATTTTATGGTATCTGCTTTCAGCAGCCTAGCAAATTAAAACAGATTTATTGGCAAAGATGTTTCATTATACCCAGAAACTCTGGATTAGAAGGTTGTGGTCTGTTGGGTGGAAGACCTGTGCAGTTTAATCTTTAGTGTCAAGGACCAGGAGATCTGTGGTTACCAGACATCACAGAATTTTAAAAGCCATGAAGACAGAACTGGAGACTAGGAAACTACTATGTATATAAAAGATATTTTGACACAATGTATGTAACTTTGAAGGACTATATATCTTATCTTTTTTACATTTAAATAAACTTAATTTTAGAAGAGTTTTAGATTCACAGAAGATAAATGAGAACAGGCTACGGAGAGTTTATATATATAGTCTATATATATATATATATATATTTTTTTTTTTTTTTTTTGAGGTACTGGGACCAGGAATTGAACCCAGGACTTCATATGTGGGAAGGCAGAGCTCAACCACTCAGCCATATCAGCTCCCCTGAGTTGGTATTTTTGTTTCTTTGCTTGTTGTTTGTTTTTAGGAGGGACCAGGAACCGAACCTGGAACCTCCTATGTGGGAAGCAGATGCCCAACTGCTGGAGCCACATCCACTCCCAGCCTACTTTTTAAATTAAGGCTTTTTTATTCTGGAATTTTTCATAAGGAAATAAGGAACAAAAATTGGTCAGTAGTAGAAAATAAAAAAAGTTATCATTTTTTCTGTTCTGCCATTCCCTACATGTGAGATTTTTTAGCAAATTACTTAGCATCTTTGAACCTGTTTTCTCACTTGTAAAATATAAATGAAACTAGTATTTCACAGGTTTGCTATGTTGTCAGTATAATAAAATGCATGTTAAATGGCTGTATATGGATACATTATAAAGTCTGAAGCACCAACCAAAATTAGTTTTATTAATTATTCTGCAGTATCCTATAGTATTTTAACTGATTGAACACAGTATGTGAGCTGACATGTAGGGGTTAATATATTTAATTAGCTTGATATCATGTGGGCTGCCAACTCAAAATGGAAGGTTGCTAAATTGATGTTTTTAAAAAAACAGAAACCATTAAACAATTAAATTTCCACTTGTAAAGCAAGTGGCATAATTTTACTATGAAAAATAAGTGTCATAAAATTTTACATCATTTAATAATAATTTTTCCCAAGTGAAATATTTGATATGATGGATTAAGGATGTGATGAATAAATAGTTCTTAGGAGTATCTTGGAATCACTATGTCTCCTTCTTAGAATAAGTAGCAGAAATTGGCCAAGATTTGTGTCTGGTAGTGAGGTATAGGATTTTATGAACCAAAGAGGAACTGAGGATTTTCCTAACTTGCTGAAGCACTTAGGGATGTTCCAGTCTTGTAAAAGCTTCTAATAGACTATTAACAATAGTTATCTCTGGGTAATGTGATTTAGGCATAATTTTTATTTTCTTCTTTTACTTGTCCAAATTTCCTACAACGAACATGCACTGTTCTTTTGTAATAAGAGTTATTTAAATGCCACCTCTTGTCAATATTCAAAGTAGATGGTGTATTATATTACCTAGTCAAAACAAAAACAACTGAGAAGTGTTTATTTATCTTTCATTTGTAAAATTTTTCTGGTTTCACACAGCTGGAAGCCCAACGATGAGATACAGGCGCGTTCAGTCCAAGGTGGACATAATCTTCCAAGTCTCAGCCACTGACCCGCAGCCTCAGCATCACCGGGAGCTGGTTAAACTGCAGAATCTCAGGCTCCGCGCCAGACCCTACTGCATCCACGTCTCCTTTTTGAATAGAACCCCAGGTGATTCATATGCACATTGAAGCTTGAGAACCACGGATATAGTGCATATTTTGGCTATGCACTATACCTGGCAGTATTGGCCAAGAAATTCAGCTGTTTTGGAGGCACTTCTAGAATATGGAGGTAGATTGTTGACATCAGTACTTCCAAAAAACTCATGTTCCTAGACTGAACATTAAAAGTGGGAAAATTCAAAAGTATTTCCAGGCCTGTGTGAAAAAAAAACAACAACAACCCTGTAGTACAGGAATTCATTGTAATATTTTTTGTAATCTAGAATAATTGGAAACGACCTAAGGTTAAATAACAAGGGATTGGTTAAAGAAATTATAGTGCACATAAGAGCTGCATAGTAGCTATTAAAATCCATGTCACCGAAGAAAGTTTATTGGCATGGTAGAATGTCCACCATTGTGTTGATGAGTGAACAAAGCTGGCTATAGAACACGGTCTGATTTCATTTTGACTTTAGAAATACACACACACAAAGAACTGCAAGGACAGGTACCGATGTGTTAACAGTGGTTACAGATTTGTAGTATTTTTTATTTTGTTTTATATTTATTGTGCTTTTCTCATTTTCTTCATTAAGCATGTATTTCTTTTGTACTCAGGAAAAAAACATAAATGTTGGGGAAAAGAAAGAAAAATGATCAAGACACAGCCTTGTAGTTTTGGACATACAAAATAGAAAATTTTTTTCAACTAGAAACTCAGTTCTATTCACTCTGATTCAATTATAGCCAATATTCAATAATAATGCTAACTTATTTTTGCACTATAGCAATGTTTCTCAATGTTGGCTACACATTAGTATCTCATGGGGGGATCTTAAATGAATTGGCCAACCAACCAAACAACAACAAAAATGGATGGATTCCACCCCCCATATCCACTGGGATTTTTATAAAGCTCTCTAGGGCTGAGTACCACTGCTCAGGATTGATGGAAGACAAAACCCTGTGGTTAGGTATTTTGTCTTGTCTATAAAGCACAATTTTTAAAGTCCTCCCACCATTATTTACTCTATAACATTCAACATATATTGAGCTCCTAGATTATTCCATCTGTCTTACAGTAACCTGGGGAGGTGAGTAGGAAAGGTATCATGAAGTCCGTTTTACCCAAGAGATATCCCAGACCCACTGTTCCTTAGGGAAAGATCTCAAACCTGTGTTCCCAGAGCAAAGCCAATGCTGCTTCTGCCCACCACACTGTCTCTAGTGTCCCACATTTATGTTCGGCTTAGGGAAGGTGTGTTTCCTGTTCATGGTTCTTTTTCTTTTATATCTCAGGCATGTTTAGAAGGTTTGCACCTGAGGAATGGGACAGAGCCTTCTTGTACATAGAAAACTAGGTAGAATCAGCTCAGAAATTTCTGAGGACCACTGTCTAATCATCCTTTAGGGGCGCTTGGGTGCTCAAGGGTTCAGAGCTGAATCTAGGCACTGTAAGATAGAGCAGGCAAACCAGAGCTTTGATGTGACAGCTCTCAGCTGAATCTGGATTTAGCAATGCTGCTCTATGAGAAAAGACCCCTGGAACCAGTTGCAGCTTACCTACTGCCAAATGATTCTGCCCTGTTTAAGATGCTAGTTGTTTAGAAGACTAGTCTGTTTCTCTGTGAATATACCTGACCTCCACTGTACCTTCACAATGAAAATGTATGTCTTATTATTTTAAAATGACTAGTGCACTGTGGGAAATGGGCATGTTTTAAAAATAATAAAGTGTTTCACCATTGGCTGTACCAAAAAATAATAATAATAATAAAAAAGAAGAAAAGAAAAAAGAAAATGAAGCTGCTTATTCTAGATATCCAGTTATTGTTGTACCTTACTTGTGATTAAACACGAATCATTTTGAACTGAAAGTGATCCCAATGTTTTTCTAAATCCCAGAAGTAAAACAACCAAATCTGATTTTGAAACCAGAACCTCCCTGCTGATGATGAGGAAGCCAATGGCGGCCTTGGGCTTCCTTGGTCGCCCTTGCACTGCACTGGTTGGCAGCCGTGCCGTTGCTGCCACCTCGTGGATATTACAGATAGCGCAACCAGTAAGGCAACCTCAGCAACGCCGAGGGGGAAAGTGGTGCTCAACAACCCAGCTGCCTCCGCTCGGCCACACTTTGGTAAGGCTTCAGCTGAACTCGCTGATTACCTGGGAAGACCAAGGGCCTATGAAGTTTGTTATGGGTTTGTGGTGTTTATTAATCCACAACAGTATTGTTTTTGATAGACAACCCAAGATTAAGGCTAATAAAGGACTCTGGGAATGTGGACTCGATAATTTTGTTGGCTTGAGAACAAAGAAGAAAGTTAGTAAATAGTACCTGGATCTTCCAGTAATTACTCCATCTTATAAATTACTGTTTTCTCTTATTCCAGCCCACAGTCTGTCATTCTGGAAAGTATGATATATTAATTTTTAGAGAAGCAATATTCACAGGGAGTAATCAGTGTCGGCACTGTACAGGTGTTTTTCCAGAGAAAAAGGTTACTATTGGAATTATTTATAAAGGATATCAGAACACTGAATATATTAACAAAGTGATTTTCATCTCTATGTTAAGTATCAGGAGATACATATGCACCAAATCAAATATATGTCATTCTAGTTGACATTTGAAAGGTCATATATTATCCAAAAAAGATATCCCCCCCACCTTCAAGGTGCTTATAAACTCTTCCTTCCTGTTTCCTTTTTAATTTTATTTTAATTAAACTATTATGAAATATTTAAGTTGTGAACAAAAGTATAAAAATATGATATTGATTACACTTGACCCTACCATTCAGCTTAAGAGATACAGTATTATCAGTACAGGCAAAGTCCTCTGTTTACCACAATTGTATCTCTTCCTTCCCATCACACAGAGGTTTCCACTCCTCTGAATTAGGTATTTATCATTCCCATTTGTTTCTTTATGCTTTGATCAATACATATGTGTTTGTAAATAATAGACAGCATCAGTTTCCATGTTTTTAAAACTTTGTTTAAATCATTTTTTCCTGTAACTTGCATTTTTTTCATTCAACACCATTATTGTGAGACTCATTGACTATATTAGGTTCCTGGGACTGCAGTAACAAATTAACGCAAACCTGGTGGCCTAACACAGCAGAACTTTATCATCTCACAGTTGTGGAGGCTGGAAATCTGAAATCAAGGTGTCGGCAGGTCTGCGTTCCCTCTGGGACTCCAGGGAGAAGCTATCCTTTACCTCTCCGGCTTCTGGAGGCTCCAGGCATTCCTTGGCTTGTGGCTGCCTCACTTCAATTTTTGCCTCAGTCTTTACATGGCTTTCTCCTCTCTGTTTTGTTTTCTCCTCATAGGTCTCTTATAAGGATATTTGTCATTGGATTTTGGGCCCTTCCAGATAATCCTGCAAAGACTCTTTTTTTTCCAAATAAGGTCACATTCACAGGCTCCAGGGCTTAGGATATGAGCATATTTTTGGGTGCCACCGTTCAACCCTCTACATCCACATTGGTGTGTATAACCAGTTTATTCTTTTTTCATTACTGTGTAGAGAAAGCCATTGTATGCAACGGCCATCATTTATCCATTCTTCTCTTGGATATTTAGATTATTGGACATTTCCGTTTTTTGTGATTACATATTATGTTGCTGTAAATATTCTTATATATATATATTCCTTAGTGTACACGAACAAGAGTTTCTCTATAATAATCCTTAGGAGTAGTATTACTGGGTTGTATGCAGATTTTAATAATAAATAAAAATTGGGAAGAAGAAAGAACCAGTTTAATAGATGTCCCTCACCAAAATTTATATTGTTAAAATAACACAATAAAAATATTAAAGGAAATTTTTTAAGAAAATAAAAACTAGGGCCACACGCCCTTGCCTTTACCTCTGAACCATATTTTCCCGACAGAAACCTGGGTTTGATCTTCACTGGAGGCCATTTCATTTGCCATATGGAGAGGCTAGGAGTGAGATACTTTTATTTTCAACCCCCCAAATTCCTGACTCCTATATATTTAACAATTCTTTCATTAGCTTCTCTCTCCTCTTATGTTTTACTATAGTCAGTGAGAAAAAACAGGCAGCAAGTCAACACTCTTCCTGAAAATCTCCTTAGATAGGTTATCCAGTTAGCTTGAATGTTAACTTTTCTATTTTCCAGGCGAGAGAAAATACAGGTGACAGTGTTGCTGAACTTTCTACCACTATATAATAACTACAAATAACATTTTCCTCACTTTCCTTTAAGCCCTAATAGTTTCCTCAAGAACCACCAGGCTTCTCTCTACATGACCCTTCCAAATTCTGCCTGCCACCCAGTCCTGAAGCCATTGTCACATGTTTTAGGACTTTGTTATAGCACCAAAATCTGTTCCTGCATAACAAATCACCTCCAAAAACTTAGTGACTTAACAACAGTAACAGCATGTCTATGCTCATGAATCTGAAATTTGGGAAGAACTTACGTGTGCACTACTCAGTCTCTCCTGGGGTGGATGGAAGGCTATAGGATAGAATAACCTGAAAATTTGCTCACTCACATGTCTGGTGGTTGATGTTGGATGTCAGCTGGAATCTCACCTGGGACTGTCATTGGAATACCTAATGTCACGTTTCCAGGTGGCTACTTGACTTTCTCACCAAATGGTGGTTGGGTTCTCAGGGCAAGGACCCCAAGAGACAGAGCCAGGGAAAAATTAGCTTCAGAAGTCACAGTACTTTTTATACTGTATTCCATTCTTTAGAAGTGAGTCACTAAGATGGGCCCATATTTAAGGAGAGAGGAATTAGACTCCACCTTTTCTTTCTTTTATTTATTTATTTATTTATGTATTTATTTATTTATTTTTGAGGTACTGGGGCTGGGGATTGAACCTGAGATCTCGAATGTGGGAAGCCAGTGCCAACCACTGAGCCATATTGGCTCTCCTGAGTAGGTGTTTTCATTTGTTTGCTTGTTGTTTAGTTTTTTGTTTATAGGAGGCACCAGGGACTGAACCCAGGACTTCCCATATGGGAAGCAGGTGCTCAACTGCTTGAGCCACATCCACCCCCCTAGACTCCACCTTTTGATGGGAGGATTGTCAAAGAATTTGAGTATGTGTTTAAACTATCAATAATAGGAATTCTTAGCTCCATTTTACAGATGCAGAAGCTGTGGTTCAGAGAGGCTGACTTGCTGAAGATCTCACAATGAGTAAATTGGAACTATAAAGTAATTGTATTTTACATATTTAATTACACAATATGTAATGTACAACCTACAAAGCATCGTAATGCTAAAACATTTTGCTTAGGAAAGGAATGATGTAGAAGTGTGAAGGAGAAAGGGGCAAGTGCAGTAGTTTTTAAATATGTCTTTGTATACACAAAATACTCCAATAATGTGAGAATATTTCCAGATCACTTGTTGTCCATGAGTGTAATCTGCAAATCCCCAAATGGCACATCTCTGGGTTCTAAAGAGTAATAATTAATATGATTTCAGCTGAGCTTTCGTGGCTTCTTAAGATAAAGAAGAGGGAAGCGGCTGTGGCTCAATCAGTAGGGCTCCCGTTTACCATATGGGAGGCCCCGGGTTCAGTTCCTGGGGCCTCCTGGTGAGGGCAGGCCCGCCTGCACAGTGTGGTTGGCTGACCCGGCGAGCACAAGCAGCAAGGGGGGGATAAATGAATAAATAAATAAAATCTTTAAAAAAAAAAAAAAAAAGATAAAGAAGAGGACCCAATAGCCATATGGATTACGGACCAAGAAACTTTATTTTTTTGTATAGCAAAACATGAATTTATTTTGCTGTGTTTATTTAAAGAATTAGCCTGGCATTAGATGGCCAGAAACATCTTTAGTCCTAACCTCAGAGCATCTACCTAGGTTCTATATTCCTATCAATTCCCCTCGAGTTTGACATATAATGCACGTTTACCTCATTAGCCCCATATTTAACGAAGACAACTGAACTTAGAGGGGCTCTTTGAAATAACATGGCATTTTACTCCCTGCTCTCTTGCAAAGAGGGAATATGTTCAGCAAATTTTGGGCAAAGGTATTTTGGCCTCACGGTTAAATTTCTGATTTTTTCTTGTTGAATACCTCATATTTCTTTTTTAAAAAATATCCTTTATCTGTACCTGTGTGTGTATGTATTCTTTATTTTACATATCTTCATGAAATACCATTTTAAAATTGTGGTAACATACATATAAGATAAAATTTGCCATTTTAACCATTTTTAAGTGTTCAATTTAGTGACGTTAATTGTATTTATAATGGTGTACTATCATCAATCAAAACTTTTTCATCACTACAAACAGGAACTCTACCCACTAAGAAATAGCTCTCCATTTTCCCTCCCCTCTGTCCCTGGCAACCTCTAATCTACTTTCTGTCTCTATGAAATTGCTCATGTTGCAGCCAGCTGGAAGTAACCCAAATGACACTCGGGAGTATGGATGAACAAAGTTTTATTACGCGTAGGCCCAGAGGAGAGTTCACTCTCCAAATTCTGAGCCCTGTTTTCCGATTTTCATAAGTTTATATAGGAACACTAAGTGAGCAAATTCCTGAGCAAGCAGACAGGCAGGGTTACAAAGGAAGAGAAGCAAGGTTAGCTTATCTTTCTAAAAGCAGAAGGCCATTAGGGAGGAAAAGAGTCATTATCTGTATCGAGTTGTAAATTTCAATTCAAAGGGGCAGCCTGGGGTGCTTATCTTCCTGATGTGGATTCCATGGAGAAAAGGGGAAGAAGGAGGGGAGAGAGGGACCAGGGACTGAGAGGAGTTTATTTTTTTTAAAGCTGTGGGTTTCTGCTGAGGGAAGTGTTGGGGTCCCGGCACTTCCCTCATCACTTATTCTAGATATTTCCTATAAGTGAAATCATACAATATTTGCCCTTTTGAGTCTGGCATCTTTCATTTAGCATAATGTTTTCAAGGTTCATCCATGTTGTAGCATGTATCAGAACTTCATTTATTTTTGTGGCTTAATAATATTCCATTGTATGTATATACCACATTTTGTTTACTGATGGACATTTGGGTTGCTTCTACTTTTAGCTATTGTGAATAATGCTGTTTTCAACATTAATGTACAAATATCTGTTTGAGTCCTTGTTTTCAATTCTTTTCGGTGTATGATAGGAGTAGAATTGCTGGTTCATATGGCAATTCTATATATAACTTTTTGAGAAACCACCAAATTGTTTTGACAGTGGCTGCATCATTTTATGTTCCTATGAGCAATGCATAAGTGTTCCAATTTCTCCACATCTTTGCTAATACTTATTTTCCTTTTTTTTCTTTAAAATAATTGTCATCCTACTGGGTGTGACGTGGTATCTCATTGTGGTTTTGGTTTACATTTACCTAATGATAAATGATGCTGAACATCTTTTCTTGTGCTTTTTGGCCATTTGAAAATCTTCTTTGGAAAAATATCTATTCCAAATCCTTTGCCCACTTTTTAATTGGGTTCTTTTTGTTTTTGTTGTGAGTTATGGGAGTTCTTTATACATTCTGGATATTAAATCTTTATCAGATACATAATTTGCAAATATTTTCTCCCATTCTTTAGGTTGTTTTTTCACTTTCTTGATTGAATCCTTGATTCACATAAGTTTTAAATTTTGATGGAGTCCAATTTATCTATTTTTGTTGTGGCTGCTTGTACTTTTTTTTTTAAAGATTTATTTATTTACTTTATCCATGTTAATCCCCCCCTTCCCCATTTGCTGTTTTGTGTCCATTTGCTGGGCAATTCTCTGTGTCTATTTTTTCTGCTATCTCTTCTCATCCTCCTCCTCCAGTCTTCACCAGGATTTGATCCTGGAGACTTCTGATGTAGGAGACAGGTATTCTGCCGCCTGCGCCACCTCGGCTCCTGGCCTCCGGAGCTTTTGGAGCATCTTGTCTTGTCTCTCCCCTGCGTCTCTCTCTTGTTGCGTCATCATCTTGCTGCATGGCTCCCGGGGCCTGGCGGCTCACATGCACACAGAGCCTGGCAGCCCATGCGCCTTCTCTCTCTCTCTTTTTTATTTTACTGGGAGGTCCTGGGGATTGAACCCAGGTCCCTCCATATGGCAGACGGACGCCCAACCATTTGAGCTACATCCGCCCCCAGGTTGCTTGTACTTTTGATGTTATATCTAAGACTCCATTGCCTAATACAAGGTCTGAAGGTTTCTCCTGTGTGTTCTATTAACAGTTTTAATGTTTTGGCGCTTACATTTAGGTCCTTGATCATTCTGAATGAAAGTTTATATATGGTGTGAGGTAGGGGTTCAATTTCATTCTTTTTCATGTGGATATCCAATTTTCCCAGCACACTTTGTTGAAGAGACAATCTTTCCCCATTGAGTGGTCTCAGCATCCTTGTCAAAAATCAGTTTATTACATGGGGAAGTGGATATAGCTCAGTGGTTAAGCTCCTGCCTCCCATGTATGAGGTTCAATACCCAGTACCTCCTTTAAAAAAAAAATCAATTGGTTGTAGATATGAGGGCTTATCTCTGGACTCCCAATTTTATTCTTTGGTCTAAATGTCTATCCTTATACCAGTAGCAAACTGTTTTGATTAGTGTGCATTTGAGGTAAAATTTTTTTTGAGGTAAGTTTTGAAATTGGGAAATATAAGTCCTCCAACTTTATTCTTATTTTTCAAAGTTGTTTTGATTATTCAGGGCCCCTTGCAATTCCATATGAATTTGAGGATTGGCTTTTCCATTTCTGAAAAAAAAAAAAAAAAAAAAAGGCTGCAGGAATTATTATCAGTATTGCATTAAATCTGTAGATTACTTTGAATAGCATTGATATCTTAACAATATTAAGTCTACTATGTTTATGCTCTTCTTTTAAAAAATTTATTGCAGTATATGATTCATACATAAACATACCTAAACCATAATTGTATAGTAAAAGTTGTGAACTTACAAAACAAACCTAAATATCTTCATACAGGGCTCCCATACATCACCCCACCACCAACACATTACATTGCTGTGAAACATTTGTTACATACTATGAAAGAGCATCATCAAAATATTACTGCTAACTATAGCCCATATCTTACATTTGGTGTATTTTTCCCCCAACCCACCCAATTATTAAGACCTTTTATTAGTAGTGTATATTTGTTATCATTCATAAGAGAATGTTCTCTTACTTGTTCTGTTAACCACAATCCATCTCCCTGTGTTGTATAGTCCCGTGTTTTGTACAATCAATTCAAAGTGTACACTCATTGGCTCTCAATTTCATCACAGAGTTGTGCTGTCATCACCTCAGTCAATTTTAGAATGTTTTCATTACTCCAAAAGAAAAAAATCCCATACTGCCTTTTACCCCCCATTGTTTTCCCTTAGAATTGATATAATATATAATTGATATAATATGTAATTGATATATTATATCAATTGCTATAATATCTTCTTTAACATTGTTGCATATAATTACACTATAACTATTATCCATAAGTTATATTAGTTGTAATTTTTCCATGTATCACAATATTCTTAACACTTTGTAAAAGGAGAACATTCTTATATTTATACAATTAACCACAATCTTCATCCACCACTGAAATCACTATGTTATAGTCCCTAGATTATCCTCTAGCTTCCTTTCAATTGCCATTTACACCTACAGACTACCCCTTTCAGCCACAATCACATTTATAAATCAAAGTGTTAATTATACTCACTATAATGTGTTACCATCAACTATATTCATTTCCACACTTTTACAATAAACCTTATTAAAAATTCTACATATATCAAGTATCAGCTGCCATTCTCACATTCTATCTCCTAGTAACCTATACTCTAGAGTTTATTTCCATGAGTTTACATATATATATATATATATGTAAATATATATATATATATGGGCTTCTCTGAGTTGATTTTTTTGTTTGTTTTACATGTTGTTTGCTTTTTTTTTTTTTTTTTTTTTTTTAAAGGAGGCACCAGATACCGAACCTGGAACTTCCCATGTGGGAAGCAGGTGCTCAACTACTTGAGCCACATCTGCTCCCTACTCATCATATTGAGTTCATAATAGTGGGACTATACAATATTTGTCCTTTTGTGTCTGGCTTATTTCACTCAACATAATGTCCTCAAGGTTCATCCATGTTGTCATGTGCATCCCAAATTCATTTCTTGTTACAGCTGAATAGTATTCTATTGTATACATATATGGCATTTTGTTTATCCATTTATCAGTTGATGGACACTTGAGCTGGTTCCAAATTTTAGCAATTGTTAATAATGCTGCTATGAACATCAATGTGCAAATGTCAGTTCATATCCTTGCTTTCAGTACTTCTGAATGTATTCCTAGTTATAGGATTTCTGGATCATATAGCAGTTCTATATACAACTTCTTGAAGTACTGCGAAACTGCCCTCTGAAGAGACTGCACCATTCTACATTCCCACCAACAGTGAAGAAGTGTTCCTATTTTTCCACATCCTCTCCAGCACTTGTAATCTTCTGTTTTGTTTTTTTTCTTTTAAAATAATGGTCATTGTATAAGATGTGAAATGGAATCTCATTGTAGTTTTGATCTGCATTTCCCTAATAGCTAGTGATGCTGAATATTTTTTTCATGTGCTTTTTGTCCATTTGTATTTCTTTTTTTTTTTTTTTTTTTTTTAAGATTTTATTTATTTATTCATTTATTCCCCCCTTGCTGCTTGTGCTCGCAGGGTCAGCCAACCACGCCGTGCGGGCAGGCCTGCCCCCACCAGGAGGCCCCGGGAACCGAACCTGGGACCTCCCATATGGTAAACGGGAGCCCCACTGACCGAGCCACAGCCGCCTCCCATTTGTATTTCTTCTTTGGAAAAATGTCTTTTGCCTACTTTTATTTGGTTGCTTGTCATTTTATCATTAAGTTGTATGATCTCTTTATTAACATGGGTATCAAACCATTATCAGATATGTGGTTTCCAAATATTTTCTCCCATTGAGTAGGCTGCCTTCTCACCTTCTTGACAAAATCCTTTGAATCACAAAAGTGTTTAATTTTGAGGAGGCCCCTCTTTCATTGCTGGTATTTTGAATGAAAGGTTTAAGAAACTACCTCCTACCACAAGTTCTTGAAGATGTTTCCCTACATTTTCTTCTAGGAGTTTATGGTTTTAGGTTTTATATTTATTTATTACCATTTATTGAATAGACAGTTCTGGTCCAGTTGGGTGGGCTTGACAGCCTTGTCAAAAATCACTTGACCAGGGGAGTGGATGCAGCTCAAGTGGTTGAGCACCTGCTTCCCATGTATGAGGTCTTGGGTTTGATCCCCAGTACCTCCTAAAAACAAAACAAGCAAATGAAAAAAAAAAAACAACAACTTTCATTGGGGAGTGGGTGTAGCTCAGTGATTTTCCTCCAACTTCCTTAGTCTTTTGAGGATGTTTTTGGCTATTTGGGGTCCCTTACCCTTCCAAATAAATTTGGTAATTGGCTTTTCCATTACTGCAAAAAAGACTGTTGGGATTTTTATTGTGATTCTGTTGAATCTGTAAATCAGTTTGGGTAGCATTGACACCTTAACAATATTTAGTCTTCCAATCCATGTACATGGAATGTCCTTCCAGTTATTTAGGTCTTCTTTGGTTTATTTTAGCAATGTTTTGTAGTTTTCTGAATATAGGTTCTTTATGTCCTTGGTTAAGTTTATTCCTAAATATTTGATTATTTTAGTTGCTACTATAAATGGAAATTTTTTCTGATTTCCTCCTCAGATTGCTCATCAATAGTGTATAGAAACACTCCTGAATTAGTGTATAGAAACACTACGATTTTTGCATGTTAATCTTGTATCTTGCCACTTTGCCAAACTCATCTATTAGTTCTAGTTGCTTTGTTGTGGATTTTTCAGGATTTTCCAGATACAGGATCACATAATCAGTGAATAGTGAAAGTTTTGCTTTGTCTTTTCCTATTTGGGTGCCTTTTCTTTCTTTTTCTTGCCTAATTGCACTAGCTAGAACTTCTAGAACAATATAGAATAACAGTGGTGACAGTGGGAATCCTTGTCTTGTTCCTGATCTCAGTGGGAATATTTTCAGTCTTTTACTGCTCAAGTAGGATGTTAGCTGTGGGTTTTTCATATATGAACTTTACCATGTCAAAATGCTTCCTTCTATTCCTATCTTTTGGGGTGTTTTATCAAGAAAGTATGCTGTATTTTGTCAAATGCCTTTTCTGCATCAAGAGGATCATGTGATTTTTTTCTTCTTCAATTTATCAATGAGATTTACTACACTAACTGAGTTTCTTTTGTTGAATCAATCATGCATACCTGGGATAAAACCCACTTGATCATGGTGTATAATTCTTTTAATGTGCTTCTAGATTCGGTTTGCAAGTACTTTGCTGAGGATTTATGCATATGTATTCATTAGAGAAATTGATCTGTAGTTTTCTTTTTTAGTAGTACCTTTACCTGGTTTTGGTATTAGGGTGATGTTGGCCCCATAGAATGTGTTTGGTAGTGTTCCTTTCTGTTCAATATTTTAGAAGAGGTTGAGCAAGATTGGTATTAGATAGTCTTTGAATGATTGGTAGAATTTAGCTGTGAGCCATCTGGTCCTGGGCTTCATCTTTGGGAGGTTTTTGATGACTGGTTCAATCTCTTTACTCATGATTTGTTTGCTGAGATCTTCCATTTCTTCTAGGGTAAGTGAAGGTTGTTGGTGTGTTTCTAGGAATTTGTCCATTTTGTCTATATTGTCTAGTTTGTTGGCATAAAGTTGTTCATAGTATCCTCTTATGATCTCTCTTATTTCTGCGGGGTGAGTGGCAATGTCCCCTCTCTCATTTCTGATTTTAATTTTTGCATTGTCTCTCTTCTTTTCTTTCTCAGTCTAGCTAAGGATTTGTCGATTTTGTTGATCTCGAAGAAACAAGTTTTGGTTTTGTTGATTCTTTCCATTGTTTTTTTGTTTTCCATTTTTAAATTTTTGCTCTGATCTTTATTATTTCTTTCCATCAGCTTGGTTTGGGATTAGTTTGCTGTTCTTTTTCTAGTTCCTTCGGGTGTGCAGTTAGGTCTTTGATTTTAGCTTTTTCTCTTTTTTTAACATAAGCAGTAAAAGCTACAAATTTCCCTCTCAGCACTGTCTTTTCTGTATCGCAAAGGCTTTGATATGTTGTGTTTCATTTTCATTCGTCTCTAGATATTTACCGATTTATCTTGTAATTTCTTCTTTGATTCACTGATTATTTAAGCATATGATTTTAAGTCTCCATGTATTTGTGAATTTTCCCTTTTTCTGCCTATTATTGATTTCCAGCTTCATCCATTATGATCAGAGAAAGTGCTTTGTATAATTTCAATCTTTTAAAATTTATTCAAACTTGTCTTGTGACCCAACATATGGTCTATCCTGGAGAAGGATCCATGAGTACTTAAAAGGAATGTATATCCTGCTGTTTTTGGGTGTAATGTTTTATAAATGTCTGTTAGGTCTAGTTCGTTTATCACATTATTCAAGCTCTCTGTTTCCTCATTTATCCTTTGTCCAGATGTTCTATCCAATGCTGAGAGTGGTGTATTGAAGTCTCCAATTATGACTGTAGACATTTCTATTTCTCCCTTCAGTTTTGCCAGTGTGTGCCTCATGTATCTTGGGGCACCCAGGTTAAGTGCATAAATATCTATTATAGTTATTTTTTCTTAGTGAACTGCTCCTTTTATTAATATTTTAATAAAATATTTAATCTTCATTTTTTATAACAGTTTTTCATTTATATCTATTTTGTACAATATTAGTATTGCTACTCTAGACCTTTTTTGGTTACTATTTGCATGGAATTTCTTTTTCTTACCTTTCACTTTCAACCTGATTGTGTTTATGTCTGAGGTGAGTCTCTTGTAGACAGCATATAGATGGCTCATATTTTTTATCCTTTCTGTCAGTCTCTGTCTTTTTAAATAAAATTTTATTGAAGTATATCATTCAAACATGAACATACCTAAACCATACCTTTACTATAGTAAAAGTTGTGAACTTACAAAACAAACCTAAATATCTTCATACAGGGCTCCCACACATCACCCCACCACCAACACCTTGCATTGCTGTGAAACATTTGTTACAGACTATGAAAGAGCATCATCAAAATATTACTACTAACTATAGCCCATATCTTACATTTGGTGTATTTTCCCCCAACCCATCCAATTATTAATACCCTATATTAGTATTGTATATTTGTTATTGCTCATGAGAGAACATTCTCATATTTGTTCTGTTAACCACAGTTCATCTTCCACCACTGGATTCCCTCTGTTGTACCGTCCCATGTTTTGTACAATCCATTTAAAGTATGCACTCATTGACACTCAATTTCATCACAGAGTTGTGCTGTCATCACCTCAGTCAATTTCAGAACATTTTCATTATGCCAAAAGAAAAAAATCCTATATTGCATTTACCCCCCATTGTTATCCCTTAGAATTGATGTAATATCTTCTTTGCCATTGCTGCAAAAATATTACACTATTACTGTTAACTATTATCCATAAGTTACATTAGTTGAAATTTTCCCATGTATCATGATATTCTTAACACTTTGTAAAAACAAAACATACTTATATTTATACTATTAACCACAATCTTCATCCACCAATGTGAAATCACTATGATATGCATTCCCTAGATTATTCTCTAGCTTCCTTTCAGTTGACATTTATGTCCACACATTACCCCGTCCAGCCACATCCCATTTATAAATCAGCAGTGTTAGTTATACTCACTATAATGTGTTACCATTAACTCTTTTTATTTTCACACTTCTACAATAAACCTTATTAAAAATTCTACATACATTAAGCACCAGCTTCCATTCTTAACTCACATTCTATCTTCTAATAACCTCTACTCTAGAGTTTACTTCTGTGAGTTTACTCATCGAATTTAGTTCATATTAGTGAGACCATACAATATTTGTCCTTTTGTGTCTGATTTATTTCACTCAACATAATATCCTCAAGGTTCATCTATTTTGTCATTTGGATCCCAATTTCATTTCTTCTCTTAATAGTATTCCATTCTATGTATATATGACATTTTGCTTATCCATTTATTGGCTGATGGATATTTGGGCTGGTCCCATTCTTTAGCAATTGTGAATAATGCTGCTATGAACATCAGTGTGCAAATATCAGTTTGTGCCCTTGCTTTCAGTTCTTCTGAATATATTCCTAGTAATGGGATTTCTGGATTATATGGCAGGTCTATATTCAGCTTCTTGAGGTTCTGCCAAACTGTCTTCCATGGTGGCTGCATCATTCTACAATCCCACCAACATGGATAAAGAACTCTTGGCAGGCAGTTTTTCTCTTTCAGCACCTTAAATACATCATACCACTTTCATCTCATCTTGATGGTTTCTAATAAGAGGTAAGCACTTAATCTTATTGAGGTTCCTTTTTATGTGATGCTTTGCTTTTCTCTTGCTGCTTTTAGAATCCTCTCTTTATCTCTGGTATTTGTCATTCTGAATAGTAGGTGTCTTGGAGTAGGTCTCTTTGGATTTATTCTGTTTGTGGTGCATTCTCCTTCTTGGATATTGATATTTTTGTCTTTAATAAGGGTTGGGAAGTTTTTGGTCATTATTTCTTCAAATATTCTTTCTGCCCCTTTTCTGTTCTCTTCCCCTTCTGGGACACTGATTACGTATATGTTTGTACATTTTCCATTGTCATTCAATTCCCTGAGACCCTGTTCCATTTTTTTCCCCTTCTTTTTTTTCTGTTCTCCTGTCTTTTCAAGTTCAGATGCTTGCTCCTCCAACTCACTAATTCTGTCCTCCATCAATTCAAATCTGCTGTTATATGCCTCTAATGTATTTTAAAGCTCATTCATACTAATGAATTCCCATAAGCCCTGTTACTTTTCTTTGCAGGCTTTCAACTTGTTTTTTTATGCTCACCCAGTGTCTTCTTAATATCCTTTATCTTTTTAGTTATATTTTCCTTCAACTCCTTGAATTGATTTAGGAGATTTGTGTGATTATCATTGATTCATTGTCTTAAATCCTGTGTCTTGTAAAGATTTTTGGTTTGTTACTTTAGCTAGGTCACCTCTTTTTGTTTTTTAGTATGGCTTGTAATTTTTCTCTGATTTCTAGGCATCTAAGTATGTTGGTGAATTTACTCTGATGGTCAATTTCTCTCTCTTGCCTAGTGTTTTGTTTCACAGCTTTTCTTTGACTTTTGGTTCAACATATTCTAAGTCTTTAAAATTGCCCAGTTTAAGTTATCAAAGTAAGGCCAAGGACTCACTAATGGGGAGTGTATTGGATCAGGGGTGAGGGACAAGAGACTCCAAAAAACATTTTTTTCTCCTTGAGGTTTCCCAGCCACCCAGCAGATGGTGCTCATCAGTGAATCTTTGATGGAGGTGTCTCTTTCAACCTCTACTTGCCCATGATTCTGGTCTGGCCAGAGCCAAGACTCAAAGTGGGCTCTACTGGACAAACTCACTGAAGAGAAACCACTCTCTGTCCTTCGTTGCACCTTCCCTCTTCCTAGGGAGGAAGACTTCTGTTCTTCTCTCAGTTTGATGAAGTGAGCCATGGTTTTTATCCAGGCTATGCACCTTGAGGTGGGGGATGGTGCCATTCTCAGCCGTGGGCACTAGAACCTCATGGTTTTCATTTTGGTGTTTTTGTCTCTCTCTCCCTCACCCTCCTGTAGGATGTGCAGCACTCTCCTTGTCTACAGATCCCTAGAGCAGCTCCCTCGGACAGCTTTTTGCCCTTCCTCCATTGTTTTTATGAGAGAGGTGATCTCTGCCTACCTACTCTTCCATCTTCCAGCTGTGTATGTGTTCCTTTGTGAGTGCAGGTTCTTATGTGTGTGTGTTTCCAATTAGTTTGTTCTCCAATGGTTTATCACTAATAGTCTCTTGAATTTTATTGGTAAATACTTTGAAAATTACTGTTGTAACTAGAAAAAAAAACAATCAAATTATGATATACCCAAAGCAAAACAAAACTTTAACAACTGCTGAAGGACAGTGCCTAGCAATGTTTCTAAATATGTTCTGAGAGGCATAAAAATAACTTCCTGGCACTATTGTGCCCTTTAAAGTCATGTTTAGTATGTGTCCCTTTTCCCATGGAATAAAACACCAGCCTCTACTGATTTTGCCTCATCATCTGCCATATTTGTCAAAATCTATGACCTTATCTATTTTTTATGGTATCAGATTTCCAATGATGAATGGGTTTTTACCATAATTTCTCCCTCTCTTGCAGTAACAGCAAATACATAAACATTGCTGGGTTCAGATTGTTGTTGCCTGAAAGAATAATGGATTTTACATTGAGTAAAATAACATATTTTGTCTATCATGCTTGGGGATATTTATCACCATGATCTGCAATTTCCCCCTTTGCTTTTGTTCAGAGTTTCTCCCTCTGCCCCCTCCCAAGTTATTCTGGGCCAAATGGATTTTTTTTTTTTTTTTTTTTTTGGCCATCCCTAAGATTTTACTCAATTCATCATTTACCTCAGGCTTTCCTCTGTTTTCACCTTTACAAAGTTTGCTTTAACCTTCTCTCCTTTCTTAAGACCTTAATAATTAGATAACAAAGGTTCACTTCACTGTTAAGCCATGAGAATTCTGGATAATTCTGTGCTAAAGATATGAAAATGATGGTATAAATTAAATTGGGTACAATAATCTAAAAAATAATATAATCATAGCATTTTAGCATGAGCCTAGGACAGTGCCTGTGAACAGTGCCTATGAATCCAGTAGGACCTCAATAAATAATTATTGTTATTATAATAATAATAATAATAATCTGTGTTTGTAGAGGATGCAGAGATTAAATGACTTGCCCAAGGTTACTCTCCTGGACCATGATCAAATTCTTATAAGAACCCAAATCTTTCTGTTCTGTCTAGTTCTTACAATTCTACACCACCCAGTTTTTAGTAATTTGCATTACCTTTGGAAGACTTTTTAATATTTATGTTTCCAGGGATCAACAAGGCTGCAAAGTAAATGATCCCTCACTTCAGTCTGGCATCTGACCAACTTGGGCTTTTGGCAAATGCTTTGGTTCCTCTTTCCTGATATAATTCTCAGTCAGAAAGTATTTATGAAAGCATTTATTTTGGTTTTAAAAGTGTCTCTTTGATTTCTTGCTAAACTAGACCAAAAAAAGATTTTGACAATGTCAACCAGGCAAATGTGTTTCTGATAATATACATTTTAAAGTACTTGTAATGTTTTTCTTATTACAAAAGTAATACATGTTAATTATAGAAAATACAGATAAAGTCAAAAGAGGGAAATTTAAAACGCCCATTATCCTATCCTCCTCCAAAGATAACCATTATTAATTAATTAACTATTTGGTAATTATGCTTTTAGTTATATTTATAAAATTATAAACTGTTTCTCTTTCTATTAGACATGTTTACAAGAAAAGAAGTCTCTAAAAATGATTAATCATGTACATACAAAAACAAAAAAATAATAGCAAAATAAGAAAATAAAAAATCATGCACATACAATCAACTACTGTAGTAGTGATTCTCAATCTCTACTTGTTGCACCCTAGTTATAACCAGTGCTCTGGAAAATAACAGAGAGAAAGAGAGAAAGGGAAGGAAGAGAGAGACAGAGAGTATTCTCGTTTCCTAGACTGCTCAAGCAAATACCATGAAATGGGTCTGGTTAAACAATGGGAATTTATTTGCTCACAGTTAGAGGCTGAGAAAACGTCCAAATCAAAGTGTCATCAAGGCAATGCTTTCTTTCTGAAGATTGTGGTGTTCTGGAGCTGGTTGCCTGGGATCCTTGGTCCTTAGCTCATCACCTGGTAAGGCACATGGCGGCGTTTCCTGCTCTCTTCCTTCTCTTCCAGGTTCCATTGATGTTCAGCTTCTTGCTTCCTGTGGCTTTCTCTCTGTGTCTGAATTTCACTCTGCTTCTAAAGGATTCCTGATCCCTCAGAAGTGTGCTCAAAGACCCCCTAGCGAGCTATAAGAGGGGAAATATGAGCTCTGGTAGAAGAGAGGGGGACCTGGGCCATGCACTGGGAAAAGGATAAGGATGTTTCCTACTCTCTGTTCTTCCATGCCAGGTGTGCCACATTAGAGGAAGGAACACTGAGTGGCCCCAGGACCAGAAAGGCTCTGGGTGGCCCTGCCTGCATGTGCTGTGCCAGGGCTGAGCCAGGGGCTGGCCCTCTGGAGTTCATCCAGGTCAACTGCAGACTCCCTCCAGCCCCTAAGTCACAGAAGAGATAACAAATTCCCTAAGTCACAGAAGAGATAACAATTCAGGAAATCACATCACAATCTTACTTTAAGAGAAATCTCAGACCTTATCCAGTTCGGCCTTCTAATGCTTACATTTCTCTCTCCACCTTCACTCTCTAAGAGGGAATTTCTGACAAGTCTCAGTCTAGCTCAATGTGATAGATTCATATAAATAGATACATGTACATACATATAACATTTATTGGACTAGACTTCAAACTAAATTTCTACCTTAACATAAACCAAGATGAGGAATTTCTTATGTATGATTCTGACCCTGAGACTGAGAATCAGATATTCTCTTAGAAACAGGAAAAGGTACATGACCCTATTCAGCCTGGAAAGCTCCCAGTTATATACCAGAATATAGTAAACCAAAGACTGCCAAATGTACCTGAAGCCAATCAAAAAGTCTCCCCCCACTTCCAAAACTTTCACCTTAATGGAACACTCACTGACCACATACTATATTAAGTTTTCCTCCTTTTACTCTATGAAACCCCTTTCACTGTTGAGTCTCATATCAGAACAAATGGGATGGTAACTGACTCCCTTACTGTAGTAAGATCCAAGTAAACAGTCTTTGGGTAATTCTATAGGTGGTCTTTGTCTTTTGACAAAACAAAAATAAACTGTAATCCAGATCCACAATATAGATTAGCACTGCCTGATGGGCTACCTCCAGCATGAACAGAGGTTGACTGATTGTGGGCTCCAGTACATCTCACTTACCCAGCATCCTCTCCGCCCAAATGTGTCTGTCCTTATAATGGGTGACCTTTCAGGTAATGGCTCTTTTCAGTTTGCCCTGCCCTCCTCCTCTTTTCTAGCTCCCTAAAGCCTACCATTCTATAATTAAAGATTTATTCTCTTGGCTCAAAGTCTTTGTCCTTCATATAACTGTTTATCATAGAAATTGGAAGAAATCCCAGGGGAGATAAACAGTTGAGGAGTCATCTTAGATCTTATCTAAGAGGGCTGCCTAAAAGGCAAGTTAACTCTTTTCAAGGAGAAAAGCTGGAGGTATTGCCAGATGTCTAAGTGTTGGCTAAAGACAGTGTAACTGACCAGCCAAATGGAGAGGCGTTTCCTGCCCAATGGTCTCTGGAGCTGCAGGCTTAGCCCAGTGAAGCAGCTCCCTCTCCTTTGCTCCTGCTATGTGAGCAGCTAGCTGGCTTGTCTCTCTACTTTTTACCCTTTCCTAGTAGAGGCAAACACTTGTCCACTGTGTTCCCCAGGTTCCAGGGAACACATATCAAGCTCTCCAAATGGTCCCAAGAGGTGCCCTCTGCTCATGCCATTTTGCCACACACCTTTATGTGAATGTCCGTGAAAAATAGGAGAATTAGGACATTGAGAACCTACATAGAGAAGAGATGACAAGAAAAGGCCAGTGAGCATTTAATTCTGCTGAGCGCCAATCTCATAATCCCTACTGCCCAGCCACACAGGGCAGCAGCTCCCCACCCATTCTGCTGTCCCCGTGCTAGTTTCTCTTTCCCACCCACCAACTGTCTCTCAGGCCATCATAGTCTGCTTATATTGCTGATTAGCTCTCATAATTATTCAACAAACATTTATCTTTCTCTACTATATACCTGGGGATGCAAATACTAACTCCCCAACACTTGTAGAGATCAATGCAGAACAGACAATAAGCAATAAATATAGTCTGATAAGAAGAACTAGAGCCAAGAATTGGGTTCTTTGAATATTCTGAAGAGAAACACTTCACCCAGACCAGGAGTGGTGGGAGAAAGAGCAAAGGAGAAAAAGTAGGAGCCAGAGAGGGTTTTTCTTAGGTTATGCCTGATCTGAGTTTCAGAGGAGATGCTGAGTTTAGCAAGGCAGAGAAGGTGGGATGGGGCATTCAGGCATATTTTATCAGATCCCGACCAACTTGTAAGCTATTTGAGATCAGTGACTGTTCTCAAGCCTAGAAGGGAACCACTGCTTATACTAATTAATTTGCTAGAATAGTGTACTATACAATAATACTTTATGTGCTATGTGTACCCCATGGACTAGTAACCAACATTTACTTCACAAGAGCGTTATCTTCTCCCTGCTTCCTTCTTCTATTTCACCACCTTTTTTTCTGAGAGGGGATATGATTTCTGTACTAAAGAGGAAATCTAATATCCCAAAGACATCATCTGGGACAAGAACTACATACTTCCCTCAAGTAGTTATTAGATGATATTATTCAATTAATTTATTCTAAGTAGATGCATGCTGAAGTATCTATAAGTAAGTCATATCATCCCTGCAACTTATTTTAAAAATTCTGTGTTGGAGAGCAGGGTGTACACACACACATACTCACAGAAAGAGCAATTGAATGTGGTAAATGCAAAATGTAAACATGTTGAATATATTGGAGGGTATATGTGTTTATTTTATTGTTCTTCCAATTGTTCTGCAGTTTACATTTTAAAATAAAAACTTGGGAAAATACAAATTATTGCTCACTTGGAACAAAGCACTGAGCTGGTCAGTAGTAGTAAGTGTAAAAATTGCCTCCATGTGATGCATATTGCCTCATGTACCTATCTTTGTACGTATTTGTTCTGTCTTTATTCCCATCTCAGAGTGCCAAGCTGTCAGAAATTTTCTCTTGTCCAGTTGAGGTTGAAATCACTTTATATTCCCTCACCATCCTTGCTGTATCATGAAGGTCAAACTTTCACCTTTAATTGCAAGGTATTTAAAGTAGGCGTGTTTTCTACAGCATTTAATTAGGTGAGCATTAAATCTAAGTGGATAATAAGTAAGGTCTGTACTTGGCAAGAAGTTGTAAGGTAACCTTCAGTAAGGCCATCCTTTGATTGGCTTTTCCCAAAGCATAGCAGTAATTCTGCAGCTATTTCATTAAAAAAGCAGCTCTGTGGTCAAATAAGTTAGTATATGTTATATATTATATTCCATATAATATTCACATTGCATATTAGCAATTAATAGCATTGCAAAGTTCTGACTTCCAGTAGTATTAGTGTAACTTCTATTGGACAAATTTTCTGCAGATAACTAAAATTTTTGGTCAAAATATTTTTTAAAGACTACCTGAAACCACTGGAGAGCAGTAAAAAGCAGGTAGAAATTGGAGAGGAGCCTATATTTGGAAAAAGGGAATAGCATTGGGTAAATTTTGTTTTGTTTTTGGCTAAGTGAAGAAGTCCTAGTTCTCTTTCAGGAAGGGGGCTAAAACTAACAGAAAACTGCTGTTGTTACTGACCTGAAGAACTAGGCAGAGGGGGAACAGAGCCACTAAAGGAGAGTGGCTTTGCTCAAATCTCTGGCTGACCCTTGCACTACACATGTGTGGGGCACATTCCAAGCAACCAGCCAAGACTAAAAGAACTGAACAGAGACCTCAGCTGCTGCTTGCTGTAGGGTAAATAGTTTGCAGTTCGAGTCTAGCCAAGTTAACGGTCTATTAAAACAAGAAAGCAATAATATTTAGAGAAACATAAGAGAACCCAGAGTCTTTTCCCTATACTATTCACAATTCTGGGATATAATGAAAGTTGGGAGACATAAGAAGAAATAGACAAATGTGGTCTTTATTCAAGAGAAATGGAAATCAATGGGAACCTGTATTAGTCAGCCAAAGTGGTGCTGATGCAAAGTAGCAGAAATCTGTTGAATTTTATAAAGGATATTTATTTGGGGTAAAAGTTTACAGTTACAAAGCCCCAAAGAGTCCAACTTAAGGTTACTTCCTCACCAAACTCTTTTGCCACATGTTGAAGCAAGACAGTGGGCGATATCTGCGAGGGTTCAGATTTCCTCTTTCCTCTTAAGCTCTATGGGCCCAGCTTCTTCCTAGCTCAGCTGTAGGCTAACGTAGAGCTCAGCTGCTCTGTTTTCTTCAACTGCATACTATCAGGCGAATGGCTCAGCTCTCTACGGGGCCCCAGGATCAAAGTTCCCTCCTCTTCCATGTCTATAGAGCTCTCCCTATTCACGTGTTTATCTTCTCCCGTGTGTGTGTCCATTTACATAGCTCATCAAGGGGTTAGGGACTCAACCTTGAGTTACCCTAATGACATGGTTGAATCAAAGCCCTAATCTTGATCTAATTAAGTAAATGTAAAACCCTTGAATTTAATACAATCAAAGGGTATCATGTCCAGAGGAACAGACCAGTTTACAAAGATAATCTCTCTTTTAAGGGTTCATAATCCCCTCAAACTGCTACACCATCCATCTCCCCATCTTTTTTTAAAATTGTTACCATTTATATCTTTATATATTATATGTCCCAAACAATAGATTTATCATTAATTTTACACATTTGCATTTTCATACCTGTAGGAAACAAGAAATAGATTTACATTCCAAAAAATACACTACAAAAGTACTGGCATTTGTATTTATCCAAATGGTTACCTTTACTGCAGGTCTTTATTTCTTTATGCTCCTTTGAACCACTATCTAGTGTCCTTCCCTTTCAGTCTGAAGAACTCTCTTTAGCCTTGCTTGTAGGCAGGTCTAGTAATGATGAACTCCCTCAGCTATTGTGTATCTGGGTGTGTCTTCATCTGTCCCTCATTTTTGAAAGAAAGCCTTGCTGGATAGAAAAATCCTTGGTTGATAATTGTTTTCTTTTAGTACTTTAAGTATTTCAAGCCACTGCCTCTTTGCCTCCATGGTTTCTGATGAGAATTCAACACTCAATCCAGTGGAACTTCTTTGTACATAACATATTGTTTTTCTCTTGCGACTTCCAGAACTCTCTCTTTATGCTTTGAATTAGAGTATTTTATCAATATACAGCAGGGTGTTCTAGTTTGCTAAAAGCTGCTGGGAGCAATATACCAGAAATGGGTTGGCTTTTACAATGGGAATTTATTAGCTTAAAATTTTACAGTTCTGAGGCCGTGAAGTGTCCAAATCAAGGCATCATCCGGAGATCCTTTCTCCCTGAGCTGCAGCTGTGGGTGATTAAGCACATGGCAATGTCTACTCATCTCTCCCCTCTCCTCCTGGCCTTGTTGCTTTCAGCTTTGGACTGCTCCATCTGTGGCTTTTCTCTCTCCTGGTTTCCTTGATTTCAACTTCTAGAGACTTCTCTCTGTCTCTGCAGCTTTTTTCTGTGTTTGTGGCTTTTTATTCTTCCATTTATAAAGGACTCCAATAAGAGGATTAAGACCCACCCTGGGTCATGCAACTTAATCAAAGGCCCTTAACTGAAGTAATTTAATCAAAAGGTCCCACCTACAACAGGTTTACATGCACAGGAATGGATTAGCTTTAAGATCAGGATTTTCTAAACCAAGGAATAAAAACCACAGACACAGAAAAAAGCTGCAGAGACAGAGAGGAAAACTCCTATAAGCTGAGAGGAGCCACTGAAGCCAGAAACTGAAAGCAACAAGGCCTGAAGGAGAGAGGTGAGATGAGGACATGGTGCCATTGTGCTCTCCCATGTGCCTGATTGTTCACAGCTGCAGCTCAGGGAGAACACATCTGTGACACTTTCACAGTCTCAGAACTATAAGCTCATAAATCATAAATCATAAATAAATAAATCATAAATAAGAAGTATAAGTTCATAAACCACCATTGTAAAAACCAACTCATTTCTGGTATATTGGTCCTAGAAGGTTTTAGCAAAGTAAAACACCCTCCAAAAGTTATTCGGTTCCTTTTTAAAATTTCTATTTCTTTACTAAGATTCTCATATTGTTCATTCATTGTTTTCCAGATATCTTTTAGTTCTTTCTTTGTATTTTCCTTCATTTCCTTGAGCATTTTTATGATAATTTTTAAAAAAAGTGTTTGTTCAGTATGTCCACAATCTGGTCTTCTTCATTGGTGTTTTCTGGATTTTTATCTTCTTCCTTTTGATTGGCTATCATTCCTGTTTCTTGTTTGTCTTGTACTCTTTTGCTGCACACTGTAAATTTTAATGTTTTAAAATGTTAACTCTAGGATTTATCCCCTAAAATGTCTGTTTCTTGATTTTGTAACCAGCTGGTGATATGACAGAGTTTTCCTGAGTGTCAGCCATCCTATCAGGAAACTTGCTTAAGGCAAATGCAAAGTGCAGTATCCTCCCTGTCTTTTCTGGGACTGTGTCCTTGTCCTTGGCTCATGCTGGCTAGTGCTTTGGAGTTCCAATTTACAGGAGTTTGAATGCCCCTTCTGTTTCCCAGGAGACAGATCTTCCCCCTCTTCTGGGTGTTTAAAGCAGGCAATCCTTTGCCCTAGGCCATCTGCCTCAATAGTTTATTATACAGCTTTCCTTGTCATTTTAAAAGGCTTTTCCCTGAGGGCAAATTCGGGGAGGGTGTGATTGCACATGAGAGAGGAGTTCCCCAAGTCAGCCTTTTCTGAACCAGAAGGAGGCACAGACCTGCTCCAGAGTGCCCTGAGGAAGTGATCAGGAAGGCACCAAGAGCTTCTTCCAAGTCTCCTCAAAGCTATGCTTTCTTGGTCTTCCCAGCAAATACATCACTTGAACTGCCCTCCACAGCTCTGAGTACCTTTTTTTTTTAAATTTGAAGAACTTGTGCATACCATACAGGATTCCCATACATCACCCCACCACAACACCTTACATTGTAGTGACACATTTGTTACAAAGAAAGAACATTGTCACAATATTACTGCTATCTATAATCCATAGTTTATATTTGGTGTATTTTCCCCACAAACCGTCCTTATAAACACCATGTATTAGTACTATATATTATGGTTCATGAGAGAACGATCTCATATTTGCTCTGTTAACCACAGTCCATCTTCCAACCCCGGATTCCCTGTGTTATACTCATGCCTTGTACAATCCATCCAAAGTGTGTATTCATTCGTTCTTCATTTCATCACAGAGTTGTACTTTCATCAGCTTAGTTGATTTCAGAACATTTTCATTACTCCAAAAGGAAAAATCCCATATCCCTTTATACCCGCCCCCATTATTAACCCTTAGCATTGATATAGTACCTTCTTTGCCATTGTTGTAAAAATATTAGTGTTACTGTTCACTATAGTCTATACATTACATAAGTTGTATTTTTCCCATGTATCTACATATTCTTTTTTTTTTTTAACTTTATTTTGTACATTTAATAATTGAAAACATAAGCAATTAAAAACTAAAAAGTAAACACAGATGAATAAATATATACATTTCTCAATTAAATGTAATGGATACATGTAAATTTTTTTTGTGTGTGAATCAAACAATATTTTACACAATATATTTGGTTCATAGTAATGCATTCATACAGTATTTGTCCTTTTGTGTCTGGCTTGCTTCACTCAACATAATATCCTCCAGGTTCATCCATGTTGCCATATGCTTTATGACTTCATTTCTTCTTACAGCTGCATAATATTCCGTTGTGTGAATATTCCGTTGTGTGACCACAGTTTGTTTATCCATTCATCTGTTGATGGACACCTGGGTTGTTTCCAACTTTTGGCAATCGTGAATAATGTGGCTATGAACATCGGTGTGCAGATGTCTGTTCGTGTTACTGCTTTCAGTTCTTCTGGGTATATACCCAGTAGTGGTATTGCAGGGTCACATGGCAAGTCTATATTCAACTTCTTTAGGAACTGCCAAACAGTCCTCCATAGTGGTTGTACCATCCTGCATTCCCACCAACAGTGAAGAAGTGTTTCTATCTCTCCACATCCTCTCCAACACTTGTAGTTCTCTGTCTTTTTAATAGTGGCCATTCTGATAGGTGTGAAATCATATCTCATTGTAGTTTTGATTTGCATTTCCCTAATCATGAGTGATGTTGAGCATTTCTTCATGTGTTTTTTTGCCATTTGTATTTCTTCTTCGGAGAAATGTCTATTCAAGTCTTTGGCCCATGTTTTAATTGGGTCATTTGTCTTTTTATTGTTGAGTTGTAACATCTCTTTATATATCCTGGATATTAAACCCTTATCAGATATCTACATATTCTTAACACCTTGTAAGAGAATAACATTCTTGTTTTTGTTCTATTAACCACAATCATTATCCACCACTGAAATTACTATGTTTTACAGTCCTTAAGTCTCCTCAGCTGCCTTTATCAGCAGTTTATAACAATTGCCTCTCTCAGTGCTGGGCCCCCAGCAACCCTGATCTTGAGGAAGAGGATTTTAATGTCCCTTTCTGTCATCAGTGATCTAGCCAGAGGCTGGAACCCACAGTGTTGTGCCCTGAGAGTGGGGGATGGTGCTGGGAGCCACCACATGGAGAGAACAGTTTACTAGTTTTTGCTGTGATTCACCAGCCTCTTCCTCTTGCTCTACCCTGGATGTTGTACAGTGGACTGTACAACAGTTCTGCTGGACTCTGGAGTTTTGAAATAGTTGTTTCAGACAGTTCCTGCCTGTTTAATTGTTGTTCTGGTGGAGAGGCTTAATCCTGGAACATCCTACTCTATCATCTTCCCGTGATCCTCCCTCAGGTGGGTAGTTTTTGTGCTGATCTCACTTGGTCATGCATTTGATTTCAACCAGGGTGGAACATCCAAGGTGACTTCTCATCTTCCAGAACCTCTCTTCATGTTGCCTCTAGTCATCTAACAGACTAGTCCAGACTTGCTAAACAATATGGTTTAGGATGTCAAGAGGAGGAAGTGGAATCTGCAAGTTCTTTTAAGATCCGGGCTCAGAATTCCTATAATGTCTTCTGCTACATACTCTTGGTTAAAGGAAGCCAAAAGGTCAGCCCACATTCAAGGAAAGAGGAAGTAGACTTCACCACTAATGGGAGGAGCAGCAAGTGCATACCAGGAAAAGAAGAATTGATGGTGATCATCTTTTGAAATTATCTACCTCAGAAATTTATCAGAATGTCCGTTAAAGCACAGATCTGTGGGCCTTATTTAAGATGTTTATAATTTATCTTACAAAAGCAATCTTTGTTTTCTAGATCACAGAGCTTTGTTTATTAAGTGGCAGCTTTTGAAGCGCACTGGAGTGTTGATTTGGGGGTGAATGGAGGCATTCTGAACTTAAGAATCACAAGACCCAGGTTCCTATACTGACTGTTACCACATGGGTGACCTGGGCAAATATTTTGTCTCTCTAAACCTAAGTTCCCTCGGTTGTAAGACCAGATTAATGATACCTAATTCATTGAATTTTATTTAGCTCCCAAAAGCAGATATCTCCCATGATTCCCCAAAGTGCAGTCCCCAGGGTAACTGGGGACTAAGGAAACTTTGCAGGATTTCAAATGAAGATCAAGGTCCTGCCATTAACTGAGTTGGCCACCCTCCCAGAGATTATCTACTTTGGTTTCCTGTCATCAACTACCTATTCTTCCTCTCTACCATCAGTATTTTCTCTTTACCACATAGCTTATGATTTCTCATCATTTCAGTGTGCCTTGATCTATCACAGTCTAAAAGGGATGGCCAAATTTTGGCTTTGGGGGTCAATGTGGCCTGCCACCTGCTGTTGTAAATAAAGTTTCATTGAAACACAGCTATACTCATTCATTTACTTATTTCCTTGGCCACTTTTGAGTACAATGGCAGAGTTGAGTGGTTGTGGGCCACAAAACCTATTTGTCCCTTTCCAGAAAAAGTTTCATGATCCCTTTAGACTCTTCCACATGGCTTCTGTCTCAATGCATTCCTTTAGCTTTAGAAATCACTGGTTTATTATTGAAGTATTTCCCAGTCCATGTTCTTAGAAGAGAGAGAACCAAAATGGCCACCTTCTTTTCATGCCAGGCCACTTCATAGTTTGTTGACCAGCTATGAAGAGACTGAACGTGGGTGACATATTCTCTCCCACCCTTGTCCAATTGGCTGTGGCTAAGATGTAGGTAATATTATAGTCAGTAAAACAAAGCCGCCTAAGAAGAACATGTCTAGTACAACCGAAAATTAAGTTAAATGAATTAGTATGTGTAAAAGTGTATGTATGGGGGAAGCAGATGTGGCTCAAGTAATTGGGTTCCCATCTACCATATGGGAGGTCCTGGGTTCGATTCTGGGGTCCTCCTGGTGAAGACAAGCTGGCCCACACCACGGAGAGCTGGCGGCCCGTGCTGCAGAGAGCAGCAAGATGACACAACAAGAGAAAAGGGAGATGACACAGAAAGAACACACAGCGAATGGACAAAGAAAGCAGACAGTGAGTGCAAAAAGCAACAACAAGGGGGGAGGGAGAAAAAAAAAAGTGTATGTATGGGAGAGTCCAAGATGGTGGACTAGAGAATGGCAGGCTGCACTCCTCCAGAAACTGTGGGAAGGTAGGCAGGCTTACTTGACAGAAGGGAAGCTGTGGGACCTTGGGGGCAATTGGAGAGGGCAGCTAGAGAGACAGGACCCAGCTGGCCAGGAGAGAGGGAAGCCATGGGATATATCTCCCAGCCTGCTCCGAGGGAGAGGGAAGCCAGGGAAGTGATTTAGCTGGAAGACCAGTGCTCAACAGGTTCTGAGAGAGAGGAACGCCACTGGGTGACCAGGGGTGCATCCTGGTTCCCAGCAGGCTCTTGAGGCAGGGGGTGGGGGGAGTTGTGGGGCAATCAGGTGTGGGGACCAATACCCAGCCAGCTCAGGGTAAGGGAAGATTAGCGGAAGGGGAGATAGGTTAGGTAGACTGGATCTCTGCTGGTTCTCTGGAAAAGGAGAGCCCCCAGCTGAAGCGGCTCCAGAGAAAGGGGAGGGGGGAGCTGATTTGGTGAGCTGTCACACCCATTTTCCCTGGAAGAGAGAGGATCTGGGTCAGTGAGGGCGCGTGCTGACAGACCTCCAACCGCCCAGGTGAGAGGGGAGCCAGGAGAGGGAGCCAGCAAGCACTCAGATACCCAACCAGCCTGGAAGAGAAGGGAACCAGAGAGTGATCCCATGGATTGTCAGGCACCCAGCAGGTTCCCTAGGGAAGGCAGAGCTGTGGGACAAGCAGCCTCATGACGGGAAACTTAGAGATTTTTGTAGTTTTATTATTTTTTTGTTAAAAAAATTTTTTTTTCTCTGCATCCAGTTACCTTTTTTTTCTCTGCATCCAGTTACCTTACCTGCACAGGGCAGGCCATTCGATGATTGATGGTGAGCACTGGCAGCCTGACACAGTTACTAGTGGTCTGAGAGGGAGGCCTGTTTTTTTTTCCCCACCTTTTTTTTTTTCCTTTTCTCTTTTTAAATTTCTTTTCTTTCTTTCATTTTTCCATTTTCATTTTCTTTTCTTCCATTCCACCTTCTCTTGTTTGGTCTTCATTTTCTTTCTTCTCATCTTTCCAGACTTTTTTTTTATTCTATTTTTTTTCTTGTGTCTTCTTTTTATTCCACCTTTTAAATTCTTAATCCCTTTAATTTTTTTAATGATTTTTCACTCTTATTACTTATTTTTTTCTTTTCTTC
>JAKSZT010053928.1:7046678-7220342 GCA_026826555.1 Tolypeutes matacus
GCTGGGTCAGCCAACCACGCCGCGCGGGCAGGCCTGCCTTCACCAGGAGGCCCCGGGAACTGAACCCGGGGCCTCCCATATGGTAAACGGTAGCCCCACTGATTGAGCCACAGCCGCTTCCCGATTTTTCACTCTTATTACTCATTTTTTTCCTGATTCTTTTAAGGTTCCTTTTCCATCTTTTTTTTAAAAAAATATTCTTTTTCTATTCTTCTTTCTTTCCTTTTTTATGTACTCAGTCTTTTTTCAGGGGAACATAGATATCTGCAAAGATATAGAACAAGTGGAACCAAGTGTCAAAGAGGGCCCTTAACACAAAACAAAATGAAATAAAACCTTAGACTAGAAAGAGAAATTGACCAACTGAATTAAGCCTGTGGCAGTTTGGCATTGTTTATGAATTCCAAAAATAGATATTGGATTATGTTTGTAAACTGGTCTGTACCTGGGCGTGATTAAATTATGATTAGGGCTTTGATTGGGCCATGTCAGTAGGATGTTGAGTCCTCGCCACCTTGGTTGGTGGGGGTTCACAAATAAAACTACACGGCAGAGCAGAGGAGGAAGTTGGAGTTTTGATGTGGGAGTTTTGAGCTGGAGCCTGGGAAGTGAACACACAGTGGAAGAACACGGAGGAATAGAGACAGTTTCTTAGACATGGCAGAGGCCCCAGGAAGAGAGATGAGCCATTCACCTGATAGTCTACAGCTGACCTTGTGGAGAGAAGCAAGCCTGAGCCCGGAGAGAATCAAGCCCCAGGGAGAGAGACAGAGCCAGTCATCTGACAGTCTACAGCTGGCCTTGTGGAGAAAGCAGGGCAGCAGAGCCCTTACAGAAACAAGCCCCAGGAAGAGAGGAACCCAGGAAGCCTAAACTCTTGGCAGATGTTGGCAGCCATCTTGCTCCAACCCGTGACAACAGACTTTGGTGAGGGAAGTAACTTATGCTTTATGGCCTGGTAACTGTAAGCTTCTACCCCAAATAGATACTCTTTATAAAAGCCAACAGATTTCTGGTATTTTACATCGGCACCTCTTTGGCTGACTTATACAGATTTTGGTACCGGAGAATGGGGACATGCTTTTGCAATTACCAAAATGCTGGAATGGTATTATAAATGGGTAAGGGGTATTTTTTGGAAGAATTATGAGATGCTTGGTAGAAAAAGACCTACAGTGCTTTGAAGACACTGTTGATAGTAATATGGATTCTAAAGAGACTTTTTTTGAGGTCTTAGGAGTAAATGATGAAATTATTATTGGAAACTGGAGGAAAGGTGATCTGTGTTTCAAAGTTGCAGAGAACTTAGCAAGATTAACTCCTGGTGTTCTATGTAAGACAGAATTTGAAAACAACAAGCCTGGACATTTAGCTGAAGAACTTTCCAAAGTAAACTCAGAGAATGTAGCTTGGCTTCTCCTTGCAGCTTATAGTAAAATGCTAGGTGAGTGAGATAAGCTGAGGACTGTATTGTTGGGCACAAAGAAACCAGAAACTGATTCTGGAAATTTCAAGCTCTGGAAATCAAGTCCCCAGAAGACAGTGCCCCATTTGAGGACTTAATTAAACTTGGAACTTGTAAATCAGGATTGAAGATGCAGTTATCTAGGAGACATTTATGGAAAGTCTTACTGTCTGATGACTTGGACCCTTGCTTCTTGCATGCTAAACCAACAAGTTTTTTAAGAGAGCTGTACGAACAAAACCACTGTCAGCTTGGACTAAAAAGGAGATGGAAAGGAGAGGTTGAAGGAGAAACAGCTTTAAGAGGAAAAACCATGGAAGCTGAGATCTGGAATTAAGACATTGCCTTGGGCCAAGAGAGGAACCTCACCCATGTGTACAGAGGTGAGTTTGTCCTGGAAGTTGAAGAGGGTGGATGTTCCCACCCGATGTTTGGGGAAAGTTTTGCTGCCCCAGGGTACAGAGAGGGTGGAGCACATTTCCCAAAGATTAGGAAGGTTAAGGTCACCACCCCATAGGTCTGAGAGCAATAGACGTGTCCCCCATGGATTAGGGAAGGCCAGGTGGTCAACTCCTTTGCTCTGAGAGGGTTGAGCCTGTATGCCAAAGGTTAGGGAGAATGTTGTCTTCACTTCACTGTACTAGGGTGGCTAAGACTCTAACCCAAAGATTGGGTAAAGTGTGGCAATCACACCAACACTCTTGGAGGGTGAGGTCTGGAGCTTGGTGAGGTTGGAACCAAGAAGATGGTCATTGGGCAAACCTGTGAAAAGGGTGGGTCCTCATGAAGCCCCAGGGAGAAGAAACCATCATCTTAAGAATGACTCTCAGACTTTGAAATCGAATGTAGAATGCCCTGAAGGTTTACTGAACTGTAGAGGACCTGTGACTCATGTTTCCCTTCCAATTTCTCCTTATGATAATGAAAATGTTTGTCCTTTGTCTGTCCATTTGTGTATTGGAAGCAGATAAATGGTTTTGTAAGTTTCAGAGATCTACAGCTGATGGGACTTTGCCCCAAGACAAACTGTATTTCTTTAAATCAATTATGATATGATTTTGTACTTAGCACTGTTATTAATTTAAGGTTTTTTGAATATTGTAATGTCTTTTTGTAATTCAGAAGGAAGGTGGAGTATAGCAGTTAGCATTGTTTATGAATTCCAAAAATAGTTATTGGATTATGCTTGTAAACTGGTCTGTCAGTGGTATCACTTTTTTTTTTGAAAGAGGTATCGCTTTTAATTGATTAAATTATGATTAGGACTTTGATTGGGCCATGTCAGTAGGGCATTGAGTCCCCACCTACCCACAGAGAAAAAGAAATGGCAAAGGACAGAGTTGGAGTTTTGATGCTGAGTTTTGATCTGGAGCCCGGGAAGTAAAAACACAGGGGAAGAACACAGAGGAATGGAGACAGCTCCACAGACATGGCAGAGGCCCCAGGAAGAGAGATCAGCCATTCACCTAATAGTCTACAGCTGAAACACACAAGCAACCTACATTGACCAAGGAAGAAATAAAAGAACTGAACAAATCAATCACAAGTAATGAGACTGAATTAGTCATCAAAACCTCCCAACCAGGACTAGATGTCTTCACAGGTGAATTCTACCAATCATTCCAGAAAGAACTAACACCAAACCTGTTTAAATTCTTCCAAAAAATAGAAGTGTAGTCAACATTGCCTAACTCATTCTGTGATGCCAAAATCACCCTAATACCAAAGCCACATAAAGATACAAGAAAGGAAAACTACAGACCAATCTCTCTAGTGAACTTAGATGCAAAAATCCTCAACAAAATACTTGCTAATTGTATTCAACAACACATCAAATGAATTATACACCGTGATCAAGTGGGTGTTATCCCAGATATGCAAGGATGGTTCAACATAAGAAAATCAATCAATGTAATATACCACATTAACAGATCAAAAGAAAAAAAAATCATCTCTATTGATGCAGAAAAACATTTGACAAGATACAGCATTCTTTCTTGATAAAAACATTTCAAAAGATAGGAATAGAAGTAAACTTCCTCAACATGATAAAGGGTATATATGAAAAACCCATAGCTAACACCATAGTCAATGGTGAAATGCTAAAGGCTTTCTCTCTAAGATCTGGAACAAGACAAGAATGCCTACTGTCACTGCTCTTATTTAACATTGTATTAGAAGTACTTGCTTGTCAAGTCTCCTGAGGGCTCTGGAGACATCCAGACACTATAGGCAGGGCAGACATCTCAGGGGTTTGGTGCCCTGCCAGTGGGCCCTACTTTGGAATTTATGCTTTCCAGTGTGACAGAGTTGGACTCAGTTGTGGTTTCCCTACACATGGTTCTTCTGCCCCTTCTATCTGAACCTATAGTTAGTACTAGAGTTGATAGGTGTATGTCCAAGAGACTTAAATCTATGGGTTTTCCATGTGCCAATTGGGCCCTTAATCTCAACAGCATTGCAACACCTACTCTCCAGTTCACTGGACTTACCCAGGACAACTAACAAGGAGATGATGATGGAAAACAACCTTCCCAACTGCCAGCAAGATAGTCCCATCCATCTGCCTCATGGGATCTAAGCCACCTCTCAATTAGAGGCAGAGTGGGCATCACCATCCCAGAATCCTCAGGCTTGGGGAATAAGTGATAGACTAGGGTAGACTTACTCTATTCTACTATAGACTAATTGTTATTCTAGCAATGGAAGAACTGTTATCATTGATGTGGAGGCAGTGGCCACTGGAGGTTCTGAGGGGAGGGAGAGGGAAAAATAGGTGTAATATGGGGGCATTTTTGGGACTTGGGAATTGTCCTGAATGACACTGCAATGACAGATATAGGCCATTATATATCTTGTCATAACTCACAAAATTGTGTGGGAAAGAGTATAGATTACAATGTAAACTGTAATCCACACTTAGTGTCAATGCTTCAAAATGTGTTCATAAGTAACAAATGTACCACACTAATGAAGGATGTTGTTAATGTGGGAAACTGTGGGAAGGGTAGGGAATAGGGTATATGGGAATCCTCTATATTTTTTATGTAATCTAAGTATCTTTTTAAAAAAACAGTATATTTTTTAAAAGTACTTACTTGAGCTCTTTGGCAAGAAAAAATTAAATAAAAGGAATCCAAATTGGAAGGGAAGAAATAAAACTTTCACTATTTACTGATGAAATGATCCTATACATATAAAGCCCCCAAAAATCTACAACAAAGCTTCTAAAGGTGATAAATGAGTTCAGTAAAGTGTCAGGATATAAGATCAACACACAAAAATTAATAGCATTTCTGTACACTAATAATGAGCAATCTGAGGAGGAAATCAAGAAAAAAATTCCATTTACAATAGTAACTGAAAGAATAAAATATCTAGGAATAAACAGCAACTAAGGGTGTAAAGGACTTGTACACAGAAAACTACACAACACTGTTAAAGGAACAAAGAAGTCCTAAATAAATGGAAGAATATTCAGTGTTCATGGATTGGAATACTAAGTGTCATTAACATATCTATCCTACCCAAATTGATTTACAGATTTAATACAATCCCAATAAAAATTACATTTTTTGCTGAACTGAAAAAGCCAATTACGAAACTTATTTGAAAGGGCAAGGGACCCCAAATAGCCAAAAACATTGAAAAAGAGAAACAAAATTGGAGGAATCACACTACCTGACTTTAAAACATACTATAAAACTACAGTTGTCAAAATTGCATGGTATTGGCGCAAGGATAGGCATACTGACCAATGAAACTGAATTGAGAGTTCCGATATAGACCTGCGCATGTATGGCCAACTGATATTCGACAAGGCCATCAAACCCACTTAACTGGGACAGAATAACCTCTTCAACAAATGGTGTTGGAAGAACTGGATATCCATATCCATAAAAGATGATCACCATCTCACGCCCCATTCAAAAATTAACCCAAGATGGATCAAAGACCTAAATATAAGAGGCAAGACTATAAAGCTCCTAAAAGATAATGTAGGGAAACCTCTATGAGAACTTGCAGTAGGAAATGGTTTTATAGCCTTTACACCCAAAGCATAGGCAATGAAAGAAAAAAATAGATAAATGGGACCTCCTCAAATTTAAAAACTTTTGTGCTTCAAAATAGTTTGTCGAGAAAAATAGCTAGAGGACAGGCTGAAACAGCCCCAAAAAATATCTTCTAGGGTTTAGGACAGCAGGTGAAGGCTGCACACCACCCAGAGGAGAGAGGGACAAAAGAGGGAAATCGCGATGACAGAACCATGAGTTGGAACCAGCAGTGGCTACTGCTGCCAGCACCCTCCCCCACACTCTTTAGAATTCTCAGGCCACTGGGCCTGCAACTACAGACAAAGGGGGCTCCAGGGATCTACCACTCCAGGAAAGGGGAGAGAGAGGGACACAGCCTAAGGCTGACTCAGGTTCTGACCCGTAAATTTGGGCTGCGGAGCCTCACAGACACTTCCACATGGTGGTTTGCCCTGGGAGCCTAGGAAGGACTGGAGAAATCTGACCCTTGCAATCTCCCACTCTTCAAGCCTGGACTAATTGTTGAGGACTCCACAGGAGAGGGGAGAGAGAGCCTGGGGCTGACTTGTCTTTTGACTCGCAGGTTTGGTCTGCCATGTCCCAAGAGCTCTTCCAGGCTGGGCGGGGCTGCATCATTGTTTTCCTTGGAGCCTGCAAGGGGCTAATGATATATAAACCTCCCAATCTCCTCCTCTACTAACAGGAACTGATTGTTGAGGACTCAGAGGGGAGAGGAAATATTTCCTAGCTGGGAAAAGGGAGGGGGCTGCCAGAGAAGACTAAAGAACTGTCTCAGAAAGTTTGAATTATAAGGCTCTTAGCCCCCAGACAGGAAGCTCTATCACATTTATCTGGTCTGTGTCACAACAAATACACTCCGACCAGGCATTGAATTGACAACTGCCAAAGAATACCATCTCCTGGAAGACCAAGGAAGTGCACATAAGAAAATTAAAAATAAATAGGAAAGGCTTTTCCTGGCCTCTATAGCCTCCCTGGCCAAGACCAAAGGAAGTAACTCTACAACCAATTACTGGGTCCAGTGCCCAGTTTTGAGCAACCAGCAGGACAATCCTAACAGTCCAGGTTGAGCCAAAAATCAAAGAGCTGTGGTAACTCACAGCCTCCTGCCACTAAATCCCTATAAAAGAGAAAGAGATTGAGCATCTGAGTAAACTACATCCTAACCAGATGCTTAAACACCAGCAAAAAATTACAAGCCATACTAAGAAAATAGAAGACATGGCCCAAGAAAAGGAACACATCAAAGTCCCAGAAGAGATGCAGAATTTGAGATAACTAATTAGCGAGATGAGCACAAATTTCCAAAATCAAATTAATGAGATGAAAGACAATATAGTTAAAGAGATAAATGACATCAAGAAGACATTGAGCGAATGCAAAGAAGAATTTGAAATGCTGAACAGAAAGTAACGGAGTTCATGGGAATGAAAGAAACAATAGGTGAAGTCAAAAACACATTTGAAAGGCCCCGGGTTCAATTCCCGAGGCCTCCTGGTGAAGGCAAGCCAGCCCGTGAGGCACGGTGAGCTGACGCAGCAAGACGACGCAACAAAGGGAGACAAGCAGACACAGAAAAATGCACAGCAAATGAACACAGTGAGCACAAGCAGCAAGGGGGGATAAATAAATAAATAAATAAATAAATAAATAAAATCTAAAAAAAAAACCAAACACATTTGAGGTATACAACAGCAGGCTCAAAATGACAGAAGAAAGAATAAGTGATATTGAAGACAGAGCAGCTAAAATTGAAGAGAGAAAAGAACAGAGAGAAAAAGGATAGAAAAAATTGAGCAGGGGCTCAGAGAGTTGAGTGACAACACAAAATACAATAACATACGTGTCATGGGAGTTCCAGAAGGGGAAGAGAAGGGAAAAGGGGCAGAAAGAGTGTTTGAGGAAATAATAGTTGAAAATTTCCCAACTCTCACGAAAGAAATGAACTTACATGTCCAAGAAGCACACCGTACCCCAATCAGAATAAATCCAAATAGACCTATGCCAAGACACATACTACTCAGAATGTCAAATGTCAAAGATAAAAAGAAAATTCTCAGAGCAGCAAGAGAGAAGCAAATGATCATGTACAAAGGACGTCCAGTAAGACTTAGTGCAGATTTCTCTTCAAAAATGGAGGCAAGAAGACAGTGGTATGATACAATTAGGAAACTGAAAGAGAAAAACTGTCAGCAGAGAATTCTTTATCCAGCAAAATTGGCCTTCAAATATGGTGAATATAAAGTATTCACAAACAAACGGAAACTAAGAGAGTTTGCAAAAAAGAATCCACCTTTGCAGGAAATATTAAAGGAAGCCTTAGAACCTGAAAGAAAAAGACAAGAGAGAGAGGCTTGGAGGAGAATATAGAAGAAAGAATAGCAGAAAGGATAACCAAAAGAGTAAAAAGAGAGACAAAAACAAGAGGACATATGAAAACCAAAGAATAAAATGGAGGGAGTAAATAGTGCGTTTATAGTAATATCATTGAATGTGGATGGATTAAACTCTCCAATCAAAAGATAAAGGCTGATAGAGTAGATAAAAAAACATGAGCCATCCATATGCTGCTTACAGAAACTCACCTTAGACCCAGGGATACAAACTGGCTGAAAGTAAAAGGTTGGAAAAAGATACTCCATGTGAATAGTAACCAGAAAAGAGCAGGGGTAGCTATACTAATATCAGACAAAACAAAATAGTTTGTCAAGAAATTGAAAAGGCAGCCTACTCACTGGGAGAGAATATTTGGGAACCACTTATCTAATAAGGGTCTATTATCCAGCATATATAAAGAAATCCTACATCTTCAAAATAGAAAGACAAAACTGGGCAAGATTCTATGGAATATGAATGTGTTCATCTTGTCATGGGGTGTTATCTCAGTGAGTGGAGACCCACACAATAAACAATATTAAACTCCCATCCTGGGGAGTCCTGCTACATTCTCAGATAGAAGGGCAAGAATCTCTCAAGTACATAAGCAGTTTCTAATAAAAGAAAACTGGCTGATATGTCAAGCCCTCAATATTAGTGCATGTGACTATGAACCTTACTCTTGAACAATTGAAACTTAGTGGTTACCATAGGTTCCTAGGGAAGGGGGAGGGAAGAATAGGTGGAACATAAGGCATTTGTTGGCCAATGGAATTGTTCTGTATGATTTTTGTTTGTTTGTTTATTTTATTTTATTTTTTATTTTACCAGGAGGTCCCGGGGATCGAACCCAGGTCCCTCCATATGGGAGACGGACGCCCAACCATTTGAGCCACAGCCGCCCCCATGTATGATTTTACAATGATGGATACAGGCCATTATACATTATGTCAAAATCTATGAAAGTGTATAGTACAAAGTGTAAACCATTGACCATAATTAGTAGCAATGCTTTGTTTTTGTTCATCAATTGTAACAAATGTACCATACACATGTAAGATGTTATTAATAGGGGAAAATGTGAGAGGGGGGTGGGTGGGGCATATGGGAATCCCCTATATTTTCAATGCGATGTTTCTGTAACCTAAAACTGAAAAAAAAAAAAGTGAAAAAAAAAAAAAAAGACACTGATGGAACATATAGAAGAAATTGTCAGTATATATAAAAATAATAGATCTTACAGTAATGGAAGGCATAATGCAAAAAAAAAATTTTTTTTTGGCTTTGTTTTTAGGGAAGTTTTGGATTACAGAAAACTTACAACCATGGCAGGGGAGAACCACTGGCACAGGGTGTGAAAGATGGGGGGATGTGTGGGGAAGGATGCACCTGGGGCAATGCCTATATGGAATATGAATGTGTTTATGTGGTCATGGGGTGTTATCTCAGTGGGTGGAGACCCACACAATAACCAACAAAATATTAAACTTCCATCCTGGGAGATAAGAGGTGGGCTGTGAAGGAGTATTGATGCTTAATGTATGTAGAAGTTTTATTAACTTGACTGTAAATGTGTGGAAATGGATAGAGTTGATGGTAACACATTATAGTGAGTAGCAGCTGGTTCATAAACAGTATTGTGGCTGAAAAGGGTAGCCTAGGGATGTAAATTTCATTTGAAAGAAAGCTAGAGAATAATCTAGGAACTGAATAACAGTGAACCCAGAGGTGGATGAGAATTGTGGTTAATAGTACAAATGCAAGAGTGTCCTTCTGTGAACTAGAACGTATGTACTAGTGGGAATGGTGGGAATGTGGAGAAGCATGGGAAAAATACAATTAATGTAACCTTTGGACTATAGTCCAAATACTGTAATATTCTTGCATCAATGCCAAAGATGTACTATGTTAATAATGGGGGGGTATGGAAAAAATAGGCCAAATGTATGCTATGGACCATAGTTAGTGGTAATAGTCTCATGATATTATCTCATAATCTGTATCAAATGTTCCACAATGGTGTGGTGTGTTGGTGAAGGGGTGTTGTATGGGAATTCTACACATGTGCATGATTGTTTTGTAAGTTCACAACTTCTGTAATAAAAATATTTTTAAAAAATGAACAAAAGCAAAAAACAAACAGAAAACTCTCATCCTGAGGAGTCCTGCTACATTCTCTCATACAATGGCAAGACTCTCTAGAGTACAAGGGCAGTGCCTAGAGAAAGAGGACAGGCCAATACGCCAGGCCCTTGATATTAGTGCTTGTACTTATGAACCATATTCTTGTAAAATTGAAACCTAGCCTAGAAATATATATTGCCTAAGACTTACCTCTTGAAAACTTCCTTGTTACTGAAATGTGGCCTCTTTCTAAGTCAAACTCAGCAAATAAGCTCACTGCTTCCACCGGGTGTGGGACATGACTGCTGGGGGATGGGCCTCCTAGCACCAAGGGATTATTACCAAGTGCCAAATAGTGATGCATTTGTAAAAAGACCTTGACCAAAAAGGGAAAATATTAAATATAAATGAGTTTTTAAATGGCTAAGAGATTTCAAATGAGTCAGGAGGTCATTCCAGAGATTATGCTTATGCACGTCTCAGGAGGCTCTCATTGACTGCCACAGTAAACAATGCCTCAAGCAGGGGTGCTCCTGGGGGCTCTATAGACATCTGGACACTACAGGCAGGGCAGACAACCCCAGGAGATCGGCACCCCATCAATGGACCTTACCTTGGAATATATGATAACCTATCTCTCCAGTTTATCAGAGTTGGACTCATTTATACTTTTTCTACAATTGGTTCTTCTGCCTCTTTTATTTAAACCTATATTTAGCACTATACCCATTAAATATATGTCCCAGAGACCTAAATCTTCGGTCTGTTCATATGCAGTTGAGCCTTGAATCTTAGCAGAGTTGCAGGCAACACCTATTCTCCAGTTCATTGGACTCACCCAGGACAACTAACAAAATGATGATGATGAACAACCCTCATCCCAACAAACAGAGAATATCTACAGCTGCAAGCAAGACAGTTCCATCCATCAGCCCCATGGGAACTAAGCCCCCTCTCAGTCGGAAGCAGAGTGGGCATCACCATCCCCAAATCCTCAAGATTGAGGAGTGAATAAACATAAGGGGGGAATGCAACTATGGACTAAAGTAGACTGACTATTATTCTAGTAATGGAAGAACTTGTAACATTGATATAAAGACAGTGGTCACCAGAGGTTCTGAGGGGAGGGAGAGGGAAGAATATGTGTAACATGGGGACATTTTTGGGACATTGGAATTGTTCTGCATGATTTTGCAATGATGGATACAGGCCATTATACATTTTATCAAAACCTATAAAATTATGTGGTACAAAGTGTAAACCATAATGTAAAGTATAGGCCATGGTTAGCAATGCTTCAATATGTGTTCATCAATTGTAACAAATGTACCACACTTATGAAAGATCTTGTTAATGGGGGAAAGTGTGAGAGGGGAAGGAGGTGGGGTTTTTGGGAATCCCCCATATTTTTGATGTAAATTTTATGTAATCTAAAACTTCTTTAAAAATAAAGAAAAAAAAAAACTAGGCAAGAGATTTGAATAGACACTTTTCTAGAGAGGAAATACAAATGGCTAAAAAGCACATGAAAAGATGCTCATCATCACTAGCTATAAGGGAAATGAAAATCAAAACTACAATGAGATATTATCTTACATCTGTAAGACTGGCTGTTATTTTTTTAAAAAGAGGGAAACGGGTGTAGCTCAGTGGTTGAGTGCTTGCTTCCCATGTATGAGGTCCCGGGTTCAATCCCCAGTGATTGAACAAAACAAAACAAAAAAACTCAGAAAATTACAAGAGTTGGAGAGGATGTGGAGGAATGGGAGCAGTCATACACTGATAGTGGGGATGTACAATGTTGCAGCCATTGTGGACAGTTTGGCAGTTCTTCAGGAAGCTAACTATAGAATTACCATATAATCCAGCAATCCCACTACTAGATATGTGCCCAGAAGAAGTGAAAGCAAGGACACGAACAGAGATATGCACACCAATGTTCATAGCAGCATTATTCACTTTTGCCAAAAGTTGGATGCTACCCAAGTGTCCATCAACCAATGAATGGATAAGTAAAATGTGGTATACACATACAATGGAATATTACTCAGCTGTAAGAAGGAATGAAGTTTTGGCACACTCAGGAACATGGATGAATCTTGAAGACCTTATGTTGAGTGAAGTAAACCAGTCACTAAAGGACAAATATTGCATGACCTCACTGATATGATGTAAGCATATTGAGCAGACTCACAGAGATAGTCTGGAATATAGGTTATCAGGAGACAAAAAAGGAGTAGAGAGTGGTGAACCGATGCTCAATCTGGGAAGAACTTATGATAAGGTGGAAGGAGGTGGTTTGGCAGTGGATGGGGTTGATAGGCGTGCAGGGATGTAAGTGGGATTGACAGGTGCTGGAGTGTGAGGGTGAGAAGGCTTGGGTGGGGAGTTGGACTATCCATGGAACTGGGGGGAAGGCTGAAGGAAGGAACAGGAGAACTCTGGGGAGGTGGAGGTCTGTGGTTGAAAATACAATTGTGGAAATGTTCTTTTGGCAAATATGGCAGTTTCAGGGTGTCTGTGGTGAGGGAATGTGTGGGAAAGGGTGAACCTGGGACATGCTTGTGTTCATCTTGTCATAGGGTATTATCTCAGGGGGTGGAGACCCATACAATAACCAACAAAATATTAAATTTCCATCCTGGGGAGTCCTGCTATGTTCTCAAATAGAGAGGCAAGAATCTCTTGAGTACATAGGCAGTGCCTAATAAAAGAAAACAGACCAATATGTCAAGCCCTCAATATCAATGCACATGATTATGAACTGTATTCTTATAAAATTGAAACAGCCTAATAATAACTATTGCCTAAGAGTTACCTCCTGAAAACCTCCTTGTTACTCAAATGTGGACTCTCTCCAAGCCAAACTCAGCAAATAAATGTGCTACCTACCCCTGGCGTGGGACATGACTCCTGGGGATGAGCCTCCCTGGCACTGAGGGATTAATACCAAGCACCAATCAGTGATATATCTGGAAAAAAACCTTGACCAAAAGGGAAACATCAAATACAAAAGAGTTTTAATGGCTAAGATTTCAAAATGAGTCAGGAGGTCATTCCAAGGGTAACACTTAAGCATGTCTCAGGCAAATCTCACTAACTGCCACTGTGAACAAAGCAGTACTTCTGAGGGCTCTAGAGCCATCCAGACAATATAGGTAAGGCACACAATCCGTTGAAATCAGCATCCAGTTGGTGGGCCTTACCTTGAAATATATGACAACCTATTTCCCCAATCTAACAAAGTTAGACTCATTTATAATTTCCCTACACATGATTCTTCCACCCCTTTTATTTGAGCCTATATTTAGCATTATATCCATAAATATATATCTCAGAGACTTAAATCTTTAGTCTATTCATATGCTAGTTGAGCCCTAAATCTCAGAAGAGTTGCAGCCAACACCCACTCTCCAGATCATCAGACTCACCGAGGACAACCAACAAATGATAACAATGGACAACTTCCATATCCCAAAAACCAAGAGTATCTACAACTGCAAGCGAAACAGTACCTTCCATCTGCCCCATAAGATCTAAGCCCCTCTCAATCTGAGGCAGAACAAGCATCACCATCCCAAAATCCTCAGGAATGAACAATCATAAGGGGGAATGCAACCATGGACAAAGCAAATTGTTAGGGGGCGGATGTGGCTCAAATGGTTGGGTGTCTGTCTGCCATATGGAGGGACCTGGGTTCGATCCCCGGGACCTCCCGGTAAAAATTAAAAAAAAAAAAAAAATATATATATATATATATATAGAAGGCGCATGGGCTGCCAGGCTCTGTGTGCTGGTGAGCCGCCAGGCCCCGGGAGCCATGCAGCAAGATGATGACGCAGCAGGAGAGAGACGCAGGGGAGAGTCGCAGGGGAGAGTCAAGACGAGATGCTCCGAAAGCTCCGAAAACCAGGAACCGAGGTGGCTGCAGGTGGCAGAACACCTCTCTCCTGCATCGAAGGTCTCCAGGATCGAATCCTGGTGAAGACTGGAGGAGAAGGATGAGAAGAGATGGCAGGAAACAGACACAGAGAATTGCCCAGCGAATGGACACAAAACAGCAAATGGGGAAGGGGGGATTAAAATGGATAAAGTAAATAAATAAATCTTTTAAAAAAAAAAGCAAATTGTTATAAGATAATGGTCACTGGAGGTTCTGAGGGGAGAGGGAAGGAATAATAGGTGGAACATGGGGCATTTTAGGGCACTGGAATTAAGTGTAAACCTTAATGTACACTCAATGTACAACTATAGACCTTGGTTAGTAGCTGTGCTTCAATATTTATTCATCAATTGTAGCAAATGTACCACACAATTATAAAATGTTATTATTAAATGTTATTAATTGGGAAAGATGTGGGAGGAGGGTTGGAGTATATGGGAATCCCTTATACTTTCAATGTAACTTTTCTGTAATCTAAAACCTCTTTAAAAATAAAGTTTGTTGTATTTTTTAAAAAAATGTATGTATGGCTATGTGTTTGAGCCATATATATATATAAAATATTAAGAGAATTTGCTAGTGAAGAGCCATCTGAAATTAAATATGGTAATTCTGAAATTAATATAAATCAGTGACTAATTATGATGTAACATAAAAATTCAATTATAGAGGGACTTCTGGGAAGATGGTGGACTAGTAAGACATGGGAATCTCTTCTCCAGAAAAATAGCTAGAGAACAGGCTGAAACAGCCCAGAAAAAGATCTTCTAGGGTTTAGGACAGCAGGTGAAGGCTGCACACCACCCAGAGGAGAGAGGTTCAGAAGAGGGAAATCGCGATGACAGAACCGTGAGTGTAGCAGCTTCTGCTGCTGCCGGCACACTCCCCCCCACTCTTTAGAATTCTTGGGCCTCTGGGCCTGCCACTACAGACACAGGGGGCTCCAGGAATCTACCACTCCCGGAAAGGAGAGAGAGAGGGACACAGCCTAAGGCTGACTCAGGTTCTGACCTGTAAATTTGGGCTGCGGAGCCCCACGGACCCTTCCACACGGCAGTTTGCCCTGGGAGCCTAGGAAGGACAGGAGAAATCCAACCCTCGCAACCTTCCTCTCTTCTAGCCTGGACTAATTGTTGAGGACTCCACAGGAGAGGGGAGAGAGAGCCTGGAGTTGACCCTGCTTTGGACTCCCAGGTTTGGTCTGCCCTGTCCCAAGAGCCCTTCCAGGCCGGGTGGGTCTGCGCGATTGTTTGCCTTGGAGCCTGCAAGGGGCTAAAGATATACAAACCTCCCAATCTCCTCTTCTACTAACAGGTACTGATTGTTGAGGACTCAGAAGGGAGTGGAAATATTTCCTAGCTGGGAAAAGGGGGGCGCTACGAGAGAATTCTGGAGAACTGTCTCAGAAAGTTTGAACTACAAGGCTCTTAGGCCCCAGACAGGAAGCTCTATGGCATTGATCTGGTCTGTGTCACAACAAATACGCTCTGACCAGGGATTGAATTGAGAGCTGCCAACAAGCGCCATCTCCTGGCAGACCAAGGAAGTGCACATAAGAAAATTAATAAGTAGGAGAGGCTTTTCCTGGCCTCTATAGCCTTCCTGCCCAAGGCCCTAGGAAACGGCCCTACAACCAATTACTGGGCCCAATGCCCAGTTTTGAGCAACCATCAGAACAATCCTAACAGTCCAGGTTGAGCCAAAAATCAAAGAGCTGTGGTAACTCACAGCCTCCTGCCACTAAAACCCCATAAAAGAGAAAGAGATAGAGCATCTAAGTAAAATACAACCTAACCAGATGCCTAAGCACCAGCAAAAAACTATGAGCCATACTAAGAAAACAGAAGACATGGCCCAAGAAAAGGAATACAGCAGAGTCCCAGAAGAGATGCAGAATTTGAGAGAACTAATCAGTGAGATGAGCACAAAATTTCCAAAATCAAATTAATGAGATGAAAGAGAATATAGTTAAAGAGATAAATGACATCAAGAAGTCATTGAGCGACTGCAAAGAAGAATTTGAAATCCTGAACAGAAAAGTTAACGGAGTTCATGGGAATGAAAGACACAATAGGTGAAGTCAAAACTACATTTGAGGCATACAACAGTAGACTCGAAATGACAGAAGAAAGAATAAGTGATACTGAAGACAGAGCAGCTAAAATTGAAGAGAGAAAAGAACAGAGAGAGAAAAGAATGGAAGAAATTGAGCAGGGGCTCAGAGAGTTGAATGACAACACAAAACGCAAGAATATACGTGTCATGGGAGTTCCAGAAGAAGAGAAAGGAAAAGGGGCAGAAAGAGTATTTGAGGAAATAATAGCTGAAAATTTCCCAACTCTCATGAAACAAATGAACTTACATGTCCAAGAAGCACACCGTACCCCAATAAGAATAAATCCAAATAGACCTATGCCAAGACACATATTATTCAGAATGTCAAATGTAAAAAATAAAGAGAAAATTCTCAGAGCAGCAAGAGAGAAGCAAATGATCATGTACAAAGGACGTCCAGTAAGACTTAGTGCAGATTTCTCTTCAGAAACCATGGAGTCAAGAAGACAGTGGTATGATACAATTAGGAAACTGAAAGAGAAAAACTCCCAGCCTAGAATTCTTTATCCAACAAAACTGTCCTTCAAATATGAAGGTGAATATAAAGTATTCACAAACAAACAGAAACTAAGAGAGTTTGCAAAAAAGAATCCACCTTTGCAGGAAATATTAAAGGAAGCCTTAGAACCTAAAGAAAAAGACAGGAGAGAGAGGCTTGGAAGAGAGTATAGAAGAAAGAAAAGCAGAAAGGATAACCAAAAGAGAGACAAAATTAATAAAAGAGAGACAAAAATAAGATGACATATGAAAACCAAAGAATAAAATGGAGGAAATAAATAGCGCATTTTCAGTAATATCATTGAATGTGAATGGATTAAATTCCCCAATCAAAAGATACAGGCTGACAGAATGGATGAAAAAACATGAGCCATCCATATGCTGCTTACAAGAAACTCACCTCAGGCCCAAGGATACAAGCCGGCTGAAAGTAAAAGGTTGAAAAAAGACACTCCACGCGAATAGTAAACAGAAAAGAGCAGGGGTAGCTATACTAATATCAGACAAAACAGACTTCAAATGCAAAAAAGTGATAAGAGATGCGGAAGGCCATTATATATTAATAAAAGGGACGATCCTCCAGGAATATATAACAGTCATAAATATCTACGCACCTAACCAGGGTGCCCCAAAATATATGAGACAAACTCTGGCAAAACTGAAGGGAGAAATAGACATTTCTACAATAATCGTTGGAGACTTCAACACCCCTCTCACATCATTAGATAGAACAACTAGACAGAAGATCAACAAGGAAACAGAGAACTTGAACAATATGATAAACAAGTTAGACCTAATAGACACATACAGAACACTGTTTCCAAACTCAGCGGGTTATACATTCTTCTCAAGTGCCCATGGATCTTTCTCCAGGATAGACCACATGTTAGGTCACAATACAGCTCTCAATAAATATAAAAAGATTGAAATTATACAAAGCACCTTCTCAGATCATAATGGAATGAAACTAGAAATCAATAACAGACAGGAAAAAAGGAAATTTGCAAATGTGTGGAGACTGAACAACACACTCCTAAATATTCAGTGGGTCAAAGGAGAAATTGCAAGTGAAATCAGTAAATATATTGAGGCAAATGAAAATGAGAACACAATGTATCAAAACTTATGGGATACAGCAAAGGCAGTCTTGAGAGGGAAATTTATAGCCCTAAATGCCTATTTTAAGAAACAAGAAAGAGCTAAACTCAAAGATTTAACTGAACAACTTGAGAAACTAGAAAAAGAACAGCAAACCAATCCCAAAGCAAAAAGAAGGAAAGAAATAATAAAGATTAGAGCAGAAATAAATGAAAATGAGAACAGAAAAACAATAGAGAAAATCAACAAAACCAAAAGCTGGTTCTTTGAGAAGATCAATAAAATTGACAAACCCCTCGCTAGACTAACAAAGAAAAAAAGAGAGAAGATGCAAATAAATACAATCAGAAATGAAAGGGGGGAAATTACAAATGACCTCACAGAAATAAAAAGAATCATAAGAGGATATTATGAGAAACTATATGCCAACAAACTAGACAACCTAGATGAAATGGACAAATTTCTAGAAACGCATAAACATCCTACACTGACACAACAAGAAATACAAGAACTTAACAAACCAATCACAATTAAGGAGATTGAATCCATCATCAAAAATCTCCCAGCAAAGAAAAGTCCAGGACCAGATGGCTTCACAGGTGAATTCTACCAAGCATTTCTAAAAGAATTAACACCAATCTTGTTTAAACTCTTCCAAAAAATTGAAGAGGACGGAAAATTATCCAACATGTTTTATGAAGCCAACATCACTCTAATTCCAAAGCCAGTTAAAGATTCCATAAGAAAAGAAAATTACAGACCAATTTCTCTAATGAACATAGATGCAAAAATTCTCAACAAAATACTTGCAAATTGAATCCAACAGCATATCAAAAGACTTATACATCATACCAAGTGGGATTTATTCCTGGTATGCAAGGCTGGTTCAACATAAGAAAATCAATCAATGTAATACACCACATTAACAAATTGAAGGAAAAAAACCACATGATCATCTCAATAGATGCAGAAAAGGCATTCGACAAAATCCAATATCCTTTTTTGATAAAAAATACTTCAAAAAATAGGAATAAAAGGAAAATTCCTAAATATGATAAAAGGCATATATGAAAAACCCACAGCCAACATCATACTCAATGGGGAAAGGTTGAAAGCTTTCCCCCTAATATCAGGAACAAGACAAGGATGCCCACTGTCACCATTGTTATTCAACATTGTACTAGAAGTTCTAGCTAGGGCAATTAGACAAGACAAAAAAATTTAAGGCGGCCAAATAGGAAAAGAGGAAGTAAAACTCTCACTGTTTGTGGATGACATGATCCTGTATTTAGAAAATCCTGAAGTATCCACAACAAAGCTACTTGAACTAATAAATGAGTTCAGCAAAGTGGCAGGATACAAGATCAACACGCAAAAATCAGTAATGTTTTTGTACACTAGTAATGAACAATCTGAGGAGGAAATCAGGAGGAAAATTCCATTTTCAATAGCAACAAAAAGACTCAAATACCTAGGAATTAATTTAACCAAAGAAGTACAGAACCTATATGCAGAAAACAACAAAACAATGCTAAAAGAAATTTTAAAAGACCTAAAGAAATGATAAGACATTCCGTGTTCATGGATTGGAAGAGCAATGTGGGAGGAATTTCACTGCCTGACCTTGAAACATATTACAAAGCTACAGTGGTCAAAACAGCATGGTACTGGCATAAAGATAGACACATCGTTCAGTGGAATAGAATTGAGAACCCAGAAATAAACTCTCACCTATACAGTCAACTCGTTTTTGACAAACCTACCAAGCCCACGCTGATGGGAAAAAACAGTCTCTTCAACAAATGGTGTTGGGAGAACTGGATATCTATAACCAAGAATGAAAGAGGACCCCTATCTCACCCCCTATACAAGAATCAACTCAAAATGGATCACAGATCTAAATATAAAAGCCAGGACCATAAAACTACTAGAAGAAAAAGTAGGGAAACATCTTCAAGACCTTGTAGTAGGTGGTGGTTTCTTGGACTTCACACCCAAAGCACGTACAACAAAAGAAAAAGTAGATAAATGGGACCTCCTCAAAATTAAACACTTTTGCACCTCACAGGACTTTGTCAGAAGGGTGAAAAGGCAGCCGACTCAATGGGAAAAAATATTTGGAAATCACATATCTGATAAGGGTTTAATATCCAGGACATATAAAGATATGTTACAACTCAACAATAAAAAGACAAATTACCCAATTAAAAAATGGGCCAAAGACTTGAATAGACATTTCTCCAAAGAAGAAATACAAATGGCAAAAAAACACATGAAGAAATGCTCAACATCACTCATGATTAGGGAAATGCAAATCAAAACTACAATGAGATATCATTTCACACCTATCAGAATGGCCACTATTAAAAAGACAGAGAACTACAAGTGTTGGAGAGGATGTGGAGAGATAGGAACACTTCTTCACTGTTGGTGGGAATGCAGGATGGTACAACCACTATGGAGGACTGTTTGGCAGTTCCTAAAGAAGCTGAATATACACTTGCCATGTGACCCTGCAATACCACTACTGGGTATATACCCAGAAGAACTGAGAGCAGTGACACCAACAGACATCTGCACACCGATGTTCATAGCCACATTATTCACCATTGCCAAAAGTTGGAAACAACCCAGGTGTCCATCAACAGATGAATGGATAAACAAACTGTGGTCTAGTCACACGATGGAATATTATGCAGCTGTAAGAAGAAATGAAGTTATAAAGCATATGACAACATGGATGAACCTGGAGGACATTATGTTGAGTGAAGCAAGCCAGACACAAAAGGACAAATACTGTATGAATGCGTTACTATGAACCAAATATATTGTGTAATATGTTGTTTGATTTAAAAAAAGAAATTTATATGTATCCATTACATTTAATTGAGAAATGTATATATTTATTCATCTGTGTTTACTTTTTAGTTTTTAATTGTTTATATTTTCAATTATTAAATGTACAAAATAAAGTTAAAAAAAATTTCAATTATACACAACATAACAGCTATATTGCATAGTGGGACACATAGTTTTATGGCATTGTTATAGCTTCATGACATAAAATGTCATTAACATTTCTCAGGAGGCAAAGAGTAGGTAAAAAAAGGCTGAACAATCTGTCATATTAAGATTGTATGAGGGGGTCGCATGTGGCTCAACTGGTTGGGAGTCCGTCTCCCATATGGAGGGACTCGGGTTCGATCCCCGGGACCTCCCGGTAAAAAACAAAAACAAAAACAAAAGATTGTATGAGTATTGGCACTACTTAGATGCTAATGATCCTTCTTTCTTATTGAAAAAAAATCCCAATTCACCCTTTACCAATTATGCACTTTCTCAACAACAAGTTGATGCAAATGCAGGGTTGTGTAGCAACCAGCACTTTATAATGAACTCTTCTATGATTTTCCAACTAAACTGCATCTGCTTCATTTGCCTACATTAATAGCACCCTTTTACACTACAGAGCATGGCTCCAATTCAGATACTGTTTGGAGGGGACACCATGACATTTCAAAACATTCCTCTGATACTTTTAGCAGTGGAAAAACTGTGGTGCTGTAAGGTCCTTCAACTGATGAACAGATGGACAAAATATGACACAGCCATACAATGGAATATTAATGAGCCAAAAAAAGGAAACAAAGTGATGATACATGCTACAATGTGGAAGAACCTTGAAGACATTATGCTAAGTGAAATTAAATTGAAATCATTTATTAAATTAAATTAAATGACTTAGGATATATGACTAAAGCTAGGTACAAAAGGGTGAATATTGTGTGATTCCACTTATATGAAATATCTAGAATTAGCACATTCACAGCCACAGAAAGTAGATTAGCAATTACTAGGACCTGAGGGAGGGGGAATGGGGAGTTACTGCTTAAGGGGTAGCAAGTTTCTGTTTGGGGTGATGAAAAATTCTGGTAATAGATGGTGTTGTGGTAGCACAACACTGTAAAAGTAATTAGCACCATTGAATTGTATACTTACAAATGAGTAATGTAGCAAATTTTATGTTATAATTATGTGTGGTACCAAAATAAAATTTTAAAAAGATATGGTACTCAGAGTACACTTCGTAGAGAAATCTGACAGCACTATCTATAAAGAAGTTCTTTTTAAAAAATTACCCCCATTGAAAAACAACAAAAACCCAACAAAATAAACAAAGGAAAGAAAAACTAACAGTGCCTATACCTTCCAGCCTGAACAAACTGATAACACATACAAAGAGCTGCCAAAATAACTTTTAATACTATATAACAAGTCAAGAAAAAATAGATGTATAAAATTTCCTATGAATTACTGAATATTCAAATTATTTAATATTTTTCATAAATGTAGTAAGAAAAAAACAAATTTAAAGATAGAAAACTTTTACACTTAAAGTTTTCACGTACGTTGTAGGAGATAATGAATAATAGTTCTCTTTCTTCTACACTTCCTAAGTGTAACTATAAGACACAGCGGTTACAGTTTTCTGTTGTCATAATCTAAAAAAAGACACCCCAAGAAAAAAAATTCATTATATTGCAAAATCTTCTTACTTTTGTGCTTTTAGATTTTGCAGTCATTGTAGTCAACCAGTACTGCACTGGAACTTACAACTTCAGCAGGGAAAAGAGTCTAACTGAAAATGAGACGTACGCTTTATTTTGTCCTTTTGAAAACAGAAACCACTTGTCAATGTTTCCTAAAAAGTGCAATTGCCTTCTTTGTCATTTGATTGTAAGGTGTGCAATTCTGTTTCTAAACAGTACAGCTTAAATGAAACCACACAAGTAAAGGAAAGAAAGTGCTTTGGAGGGAGGGTTCGGTTTGACATAAGGATTACAGGAAACTGTACACTTCTGATGACATTAATTCAAAAAGTATATTCATTCGAGTTTCTCAATAAACCCCTCAAGAGAAAAGGTTTTACTATTGATTTAGATGAGTATTAAAATAAAGCTTTCTTCTCTGAAATTAGATTATGGGGTATGCCAAGCCAGACCATCTCCGCAGATGATATAAGCTATAATTATTTTGGGAGGTTTCAGTCACTGTTTTGGAATTGATACCCAAGGCTTTCTTCTTCTCTTTTCTTTCTGTGGGCTTTTTATGAAGTATTTTGGGGGGAGATGGTTTAGATAGGAAATATCAGCTTTTCAAAGATTAAGGTGCAATTATCATTAGAATAAAAAGCTCATTAAAAGAAGAGTCTCAGAAAGGTTTTCTAGATATATTTTACTATTCATTGTTTTCATAGGGGCTGAGAAGAAAAAAAAGAAGTTCCTATAATACCTGTAAGATTATCCTCACATTAGCCCACATGAGAGATAAAATAAAGGGCTGATGTGAGGGGTGAGAATACTTTGCAATGGAGCTATTCTAGTGCCGAACCTATAAATTAACTTTTCACTAATAACCTCTTTCTTGGCCTATGTAAAATGGAATGGCAGCCTGTATTCTTGTGGCTCAATCACTGTTCCTCCCCACAAAAAAAGTCTGGAATTTTGTGCACCTTCATGTCATAAAACATCTGCACATCAAAATAAACTTGTCCTTCTACTTAGCACCAAGATTAAGTTTGTAGTATGCTCTACCCATACTGAATTTACTATATGCCAGGCATTGGGCTGGACACTGGAGATCTTTCTGACACTGTTACCAATTTTGGGAATAGAATAAATTAAATAAGAAGAAAACAATGTTGCAGTGAAGGAATCTTGAATGGTTGGTGAAGCTTAAGAGAGATGAAGGAGTGCAGCTCATATTCAGCCTATGGAAATAATTATGTTACTTAAAGGATAGCCACTAAACAATAAAAATGTTAAGTGCATCTGGTGTGAACCATAAGGTTTTTATCCACATTAATATTCCCTGCTAGAATTGCAGGGAAGCCAAAAATCAACCAAAAAATGAAAAGCACCGTTTCAGCATCGGCACTACTCTAGGCTTTCATTTAAGTCAGCCCAGAGCCCAGACAGAGGCCTCTATGCACTAAAGTTGTTACCTTAAGGTTCATTTCACTACTGAGAACGTGAAGCTCAAAATATCCCCTGAAAGTCCACCAAAACCAGGAAGGACCTCAGTCATTGCCCTGGAGTGGGAGTTGGGACTTTCCTGTCTCCACATCCAAAGCTATTTACCAGCTAAGATCCTGAAGAACAGAAACTGCAACTGATGCCTCCTGAAAGCTATGGATATTATTGCCCAAACCTTTCTCTGTCACCAAGACACAATTTTAAGACTAAAGAGACATCAAGGCAAGCCACAGTTTGTTGGCAGTGGCTGGGTGCCCATGACCTATTTCCAGGTATCCCCAATTCCTCAGTTATTGGGAGAGTCTACCTTGGAAAAGAGTCAGAAGGTAAAGAAGTGCCTCTTTAACAACTCCACTCCACTGTTAAAATTGAGATTTATTTAGGAGTGGGTCTAAGTAGGTATAAATTAGTACAAAACAGAAGAACAGCACAGTGATGTAGTTAGAATCATGGACTTCAGCCAGACTGCCAGGTCACATTTAGGAGTTATGTGACCTTGAGGCAAGTTACTAACCTCTCCAGGCTGCAGATCCTTCATTTGTAAAACGGGGATAATAATCATACTTACCTCAGGGGGATTTTCTGAGGATTAAATCAGTCAATATTTATAAAGAACTTTGAATACTGTCTGGCACATAGTAAGTGCTATGTATTTTGTTTTAGGAGGTACTGCGGATTAAACCCAGGACCTTGTACATGGGAAGCAGGCACTCAACCACTTAGTTACATCCACTCCCCGTATTTTTAAAAATAAAAACAGAAACAGGAAAAAGTGCTCATTGGGGTTGTAAAGCAATTTATGCTGCTTAAGCATTCAGACATATTCTCATTCTAAGTAGGTCTGGAATCTGGGCTTCGAGGCATAACATACACCAAACCTTGGGACCAAATTGAGTTTTGGAAAATCTTCTGGGGCTGACCAGAGAAGAGTGCTTCAGCTACAGAAGGCCCAGTCACTATTCCAAAATACCCTATTATAAATCCTGTCTCTGGGGCTAAAAGTCCAAACCAGCTGGGGCAGGAGCAGGGCTCAGGAGTGGGGTGAAGGGAGCCATATTTCCAGTTATTTCCCTAAACTTTTTTCTGTACTGTAGTTATGTTATCTGTATAACATCATTGTCTAAATCTTGTCCCAGAGATTTTTGATCTGATTATAAAAGTTTAGGACTTGTTTCACCTAGTTTTGTTATCACTGGGCACCAGAATTGATAGGAAATGACAGAATAACCAGAGGCCAGGAATATTGCCAAATTAACCAACCAATAGACATATTTTTGAGCATTTCTCCTATGTTAGGCCTGTGCTAAATGCTCTGGCCCTCAACAAGAAGGAGGTAACATACCACCATTTGTAACTGCTAGTATTTATATTGATCACATCCTTTCCAATTCCGGTAAGTTCATAGGCCTCAATCAATATAGACTCTTTCAAGAAATTCTACTTTATCACGAAAAGGAATATTGATACCACATAGCTCAATCATTTATGGCTAATTAGGAGAAGCTAAACTGTCGAGCTGACTTTTAAAAGTGAAGTTATACAGCCAAATCGCTATAACATTTTACATGGTGGATCTCTGACCAGCCTCATCAAGGAACAAGTTTCTTTTTCTTGCTGCTAATTCACTGTTTAACTCTGAATCAGATTTGTCCTTGCTGTTGCCAACATCTATTGCCATGGAACCTTCTACTCCCTCTGTAGTGCCACCATTTGGCTGAAGAAGGTCAGAATTTGGTTCTTTAGGACGTTTCCATTGTGGTCTGGTGACTATCCAAAAAATGAGGGCTCCAAACACCAGAATCAGAAGTCCAAGGGTATTTGTGAAAACACCTTCTGGTGGGAATGTACTATATGCAGAACTGTTCCTGTGAAAAAATAAAGAATGTGCTCAATTACAAATAGGATGATATAGTAACATGCAAAAGAGTCTAGTAGAGCTGCAATGCAAATTCTCTTAAAGATTTCTATTGAGAAGAAATTTAAGTTACGCTGTAATTCAGGCAGTGGAATATTATGAAATTGTTAAAAGTTATAAGTTTGAAAATAATATACCACCTGGAATGCCTGCATCACTAAGAGTTGAAAAAGGGAAGAGATAAAAATATATGCTCACCATCATCACAATTAATATAAAAACATGGACATCAAAAAGACTGAAAGAGACTGCATAACTTCAATACATATTTTGTAAGGGTGGTAGAATTTGCAAGACTTTTTGTCTCTTCTCCCAAGCTTTTAATTATATTATATTACATCTTAAAACAAAAAAGTTTTAAACCAATATTTTTTAATTTTTAATTTTAATACTATAAGTTTTTAAAATTACATTTATGTCACATCTTCCAAAGAAAATCCAAAGATTTAACATATTATAGCTTAAGTATTATAATTAGGAAAACTATGTAACTTACAGGGCGAAAAACAGTTTTTCAGTAATTCCCATAAGCGCTGTTGCAATCACTGTTCCAAAGATGAGAAGACCAGAATACACATGTATAGGCATGACAATTGCTCGGAGAGAAAGCGGAGCCCAAGGAAGCAGAAAAATGAAAAAACCTAGGAGAAGCTAAACACAAAAAAGTGTAAAAGTTTATCATTTCATTTTAAATTTTACCTAATCTTAAAATTATTATTATAAAAACAATATATGCAAAATGAGAAAAACTTTCATAACCTTTCATACAGACCCAAAGACCAAAAATGAAGTTTCCCGACCTCAGTTCTGCTATCTAAAGATAACACTTATGATCACTTTTTCATGTATCCTTAGAGAAAGTTTCTATGCCTATACAAGTGTGTGTGTGTATATATGTGTGTCTATATATGATTTACAGGTATATGTATACTGCTATTTAATAAATTCACTCATTCCTTCATTAACATATGTTTATGTTTGCAACCAGGTGTTGTTCTAGGTGCTGGGAATGCCATATAAGAAATACAGGGGGGGCAGATGTGGCTCAAATGGTTGGGTGTCCGTCTCCCATATGGAGAGACCTGGGTTCGATCCCTGGGACCTCCCGGTAAAAAAAATAAAGAAAAATATAGAAGGCGCATGGGCCACCAGGCCCCATGCGTGGGTGCACCATTAGGGCCCGCAAGTGGGTAAGCCCCCCAGGTCCTGTGCACGGGTGCGCCGTTAGGCCCCACTGAGTCACACAGCAAGATGATGACATAACAGGAGAGTGACACAAGGAGAGCCAAGACAAGACGCACCCAAAAACCAGGAACTAAGGTGGCACAGGCGGTAGGACTCCTCTCTCCCACGTCGGAGGTTCCCAGGATTGAATCCCGGTGAAGACAGGGGGAGAAGGATGAGAAGAGAGGGCAGGAAACAGACACAAGGAATTGCCCAGCAATTGGACACAAAACTAGCGAAAACGGGGGGTGGTGGTGGTTAAGAATGGATAAAAAGTAAATAAATATTTCTTAAAAAAAAAAAAAAAAACAATCTCCCTATGTCTGAGGAGTTCACATTTATTTTCATTAATGTTGCTGTTATGTCCAGCTTAGGCCAGTGGTTCTCAAACTTCAGTGTGCATCTGAATGGCCTGGAGGGCTTGTTAAAGCACATATTATTTGCACTATCCCTAGAATGATTCAGCAGGTCTGAGACAGAGCCTGAGGACTGCATTTCTAATTTCCCTGGTGTTGCTGCTGCTGCTGGTCTAGGGACCACACTTTGAGAAACACTCTCTTAGGTCATTTCCAAGTTGTGTTCTTCAAATGCAATGGCACTTCTCTTCTAAGGGGAAAAAAATCTACCTAGCACCAATTAGAATATGGCCATAGTTTCCCCTCCACCCCCATGGCTCCCTCGTCTATTTACTTGTTTTTGCTCATAGGTTTTTGCTCATAGAAAGCAAAAACCTGCCTTCTCTCCTATCCCTGTGGGTTACCACCCTGGACATGCCTCCTCACCCAAACCTCTTGACTGAGTTGGCTCTCCATTTCTCACCTTCCACTCCCTCTTCAATTCACTGCATTCTGGCTTCTGCCCTCCAACAAAACTGCTCTCAGCAGGGAGGGTCACCAAATCCAACGAATGGCTTTCAAACCTCATTTTGCTTGACTTCTCAGTAGCATCTGACACTCCTCAAACACCCACTTCCCCCTCCAATGTTCCCGTCTCATCTGCCCACTTGCTCAGACTTGCAAGTCATTCTCATCCCATATATCACTTACTTTCCAAATCTCATTAATTCTACCTCCTAAATATCTTTTGAATCTGTCCACTTTGCTGCATTGCTACTGCTACTCCTCCAGGCCACCATAATTTCTCACCTGAATCTCCATAAACACCCTCAAGTTAGTCTTACATTTATTCCTGTCCAGACTTCAAGTCATCTTCCACTCTGGAGCCAGAATATCTTCAAAATGCAAATCATCTCATATCATTCATCTACTTAAAATCTTCTAGTGGCTTCCCGCTGCTCTACTGCTTCTAGATGACTAAAGTCTAGATTCCTAAACACGCCTCAGAAGCCCACTGTTATCTGTACCCCCCATCTCTCTAAACTTATCTTGTGCTACTCCCCTTTCCTATCCCATTCCAGATAGCCTGGCCTCCTTCCTGTTCCTCAAATGAAGCAAATTCTTTCTCAACTCTTGGCCTCCTCACATGCTGTTCCCTCCATCTAGAACACTCTCTTCCCTTTGATCACCAGGCTCATTACTTTAGTATTGGACTGACTTCCTTTCTCTCATACAGCCTATCCACCAAATACACAATTGACTGTCATCCCCTACAAGCTTCATGAGAGCAGAAACCATGTCTCTGTGGGATCAAGTTTGTCTTGTGGAACAATGTATCCCTCACAGCTTAGCAAGGTATCTGGCACATAATAGGCATTTAAGTCTTTGTTGAACAAATGAGTGGATTCATGAGTAAAACTTCATTGACAGAAAATACATGTTCTTAACCTTTAAGATATGTATAAACTATGGTAAGAGTGAAAAATGTCACCTTTAGATCATAAAGGAGATTTACACTTCTAATATCACTAGCTAACTGGCATCATTCCAACCTGCTAATGCCCTTTACATGCATTATTTGGCTTTAATAATGCATTTAATAATAAAAACCTTGTGGGAAGTGGATGTGGCTCAAGCAATTGACTCCCACCTACCACATGGGAGGCCCCCAGTTCAGTTCCCAGTGCCTCCTGAAGAAGATGAGCAAGACAGAGAGCTGGCGCAACATGCATGAGGGGCGAGCTGACGCAACAAGATGATGCAACAAAGGAGACACAAGGAGGAATGACAATGAGAGACACAAAAAAAACCGGGAGCTGAGGTAGCTCAAGCAACTGAGCACCTCTCTCACATATGGGAGGTCGCAGTGCCTCCTAAAGAGAAGACGAGCAGACACAGATAGCACACAGCAAATGGGCACAGAGAACAGACAGCAAGTGCAAACAATGAGGGAGAGGGGATAAATAAATAAAATAAATCTTAAAAAAAAAAAAGACCTTGTGAAGGATATAACAAAAACCTTAATTTACAGGTGAATAAACTAAGGCCAGAAGTTAATTAACTTGTCCAAGGTCACAAGGTCACCAGCTACCAAATGGATGAACCTGATTCAAACCGAGATCCCTGACTGCAAATTCTGTGCTTTGTCTTAAATATTTCTTGTCCTCTGGATCTGAGCAAGGAAGAAGCCAGAGGCCAAAATTTCTCCTGCTAAACAAAAGCTGTGAAGTTATAAAATGAAATTTCTGAGAATCTGGATATTTTGAGAGTAAAAGAGAATCCTGTGACAATTTAAAATGTTTTTTAATGCATCCAAGCTTAATATTAGAAAATCTATTGATGTAATTGTCCACACTAACAGATTAAAGGAGAAAAACCATATTTATCTGAACAGACACAGTAAAAGCAATAAAATTCCATATCCATTCATGATATTAAAAAGATAAACAAAATCTTTTCACAAACTGGAATAGAAGTAAACTTGAAGCATCTGTACTCAATAGCAAAATATTAGAGGCATTCTCTTTAAAATAAGAACAAATTAAAGAATCTTATCGCTACTTCTATTCAATTCTATACTGCCCTGGCTAAAATACAGAGGAAAAGAGGTATGATAGAGCTGGCACTGCACTGCAGAAAAGTGGCAAGGGCAGGGACAATTTAATAAATGGTACAGGGACAACCGATTATCCACATGGAAAAAAAATGAAGTTGGATCACTACCTCCCATCAAATGCTAAGGCTAATTCCAGGTGAACTACGCACTGAGGTGCCCAAGACAGAATTTTAATACTCTTAACAGAAAACATGAGAATGTTTTGACCTCAGGGTAGGAAAGGATTTCATAAACAAGCCATCAAAAACAAAACAAAAGAAGACAACAGCAAACCAAGAACACAAAGCCATAGCGCTAAAGGAAAAGATACTTAATTTAATTACATTAAATTGAGTATTTCTATTTATCAGAAAACACTAGTGAGAGAAAAAAATGCAGCTTCACACTGGAAGATTTTCACAATACATTAAAAATGAAAAGGAATTTGAATCAGAACTCCTATAAATCTTTAAGGAAAAGGAAACAAACGCATTTTATAAATGGATAAAAGACAAAAACAGGTATTTCTTAGCAGAGAAAACACAAGTCACCAGTGAAATAATATTAAAACCACAAGAAGACATCATTTTATACCCATTAATTTAGCAATATTTAGAAAGTTTACACAGGACATATGTTGGCAAGGATGTGGCATATGGGAACTCATATATACTGCTGGCAGGAATATAATTGGGGTCTACTATTTTAGAAAACAATTTGGCATTATCTTGCTAGGTTGAACATATAATTCCACTCCTAAACATCTGCCCAGAGAAACTCCTACATATGAGTAGGAGAAGAAATGTATATGTATGTTCAATGTAGCACTGCTTGTGACAGAAAACAAATGAAAGCAGCCCAAATGTCTGGTAGCAGAAGAATGGATAAGTAAATTTATAGAATAGTCATACACTGGAATAAAAAGTAAAAAGAGGTTGGGTGCCTGCCTCCCACATGGGAGGTCCCAGGTTCAGATCCTAGTGCCTCCTAAAGAAGACAAACAGCGAGCAGACATCGAACAAAAACAACAAGCAGACAACAAGCAAACAACGAGGAGACAACAAGCAAAAACAAATGAACAGGAACTGCTTGGATGTGTCTCAAGCAGCTGAGAGCCCGCGTCCCACATGAGAGGTCCTGGGTTCGGTTCTGGTGCCTCCTAAAGAAACAATGAGCAGACAATGAGCAAAAACAACAAGCAAACAGATGAGGGAGCCATGTGTGTGTGTGTGTGGGGGGGGGGGGATGAATGAACTATAGCTAGAAGAATCAATATACTTGAATCAGTAGAGTGAAAAGATGCAACAGAATCCATATAGTGTGAGACCATTTTTTTTTTTTAAGTTCCATTAAAAAAAAAAAAAAAGCCAAACTAAACAATACATTGTTTGGGGATTCATAATATGTAATAAAATTATAAAGAAAAACAGGAAATCAGGAAAAAACTTCAGGAGAATGATTACATCTAGGGCAGGGGTTCTTAACCTTTTTTGTTCCATGGACCCCTTTGCCAGTCAGGTGAAATGAATACTACTGTTAATTTATTTATTGCATACATTCATAAGTGAAGGAAATGCTAGATTTCAGTTAGAGGTCAGAGAAAATAAAGATAATAATTTGATTTTTTTAAAATTCAAGCTCACAGACCCCCTGAAATCTTTCCATGGACACCTTGAGGGTCTGTGGGCCCCTGGTTAAGAAGCCCTGCTCTAGGGGTTGGGATAGGTAGAGCGATGTGGGATGAAGGAGGGTACAGGGGAGGCTTCTATGTTTTCTAAAGTAGGTTGGATGGTGGGCTATAGGAGTTTTCATATTACAATTCATAGCTTCGGTATACATTCCATAGTTTGTTCTTTAAAAAAATACCCCAAAGACTAAGTCGCACAAATAGAAAAGAAATCGAAGCTAGTAATGCTTTATATTCCTCTTAACAGGAGGAAAGAAGACCTTCCAGTTCTTTTTTGGTTGTGTCGATCTGTTGCTTGCTTCCTTCCTTTATTTATTGAAGTAATCCAGGTAGTGGCTTCATTTGGCTGCTAAAGCCTGATTTTATGCTAAACCAAACTCCTACAGTGTTAAAGTGAAAGGATCTAGTCTTGAAAATCTCTCCCATCCTCTTTGTCCTCTGGCGTAGGTTTGCTTATTCAGTTGGACTGAGAGGGGAGAGCAAACTCACCTCAAAAACTGGATAAATGGTCTGCATGCAATTATACTTTGTGACTGAAAAGCAAGCCATGCGGCTGAGAACTCCCCTGTGGCTGGTGTTGGGTAAGCGAGCAACAAGCCAGGCTGCAGCAGCTATGCCTCTGAGCGCGCGTTTCCTGTTCTCCACCCAGAAGCAGTAGCCCCAAGAACCGCCACTCACAGTGTTTCTTGACTCAGAAAGTGAAATTGCTTCCCCTTTTTACTTTTAACCTAAAAAATCTGACAGAAAATCATCTCAATCAAGGCATATTTGTTGTGGCTCATGTATTTTTGCAACTAAGAATGTGGAGGCAGGAATCTTTGTAAATCATGATGAAGGAGCTTAGCTAGTATCAAAAGTGAAGAAAGAAGAAATGGTTTCTTTCCATTGGGAAGGGAATTGTTCTTTCATTTAATTTCTTCCTTACCATGCCTGGGAGACCTGTTTTGTCACTTTTATGGAGAAGCCACACAAATTACTTAAAAACAGCTTTCATACAACAAAGGAAGAAAGCTGGAATATAGTTTTTTCAAAAAAAAAAAAAAAAAAAGGAATAGGAAACTATGGTACCTGGTTCCTGACTGAACAACCAGAAGGCACAATCTGTGTGTGTTGGGAGGGGGGGGGGGGGGTGGCCGGCATCGTTTGCTTAGTTTTAAAATTTTTATATACATATATACTTATATACATATATGTATATATAGATTTTATATATAACATATAAGGTTTTCATATAATATTTTATTTATATTTAAAACAAAAGAGTCACTGTATTAAGCAAGTCAAAACAAGATATAATATAGAAATTAATAGTCCCCCCTCAACCAATCCCAACCCACAGTGGTAGCAGTGTGGTATATTCTTCCATACCTTTCTTTACACAGCAACACATATATAGCATTTTTAAACTTTATTTCTTTTTTTTTTTTCCTTTTTCTTCCCTCCAAATGACATTTTACTATACATCTTACTCCCTGGTATTAAACTGAAGAACATAGCAGCATGGGTTTCACTCTTAGTTAGTAGGTATAGCTACATTCCTTTTAATAGCTATATAACATGCAACAATATGGATTTACCAAAAATTATTTAACCATTCCCCTACTGAAGGATATTTAGGTTGCTTCCCATTTCCTGCCTGTACAAATAATGCTCTAAAAACCCTTTTCAGAGTTCCTTATCTGATGGTAATTTATATCCATTCTCCCCAAATGTGGGATTACTAAATCAAAGGGTAAACATATTTAAAAAAAAAAAAAAGATATTAACAAATTGATTCCTAAAAATGTGGTGGAAATTCACTCTCCAGCATTGCAAGAGAGCACTCTTTACCTCACATCCATGTCAACAATGAACATAATTGTTTTGCCAATCTTATGGAGAAAAATAGTCTCTTATTACTGTTTCAACTCATATTTCCTGACTTTTTAGTGAGGTTGGATATCTTGTCATATGCTTAGTGGTGATTTAATTGTTTTCGTCTTTGAACTGCCTGTTCAAATCTTTTGTTCATTTTCGTATTAGGTTGTCTTTTTTTTTTTTTTTTAGATTTATTAATTTATTTACTTTTTAAAATCCATTTTATTTTATTTTTTTATTTTTATTTATGGGGAGGTCCCGGGGATCGAACCCTGATCCCTCCATATGGTAGACGGATGCCAAACCTCTTGAGCCACATCCGTTTCCCAATAAATGTTTGGTTTTTTTTTTTTACCGGGAGGTCCCAGGGATCGAACCTAGGTCCCTCCATATGGGAGACGGACGCCCAACCGTTTGAGCCACATCTGTCCCAGGTTGTCTTTTTATTATCAATTTTTAGAAGTCTGTATATTAAGCACATTAAACCTTAACATACCTCATATGTCTTACAAATATTCCCTATATCTCTTTCTGAAATTTCTTTTAACTTGGTATTTTTTGTCACTTATAATTTTTTTTTTTTTTAATTACATACTCAAATATGTCATTTACGGCTTCTGGCTTTCTTGTCATGCTTATGGTCATCCCTAACTGAGATTATACAGATGCTATATTGATTATTCTTAATTTCCTTTTTTCATTGACATGAATGTTTTTTTACATTTAGACCTTTAGTCTATCTGGAATTTTTTAATCTATTGTGTGAGGTATGGAGCTTGTTTTCTTCCAAATGGATAGCCAATTATGATGGTGCCATTTATTAAATAGGCATTCTTTCCCCAATAAACTGAAATGCAATGTGTCATAGAAAAAAGTTCTCATACGTATTAGGATCTGTCTCTGCACTTTCTATTCTTTCCACGAATTTATTTGTTTATTCTTGTTTTAATTACTTGTTTTGATTAAAGTAGCTTCACATTCAGTTTTAATATCAAATAAGGCAAGTCTCCCTTCACTTATTTTTCAAAATTTCTTGGTTTTTCTTAAATAGTTGCTCTTCTGCATAAAGTTTAAGAGCCCTGCTGGGATTAAGATTAGAATTGTATTAAAAATAAACATTAGTTGAAGAGGGAAAGATATGTCTATGATATTAATTTTTCTTTCATTATTTCTTTAATCATACCAATCATACCATGTTTTCTGTATTTCAATAAGATTTTATAGTATTTTACTTAATTTGCATATAGATCTTATACTTTCATATTTTATTTATTCTTAGGTATTTTAGAGTTTTTATCCATATTGTAAATGAATTCCACTTATTTTTCTAAGTGGTTAGTTCTCATATAGGCAAAAGTTAATAAATTCTGCATGGCTATCTTATATCCAGTCACCTTTCCAAATTCTCTTATTACTTATAGTAGTCTCTTGGGTTTCTAGACATACATTACATAATCTGCAAAAACAAAAAAAAGTGTCAAGTAGTCTCCATTATTTAGACTGATTTTTTTCATTATTTTGTCTTGGTACATTTGCTAAAACCTCTAAAACAAAGTCAATAGAAGTGGTAGCATGTCTTCTGTCTGATTTTAATGGATGTGTCTTCAGTGCTTCACAGTTTGATCTGATGTTTGCTCTTGGGTGTTGGTGAAAATCTTTACTATTAGAGTTGTCAGCTGTGGATATAAGGTTGTGAAGGGCATGATGAGGCCACATCTAAGAAGGGCCCGCCACTGCATACACAGATCTAATAGGGCAACTTACTGGCACAAAGTAATAAAGTATCTTGAGCAAAGGCTGCCTTTTTCTGTCACATAGGTAAGACAGACTTTTTAAAGGAATGGTCCCAGAATGAAATCAAATGTTTTCTAGGGTGGCATTTGTTTATATAATGATCTGTTTTTCTCCTTTAATTTGATTCATCCTCATATCTTTAGAATAGATCTCACTTGGCCATGGTGTATTACTCCTGTAATACAATACTCCATTTGATTTACAAAAATGTATTAGTAACTTTTATATTATATTCATATACATGAACAAGGTCTCTAGTTCCCTTTGTGGTATTATCTTTATCAAATTATGGTATTAAGGCTATGGTAGAGTCAAAAAAAACTTGAGACCTTTTAGTTTTTACAGCATTCTAGAATAGTTTGTGTAACATATGAATTATCTATTTTAGAACTGAACACAAAGGTTATCAGATACTAGCATTAAGGTTTTGTTGGCTTTTAAAAATAAACTGAGGAGTATGTTTTTCTGCAGCAGACTGGAATAGTTTAAATTACCTGTTCCACAAAAGTCAAAGGTATAAAACAATCTGGACCTGATGCCTTTTTCATGAAAAATTTTAAATGCCATTCTCATTTCTTTTATTGTTATTGGTCTGTTTAGGTTTTCTAATTCTTCCTGGATCGAATTTGGTAGTTTGTGTTTGGCAAGAAAATATTCCTTTTTTTTTCCTGGATTTTTAAGTATGTTAAAATATATTAAAATGTAATAAGCTTTTCTAATTTAAAATATAATAATATCTACGATTATATTTCTTTCTCATTCTGAATGCTGTATATATTTGGTTTTCCTCCATCAGACTTGCTATGGGTTTACCTATTTTATTTATTTGTCATTGCTTAGTTAAGGTGTTGTCCAACTGGGGTGGGCCTTAATCTGGGTAACTGTAGGCCTTATAAAGAGAAAGCCACAGGGAGGAGCCAGAAGCAGACAGTCAGCGGGAATCCAGACGAAAAAGGCAAGGACATGGCCAGGAACCCCAGGATCACCAGCAGCCAGCACCAGAACACCAAAGTCTTCAGGGAGAAAGCAAGCCTGGATGACTTGGTTATTGGACTTCTGGCTTCTGAAACTGTGCGCCAATAAATCCCCATTATTTAAGCCAATCCATTGAATATCATTTGTGATAGTAGCTTTAGCAAACTTACAGTCTATAGTCCTCTGAGAAGAATTTTACTAAGCCCCATAGATTTTATGGAAACTATTTTCTTTTTTGTTAAATCCTAGATATTTCTTAAGCTTACATATTAAGATATATAGCACAATGTAAATTGGTTTTTAAGAGAATCCAGATTAAAAACTACATCTGGAATAGAAAGTCTTTTTTTTAGGCTTTAAAAGCATTTTTAAATTATTATTAAAGAAATGCATGAGTAGCTCAAGCGGTTGAGCACCTGCTTCCCATGTACAAAGTCCTGGGTTCAATCCCCAGTACCTCCTAAAAACAAAACAATCAAAAAACAAATGGAAAAAAACCAACTCTCATTAGGGAGCAGATGTAGCTCAGTGGTTGAATGCCTGCTTCCCATGTATGAGGTCCTGGGTTCAATCCCCGGTACCTCCTGAAAAAAAAAAAAAAAGAAAGAAATGTATGTATTTGTAGAATTACTAGAAGATACAGAAAGTAAAAAATAAAAATAATCAACTGGAATTCAACCACCTAGAGACAACCACTGTCAACATTCTCGTGCATATCTTTCTAGGAGTTCAGAGAATGCCTTGGCATATACTTAACTCAATAAAGGCATTTTAGTTCATTTTAACAAATGCAGAAACGCTCTCACAGGGAAGCTGTGTATGTATGTGTTCGGATGGTTTCCATTCTGTTCCTCAGATACATGGCTTTCTACTAAGAATGCTAAAGCACCTGAGTGATCATGAGGAAATCATGGATGCAGAAGAGCTATGTGCTTAAGAGGAGAGCTCAGGACATGGACAGACCTGGACCTGGGTCCCAGCTCTCCTGGCTGTATGACTCTGGAAAGGTTATTTACCTCTCTGTGCATCTTCAGCATCTGTAAACCACCCTGTGAAGTGTCTGTAAAGGATTAAGTGAGATATGTAGAATCACACCGTGCATGGGCCATAGTAATCTGCATTCTGATGTGGGGCTGAGGAACTAGAAGAGGAACAGAGAGCTGAGGAAAGTCCTAAGGAGATGTCAGTAAGCCAAGCAGGTCCCCAAGGCAGCCAGGAGCATCACAATGACCCCTGCCCTTGACCATCCTACTCTCTCAGGGGAGATGCCCAACAGTTGGCAGTGGTGAAGGAAGCTGCCCCCAGATGTGTGACAATGACTAAGAATACTGAGAAAAAAATAACTTTGCGGAGAGGAGGTTATCCTGTGTGCCTGAGATCTGAGATCTGAGCGAGGCTCAGTTGTCCAGTTGGAGATATTTTCCTTCTCCCTCTTGATCCAGAAGAACATGTTTGATATGGAGTTTCCCTCTATGTTCCCCTCCTATCTGGCTCCTTTCCATTCCCCTATACCTACCCCCAGGTCTAATAATGCAAACTCAAATTATTAGGAATTAGAAATAATGAAAAACTATATTTCTCTCTACAATTTAACTTTTTAAGAAAAAGAAAATGACAAATGTCTGGCAAGAGGGCTCTTTTTTTAAGAGGTCATGAATTTTAGCATATGCCTTGAGGTCTTGTGGATTCACTGCAGTTTCTTATTCCTCCCATAGTCACAGAAAAGGCAAGTTCACAATGATGTCCCAAAGTAGTTGGATGTATACTATCATAATTAAGGAAGGGATGTATACTATATCAAGTATGCATACTAAAGGATATATAAGAAAGGGAATTGAATCAACATAATTTACAAAGATTTCCCAACAAAATGGTTAATACCCAAAATAATTTTTAAATTAACCTTTAGTGACACAGAACAGCCAAATGGTATGGTACGCCACTAACTTAGGTTTATGTACAATGCTCTCCAGAGTATGTGCTTTTAAAAAGTGAAGGTAAAAGATTTTGCCCATATGGGCATCAGCTCACCACCCTCTACTCCCTTTCTGTCTCCTGTAAACCTATCTTCCAGACTTTAGCTCTGTGAGTCTGCTCAATTTGCTTAAGTCATATCAGTGAGGTCAAGTATTATCACTGATGTGAAAGCAGGGGCCACCAGAGGTTCTGAGGGGAGGGAGAGGGAAGAATAGATGTAATATGGGGGCATTTTCAGGACATTGGAATTGTCCTGCATGGCACTGCAATGAGGGCTACAGGCCATTATATATTTTGTTATAACCTACAAAATTGTGCGAGACAGGATATAAACTATAATGTAAACTATAGTCCACAGTTAGTAGCAATGCTTCAATATGTGTTCATCAATTATAACAAATGTACCACACTAATGAGAGATGTTGTTAATGTGGGAAAGTGTGGGAGGGAGAGAGGGTGGGGCATATGGAAATCTATATTTTTTTATGTAAAATTTATGTAATCTAAAACTTTAAAAATTAAAAAAATTAAGAAAAAACGAAGGGAAGACAGAGGGAAAATAAAATATAAAGCTGAATTTTGTCACTGGGTCTTCAAACTCTAAAAAAAGAGATATAAATTCATTTCTTGCCTCATAAAATTAAACCCAGAAAATAGAAGAGACAGAGAATGTGGGAAAGAACTCTATAGATGTTGTCTATGCTTAGTTTATTTAACTTAAAGTCTGAGAAATGTCAGTCTAGATGTTCTGAGATGGCAGTGTGCCAAAATTTAAATCTCACATTCAAGCTCACAGTCTGTGAATTTTGCAGCTCCAGGGGCCCCTCAGGGGAAAATATTTATAATGGAAACAAATGTACCAAGGACTGGTGGGAATGGGGAGATGATTTCCAAGACACCATGAATGCTTTGTAAACATCTATAGTATCCGATTTGCTTTACTGTTTACACCTTGTTTATAAACACACTGAGACACTGACCTGTAAGATGTAAAGTATGACAGCTGTCAGTCCAACCCAGCTGTGCAGACTGTACAGATTGGGGATATGCATGGCATTGTGGAAATCAAAAACGGCCACCAGAGAAATAATTGCAAGAATAGCAGCAACGGCGTTTAACCCCGCATGGATGGATTTCATCAGGAGCTTGCTGCATTTCCAGGTCCATGGCAGGCGGTACACAATAATGGCTAGGGAGAGACAAAAGGGGACAGAATGCATCTTTTTAAAAATCAACACCAGATGAACAGTTAGACACACTGGATTTTCCCTTTTGTGAAACCCTTTCCTCTTGGCTTCTGCTCCTCCCCCATTTCCCTGTGTTACTCCTATCTCTTGTGACTCCTTCAAGAGTGCATTGGCTGGTGTTTTCTTCACTCACAACTTGCAAGAACATTGCAAGAAGCCCCCCAGGCTTAGTCCTAAGGCCCTTTCTCCCTCTGCACTCTCTCTCTGGGTGATCTCAAACACTCTCTCCCTGAAATGCTCTCTACATGGCAGGGACTCCAAAATTTATATTTCCAGCCCAGAACTTTCTTCTGAACTACAGACCCATAGAGTCAACTGCCTTCTTGTCCAAAACTAAATTCTTGATCTTATGATCTGGTTTATGCTTGTCTCCTTTCTTCTTAGGGTTCTTGGTTTGATAAGAAAAAGACCAACTGGGAAGCGGCTGTGGCTCAATCAGTAGGGCTCCCGTTTACCACATGGGAGGCCCCGGGTTCGGTTTCCGGGGCCTCCTGGTGAAGGCAAGCCCGCCCGCACAGCGTGGTTGGCTGACCCAGCGAGCACAAGCAGCAAGGGGGGGATAAATGAATAAATAAATAAAATCTTTAAAAAAAAAAAAAAAAGAAAAAGACCAACTAATGAATAGAAAATTGAAGATGTGAAGCAATCAGAACTCTCATGTTCTGCTGATGGGAGTATAGAGGAGAACAACCACTTTGAAAAACTGGCAGTATCCACTTAAGCAAAAAGTATGCATACCTTACGATCCAGAGATTCCTCCCTAGGTACATGCCCATAAGAAATACATACATATGTTCACCAAAAGACCTGTACTAGAATATTTTTAGTAGCACTGTTTATGGTAGCCCCAAACTGGAAACTCCCCAAATGTCCATCATTTTGTAGAATGGATAAACAAATTGGGATATATTTGTACCATGGAATAATATACAACAATGAGAAAGATCTTTAACTAGGAGCAATGATATGGACCCACCAATGTCAATCCCCAGAAACCAGACATAAACCGGTATACACTGTATGATTCAATTTCTAAAAAGTACAAAAACAGGCAAAACTCATCTCTGCAGTTAGGAGTCAGATAGTGGTTGCCCTTGGAGGAATAGTAACTGGAAGAGAATCCACAGGGGATTTCTAGGCTGCTATGAACATTCTGTTTCTCCACGTGGGAATTGGTCACACAGGTGAGCACTGAGGGAAGATGCATCAAGCTGTACATTTATATGGACAGTTTCCTGGTTGCAGATTCAACTTCAATAAAAAGAGTTTTTAAAGATTTTGTTGTTGTTGTTGTTGTTTTGAAGTGTCCAGGTTCAGCCAATAGATTATATGGCCACCCTAACCAGCCTGCAATTTATTTTTGTTCTGAGAATAATATCCAACATGCAATTAATTTTTGTTCTGATGATAATATCCTTTCTTACCACCTCTCTAGTCTATGTTACGGAAAATTGAGGTATCTGAAAATGTGTGGCAGATTAAAGAATACTGCCTTGGAAGTTGGATTCTACTATATCAGCAGTGTATCATGCATGCTTCTTAATTCCCAGGAAGAAAAAGAAAAAGTAGAAACCTCTCTCCACAAAAGACATTTACAATTTGAATATATAAAATTTCATAGAATCATAAAAATGCAGGGGTTTATATAGTCTATTTTCAGGCACTGTGGCAGTTTGAGATTATTTTATGAATCCCAAAAAGAGGAAGATTAAGTTTGTAAACTAATCTATTTCTCTTGGTGTGATACCCTTTGATTGCATTAAATTCAGCTGAGATGTCTTTGATTAGATTACCTGTTAAGATTAGGGCTTTGGATTTGACCATCAGTGGGTGTGACTCAGGTTGAGTTTCCACTCCCTTGCTGGGTCTGATATAAACGGACACTCACACAGACACAGGAAGACACACTGGAAGAGAGAGCTCTGTCATTGTTTGATCCTGCCATGTGACAGAAAGGAGATGCTCAAACAGATAAAGCCTGGGGGGAGAGAGGAGACATTTTGCCTGATAGCTTACAGCTGAGATTCAGAAGAAAGCAGAACAACTAAGACTGTTACAGAAGGCCCAGAAAGAAACAAGCCCTATGCCAGGAGGGAGAGGACTTCACTTAAGCATGAAGGCTCAAAAGGCTGGGCCCACGGAGCTCAAGAGGAAGAGGAAGCCCAGAGGGGAAGGCAGACACCAGCCAGAGATCAGCCACCATCTTGCTTCAACACGAGGTTACTGACTTCGGTGAGAAAGCAACCTTGAGTTGAACTTTCTACGGCCTTGTGACTATAAGTGTTTACCCCAATAAACAGCCTTTATAAAAGCCAATGGATTTCTGGTACTTTGCATCGGCACCCCTTTGGCTGACTAATACAGGCACCCACAAAGACAGATGTGAAGTCAGTCTCTTTAAAGCTTTCAGCACAAGATGTCAATCTTCCTACTCTATGGTGTATACCATGGACAATCTTACCCTTAGGACAGTATACCCTTTACCTAATCCAACCCCCAAAGGACTACTATTTGTTCATTTTAGTGTATATATGTGTATCTGATAAATGTTGATTGATTATACTGCCTTGAGGACAAGAAAACTTTTTGGCTAATCATGTCTACACTCAATGAATCTTTTCCAGCCACTTAATGCAACACCTTTAGGTACACTTTTAAAAGCAAATTCAAGGCTCCTTCACAATAGTACTTCATGACAGGGATCCTTTCTGAGGGCAGGAAACGATCTTGCTGTTTCTCCCTGGTATCCCAAGAGCCTAAGACAGCCCCTAGCTCAGATTAAGTATTTTTTTTTTAACTTTTTATTTTGACATAATTGTAGATTTACACACAGTTGCAAGAAATAATACAAAGGGAACCCATATACTCTTCACCCAGTTTTCCCCAGGGGTCAGATCTTTTATAACTATAGTACAATATCACAACCAGGGAACTGACATTGCTACAATCCACCTACCTCATTCAGATTTCACCAGTTTTACATGCACTCATTTGTGTGTGACCCATAAGCACTTTTAAAATAAATGAATACAAAGCACTTTTCTGCAGACTGATCAAAGTCTAGAAATCAAATTGATGTCAACTCAAACACTGGTTTCTCCTCCTTTTGCTTTTTCTCTTAGGATTCAGCCGCACATCCCAGGAGTTTTCAGGGGTAGCAAATACCTCTTTACCCCAGTGACTTGATTTTTTTATCCATAAGGTAGAGCTTTTATAATCTATGTAAGCAGGCAGTGGTAAAAGAAAAATGTGCAATATATAAAGACCCAATAAGTGCTTTACATGCTTACATTTTAATTCTCATCTCAACTCTGAAGAAGGTACTATTTTATTACCATTGTACAGAAAAGGAAGCTAAGGCACAGAGATGTTAAGTAACTTGCTCAACCTCAATTAGTGTTTTTAAATTAATATTATTACTGTGTTATTGTTGTCCTCTTCTTCCTCTCCCTCTTCCTCCAAGCACAGCCTGGGGTGGGGGGTGGGGGGTGAGGGAAAGAAGGAATCTTAATTGAGAGACTTGAACTCTGCATTATGAAAAGGAAATACTCGGTATGTGTTTGCTTGAAAAGCAAATTAGGAATGATAAATCAGAGCAGTTTTTTCTCCCCAATCTGGATCATATTATATCAAAATTTTCTAAAATTCAAAACTAACCACTAAAGTTAAAAGTCAGGAGTGGTTATCATGACTAAGAGGTTACAAGAGAGAGTCTGTTTCTTGAGTGAGGCACTGGGTACACAGGTGTGTTCACTTTAAGGCCCGTATTTCTGCATGAGTGTTGTTCTTCAGTAAAAAGTTTACTTTAAAAAAACTGTTGCCAAAATTTCAAAGGCACCTCTGTCCCCAGTGAAGAAATTTTACTCTTCCAATACTATGGGCATCACTGGGGAACACATCAAATTTTCCATAAAACTGAAATTGACTCCCTTTGAGTGTGAAAACTTGATTTTTAAAACTTTTATGTTTATCAAATGTTTTTTAAGCTGGTTGCACACTTGCTTTCCTCCTCCAGCAGTAGCATGATTGCAACACAATTTAATCTTTTACTGATGTTTGGGGTAATGAATAAAACAGTAATTACTGTCCTATTACAATAAGAGGGAAATCCTCAGGAGTTTCTGAAGCATGAGAAGTGCTTTCCTCTGATCCAAATGGGCTCAGACAATTACTAGGTCTAATTTATAATTTTTCTAGCTTTTCTTTCAGTTCCCTGCTCATTTTAGGGTGCCTACCTCCCTACTTCCTCTCCATGCAGTCATTCTTCCCAGAGCTTTATTCCCCTCAGCCTCTAATTTCTAGCTTACAAATTTTTATGTTGGCAAAACTCTTAACATTTGGTAGATGTGGGTGTTGAGTATGTGGGGCTCTATTATATTATTTTCTGTATGGTTGAAGGAGTTCCTAGTAGTTTTAAAGTTAAAATAGTATTCTTGTAAGCTTGCAAACCTGTAGCCAATTAGTTTTAGCAACTAAACAGGAGCCTTGTGAAGATACAAGGGCTCTCCTGTGAATGAGGGGAGTGATCTTTACTGCGTGGAGTTCCCAGCATCCTCCCCGACTCCACAGAGGCTCTACGGTACTGTTGAATATGTGCCAGAACACTCTGGATAAATGAAGGAGGGCTGCAAAATGTTAGCATTTGCATAGGCTCTGCTTTTTAAAAAAAACAGATAAAGAACCTAAAGATGGTGGACTTCAGGAGAAAAGGGTAACTAACAAGTCAGACCACATTTCTTAAACAAAAAGCTATCCTCAACAGTTATAAAAACTGCCTAGAGAGCGGAATTTAAATATTTCTCCCTTCTTTGGCTTGGCACTTACCTAGACACCATTCCTGAGGTTCAGTGAGAAGGAAGAAAGAGGCCTCGTAAATCCACGAGGGAAAATGAGTTAAAGCAGCAACTTGTGACTAACACAAGGGTTTTCTGTTAGACTCTAGTGGGCAAGACCATTTTTCCCCAGAAAATGAGGTGAAATATGAACATATATATGTGAGAAATACATTTGAAATCTTTTTAAAGGAAAAGTTCTTGGTAGTAGAGTGTACAGTGTAATTAACTAAAAAGAAGAAAAGAAAATTATTCTTTGGACAATGAAAGTAAAATATAACTTGAAATTGAATTTAATTGTTAGAAAATTCTCAACTCCTAGCTGCATGATTAAGTCAGAAATATGTAAAAACATTTATTCTCTAAAATGTAATCTCCAGTTTGGCAGCAGCTTTCAACCTATTACAAAAATATTTATATACACAAATTGGTCTTATGGCAGACAATGCAACTTTAGAATTTTTCAAAAAGTGTGTGTGGGGAGAGGGAACCAGAGGTTGGAAAAAAATGTCCCCAAACATAGAAAACATTATGACTCTAGGACTTCTGTGTGTAAATCTGTGATTCATGAGGGAAGGAGCATTTATCTTGTTCACCATCACATTCCCTGCATTTAATAGAAAGCCTGGCACATAGTAGGAATTCAGTAAGTATGTGTTGAATAAATAAGTCTTAATAGAGCACAGTAATTTATTCAGTATTCTCCAGGAAAAGAGCAGATCCTCTTTTAAAATGCAGGCACTCAAGACAATTTCTACCACTGATCCAAATGTCAGTTAATATAAGACTAAATGGTCCTTTCAAATAAGCAAAAGTATTCTGCACTTGGATCCACTTAATAGCTTTAGGTAATCTTTAAATGAATCCAAAAATAAAATAAGAATAAGTTTTTAAGCTTGAAGTACATTGGAATTTTGATACACTTGTAAATTTTACTTAAAGATGGGGTACCAAATCACTTTCCTTCACTCTTTGAGTAAAGTATTGCTTTGCTCTCCTTGGTAGAACATTCAGAACAGGATTACCAATCTTTAAAACTCATTTCCCTGTGCACCCAAGACTTTACCAGACTCTATCCAAAGGACCTCCAGTTGAAATGAAAAAGGAGAGTCCTCTTTAAATAAACCCCTTGAAAAGATTCCTGCAGTGGCTATCAAAGAAAATCTGAGCTTTGAAACATGCCTGTGCATTCAAACTGTCTCACAATATGAATATCATGAAACTGAAAACCTTTGGAGAATCAAAATGAAGGAAGTGATTTGTAAGATTTGTTTCAGCATCTTATCACCAGAACATCTCTCTTTGTAGTGACAGATCTTCACATGCAAAAAAGACTGAGTGGTACCAAATATATGTAGGAAAGTGAAAAATTCAATTAATTGGCTAGACATTTACAAAAACCCAGAAATTGTATATTTTCAGAAAGAACAGCTATATTTTCTTGTGCCTCATAAAGCTATGATAGATTAGAAACAGTATTGGCTCTGTATTCACCTAGTTATCTAACGCTGACTAGGCATTTGGTCTCTAAAATGAGTTGAACTTAAGGTCTCAACCAGCTCTTAATATTTAGGGTACAGGGTAACCTACATTTCTGAAAGAAAATCATAATTCAGCTCTAACTAGCTCAAATGGGAACAGCTTATAGATAGGGCTGTATCTTATTCATTTGTTTTATACAATGTCTGGCATATAGTAAGTGCTAAATGTATGTTAACTAAATGACTAGGATAATATATGTCATTGAATGAATGAACCAGCAAACTTAGAAAAGGGTAACCAGAGTCTGTAGAGTCATTTCAAAGCCTGTTTTGTCCTTTTAAGAGTCTCTATAGAGAGAAAAAAAGTTATATAAGATTTCAAGTCTATCTTTCCTAAAAGGTAAGAATGCTCTACTATTTAAGTGAAAAATTTAAAACCTTACAAAGTCAAGCCAGAAACCTCTAGCAGTAGTCATTTGCAAACTGGAAAGCCATGGATTGGATTTGTCCCACAGATATGTTTTGTTTGATCAGCACAATATTTTGGAGTTTCTGGTGTTTTTTATTTTATTTTTTGTGTGGCTTGTTTATTTTTAAGTTGAACCAGTTTCTAAAAATCTGATTCTCTTGGAAAAAGGGAAGACCTAGAAACCTTGGGTGGCATCCCCACATAGTTACATCCAGTGGAACTAAGTAGAGTTTCCTATTTTGCTAGGAATAAGCACTCTCCAATTCCCTTCAGTTCCACCTTTCAAACAGAGTAGACACCTACACCACACCCTGCTGCATGGGAATCTGGTCTTTGGTGAACTATCCAGCTCTGATCCCTTGGCAAACTGATGACATGGACTGTCAGCAATGTTATTAGACACCATTGCTTATGATAAAAATGATCTGATTGGTAAATATGTCTGGACTGGGAAGAACAATGAAAAACCTATAAATACCTGAATGTGAATGCCATGCTGTGAACTTCCCAGAGTGCAGTGACACAAGTAAGTATTATAGCTCTTGCAGGGACCCTGGAAACCAGGCCTAGAGAATATAACAAGATATTGGCTCCTGGTGGGGCATGGGGATTTTTAGGCCAGATCCTACCAATGTGGGTCTCATCTCCTAGTGCCTGAGCTGTCACCTGGGGAGAAGGTAGCTTCTGGAAGGCTTTGTGACTGGTGACATGGACTGCTACTTCAGGGATGCCCACTGCCTGATGTGTGTCTGACACTGTCCTGCCAGCAAGCTTGGTTCCTGCCCTGCACCCTTTGGAGTAGACTGGTACCCAGTGTGGTCTTGATAGTTTTGTGACTCACAAACTGGTAGGTGCAACACACCCAATCTACTTCTCCTATTTACTTTATATAATTTGGACGTAACACCCTTGTAGGTGTGACCCCTGGTTTAGAGGATTGGCCAAATCTTCGTTTATTTACTAAATAGTTATCAAGTGTTTATTATGTGTTAGGTGCTATTTTACACACTACAGATACAGTAGTGAAGAAAACAGACAAAATCCCTCCTTCAGGGAGTTTACATGTTCTAGTAGGAGGCGACAAATAATAAATTAATACACAATTAAAATGGTCAGTGGTCAGAACTTGTATCATCCTGTATTTTGAGTTTGGAGTCTATAAGGGTTTCTAAGGGGTTGGATGAGAAGTATGGAAAAAGGAGAGACATCAGGGATGACTGTACAGTTTCTTCTGAACTAGAAGGGTGACATCTCCATTTATTGAGATGAGAAAGCCTGTAAGAGGAGTGGCTCTGGGGTCAGAGAAAGATCAAGAGTTGAGATTTTCACATGTCAACTTGATATCCATATGGGGAATCTGAGTAGGCAGATGGATATTCGGGTCTGGAGTTCAGGGGAGTGGTCTGAGTTGAAGATATAAATATGGGATGGTTTATAAATGGTATTTAAAGTCAAGAGACTGGCTGAGATCACCAAGGGAATGAGTGTAAAAAGAAAGGAGAAGTGGTCAGGAGACTGAACCTTGGGACATTCCAACCTTACACAAGCAGGGAGATAATGAGGCACCAGCAAAGAAGACTGAGAAGGAGCAGCCAGTGAAGAGAGAACCATGAGAAGGGTGTCCTGAAAGCCGAGCGAAGAAAGTTTCCCAAGGAGGCGTGAAGGATCAGTTATAGCAAATGCTTCCTTCTGGTCAAGCAAGATGAGGACTGAGAATTGACCACTGCATTAGCAATGTGGAGGCCACTGGTTACTACTGTTAAGCACAACTGTGGTGGAGCAGAGTGAAAGCCTGATTGGAGTGCATTCAAGATAGAAAAGGAGAGGAATTGGAGGCAACAGGTATAGACAAAACTTTCAAAAAGTTTTTCTGTTAAGATGGGCAGTAGCTCAGGCGGGATACTAAAGAGTGTATTTTTAAAAAATGATAGAAATGATAACATGTTGGAAATAATCCAATGGGGAAAGAAACTTGATGCAGAAGAAAGAAGAGAGAATTGCTGAAGTGATGGCCTTACGTAGGCAAGAGGGAGCACAGAGGGTGTGAGTTTAATGAGCTTAAGGCCTTGGAATGAAGATGCCTTTCCAGTGTAATATGATATTCATCTTCCCTGAGATTGACTAAGCCAGTGGTTAGGAATACTGGCTGATCAGGGGGAGGGAAATGGGATGCTGAAGGGTGGGGAGGCTTTTATTTCAGATGCTATTATCTTTACAAATAATTAGCTGTAAAACTGCATTTTGTTACTAATGATTTAATGATGGTATAGAAATTATCCTTTGTTCATTCAACATCCATTTATTGAGACCTACCATCTGCCAGTTCTAGGTGCTATTGTAGGTGCTGGGGATACAGTGTGAGCAAAATAATCATGCCTAAAACATTTTTATTAGTTATATTTTTATGAAGAGATCTGCATTCATTTACTTATAACAACAAAAAAGAGTTTTTGGTTGCCTCAAACTGTCTCTTTATTATCATTAACAGGTTTATTATCAATAGTGTCCCTAAAGCTAGTTTTGGAGTAGCATATTTATGGCACATTCTGAAATGAGTATCGGCATATCTTTGCCAGGTTTTAACCCAAGAGCCTTTCAAATATATTTAAGTGGTCTTGGGAATTTGGTCATTTTTAGATACATTAATAGGCTATTTCACAACTGCCTTTTAAGAACCGCTCTTAATTTCTTTCTGTTATTCTTTTAAATGCTCCTTAAATGTAGGTATGTTCTTTCATAAAATCAACTTGAGATCATTATAATATGCAATTTCTTTTCCTTCAGTTTATATAATAGAAGGAGGTGTACATGTGGGAGAGTAAGGAGTATAGAATTTCCAAAACTTCTTTTTGCTAAATTTAGACACCTGAATTTTCTACCTTTAACTGAAGAGCACATTCCACCTTGCTGAAACTTTTAAAAGGTCACTGCTACTTTGAGAGCATTTGTTTCAGTCTTTTCTGTGGCATTCTTTTCAAAGTTTGCTTCTCTGATTTCCTGGCCGTATACTCATTTCATGTGAAACATTCCTCTTAGAGAAGCACAAAGCCTCTTTAAAATTCTCATGAAACTCTTCCTTATTCATGTCAGTCTATTACCTAGATTTCCTACTAGATTTCACTTTTATTTTACTTTTCTGTTTCCCATGGTCTGTTACACATATATTTTCAAAATATACTTGGTGTGTGTGTGTGTGTGTGTATGTGTGTGTCGAAGGAAAGAGTTTTAATTCCATAACTTTTACGTTAGTCCTGCTTTCCTCAGCTTGAATCTTATAACTGTTTCAAAGGACTCATGTTTGTCCTTATACAGTTTCAAATATTGTTTACTGTTGACATACTGCATTTATAAAGCATTTTAGGCCTAAAGTAAGAATACTTTATTTAGCTTTCCCTTCCTAATTTCCAAATAGCTTTGCATATCATAGAAAAGATCAAATGTATATTACATCATGTTCATTACTAGAGAGCATTATTATAGACAAAGCTCGTCTGTAACACGTGTAGTTCCCTCCTAACCTATAAGGTCAGTTATTTACTCCTAGTTCTTCCACTGGAGGCTTCCTACTACTTGAGGTTAGGAAGTGCAAGTGGGCCAAGAATTTGAAGGAACTGGGAAGAACTATGCATGTGTCTATACATATGAAAAAGTTATGTTCATGTCATCTTAAGGGATTATGTGATTAAAGTTTTTCTTTTTGCAAATCCAGGATGCAAAGAGTAAACAGGATAGGTAATGTTGACAGGACAAACATTCAAACATTAATTACACACAGGGAGCAGGCAGTGAGCGCAAACAACGAGGTGGGGGGATAAATTTAAAAAATAAAATAATAAAATAAAAAAACCATTAATTACAGGAATCAAACTAAAAGAGAATAAGATTTGCATAAAAGTGGCAGATGAAAATTTCCAAAACAGCCATTTAGATATTTTTGCCCAAAAGTGTGTATAAACAGAACAAGAAAAGTCCAAAGTTGAGAGAAATTAGAAAATCTTCTAAGAAAACTTTGTAATGCACTCTAACGTGACTGAAGAGTTTCAAAGTGTATTTTAGATGAAGATTTTGCTTCCCTAAAAAGAAAGTTTTGTAGAAAATAGGTATATTGCCATAAAAGCAGGGGAAAAACTTGAAAATAAGGCCACTGAAAAGACTTATACAAACACTACTTCCTGGGGTAAGTTACTTAACTGCTCTGTGCCTCAGTTTACTCTTATGTACCTGTGAGAAAATGCACATACTGTGCACACAAAAAGCATGACTTTGTCCCCTCTTTGGTAAGTCAGACAACAAGTAATAACACTTGTACTCTCGATTATGGAAAGAAAATATTCCAAAACCTTTGGAAAGTTTCTTGGTGTTAGGGGCTGCTCTGAAGAGTTAATGGAACAGAAGAACAGAACGTTCCTCCTACTCTGAGCAAACAGAAAGTGTTGACAGCTCTGGCCAAGTTGTTAAAGGCTCCATCTTGAAGGAAAGTCTGCTTCTGGTGACAGCAACTTTAGAACTTGAGCATGTTTTTCTCATTTTTGTTTAGTGGTAAAACAGCTGGGAATTACGCAAGGAAATTACTTGAATGGCCAGTGGAATGGCCAGTGGTCCTCATGCCTTCAGGCCAACCCTTATCAGGGAAGCCTTGGAACAACGGCAGCCCCTTCGTAACACCTTCCACCATATCCCAGAGTTGGCGAGGCACAAGTTTTAAACAGAAACAAAGAAAATCGTTTCTTTAGGAATAGATAGGCACTTTTTTGTTTGTCTGTGATGAGTTCAATATTGGAGAAGGGCAGCCTGCTCAGAGAAAAGGCGAGAGGTTCCAGCTGGTAGACACCTCCTCCTGAACCCTTTCCATTCCTCTGCATTATTTTCTGCTATACAACCTCTCCGCGTCCTGCAGCCGCGGGCCCTCTCCCGGCATCTGGGGGACATCTCCCTCCCATCTCTGGCCCCACAGCGCCCAGCTCGCGGCCAGTGCCCAAAAGGAAGCCCTGCGGGGGAACTTCGCCAGTCGACAGCCACAAAAACAAGTTGGGCTCAAAACTGTCCAATGCCCAAGCAGGGTGGTGAAACACCCTTTTGAGTCCTGGCTGCTTCCCGGACTCGGCTTAGTTTAACGCTCTAGGAGTGAACACCAAAGCCGAGGCTTCTCTCGCCCCGGCTACGGCTGCTCAACCCGTTTCGCACAGCGCGTATCTGAGGTTATCACAAGAGGCAGATGTCCCTTGCCCATCCATTTCCCCCCTGTGCCTTCGTTTCCTAACCGTCAGCCATGAAAACAATTTCAGCGAAAGGCCCCGCCTCAAGATTATTTCTGCCCTCTGGATTGTGCAGGATCGCTCCACAGGAGGCGATTTTAGGGGGCGAGTGAGCCAAAAGGGTTATCCCTCTCCTCCGCTTAAGCTTCTGTTGTCGCTAGAGCTTCTCAAATGCGTCCCAGCCACTTGTTGCAAAGAGTTAACCAAGAGAGCCGACGTCCCCGGGTCAGCTCTGCGCGCGCCGACCCCCGCAGCGGGACCCCGACGCGGTCCACAGGCCCACGCGCGCCCCGCCCCGGCGCCTCCCGCGCTCGCCCTAATCGGCCAGAATCCCGCCTCCCCCCGGAGCCCGCCTGCCTCCGCCCCCGCTGCGCAATGCCTACTCCACTCTCCACCGCGCCCCCGGTCCCCGCGCCCCCCGCCCCCTCCACTCCCTCGCGTGCCGGCGTCTACCCCACTGTAGCTACTGTGCCGGAGACCCCCGGTCCCTCCTCTCCCCGCCGCCTCCTAGGAGGTGCCCAGTACCGATGCCCTGGATGAAGACGAAGCCAGTAACCACGAGCGCCGGGTGCCAGTTAAATTCGAGCTTGGTCCCATCCCAGCCGAGCCCTTCCCGGTAGTGGAGGACCCAGATGAGGGTGAAGAGCACGGACAGGAAGCCGACTAGCAGCGCCGACACCAGCAGCCCCAAGAAGCCCCGGTAGCCGTCCATGGCCATCAGCGCCCCATACTCCGCGCCGCGGCGACCTCTGGGTACTGGCCTGGCGGAGGGACAAGGGCGTCGACTCCTTGGAGCTGTCTCCGCCTGGGAGGAGGGGCCCCGTTCTCACTGGTCTGCCCCGGGATAAGGGGCCTCCTGGGGGTGGGCAGCTGGCCGCGGCTCAGAAAAGAGCCCACGCCCTCGGCGGCAGAGGCTCCCACAGCCGAGCCAACCCTGGCGTCCGAGCTCGCGGAGGGCTTGAGTAACCGATCCAGTTAATGGTTAGAGAGAGAGCTCGAGGGATTTCATACCCACCACTTTCCTTTAACTTTTCCCTTGTGTCTTCCTTGTTTTGGGGAAGTTGAGTAGGGCAGTGGTGCAGGCTCTTGCTTAAAAGAAGACAGGAGTCCATTGGATGGGCTTTTGTGTGTGGTTTTGATTAATGAAGCCTCCTGAGCCCCAGTCCTAAAAGATTGGCTGTCTTATGCCAAGGATGCGCCAAGGAGGAAACTGTAGGATGGCAGGGGTAGCAGTGGGCTTGGTCTTACCTAGCAACAAAACTACTGCCAGTTTGCTGTTTAGAGAGGAGAGACACGCACCCCCCAGACCTTGGACTTGGATCTTAAAAGTGCCCTTCTGCCTGGACCTACTGTACCAAACCTACCTTGACGGAATGAAGCCCACTCCCTGCCATCTTTACAACATTATCCTTACTCTTCTAGATTGACATGAAAAGTGTCGGTGTCATCTAATACCACTAAAGAAAAAGAGCTTTAGGGCTGCCGTGGCTTCTAGAATCCATTTGGGGACATTGACTTTTAGCCCTCTCCTGTGGCTCTTCTCCAAGGACTAGTTTACCAGATTGTCTTGTTGCCATTTTGAAAGACCTTAGAATGTGCAGGAAGTGTGTGAGGGTGATTGCCAATGGAAAGGACATGTTTTAGGCCAAGGAAGTAGGAGTGTCAAATCCTGGTGGTGGGGCAGGGTTAAAAGCTAACAGAAGAGGCTGTAGACTTCACCTGTGTCATGATTTTTATCTTTGACAAGAGAGAAAGAAAAGGAGAATAAGCAAATGGAAGAGAAGGGCCCTTGCCTAGCTCTGCACTCAAATCCTTTGCTACAACATGACTGGTCCCCGATGTCCTTTGCTATAAGCTTCTCTCTCAGCTCCTGACCATTTCCTGCCCACATTCTTGCTTCTAAATTTGCCCAGCTTCAAAACTCATCTCCACCTAGAGACTTTCCCTGAGTTAGCCCATGTCCCTGATTATTTTACACCCCACCTGCCTCCTCATCCAGTGCCTCTCTGCATCACTTACCAATATGTAATATGATGACCTGTTCCTGAGGCCATCTAAACTTTCCAGACTGCTCATTGAGGGGCATTAACTGTCCAGTTTATCACTTTATTCCTCCTTGGCATATAGTAGTTACTTAAACATTTGTTGGGAAATTAATGAGATACTGAGAGTGTCAGAGTGCTGGCAAGAAACAGGTGGCCCACTGCATTTGGGTAACTTAATAATGAACAGGAGTATTGACATAGGTGTGGGCAGGGTGTGAGGACGCCACAAAGGCGGCCAGTGCAGTGCCCAGACCTGAAAGGGAAAGGGCTGTTGGAATCTAGAGAGATTAACTGTGTGGAGAGGGCAGTCTGACAGGGTTGATGGCCTTAAGTAGAGGGATGCAACCAGCCTTCAGGGAGGAAGAGAGAGAGGAGAGATAAATATTCAAACCTCACTCTACTCCTGCCTATGATTTCCTGCTCAGGGTTCCCCGATGGCTGAATCCAATCAAAAGCCAGAAGGCAGCTGATGCTGTCAGTATAGGTCAGCCTCCCAGGGCACAGAGCAAGGTGAAAAGGATACAGGCAGATTTGGAGGAATAAACATAAAATATCACTGAATTTCCTGTTGTTCTTTTTTTAAAGATATTTATTAGTTACTGAGTATAGCAAACATTCCTGTTTAATTTTATGCTATTTTTCTTCATCTGTGACCTGTGGCTAGTAATTCTATGTCAGTGTGCTGGTGGGGAGGGCACATGAGGGGACCATGATTCCCATAGAATGCCGTGTTTAGGAACAGGCCTTTGCAATATTTCTCAGCAGGGCAGAAGTTACAGTTGTACAGTATCTATGTAGCCAGGCAGTTCACAGAACAGATCATCCTTAGAGTTTTGGGGAAAGAAGTCTAAGCATGCAAGATTTACTTATCAGTCATGAGCTCTGTAGCAGTTTGGCAGTTTGATATAGTTATGAATTCCAAAAGTAGATACTGGATTATGCTTGTAAACTGGTCTGTTCATCTGGGCATGATTAAGTTATGATTAGGGATTTGATTGGGCCACATCAGTAGGGTGTTCAGCCCTGCCCCTTGGTCGGTGGGGTCTCAAAGATAAAAGACATGGCAAAGGACAGAGTTTGATCTTGGAGTTCTGATGCTGAGATTTAATGCTGGAGCCCCAGGAAGTGAACACACAGAGGAGCTTGGTCTTGAGGAAAGAGAGAAGGCCCGGGGAAGAGAAACAAGCTGTTTGCCTGATAGTCTACAGCTGGGCTTGTGGAGAAAGGCAAAGGCTAGAGAGTCTTATAGTCTACAGCTGACCTTGTGGAGGAAACAGAGGAGCTGAGCCTGGAGAGAAACGTAGCCCCGGGAAGAGAGGAACCTAAGAAGCCTGAACCCTGGCAAACTTCGACAGCTGTTTTGCTCCAACATGTGACAATGGACTTTGGTGAAAGAAGAAACTTATGCTTTATGGCCTGGTATCTGTAAGCTTCTACGCCAAATAAATACCCTTTATAAAGACCAACCAATCTCTGGTATTTTGCATCAGCACCCCTTTGGCTGATTAATACAAGCTTACAAATAGTTATTTCTCAAAGCTTGCTGTGTAACTATTGAGAAATGAAATGCTGCTGTGACTAGAAGGGGAAAGAACTGGAAGGGTTGTGGGAAGATGCAAAGCTATATATGCTACAAGAGGATATATTATGTCACTTTTTTATGGTTCAAAAATAAGAAATTTTGTTAAAGATACCAGAATTTGAGTGTAAATTTAGGGATCATTGCGGAATTTTAATCAATCTTAAAATTATTTGATGTAAAAATATTAAACACAGTAATATCTGATCCTTATCAAGTATCTTTAAAAGGTATATGGTGAGATTTAATACTTTAATCTTAAAGATGGGGACAAAGAGACCTAAATGACTTGGTTTAAATAATTTAATAAATCAGTTGCAAATTTGAGAAGATGATTTTCTTAGATCACCAAGCCATTGTCTCTAATTTGTATAAGTTATTTAAAATCAGTCACTGTATTTATCACATTTATAGATGGCATGAATCATGGAGGAATAGGTAAAATTAATAATGACGAAATCAAGGCAAAATTATCTTGACAAAATGTAGTCGAGTTGAAGTAAAGAAAAAAAAAACTAATCTAATTTAATCAATTCAATCAACACAAACTTACCAAATACCTATTATTATGTGTCCAGGGCCATGCTAAGTACTGGGGAAGCAAATATGGAACATTGCTGTCCTGAAAGAACTCACAATTCAGGCAGGGAGGTAGAAAATCACAGGAGACCTCAATACCTGCAAGTAGATTTTTAAAAAAAGAATCACACAAGTACTGCAGAGGGGATGCTTGACTAGATAGCAGTTCATATGAAAAATACTTAGTAGTTTTAGCTGGTAACAAACCCAGCTAAAGAATTGCCAGCAGTTAAATTCTTTCTAGATAAGTGAACACACTCCTGGATTGCATTCATAGAAGTACAGGGTTCAAATCAAGGAAAGTAACCAGAACTACTGTCCTCTGCTGGACAGAACACAGGTGGAGTATGCTGCAGTTTAGATGAGGTATTGGCAAGTTAGTGCAGAGTCTGGAAAACACATCAAAATCCTGGATTCAGTTCTCTTGCTAGGTGTGGAAATTATAGCAGGAGTTTCATTACCTTCTCAATCTTTTGCTTGGACACCTAGCTTTAGATCAGTCTTGGCTTTGATGTTTGCTTTTTTCCCTTATTATGAAGTGAGTGGGTGAGGTACTTTCTCATCATTGCTTTCAACCGCTCTCTTTTCTTAGTGCCCTGTCTCCCTCAAACAAAGAAAGGTGGGAGGAAGCAGGAATGTACAATGTAAGGAAAACAGAAGAGTCTCCGTTTTCCATATTTGAAGGGATGTCAGGTAGAACAAGTAGGCTTGCTCTACTCTAGAGGGCAGAGCTAGAAATAGTGGTTGCAGATTAATAGGGAAACAGATTTGGCTTAGTATTAGGAACTTTTTAACATAGTTGCTCAATAATAGAAGTTTCACTCAGGTGTTGGCAAGCGATTTTCACCAAGTATTTAACTCAACTAGAGAAGCTGTCAGCAAAAGCTATCTAAGGAATTCCTGATGTGTTTATGTGACTAGGGGTTGGGGTAGGGAGGTATTAAATAAGATGGTCTTCTTAAAACCTGTAATTTTAGAAACATGGACAGTTGACAAAGGTTTTAACTGTCTGTGACATACATGTAGAATGTAGAGTAAGGAGATAGGGTGTGAAGGGATGGAGAAAGAAAATCTAAACCCGATCCATTATGAGACAAGGAACTAGATACCTTTGTGCCTTCTATTCATTGAAATTCCATAAGGTAGTGCTGTATTTTCTTTAGATGCATATAGAAGTCCAGTATTTTAATGTAAATTAGCAATAAGTTGTTCATAGTTGTTTGCTTTGTAGAATACATGGACCGTTTTTTAAACTTTCAGATGTTGACTGTGTGTTGGTTACTCTTTCTTTGCCACTCTGTTCTCCACCCTTTGCCTTGCTTCTGCCCTGGGAGGCTGATGTCTGCAGACTGCATCACCTAGGCTTCCTTGCTCTCTGGCTTCCAATTGGGTTTGGCTGGTGGGAGACACAGGCAGATTAGAAGGCAGAAGGAGAGAGAGTTAGAGCTATTTCTTCTACTGTACCCCCTCTCCAGGTCATGGCTTTTTTAGTGATTTCATTCTTCTTTGCCACAATTATTTTCAAGTGGCCCTTTTCCATGACTACAGCTCTCCTGGGGGTCCAGTAACACCACCCTTACTTCTACAGGCCTAGGCTTAGTACCAGCTTCCGCTGTTGTTTGTCTCTGGTCTTCACCATTCTTTGTTGGGCTCCCCTAAGTCTGTTTGCACCTCTGTAAAGCTTCCCTTTATTAAACTCTCTTCAGTTAAACCCTGTGTGAACTAGCTGTTTTTGGCAGGACCCTGAGAGATACAAATGGGACAATACTCTTGCCTTCTGGGGTTTCTGTAGCCCTGCCCAATTGTCTGTGCCTTCTTATGACATTATGAATGGAAAAATATGTGAAGTGAGAGAAAATAAAAAACAGGAGGGTGTGACAACTTCCTTTCCTCCCCTCTACTAGACAAGAAATTCAGGGAGCAGAAAGCTGTCCCAGGTGACTAAGATAAAGTGATTCACAACTGACACCATGACTAGATATAAACTCAACCCAGGAAGTGGTCAAATGCTCCTTAGCAAAATAAAGCTAGGGATACTGTTTTGAAAAGAACACAGTTAACCACAAGGATATGCTTCTGTAATTTGAGACTGATATGCTGTCGTGGGAAAAAAAAATAACACTGGCTTTGCTGAGGTGTTTTTCCTCTGAGGAAACTAGTGAGGAGATTAGCCTGAGCACTTACTGCTATGAGGAGACTGGCTGAGGAAACATCCTCTACCCTGTTCCTCACTCAAGAGGCTCTTAGAATCTACCCACTGCAAATTGGGAGGACGTGAACAGAGAAAAGATTTCATTGGCATCTGGCCACAGTCTGAGGAACCTCAGTTTGGAAAGAGAAGGGAGGTAACTCTCTTCTAAGGAAGCAGGCCAGGACACCAGACTGGAAGCAGATATGAGGAGAAGAGGAAGGTGCCTGGGGAGAACAGGGAGTGAGGAGAGCACCTTGAGAGGTGCTCAAGCAAAAGACCTGAGTAAATAGAGCCTCCTCTCTGTGCTATGTGGGAAAAAGTAGGTTAGAGACTAAGGTATTACTTCTGTTCCTTCCTCATTATTCCACTTTGTTAAGCCCTACCTGACTCTTCATTTAAATTATTTAAATGCATCCATCTTTCCAGTGCAAGTTTGGTTTAGGGATGACTAGTGAGGCAGGAGGCACTTGGGAGAAAGATTGGTAATTATTCCTAATCATCTTGTATCTTCCTAATCACCTGGCAAGACAAAATTAGGTGACCCCATACTGTCCCTATCTCCAGCCCAAGCATTCTGGTCCTTATCCAGGCAGAAGAGAAATAGGATTAAATTCCTTGATTCCTGCATTCTCATCCACCCCCTGTACCTCATAGGTTAGCAGGAAATCACTAGGTAAGGAAAAAATGAATGGAGCTTGGTTACACCTAGGTTTTATTTATATTAGAAGCCCCATTCCCATGCAAACACATAAATCCTAGGCAAACACAAGTATAAGCTCCTTGAAGGCAAGGATTCTGTCTCATTTACTGCTGTTGTTTTCCAGGGCCTAGAACCGTTCTTGACAGAGAAACGACATTTAAAAAAACATTTGTGGACTGGCTGACTGACTTGACTAGAAAGTTAAATTAGAGACCCTAGGTCAAAGTTAGAAAATTAGCAAGGAAAGGAATACTCTTGAACATTTTCCTTATAAGTAAGATTCTTCCAAATAAGCCAAATTTTATAAGTACTTTGGACTGTTTGGATGGAACATATAGTGTGTGAAGAACTGGGTTATACTATTATTAATGAGTAGCCAAAACATTGTCTTACCTTTGGAGAACTTTTATTGGATGCTTCCCTGTTTGGCTTTGTAGTAATAGGAATGAGAGCTCTAATTATAACCTGTCACTGATGCATTTTTATAGGTGTTCACAGGCAGTGCCTCAAAAATGTATTCTCAAGATTTTAGCTTACAGATCTCAGGGTTTTATTGAAGTATGAAGGAATTGTTCATGTCCCAAAAACAACTCTGCATTTGGTACTAAAACTAATCCAGAAAGGCTCTCAAATATTTGGATATGTAAATTTTACCTGCAAACAGCTTAGACAGACCTCACTGGATCATGAGAAGCCTTGATTATAATTTCTATAAGCAGGTAGAGCTCTTTTTAAATAGAAAATCAAATGATATAAATCCAGATTTTACTTTTGCTTGAAAATAATTTAGTTTGGCTTCTGTCAACTATATGTTGCCTCTTAAACTCAGAACCTTTAGAGTCCAGTCATCAGGAAGCAATTTGGAATAAAGGAATTTACATTGTTCTAGGACTTCAATCTATTATTATCTCACTGTGTGACAGACCCATCAGGGGGACCAAGAACTGGACTACAGCTTCCTGATCTGTGACAGCATGGCTTTGGACTAGATCAGGGTTCTTAACCCTGTGTCTATGGATAGAACCAAATGGGGGAGGCAGGAATTGCATCTTTACTTTCACTAACTTCTAACAGAAATTTAACAATTCCTTTAATTATGAATGCAGGAGAAAAAAAACACCTCAGTAGTATTCACAGTAGCTATGACTTTGTCACCAATAGAAATCATTATTTTCCTGCTGCATTATAGTTGTTACAGATGTCTCAACTTATTTTTTATGCTCAGCACTACTTCAAAGTAACAGTGTTCCTTGATTTTATTAATCTATATAGCTAGGTTGTATTAATATATTGCTAACAAAGCACATATATTATTATATCACTGTGGCAATCTGAGATTATTTATGAATCCCCAAAAGAGAGATTATGTTTGTAAATTAATCTATTCCTCTGGATGTGATACCCTTTGGTTGTATTAGATTCAACTGAGATGTCTGATTAAATTATGCTAAGATCAGTGCTTTGATCTGACCACATCAGGAGGGCATGACTCTGGTTAAGTCCCCGCCCACTTGGTGGGCTGACATAAACGGGCACTTACACAAGAAGACACAGGAAGAAAGATAGAGCTCATAGACACAGCAGAGGAGGGAACTTTGATCCTGCGGCCCCTGGAAGAGAGATGAGCCATTCGCCTGATAGTTTGCAGCTGAGTCCGGAAAGAAACAAGCCCTATGCCAGCCTGTAGCTGAGAGAGAAGAAGGTTGAAACCTCACGGAGATCACCTGCCATCTTGCTTCAACTTGTGGCAACTGACTTGCGTGAGAAAGTACTTATGGTACCTTGAGTTGGACTCTTTAGGGCCTTGTAACTGTAAGCTTTTACCCTAAATAAACACCCTTTATAAAAGCCAACAGATTTCTGGTACTTTGTATCAGCACCCCTTTGGCTGCCTAATACAATTGCAAGTTTGGGTTTTAAAAATTTTTGATAGCTCCTTCTAATTGTAATTGTTTTTTTTTATAATTCATAGGCCTTATTTACCTGCCAAAGGAGTCCTTGACACACAATAGGTTGAGAACCCCTCAACTAAATGACCTCTAAGGTTTATTTCTGTCTTTGAATCTTTTCCTTGAACAGCTGGAGCCTGAAATCCAGCAGAAGGCTATCAACCAATCCAAACCCAAGTCTTATAGAATACAGTCACCTTCCTAACATGATAGGAATATAAAAAACAACACTTGAAGAACTTGGATGTCTCCTGGAGAACCAATCTAGAAAAACCTTCTCTCTTCTTAATCCAGAGCTGTTGTTAAATGCTGGGTTGTCCCGACTGTCATACTTCCTCAGGAATAAAAGCTTGCCTCTTGACTGCTTAATCTCTACTTACTGATGATCTAGTCGATGTGTTCTGCTTCTATAACCACAGACAGGGCTGGCAAGAAAGTCAAATAGGCCCTGTGTGTCATGGGTAACCGGTCGCTCTTCTTTCTACACCTTTCTCCCCTACCTTGGTGCTCCCTCTTCCAAGTACCTGTTTTCTGTCTAAGAATCACCACTACTACTACCATTCCCCACCTCCCAACACTCAGACCTGCCTATTCCCATCAAGGTTCCAGATGGAGATTGTATTAGTCAGCCAAAGGGGTGCTGATTCAAAGTACCAGAAATCAGTTGGTCTTTATAAAGGGTGTTTATTTGGGGTAAAAGATTACAGTTACAAGGCCCTAAAGGATCCAACTCAAAGAACCATAAGAGGTATTTTCTCACCAAAGTCAGTTGCCACATGTTGAAGCAAGATGGTTGCTGATCTCTGGTTTAGCCTTCCTCTTTCTCTAAAGGCTCCGTGGGCCCAGCTTCTTCCAATCTCAGCTGTAGGCTGGAGGGCTTGTTTCTTTCCGGGCATTCTCAACTGCTCAAGGCTCTGGTCTCTTCAGCTGCAAACAGTCAGGCGAATGGCTCAGCTCTACCCTGGGCTTTAGCTGTTTGAGCCTTCTCCTTTCTGTCACATGGCAGGACCAAAATGACCAAGTTCTCCTCTTCCGTGTCTTCTTCTCTGTGTATCTTCTTCTGTGTGTCTTCTTGATTGAGTGTCTGTTTATATAGCCCACAAAGGAGGTGGGGGACTCAACCCTGAGGCACGCCCTACTGTTGTGGTTGAATCAAAGGCCCTAAATTGATTTAGTTAAACTTAAAACCTTTGAATTTAATACAATCAAAGGGTATCACACCCAGAGGAACAGACCAGTTACAAACATAACCAATGTCTCTTTTTTTGGAATTCATAAATAATATCAAACTGCTGCAGAGACTTAACCTTTCCTTACCCTCTACCACTGCAGACTGATTCCAGGTCTCTCTCCTGCTAAGTGTTTATAATCAATGGTAATACTAATGATAAATCACAATTGCTAATACTTATTGACCACTTGTTGCGTCCAGGCACAATTCTACGGACTCTATATATTCATTAATTTAATTCTTACAACAACTCCATTTTATACATGAGGAAACTAAGTCACACAAAAGTTAGTCAATTTGCCCACAGTTCTACAGCAAGGAAGTAGTGGGATTCAGAGTCAAACTCAAGTAGTCTGGCTTGACTTGACTTGTCTCATTCATGACCAATCTGTTAAACCATAATTTAGTTAACAAATTCCCTGTTGTTGACATAGATTTTTTAGGCTATTTTCAGTTTTTTACTGCTATAAAATTGCCTTCATGAGTGTCTTTATACATAAATAAATTTGCACATTTCTGGTTGCTTCTATAGGGTGAATTCCATAAAGATGAAAGTACTAGGTTAAAACTTTTGAAACAAATTGCTAAAACATCCTACAAAAGGTTGTAGCAATTTGGCTAGAGGTATATAAGCATGCCCCTTCACACCACTGCCAACATGGGTATTATTGTTCTATATTTTAAAAATATTTGCCAATTTGATGGACACAATATGGTATCTCATAATTTGCACTTATTTAAAGATGGACATTTTTTCATATATTAATTGCTCATTTGTATTTCTTGTTTTGTGATTACTTGTTCATCTCTTTTGACAATTTTTGCATTTTGTGCAGTATTTCTTTCCTAATACATTCTTAACATAATGCTTGGAAAAGCTTAGAAAAAAACAATAAATGTTAGTTCTATACTGCTTATGAAAAGACTGAGATTCCACAATGTCTCACAATGTCTTAGTGTCATGAAGCCCAGGGATTTATTTGAGTTATTTTAAGTCACCAAAAGTTTTCATAGCTCTTTCTGAGCACACCTTGGTTTGAGCAGGGGAACTCTTTCTGTTCCTGTATCTTGTCTTTGAGATTCCCAAATTGCTTTTTTAAGGACTTCACTGCAATCAGAAAGCTGAAAACAATTCCTTACTTAAGAGCTTAAGAGCACATTTCTTCTCTTAACCTTTGTTGTTGCTTTTTAGCACACATACTGATTACTATTGCCCATCCTACCGGAAATTACTCTTCTCCACAGCATGTCAAATTTGCACATTGTGAGGGTTTATTTTCCACGTGTTTCAGAAATCACTGGGGAGAGGAAAACACATTTGTCTTTTGGGGCTCTCTCCCCTTGTTAGTCCCTATTTTCCCCAGCACTGCTCAGCTCCAGGGTTTGATCACTTTGACATGTTGGCAAAACTCCACTTGGTTTCTGAGCGGATCTCAGATTATTCTACCCACCAGCAGATCAAGTCTGGAATTAGTTTGGTTTCAATAAACCTAGGATAAGCCCTGGGCATCCTGAACTCAAGCCTTTCTCTAATTTCCATGTTGGCCCCGACCCCTTTTCGTGATCTTGCTTCTGAAGCACTGGAACTTATATTTTCTTTATTTTATAAAAGTTATGCCTACCAGCCGGGAATTGAGTGGCTGAGGTATCAGAAATGCACTTAAAAGAGTCTTAAAGCAAGTTAGAGGTTTTGTTTTCCTCCACAAATGAGAAGTCCAGAAGTAGACGGTCCAAGAATGGTTTGTCAGTGCCCCACTCCCTCAGAAACCCAGGTTTCCTTCATCCTTCTACTCAGATCACCCTCATGATCTCAAGATGACAGTCCTCTCTCCAGAGTTACATCTGAGATCAGAGGGATGAATGGCAAAAGGTGTGTCAGGTGAATCTACCTCTCCTTTAAAGGGCTTTACAAAAAGCCTCTCCAAATATCTTCTGTTTACCAAATATCTCTAGTTGCAAAAGAGCTAGAAAAAATAGTTTGGGGGCTGTATTCAAAAGCAAAAAAGGGGAGTCAGGTAGGTCATTAGCAGTCTCTGCTGCATAGTTTATATAAGCTTCTGACACATTGCTGACAAGGGGGTTCTTTTGGAATTGCCCTGAGAAAAATGATATCTTTGCTTATTTAAAAATTTACATTATAAAATATTTAATTCTCACAAAAGAATATATATGTAACATGCATAAAGTAGTCTTTGATCATTTTAACTGAGTTTTTATTATTTCTGGAAATAATATCATTGTCTAAAGACATATCCCACTGGTCTGCCTCACTAGAACGTCCAATGACACTTTGAAGATGATCAGGAAGCGTAACAGGAACAAAGCAGGAAAGCTGGTCTTGACCTTGGTAGACCAGTGTGCCACAAACCAGACCCAATATATATATATAGTCCCATTCTAGACACTGAACTTCAGGAAAATGATGAGCAGGGCTCAAAAAAGTACAGAGATATTAAACCCAAATAGTCAAAGTCTTGTTATATCAATATTCCCAGTCCCACCATGGGGAGAAAGGGTTTCCGTTTGGGCAGTTCCTGGATGTAAGCCACATGAGGACTAGAATCAGGTCTATAATTCATGGATCTAAGACTCACTAAACTCATCCTTCTTTCCCACATTTCCCCACATCCAATTAATGATCCATTCTAGGCCTTTCGTATATCACCAATCCATACATTTTACTTCCCACTTACTGCTGCTACTTTAGTTCCAGTAACCCTCGTCTCAAGCCTAGATTAGCACAACCACCACTAATTCTTGCTTCTACTTTTGTTCCACCTCTTCCAACCAACCCATTACCTATACTAAATCAAGAAATAAAAACATCAACAACAAAACAAACTTAAGCATGTTCCCAGAAAGTCTGTCAATGGCACCAAATTTAAAGAAAACATCCCTGGCATGGCATTCAGGGACTGAGGCCTTGCTTATTGCCCCAGCCTCATCTCTTACCACTCTCCCCAAGCACTGCCTGCTGCCACCATCCTGAATTATTTATAGTTTCTTCCAAAATGCCATGCTCTCTCTCATCTTCTGGTCTTTCCTTTGCCCCCATTGGTGCTTCAGACTAGAATTAGCAGCTGCATGACCCCTCTTCTGCCTGTTGACTCATTCCAGCTTGATTAAGTAGCTACATATCAGAAAAGTCAGTTAAATTGGCTCATAGGTCATTTACAAATATAATAATGTGTATTGCCACTTTGAGTTAAACAATTCTCAGCTTTGTAGTAAAATAAGGAAAATCTATGAAATAAATTATAAGATTTTTTTGGTGAAATAAATGTCAATTTGATATAGCAAAAAAAAATTTAAGAATAATGAAATAATGTTGAGAAAAAAAGAGAAATTCTTAAGGATGATAAAATAGTGCTGAGAAGAGGAGTCCCTTAATCTTAGTTCAAATTAGTTGCTTAACATACTGTGCTTACCCCAAACTATTCTGGAAACAAAATAACACTCCAGCTTCTCACAGGCTTAGATTCTGTTATGTTTACACTGACTGAAATGTGGGACACCTTTAAGTGGGTTAAGATTTTGAAATCAAGCCTCTGCAGAAAGAGCAGATGATTTTTTTATTTTTTAATTTTAATTTTAATTTTTTTTTTTGATCACTCTGTTCCTAGGTCATTGCTTAATATATATTGAGAAAATTGAGCATTTCTGAACAAAATTTGTTGGTCGTATTTTGGTCAGTCAGGCACATCCTATGCATTTCTGGATTCTTAGAGGGAAATAAAAATGTGGAAAAAAGTCACTTCACAATATGGTGATTTTTCTAAACTAAAAACCTTTTTGCACACATGACTGTGGAGGACAAAGCCTTAAATGTTGGAATGGATATTAGATCACAAACTGTCTGTATATAGATTAGTATTCTAACTCAGACCCCATGGAATTCACATCTGAGCCCTCTGAAGAGCATGGAGTATGCAAAAAAGTGTGCAAGCTGATTCTAACTTAAATAGTAGATTGGGTAGGCTAGTAATGATATGGATACCATAAAGAAGAATCTATAAATTATTTAGCATAGCAATAAACCTTTCATTTTTAGTTTTTTTTCCTTATTATTATGAACATTAGAAGTTGAACTCAGAATAAAGATAAAGAATCATGTGCAAAACTATGTATGGTAGTTTGAGACTTTTGTGGACCCCAGAAAATATCATGTCCTTAGGGCTAATCCATTCCTGTGAGTGTGAACCTATTGTGGGTGGAATCCTTTGATTAGATCACTCCAGTTAAGGGCCTTTGATTAGATTACTTCCTTAAGGCATGACCCAGGGTGGGTCTTGATCCTCTCACTGGAGTCCTTTATAAACAGGATGCATTTGGAGACAAAAGACCCAGGAGCTCAGAGATGAATCCACAGAAACTGAGAGAGAAAGCCAGGGGAGCAAAAAGCTGATATTAATGGAATCTGGGAGAGATAAAGACACAGAAGGAGTAGCCAGAAGCTGAGAGCAACAGAGACTGGAGGAGAAGGCTGAGACAAGTAGACACCACCATTGTGCCTTACCATGTGACAGGGTCCAAGATTGCTGGCAGCCATGTCTTTGGGGAGACAGCTTTGCCTAATGCCCTGATTTGGACAGTTTTCTAGCTTTGAAACTGTAAGCTTGCATGCCAATAAACCCCCATTGTAAAAGCCAACCCATTTCTGGTATATTGCCTTGGCAGCCTTTAGCAGACTAAAACACCATGTGATCCTTTCAGATTCTTATCTAATGTCAAGTACAGGGGTCTGTATTTTTTCAAAGCTCTGTGTCTCAAATCAGTGGGACTTTTGGAAGGCTAACATCTAGACTGATAGGCTTCCTTTGAGAAGTCTGACCATAATTCTTGTATAAATGTTAGTTTTTTTTTTTTTTTAAGTTGATACATGTTGGAAAACAGGGTAATAATTGAGGCTTCTAAATTAAGACTAGGAAACCAAGAAAACCCCTCAAGGTTCTTGAGGGAAGGAAAACGTATGCACAGGACAACAATCGACATACAGAAAGCAAAGTGGCATTTTAGAATTAGCTGATTTGGGCCCAGTATCCCAAAGTAGAAATCTGATATGTTGAGCTAGAGCATCTGGAAGAGTCGTTTTTCCTAATTTAGCCGAAGCATGCCTTGAACTGTATCTTCCTGCTCATTCAAAACAAACTCCCTCAATATCTATCTATCTATCTATCTATCTATCTATCTATCTATCTATCTATCTATCTGGCACTGTGCTAAGTGCTGAGAGCAAAAATTGATAAGGTCTCTGTCCTCATGGAAGCTCACACTCCCTTCCAAATGCTAAACCTGAGTTCTGGACCTGAAATTAGTTCTGATGTGAGGAAAAGTAGATCCAGAGCATACTTCCAGCAGCAAGGGAATGGAGTCACAGGGTAAAAGAGAATGGAAGGGAGACTTGAGGAAAGGTAATTTCCTCATGAACTGACCTTTTACTGGGCTTTAAAACTTTAAAGCTTCTTTGAAAGCTCCATCCCTAGAAAATGCAGGCCAGTCATTGTCCAAGTATTTGACCAACCAATCAGCATTCCTCCCCTAGCGGACAAGGGTGGAAATTGAAGGAGAAAGCATTGGAAATGTCCTTGCCCTAAATTGAAAAATAAGGTATTGTTATTTTGTTAAGTCTATAAGAGACCAAGCTACTTCCTATACGGAAGAACTTCATTTAACAACCAAAAGTTGTTTTTGAGGGTCTACTATTTGTCAGGCATTCTTCTAGACCCTTGGGACACAACAATGAACAAAACAAAGATTAGTGCGCTCTTAAAGATTACATCCTATGGAACAGGGGATTAAAGGAATGCAGGCCTCATCTGAAGAGCAAAAGAATATGTTATGTTAATCTCCATAATCCTACCAAGTACCTAGTGAAAAGGTTAGTCTCTTAGAATGGAAACCAGGATTGGAGTTGCAGGACAGTCACATGCAGCCAATATCATATTTAAAGATAGATTGGGGGACGGATGTGGCTCAAATGGTTGGGCGTCCATCTCCCATATGGAGGGACCCGGGTTCGATACCCGGGACCTCCCGGTAAAAAAAATAAAAAAAATAAAAAAAAAAAATAAAGATAGGCTATTGGAGGTCAGATCCCATGAGGCATGTCATGAAATGGCACCCTCCATGTGGAGGCAGGCTAGAGGCTAGAGAGTGAGGAATCTGGTCCACTCCCTTAGCGAGTTATATCCATCTGTTTGGGCTCACACTTTCTGATGTGATGTAGAATGGAACCAGCTCATGAACTCAGGTGGTAAGATAGGTAGCATCAGTACTGTATAAACCTGGGTGATTTTTTAACTTGCTTGCCTTTTTAAAAAATTACATGTATAATATTTATTTTGAAAAAAAACTGGAAAAATACAGATAAATAAATAAAATACTCACCTATAATCTCATCCCCATAGATAACTACTAATATAATTTTGTCATATATCCTTCCAGACATTGTGTTTGTGTGTGTGCATGTGCATATGTGTATACATATACTACTACATGTTCTCAAATTAAATTCTCCATCACTTGAGTTAACCTAAGTTCCCATTCATTGCAAATGTAACCAGTACATTGAATAAGCACAAAGTGTATAATCAAAATGCAACTTTATTTTGTATCCCTTTTCCCAAGTTATTAAGTGGGAGAATATTTTTCCCTGCCCCTGGATGCAGTTGTAACCTAGGGTTAAGAATTAACAATAATTATGATTACTAAATCATTATATAGATGCCTTTATATTATAAAATAGCAAAAGGTTAATATCTGAAATTACTGAAGCTGGCTAGAGTGGTCCCACCCCTGTTTGTGGTTACTCTAGACTTAACCTCACCCTTGTGTGGGTTTACTACTGTAATGGTAATTATAGATTGAACTCACCCTCCTGTATGCTTACTATTGGGATGGTAACCACTCCACCCACCTTTGTTTAATATCCATATGAAAGACCTTGTAACTGACCTTTGTTTCCTATACCCCTATCCCAAATCCTTGTGACTGACAGGACAATGCAGGACTGACAAATTGCCTATAAAAACCCTAGCTCCCATTCTCAGTTTGAACAGGTTTTGGGAAGATACTCTTGTTCCTTGCTTGTGCACTCATAATAAATCACCTTCTCACTGAGAGATGTGTTTCTCCTTTGTGGTGCCGGATTCGGTGGGCCTTTCTATTGGAAATAACTGTGCTTACAGTAACAGTGCTTTCCTGGGTTCTTTGGGGGCTCCCCTGCATACAGACTCTTCCTTTTGAAGCTCCATCTGCCTCCTCTTCCCTGAAGCAGGAGTAAAAACACCTATTTCATAGGAATAACCCATTTGCTCTTTTTCCTGACAAACTCTAGGACGACATGCTGATCCTAATGCAGCAGCACCTCTCCGTCCTCTGTCACCAAAACAGATCACCAGATCATCTCTCTTGCCCTTTAGATTTCCTGAGCAGGAATTAGACATCAGTCCTTTGTGCCTCTAAACTCAAGGTGACACAAATCAAGCTCTTTAACCCCTCTAACTAGGCTTGAAGTGAAGGGGCAGTTTCCTCTATACCCCTTTCTTCTGGGAAGGAAGAGAGCAAACTCACTGCACAGCTTTACCTAAAGAAAATCTCCTCACATAATAGTTTATCTCCACTTTCATAATCTTTTTACTTCTTATTTGTGGGTTTTCAGGGCTATTTAACAGCTGGGTCACCTACTTTGAAATCTCCACTTGGTGGTCTGGCACCAAACTTTGAGTTTTCACATCTATTCTATCATGGTACCTGTATTGATTTTCTATAGCTGCTGTAACAAATTACCACAGGCTTAGCAGCTAACCAACATTAATTTATTACCTTAAAGTTCTGTGGAATGGAAGTCTGACATTGGTCCTATTTGGCTAAAATCAAGGGATTGGCAGGGCTGCACTCCTTTCTGAAGGTTTTAGAGGAAAATCCATTTCTTTGCCCTTTCTGGCTTCTACAGGCTGCCCACACTCCTTGGCTCATGGCCCCTTTCCTTTATCTTCAAAGAAAACAATGCCTTTCTTCTTTCAACACATCTCTTTCTCTATTTTCTTCTGCCCACGCTTCCACTTTTAAGGACTCTTCAATGTCTCATCTAGATAATCCAGGATTATCTCTCTATTTTAAGGTCAGCTGATTATAAACCTTAACTACATCTGCGACCTTAATTCCCCTTTGCCATGTATCTTGACATATTCACAGGTTCTAGGGATTAGGATGTAGGCATCTTTGGAGGGGCCATTAACTATCAACAGAATTCCTTAATCAAAATTTCCAATTTACACAACCTAAAGAGCCCAGATACAATAATAATGTATCGTTATCATACACTCATGAACATAAACATTCTTTTATAACCTTCCTAATGTTTTATTATGTTCTAATGTTTGAATATACCATGAATGTATTATTAGACAGTTAGGTTTTATACAATTCTTGACTATTATTAACAACAATGTCATGAAAATATCTGTAGTTAATTTTTGGCACCATTCTACGGTGAGTTTATGTTGGGTCAATTTAAGTAAGCGGGCCCTACATTTCTCAGAATCCCCTTCCATGCATGGTTCTGAGTTAGTGATTGAGACAAGAAATTATGCATGAGATTTGGATGGTGGAAGTGAAACAGCAGTCATATTTATGCTTGGAACACTGATGTAGGGTCAGGCACTGTTGCAGCTCACACACATTGTCATGGATCTGCTAGCTAACTTGTTAGAGGGGCATTAGCCAGACCTATCCAGTTGGATCTCTTTGGGGTAGACTCTGGCCCTCCCCCAACCTTACCCTTGATCAAGCTTTAACCAGATCTCCTCTTTCAGCTTTTCCAAATTTTGGTCCATATACATGTGCAGCTCTGTGGTGAAGTATGTCACAAAAGTGTCTCATGTCATTGAAGATGAATGTTTGGAAGCAGTGAGAGGCAGGTGCAAGTTCCATTTCAACCTCATTGGTTTTAGCTCGTCCTATGGTTTCTGGTTTGTCCTTGCTCTCCATTTTACATTCATCTTCCCTTCCTATTGCTGGCCCTGCTGACTTCAGACCTAGCACTAGACAAATGGACACAATTTTACATAGATAACGCAAGCAGCTCCCACAACTATGTAAGGTCTAATCCCTGTACAAATCCCTTTATATGACTCACATTGGTTCTGCTTCTCTGATCAAACTATAATGAACACATTCATAATGATTCCCTTTGATAAATTTGTGGAAGTGCAAAAGCAGGGTAGAAATAGTTCATTTTTATGCTTTCTTAATATTTCTTTTTGGTGTTTAGTGAAATCATTTTTGAAAAATTCCAGCTTATTTCTATTTATTAAAAAAATCAAAATGTAAGATAAAGACTATAGTTAGTAGTAAGATTTTGATTATATTCTTTCATAATTTGTAATAAATGTCTCACAACAACAACAACAACAAAGAATCAAGGGAAGCGGCTGTGGCTCAATTGGTTGGGCTCCCGTTTACCATATGGGAGGCACCAGGTTCAATTCCCGGGGCCTCCTGGTGAAGGCAAGCCGGCCCGCGCGGTGCGGTTAAGATTTTGATTATATTCTTTCATAATTTGTAATAAATGTCTCACAACAACAACAACAACAACAAAGAATCAAGGGAAGTGGCTGTGGCTCAATTGGTTGGGCTCCCATTTACCATATGGGAGGCACTAGGTTCAATTCCCGGGGCCTCCTGGTGAAGGCAAGCCAGCCCGCGCGGTGCGGTGAGCGAGCTGGCGCAACAAGATGACGCAACAAAGGGAGACAAGCAGACACAGAAAAATGCACAGCATATAGACACAATGAGCACAAGCAGCAAGGAGGGGATAATTAAATAAATAAAAATAAATCTTTAAAAAAAAAAAAGAATCAAAATAAGATATTTTTGTCTACCCTTGTGTCAGAATTATAATGGCAGAGCACTGCACCACTGGATCACAGTGCCCATGGCAGTAGCAAGAATACAGAAGAGGTAAAATTCAAGAGGATGCAGTCAGAGCCACTTGTTGAATCACCCCTTGATGACTCCCCAAAGTGACAAAACCTTTAAGATTCCATTTTCTGTTAAAGACAGAAATACTTCCTTTAAAGTCTAACTTCTTAGACTGTAGTCCTGCCTCTGAATCCCTGGCTGTTGACAGACTTTCTTTGTTCGAATTGTCACCATATACCTATTTGGACAACCATTTATTTCTTATTCCTGCATTCCCCATATCTATGTTTGGTCTACTTGTTGGGATATATTGTCTATGTAAACAGCATCATCTAGGTTTTTGCATGATCTGAACAATATGTGGAAACAGGAAGTTCTGTTACCCCAGGTTGGATCTTCCTGTTGCTGACTTGTTCTTTCCACCTGTTGTTTGTGGCCACGGCTTTTGGATAGCATGTTCTTTCTGCTGAGCCGGACAGCTACTCATGGCCATTATCAGCTGGATCTGTCCCCTCAGGGTCTTCCCTAATCTGTCTGACAGATTAACTCCATGAATCAACAATTATAGGAATCATTGCATCCCAGACCATTGCAATTAACCAGGCCAAGCCCAAGTCCAGCTGTGTTCCAAGCTAGGACAAACCTAGCATCCAGAAAATCTTCGGGGGCTGAAGTCTCTCTTCAGAACCCCGCCATGCTGGCGGGGGAGCTGAAGTCTATTCTTCAGACCCCCTCCATTAGGAGAGCTTCCCAATAAACTTCCTGCCTGCAATCATCAGTCTCTGCATCCCAGTGAGTGCCATTTTTCTCTAACATTTGGTGCCGAAACACCCAGATCTAGGATTGCTGAGACTGACTGGTTGGTGAGCAATCTCCACCCTGTCGCTGCCGAGAGAACCCATCCAACACTGGACACCGAATCATAGCTGGATGCCCTTGTGAAGATCCAGAGCCACACCACTGAGACCCAAAAAGTAGCAGAGTGGCTCCACCGAAAAGGCAGACCTCGTGGATACCAGACCTTGTGGTGCCCAGCCCAGCAGTTCCAACTGCCTGTCACTGCCTGAACATCACCCATGAGTGTCCTTCGTGCTCACTCCGACTGTGACATCGGTCCCCTCCTGTTTTCAGAAGGGGCAAGCTGTCCGAGATGTCACCCGTGATCCTGTACATGGTCTTCTGCTACTGCAAAAATACAGTGCCAGCTGCCGAGCCAGAAGCCACAAGATCTCAACGCCAAAAGGGGAACACTTTGCATCTGATTCACGCGCCGAATCATACAATCAACAGCTCAGGAATATGTGAATGGCATCTTCTTGCTGCATGAATGCTAATACCAACCTCTTCTGGACCAGAAATCAGAACCCACTGGACAGAACAGAAGGGAACCATACACTGCCCCATAACAGCAGGAAGTAGCCAGACTGAGTCAACGTCCGGAATCCCCTTACCCTTCTGTTCTGGCCCATATTCCCATTACTTGGGTCCTTCAACATATATACATATAATCAAAGAGTTAGGAATGTTAGAGTTTCCCCCTTATGAGGTTTGCAATGACTGACAGGTCATAGGACCATGAATCAATGCCCCTGTGACATAGGCTGAGGAAAGGCAGCCTCCAGCCATAACCCACCTAACTCATCCTCTCCCAAGAATAAACAAAATGGAGCAGATAAGGGCCATCACTCCCTCCCCAATCCCTCCCACATTCCAAGACCTCTTAACCCACTCCTCCCTGGCCACTTGGCCCCAGGCTATACTGGGTTTCCCTGCCTATTGATGTACTGTATAAAGTCATATCCACTACCTTCCATGGTGGGCTGAAGTCTCTCTTCAGACCCCTGCCATGCCGGAGGGAGAGCTGTCTATTCTTCAGACCCCCTCCGTTGGGAGAACTTCCCAATAAACTTCCTGCCTGCAACCGTCAGTCTCTGCATCCCAGTGAGCGCCCTTTTTCTCTAACAGTAAGGAATGGAGAGTTAATGCTTAGTGGGTACAGAGTCTTTTTTAGGAGTGATGGAAAAGTTTTGGTGATGGATGGTGATGGTGGTAGCATATTACGAATGTAATTAACACCACTGAATTGTAAACTGGAAAGTGGTTAAAATGGAAATTTTAGGGTTATACATGTTACCAGAATAAAAAGTCTAAACACCATAGAACTGAGTGAACCCTAATGTAACCTCTTGATTACAGTTAACATTATAGTTATTGTGTTTCATCAGTTGTAACAAAGGTATCACCCTACTGCAAAATGTTAATAATAAAGGAAACTGCATGGAAGGAGAGAGTAAATGGGAACTCTGTACTTCCTGCAGGATTTTTCTGTAAACCTACAACTTCCCTAATTTAAAAAAATATATTAAACAAAACTACATTACTGAAAAAAAAAAATTCTTCCAAGTCCCCCTTCCCATTTCTTAGGTAATAAATTTGCATTCGAAGTGTGTCAAGATGATTACTTAAGTCTAAAGTACTAAAAACTAGGTTTTTGTTTTGTTTTGTTTTGTTTTTCTAGTAACCTCCTGGCTTTATGTGAAATCAGAAAGCTTTTCTTTGCTTGTGCACAGGGTTGTAATAGCTACTGGTTTGAGAACCTTGATTAGGCTAGGAATCTTCACTGTAACAACACTTTCTGACAAAGAAAACATCTGCCAACTCTGAGATGAGTTATGGTATTTCTTTCTCATGTTTTCTATGTTTGCTCTGACTCAGATCTTGCCTAGATCTTCCCTGTGAAAAGAGTCTTTGGGGCAATTAATTTTTTTTTTTTTAATCTGCATGACTCACCAAGGCTAAAACTCATGGGAAGGCCTTTCAGGGAAACAGAATGATCTGGAAGTACAGCCCTAGCTCACTGGTTCAGCACAGACATTGAAACAGAATAATACATCCACACACTCTGAACTTAAATAGTATTCCAAGGTTAACTTGGAATACTTTACATTGATTCTAGAGCAGTATGATATTTGGGACAAAGATATTTGCCATTATCCTTAAATTTTTGATGGCAGCCTTTTTAAGTGATGGTTCTACATAAGCACCACAATAACTATTTTAATCACTCAGAATGTCCCCTTTGTTACTAAAATCCAGCTCCAAAGAATGAAGGATTGTTTTCTTTAAATGGTCTCCATCACTGGCTGGCATCTTTTGTGCATTAAAAGTGAACCTTAGAACAAAATGATAATTCCACTAATATGCTTGAAGCAGACATCCACACAGTCTTGTATATTTGAGCTGCTTTTATCTGTTGGGCAAAACACAATCTTTCAGTGCCTCACTTTTTACCTGGGATAAAGTAGGGAAACAATCTAGATATTCCTTATAATCCCTTCAGTTCTAAAATAATTTACCCTTTAAAAAATGGCATTTACTTGTGGTCCAAATGTTTAAAATGTATGTTAAAGATTCTCTAAGAGCAAATGTTAAAGAGTACAACTACTGCAAAATTAGTAAATTGCGGGTAAAACTGTCAGATTTTCTAACCATGCTGTTTAAGGCTACATCCTTCGTTTTGATACATTCTAAAGGAGAACTGTCAATTCTTTGTGCAGTTTAGCTGATAATTTAATCAGTGGTTCAAGGATAGAAAATATGAAAATATATTCCACTAGTCAAATATACATAAATTATCAGGTCCCTAAAGACATGAAAGTAATGTGAACAAGAACTTGTTTTACCTTGAAGACACTCAGCATTAGATATTCCAAATCAGAAAAGCTTGTTTGCTTCCAAAAGAATTTACTACTATAATTTGATTTTTATTAAAATTTTTATTAAAATTTTAAAAAATATATATATATTATTTTTTTTAAAAAAGATGCTTAGGTTACATAAATGTTATATAAAAAACATAGGGGATTCCTATATGCCGCGCTCCCTACACTTTCTACATTTTCCCACATTAACAACATCCTTCATTAGTCTGGTATACATTTGTTACAATTGATGAACACATTTTGGAACATTGCCACTAAGCATGGATTATAGTTTACATTGTAGTTTATACTCTCTCCACTACTATAATTTTAAAAGAAGAAAGGGAGTTTAGTTCAATTAATGTATTAACTCAAAGATTATTATTTATATTCTTAAGGGTTAGTTATATATATGTTTATGAATACTTAGGCACAAAAATATCATTGGTAAGTGCTATTAACTTTACAATGCAAAGGAAATAAGATAATAGAATCTGTGGCCTATTTTAACTGTGTACTTTCAATTCCATGACACCTAATCTATAGGACTTCAGACTTACATGCTTATTTAAATTAATTTCAGATAAATCATTCACGGATTTATTGACGAGATTAAAAGTTCAGCAGGGGGAAGCAGATGTGGCTGAACCAGTTGGGCACCCGCCTACCACATGGGAGATCCTGGGTTCGGGTCCTGATGCCTCCTAAAAGAAGACAAGCAGATACCACCTCTTGCCACAATGAGCAGATGTCACAAGCCAGCAGACGCCGCAGCCTGTGGGGAGTGGTTGTGGCTCAGGGCGTTGGGCACTCACCTCTCATGTGGGAGGTCTCGGGTTTGGTTCCTGGTGCCTTGTGGAGAAGGCAAGAAAACAATGAGCAGACAGATGAGAGAACCATCCTGGCTGGGGGATAAATAAAAAAAGAAAAATAAAGTAAAAAAAAAAAAAAAAAAACTTCAGAAGGATTGCTTGGTTCTTTTTTTGAATATTTTTTTTTTATTAGAGAAGTTGTAGGTGTACAGAAAAAATCATGCAGAAAACAGAGACCCCATATGTCCCATTTACACATGCACTTCTCTGTTATTAATACTTTGCCTTAGTGGGAAAACTGATGAAAAAATATTATTATAATTGTGCTATTAACTATGATCCATAGTTTACATTAGGGTTCACTGTTAGTGTTGTATAGTCCTATAGTTTTTAAAACACTTTTATTCTCATAACATATATACAACCTAAATTTCCCCTTTTAACTACATTCAAATACATAATTCAGTGGTGTTAATTACATTCACAATGTTGTGCTACCATCACTACCATCCACTACCAAATTTTTCATCACCTCAAACATAAATTCTGTACAATTAAGCATTAACTCTCCAATCTCTAACACCATCCCAGTCTCTGGTAATGTATATTCTAATTTATGACTTTATGAATTTGTTTATTCTAATCATTTCATGTCAATGACATCGTACAATATTAGTAATTTAGTGTCTGCATTATTTCACGCAACATGATGTCTTCAAGATTCATCCATGTGGTTGCAGGTATCAGAAGTACATTCGTTTTTAAGGGCAAATAATATTCCATTGTATGTATATATCATAGTTAATCTATTCATCTGATGAAGGACACTTGGGTTGCTTCCATCTTTTGACAATTGTGAATAATGCCACTATGAACACTGATGTGCACATATCTGTTCAAGTCCCTGCTTTCAATTCTTTTGGGTATATAACTAGAAGTGGGACGGCCAGGTCATATGGTAATTCTATACTTAACATTCTGAGGAACACCCAAACTGTTTTCCACAGCAGTGGTACCATTTTTCATTCCCCCCAACAATGGATGAGTATTGCTATTTCTCCACATCTTCTCCAACACTTATTTTCCATTTTTGAAAAATAGTAGCCAATATAGTAGGTATGAAATGGTACCTCACTGTCATTTTGATATGCGTTTCCCTAATGATGTTGAGCATCTTTTTATATGTTTTTGCCCATTTGTATATCTTCTTTGGAGAAATGTCTATTCAAGTCTTTTGCCCATTTTTCAATTGGGTTGTCTTTTTATTGTTGAGCTGTAGTATTTCTAATATATCCTAGATATTAAACCCTTATCAAATATACGGTTTCCAAATATTTTCTTCCATTGTGTGGGCTGTTGTTTTACTTTCATGATAAACTCCTTTGATGCACAAAAATTTTTAATTTTGAGGTCCCATTTATCTTTTTTTTCTTTTGTTGCTTGTGCTTTGGGTGTAAAGTCTAAGAAACCATTGCTTAACAAAAGATCCTGAAGATGCTTCCCTATATTTTCTTCTAGGAGTTTTATAGTTTTAGCTCTCATATTTAGATCTTTGATCCATTTTGAGTTGCTATTTGTATATGGTATGGAATATGGGCCCACCTTTATTTTTTTGCATATGGACATCCAGTTTTCCCAGCACCATTTGTTGATGAAATTATTCTTCCCCAATTGAGTAGTCTCTACCTCCTTGTCAAAAACCAGTTGGCCATAAATGCAAGGGCTTATTTCTAAGCTCCCAATTCGATTCCATTGGTCTATATTTCTATTCTTGTGACAGTACTGTGCTGTTTGGATTACTGTGGCTTTGTAATAAGTGTTTTCTTTTTTGGGAGATTCTTGATGATTGATTCCATCTCTTTTCACACATAGGAAGTGTGAGTCCTCTAACTTCATTCTTCTTTTTCAAGATGGTTTTGGCTATTTGGGCCTCTTACCCTTAAATATAAATGTGATGATTGGCTTTTCCATTTCTGCAAAGAAGGTTGTGGGAATTCCCCCTCCTCCCCGAGATGGCTCCCTAGTCTGTCTGTTTGTTCTCTGCTTGCTGTGTCTGTTTGTTGTCTCTGCTTGCTGTCTCTGCTCATTGTGTCTGCTTGTTGTCTCTATGTGTCTCTGCTTGTTGTGTCTGCTTGTTGTCTCTTCTCACTGTCTGCTCATTGTGTCCACTTGTCTGCTTGTCTTCTTTAGGAGGCACTGGGAACTGAACCTGGGACATCCCATGTGGTAGGTGGGTGCCCAACTGCTTGAGCCACATCTGCTCCCTGCTTGTGGTGTCTGCTTGTTTGTCAGCTCATTGCATCAGTTTGTTGTGCCAGCTCGTTGCATCTGCTTGTCTTTTTTAGAAGGCACTGGGAACAGAACCTGGAACCTCCCATGTGGGAGGCAGGTGCCCAACTGCTTGAGCCACATCCACTCCCTGTGAGAATTTTTATTGGGATTGCATTGAGTCTGTAAATTGCTTAGAGTAGAATTGACATCTTAACAATATTTAGTCTTCCAACACAATGTCCTGCCATTTATTTAGTTCTTTGATTTCTTTTAGCAATGTCAGTGGCTTTCTGTGTACAAGTACTTTACATCCTTGATTAGATTTATTCCTAGATACTTGATTCTTTTAGTTGCAATTATAAATGGAATTTTTTTCTTGATTTCCTCTTCAGATTATTCACTACTTGTGCATAGAAACACTACTGATTTTTGCTTGTTGATCTTGTACCCTGCCACTTTGCTGACTTCATTTGCTAGCTCAAGGAGATTTTTTTATTGACTATTTCAGGGGTTTCTATACATAGTATCATGTCATCTACAAACAGGGAAAGTTTTACTTCTTCCTTTCTAATTTGGATGGCTTTTCTTTCTTTTTCTTGCCTAATTGTTCTGGCTAGAACTTACAGTACAATGTTGAATAACAGTGGGCATTCTGTCTTATTCCTGATCTTAGAGGGAAAGCTTTCAGTCCTTCACCATTGAGTATGAATTTAGCTATGGATTTTTCATATATGCCCTTTATTCGTAGTTTTCTAAATGTCTTTTATCAAGAAGGGATGCTGGATTTTGTCAGATGCCTTTTCTGTATCAACTGAGATAATCATGTGTTCTTTTTTCTTTGTTCAATTAATTGATTTTCTTTTGTTGAATCACCTTTGCATTCCTGGGATAAATCCCACTTGGTCATGGTATATAATTCTTTCAATGTGCTGTTGGATTTGGTTTGCTGGTATATTGTTGAGGAGTTTTTTTTATCTAAGTTCATATGGGATATTGTTCTGTAATTTTCTTTTCTTGTGGTGTCTTTATCTGGCCTTCATATTAGGGTGATGTTGGTTTAATAGAATGAGTTAGGGAGTGTGCCCTTCTCTTAAATTTTTTAGGAAGGGTTTGAGCAGAATTGGTGTTCATTCTTCTTGGAGTGTTTGGTAAAATTCACCAGTGAAACCATCTGGTCGTGGGCTTTTCTTTTTTGGGAGATTCTTGATGATTGATTCAATCTCTTTTCTTGTTAATCATTTGTTGAAATCTTCTATTTCTTCTTGAGTCACTGTTGGTAATTTGTGTGTGTCTAGGAATTTGTCCATTTAATGTAGGTTATCTTATTTGTTGGTGTACAGTTGTGCATAGTAGCCTCTTATAATCCTTTTTATTTCTGTAGGGTTAGTGATAATGTCCCCTCTTTTGTTCTTATTTAATTATTTGTGTCCACTCTATTTTTTCACTTTGCCAGTCTAGCTAAAAGTTTGCTGATTTTATTGGCATTTTCAAAGAATAAACTTTTGGTTTCATTGTTTTTTTGGTGTTATTTTTTAATTTCATTTATCTCTACTCCATTCTTTGTTATTTTCTTGCTTCTGCTCACTTTGGGTTTAGTTTGGTCATGTTTTACTAGATCTTCCTGTTGTGAGGTTAAGTCTTTAATTTGAGATCTTTCTTCTTCTTTATTTTTTTAAAAAACAAATCAGTTTTGGGAAGCGGCTGTGGCTCAATCAGTAGGGCTCCCGTTTACCATATGGGAGGCCCCGGGTTCAGTTCCCGGGGCCTCCTGGTGAGGGCAGGCCCGCCCGCACAGCGTGGTTGGCTGACCCAGCGAGCACAAACAGCAAGGGGGGGATAAATGAATAAATAAATAAAATCTTTAAAAAAAATAACAACAACAACAACAACAAAAATCAGTTTTATTGATACATATTAATAAAGCATAAAATTCATCCAAAGTGTACTATCAATGGTATTTTGTATAATCAGATAGTTGTGCATTCATCACTTCAATCATTATTAGAGCATTTTCACTATTTCAACAATAAACAAAAAACCAGACAAACAAACAAACAAACAAGGAAATTCCTCACCTCGCAATCTCTCTATGCTTCCCCTGCTAAACATAGCTGCTATTTCTGGCTATTCTTACACATTTATTTATTTATTTACTTTTAAGCAGTTTTATTGAGCTATATACACATACCATACAATCTATCCAAAGTGTATAATCAATGGCTTTAAGTATAATCACAATGTTGTGCATTGATCACCAGAAAAGATTTTAGAACAATTTCATTACTCCAAAAAGAAAAACCTCACACCCCTTAGCAGTCAGCTCTTGATCCCTCTATCTTTCCCCAGCCTCACATAACCACTAATCTAATTTCATTTTTATATATAAATGGAATCATACAATATGTCTGATATTAACATCTTGTAGTATTAACATACATTAGTTCAGTTTCAAAGAAAAACAGTCTTATATATGGAATTTTACCCATATTCATATTTCACATGTGGTTTTACTATGCTATACATTCCCATGGTACATTTTAAAAATTGATACATAATAATAAAGCATACAGTTTATCCAAAATGTACAATCAATGGTATTTGGTATAATCACATAGTTGTGTGTACATCACTTCAATCATTACTAAAGCATTTTCATTATTTCAATAGTTAATAATAAAAACCAGACAAATAAACAAACAAGAAAATTCCTCACTTCTCAACTTTTCTGTTTCCCCTGCTATACATAGTTGCTATTTCTGGCTATTCTTGCACAATTATTTATTTGTTTATTAAGCAGTTTATTGAGATATATTCACATATCATATGATCTGTACAAACTATATAATCAATGGCTTTTTTTAAAGCTGTTATAAAAGTCCTTTATTTTAAAATTGTAAAATAAATAGAAAAATAGATTGAAAGAAATCACAAATTTTAAACGAGAGTGCAAGGCCAGATTAGATTTAATATAGTCAATTATAAAAAATAGATAGCATAGCAACATTTATAAATGTAAATAATAATTCAAATATAATAGAAATTAATTATAACATAAGTCTAATTTTTATATTACAGGTGTAACTATTGGACATAATAACCTCTAAGGATGAAATAAATTATTGGTTTATTTTATTTAATTTCCATTTAGGCCATGGTTCTTTCTAGATAATCAAATTCCTATTTGGGCATTCTTCACATCTTATTGGAATGAATTATAGCAGATAACAATTTTTCAACTCATAATTTTATGAGGCAGAAAAATTCAAAATCTTGTTCAATAGTAGTCATGCTAAATCATTATTGATCCAGATAGATTATTTTAATTAAAGAGTATGAATGAGAAAGAGTTAAAGAAAAATGAAGTATCCAAAAATATATCTCTTCTCCAGCCTTCCTCAATTAAAAGCAAGTGTTTATTTTGTATGAAAAAAATTACAGAATACTGATCACAGGAAAAATTTGCCAGTTGCACTGAGTAATTATTGTTCATATTCTATAATATTGTTATTTTACATTTATCTGGTCTACTCCGGCTCTTTTTTTGGTTACTATTTGCATGGAATACCTTTTTCCAACATCTCACTTTTAACCTGATTGTGTCCTTACATCTGAGGTTGGGTCTCTTGTAGGCAACACATAGATGGCTCATATTTTTTATCCATTCAATCAGTCTATGTCTTTTTTTTTGGAACAAATATACACATTTCTCAATTAAATGTACTGGATACATATAAAATTTTTTTTGAATCAAACAATATGTTACACAGTGTATTTGGTTCATAGTAACGCATTCATACAGTATTTGTCCTTTTGTGTCCGGCTTGTTTTGCTCAACATAATGTCCAGTCTATGTCTTTTGATTGGGGAGTTTAATCCATCAACATTCAGTGTTATTACTATAAAGGCATTACTTACTTCATCCATTTTGTCCTTCGGCTCTCTGTTGTCATATCATTCTATTGTCTGTCTTCTTATCCTTTAGTTTACTCTTCCTAATAATCTTCATTTCTAAACTCTTCTCCAAATCTCTTGCTCTTGTTTGTTTTTTTCTTTCAGGCTGCAGCAATCCCTTTGGTATCTCTTGCAAATCTGGTCTTTTGGTAACATATTCCATCAATTTTTGTTTGTCTGTGAAGACTTGAACTCACTCTCATTTTTGAAGAATATCTTTGCCAGATACAGAATTCTTGACTGGCAGTTTTTCTCTTTCAGTACCTTAAATACATCATACCATTTTCTTCCCTCCTCCATGGTTTCTAATGAAAAGTCGGCACTTAATCTTATCAAGTTTCCCTTGTATGTGAGGCTTTGCTTTTCTCTTGCTGCTTTCAGAATCCTCACTTTATCTCTGATATTTGTCATTCTGAATAGTAGGTATCTCGGGGTAGATCTATTCAGATTTATTCTGTTTGGGGTGCATTGTCCTTCTTGGATATTGATATTTATGTCCTTCATAAGGGTTGGGAAGTTTTGGTCATTATTTCCTCAAATATTCTTTCTACCCTTTTTCCATACTCTTCTCCTTCTGGGACACCAATAATGCACATGTTTGTGTGTTTCATGTTGTCATTCAATTCCTTGAGACTCTTTCATTTTTTCCATTCTCTTCTCTTTCTGTTCTCCTGTCTTTTCCAGTTCAGATGTTCTGTCTTTGAAATCACTGATTCTGTCTTCAAGCAATTCAAATCTGCTTTTATGTGCCTCTAACATATTTTCAATCTCATCCATCATGTCTTTCATTCCCATCAGGTCTGTTACTTTTCTTTGTAGGCTTTCAAATTGTTCTTATGCTCTTCCAGTGTCTTCTGAATATCCTTTATTTCTTCAGTCATATTTTCTTTAATTTTTTTGAAGTGATTTTGGAGGACTGTGTGATTATCACTGGTTAATTGTATTAAATCTTGTATCTCTTCAGGATATTTGGTTTGTTCTTTTGGCTGGGCCATCTCTTCCTGTTTCCTAGTATGGCTTGTAATTTTTTGCTGATGTCTAGGGATCTGAATATGTTAGTAAATTTACTCTGATGGCTAATTTCTCTCTTTCCTATTGTTTTTTTTCCCCCACAGTTCTTTGATATTTGGTTCAACTTAGTTTCTAAAATTTCCCAGCTTAAATGTTCAAAATCGGCCAGGGACTCACTAGTGGGGTGCAGATTTTCTCCCATGGGTTGGATACAGAGAGCATGGAGAAGTTTTCATCTATGCAATTTCCAGACCTGCCAGCAGATGGCACTAGTCAGTGCACCTTTCCACGGAGGTGTTTCAGTATCGGTTTTCCTGCGTTCCTGTGTTGACTCTCCAGATCAGAGTTTCAAAGCAGGCTCTGCTGGCCAAATTCACTGAAGAGAAGCACAGCAACCTCTCTTCCCTTTTCCCTTGAAACAGCTGACAGGGAGGAAGATGTCTGCTCCCCTCTCAATTGGTGGCAGTGAGCCAGGTGTCTTACTCCAGCTTAGTATCTTTGGGGTGGGGGAGGGGAGCCCTTCCAGGCTGCCATGGGGGCTTGGTAACTCACAAATGTCCTTTCGGCTTCTTCTCTCTCTGTCCCTCACCCTCCTGGGTGTTGTGTAGCACTGTCCTGGTCTGCTGACCCCCAAAAGCAGGTCCCATGTACAGCTTTTGGCTCTTTCTCCATTGTTTTTGTGAGAGCATTCAGCTCTGCCTGTTAGTCCTGTCACCATCTTCCCACAATTCTCAGGAACTTCTTTATTCTTTTTTAGGGTAAATATTTGAGCTTTTGTCACATCACTGTCTTTGAGGCATCCCATTTTTTTGGTATGTTGTTATTTCATTTTCATTTGCCTCAAGATATTTCCTAATTTCTCTTGTTATTTCTTCTTTGGCCCATTGTTTAATTTCCACATATTTGTGAATTTTGTAGTTCTCCCTCTTTTATTGATTTCTAGCTTCATTCCATGTTGGTCAGAGAAGATATATCATATAATTTTGATTTTTTTAAAAAAATTTATTGGGACTTTAAAAATATTCTGTCCTGGAGAATGATCCATGTGCAGTCAAGAAGACTCTGTCTTCTGCTGATGTTGGATGAAGTATTCTATATGTCTGTTAAGATTTAGTTAACTGAGTGAATCATTAAATCCTCTATTTTTATTGATCTTCTAGATGTTCCATGCACTATTAAAAAGTAGTATACTGAAGTATCCTACTATTAATGTTGAACCATCTATTTCTCCCATCACATCTGTCAATATTTGCTTCATATATTTTGGGGATCTGCTGTTAGATGCATATATATTATAATTGTTATGTTTCCTTGTTGAAGTGACCCTTTTATCAATATTTAGTGACTGTTTTTCTCTCTAGTAACATTTTTTTACCTAAAGTCTATTTTATCTGATATTATACAGCTACTCCTGGTCTGTTTTGATTACTATTTGCATGCTATTTTTTTCTCATCCTTTCACTTTCAATCTACTTGTGCCTTTGAATTTAAGGTGAGTTTCTTGCAGACAGTGTATAATTGGGTTATGTTTTTTTATCCATTCTGCTAATCTCTGCCTTTTGACTAGATAGTTTAATCAATTTACATTTAAAGTAACTATTGATAATGTAAGACTTTCTTCTGTTACTTGGTCTTTGTGAGTCTTATACCTTTTTGTCCCTCAAGTAGTCCGTTTATGCTTACTTTCATATTTATTTGATGTTTTTGTAGTGTACCAATTTGAGTCAGTTCTCATCTCTTTCTGTATATATTTTTTGAAATATTTTCTTTGTGATTACTATGGGGCTTAAATTTAACATCCTAAATTTATAACAATCTCCTTTGATTTGATACCAACTGATCTTAAATAGCATATACAAACACTGTTCCTATATCCCTCCATTCTGCCACCTTTTTATTGTACTTGTTACAAATTAACTTTATACATTCTATGTCCAAAACCATATATCCATCATTACTTTTATGCATTTGCATTTTAGAACCTATAAGAAGTAAAAAGTGAAGTTACATGCAAAATTACAATACAATAGTACTGGTATATGGTTAGAGGTCTTTATTCTATTTTTTTTTTAAACTTTATTTTATACATTTAATAATTGAAAATATAAACAATTAAAAACTAAAAAGTAAACACGGATGAATAAATATATACATTTCTCAATAAAATGTAATGGATACATGTAAAATTTTTTTTTGAATCAAACAATATGTTACACAATATATTTGGTTCATAGTAACGCATTCATACAGTATTTGTCCTTTTGTGTCTGGCTTGCTTCACTCAACATAAGGTCCTCCAGGTTCATCCATGTTGCCATATGCTTTATGACTTCATTTCTTCTTACAGCTGCATAATATTCCATCATGTGAATAGACCAGTTTGTTTATCCACTCATCTGTTGATGGACACCTGGGTTGTTTCCAACTTTTGACAATGGTGAATAATGTTGCTATGAATATCGGTGTGCAGATATCTGTTCGTGTCACTGCTCTCAGTTCTTCTGGGTATATACCCAGTAGTGGTATTGCAGGGTCACGTGGCAAATCTATATTCACCTTATTTAGGAACTGCCAAACAGTCCTCTACAGTGTCTGTACCATTCTGCATTCCCACCAACAGTGAAGAAGTGTTCCTATCTCTCCACATCCTCTCTAACACTTGTAGTTCTCTCTCTTTTTAATAGTGGCCATTCTGATAGGTGTGAAATGATATCTCATTGTAGTTTTGATTTGCATTTCCCTAATCATGAGTGATGTTGAACATTTCTTCATGTGTTTTTTTTGCCATTTGTATTTCTTCTTTGGAGAAATGTCTATTCAAGTCTTTGGCCCATTTTTTAATTGGGTCATTTGTCTTTTTATTGTTGAGTTGTAACATCTCTTTATATATCTTGGATATTAAACCCTTATCAGATATGTGATTTCCAAATATTTTTTCCTATTGAGTTGGCTGCCTTTTCACCCTTCTGACAAAGTCCTGTGAGATGCAAAAGTGTTTAATTTTGAGGAGGTCCCATTTATCTATTTTTTTCTTTTGTTGCACGTGCTTTGGGTGTAAGGTCCAAGAAACCACCACCTACTACAAGGTCTTGAAGATGTTTCCCTACATTTTCTTCTAGTAGTTTTATGGTCCTGGCTTTTACATTTAGATCTTTGATCCATTTTGAGTTGATTCTTGTATAGGGGGTGAGACAGGGGTACTCTTTCATTCTTTTGGTTATAGATATCCAGTTCTCCCAACACCATTTGTTGAAGAGACTGTTTTTTCCCATTAGCGTGAGCTAGGTAGGTTTGTCAAAAACCAGTTGACTGTATAGGTGAGGGTATATTTCTGGGTTCTCAATTCTATTCCACTGATCGCTGTGTCTATCTTTATGCCAGTACCATGCTGTTTTGACCACTGTAGCTTTGTAATATGTTTCAAGGTCAGGCAGTGAAATTCCTCCCACGCTGCTCTTCTTTTTTAGAATGCTTTTGGCTATTTGGGCACACTTACCCTTCCAGATGAATTTGGTAATTGCCCTCTCTAATTCTGTAAAGTAAGCTGTTGGGATTTTGATTGGTATTGCATTGAATTTAAAAATCAGTTTGGGCAAGACTGACATCTTCATGATATTTATTCTTCCAATCCAGGAACACAGAATGTCTTTCCATTTGTTGGGGTCTTTTAAAATTTCTTTTAGCATTGTTTTGTAGTTTTCTGCATATAGATCCTGTACTCCTTTGGTTAAATTAACTCCTAGGTATTTGAGTCTTTTTTTTGCTCTTGAAAATGGAATTTTCCTCCTGATTTTCAAGGTCTTTATTCTTTAGACCCCTTTTTTCCACTGTCTGGTGTCCCTCTTTTCAGTCTGAAAAACTCCCTTAGCATTGCAGGTCTACTGGTGACAAACTCTCAGCTTTTGTTTATCTTGGAATGTTTTAATCTTTACCTTATTTTTGAAAGACAGTTTTGCTGGATATAGAATTCTTCGTTGGAAAGTTTTGCTTTTAGCATTTTAAATATGTTCCTTCCTTGCCTTCTTGCCTGCATGGTTTCTGATGAGAAATCAGCACCTGATCTTATTGGGACTCCCTTATACATAAAATGTTCCTTTTCTCTTGCAGCTTTCAGCACTCTCTCCTTGACCCTGGAATTCAACCTTTTGACTAGTTATGTGTCTGGTTGTGGTTCTCTTCAAATTTATCCTGCTTGGGGTTTTTTGGGATTCTTGAATGTAAATATATCTTTTGTTAAATTTGGGAAGTTTTCTGCCTTGATTTCTTTGCGTATTCCTTCTGCCCCTTTCTCTCTTTCTTCTCCTTCTGGGACTCCCAATAATGCATATATTGGCTTGATGGTGTCCCACAGGTCTCTTAGGCTCTGTTTGCTTTTATTTATTTATTTATTTTTATTTATTTATTTATTTATTTATTTATTTATTTATTTATCTTTTAATTTTATGATGTTCATATAGTCTTTTTTTAAAAAAACAATTTATTGAAGTATATCATTCATACATGAACATATAAACTATAAGTATTCAGTAAACATTGTAAAATTACAAAACAAACATGCATAACATCATATAGGGCTCCCACACATCACCCTCCCACACACACACACTGCATTGTTGTGAAATATTTGTTAACAAATCATGAAAGAGCATCACCAAAGTATTACTACTAACTATAGTCAGTATCTCCCTCCCCTATACATTTTTTAAGGATTTATTTATTTATTTACTTTTATCCATTTTAACCCCCCCTCCCCATTTTTGCTGTTTCTGTGTCCATTTGCTGGGCGACTCTGTGTCTATTTCCTGCCCTCTCTTCTCATCCTTCTCCCCCTGTCTTCACTGGGATTCGATCCTCGGAACCTCCAATGTGGGAGAGAGGCATCCTACTGCTTGCACCATCTTAGTTCCTGGTTTTTTGGTGTGTGTCATCTTGGCTCTCCCTTGTGTCACTCTCCTGTTATGTCGTCATCTTGCTGTGTGGTTTGCAGGGTCTGGTGGTGCACTCACACATGGGGCCTGGTGGCCCACACGCCTTCTATATATATTTTTTATTTTTACCGGGAGGTTCTGGGGATCGAACCCAGGTCCCTCCATATGGGAGATGGACGCCCAACTACCCAAGCACATCCATCCCCCTGTTATATCTCTTAAGGTTGACCAAAGATACCCAAAGTTACAGTCTTTTCCAAGACAGGACAGTCATATAATAAATCAGGCTTAGTTTATCACCAGCATTCCAAAAACCAGACCTAGGGAGAAAAACTAGGGCTGGGGACACATGCATGGTTTCTAATATAGCGAATGTTTAGTCTACCCTGATTATCACAAAATCAGGACAGTGAGAATATTCGCATATCTGTTTGTTATTTAAAATCCTTTTTTCTTTCTGCTCCTCAGCTTGAATCATTTCAATTGTTTTGTCTTTAAGTTCACTGACTCTTCTGCTACCTCCAATCTGCTGTTGAAACCCTGTAGGGTATGTTTTATTTTGGTTATTGTGGTCTGTCTTCAACTCCAGTATTTCTGTTTGGTTCCCTTTAAAAATACTCTTTATTGAAATTTTCATATTGTTCTTTCATTGCTTTCTTGATATGGCTTTCTCTGTGTTTTCCTTTATTTTCTTAAGCATAATGAGGATCATTTATTAAAAGTCTTTATCCAGTATGTCCAAAGCCTGGTCTTCTTTGTAGATGGTTTCTGGATTTTTATCTTGTTCCTTGGATGGCCTTCATTTCCTTTTTGTCTTGTAATCTTTTGTTGCATGCCATACATTTTAATATTTTAAAGTGTTTATTATGGGAGATTTAGTCCCTGATCTATCTGTTCCTTACATTTTTTGTATTATTATTCTTCTGTTTGTTGTTTTTCCTTACTTTTGTATCCAGTGGTATGACAGAGTTATATGACAGAAATTTTCTTAGTGCCAGGAGCTAACAAAAACAAAGAAACCAATGCAAAAAAAAAAAAAAAAAAAAAACAAAAAAAACACCTTTTAGTCTTTGCCAGTTGGTTCTGCATTAGTTGGTGCCTCCTTCAGAACTCAGCCCTCCTATCAAGAAGATAGGTGCCTAAGGCAAATGTGAAGTGCAGGGTCCTCTCCATCTCTTCTAAGCCTGGGCTTGTGCTTGCTCATGGTCTTAGGAACTCCCCTGTTTGTAAGAATTCAGATGCCTCCTCTACTCCCAATGAAATAGACTTTCTCTCCCTCCTGGGTACTTTATTGTATGGCTTACAGGAGGTAATGCTTTTTCCCAGGCTACTTTGATTCAATTGTTTCTTACACTGCTTTAGTTCTCCACAAGATGCTACTGCCTGCGGGGCAAGTTCATGAGGAGCAAGCCAGAGATCATCATCTCTGATGATGCCTTGATTTGGACATTTCACGGCCTTAGAACTATAAATTTTTACCCTAATAAATTCCCCTTTTAAAAGCCAATCCATTTCTGATAATCTTGCATTGGCAGCCCTGTTGCAAACTAACACAGAAATTGGTGCCAGTAGAGTGGGGGTGCTGCTGCTTACAATTCCAAAAATGTTGGAATGGTTTTATAAATGGCTAAGGGGAAGATTCTGGAGTGGGGGTGCTGCTGCTTACAATTCCAAAAATGTTGGAATGGTTTTATAAATGGCTAAGGGGAAGATTCTGGAGGAAATGTGAAATGCTTGATAGAAAAGGCTTAGGTTGATTGAAGAGACTGTTGGTAAAAATATGGATGCTAAAGATACTTTTTTTTTTTAAATAAAAAAAAAGGTATTTGGATTACATAAGTACTACATAAAAATATAGGGGATTCCCATATGCCCCACTTCCCTCACCTCCCACATGTTCCCTAAAGATACTTTTGATGAGGACTTAGACAGAAATGATGGCTGGAATGAAGGTGAACCTTACTTTAAAGTTCAGAGAACTTGGCAAAATTGACTCCCAATGTTAGCTGGAAGGTAGAAATTGAAAGTGGTGAGCTTGGATATTTAATTGAGGAAATTTCCAAACTGAAAGTGGAAAATGCTCCCGGGCTTCTCCTTGTAGTGTATAGTAAAATGCAAGAGGAAAGAGATAAGCTAAGAACTAAACTCTTAGGCACAAAGAAACCAGAAATTGATGGTTTAGGATATTCCGAACTTCTGGAAAACAAGTCCCCAGAGAATAGTGCCCCATGTAAGGACTTAATTGAACTTGGAACTAGGCAACCGTTTCCTTGCAAGTCAGGATTGGAAATTCAGTTATCCAGGAAAGATCTGTGGAAAGTCTTATTGTCTGATGGCTTGGACCCTTGTGAACTACATGCAAAACCAACAAGCTTTCTGTGAGAGGTATATGAATGAAACCACTGTCAGCCTGGACTACAAATTATAGGAAAGGGAGAAATTGAAGGAGAAACCCTTCAAGGGCAAAACTATGGAAGCTGAGGTCTGGACTTAAGACATCTTCTCATGCCAAGAGAAGAACCCTATCCATGTGTGCAGAGGGGGTGGGTATACTTCAGAGCTTGGAAAGGGCAGGCCTTTCATCCCTTTGTTCAGGAAGAGCTTGGCCACTCCAGTCTATAGGTGGGGGGCACATTCCTCGGAGATTAGAGTTAGGTTGCCACCCTCTGTTCTGAGGGGGTTGGGCCTGTGTGCTAGAGATTAGAGAGAATGTTGCTGACACTCCACTGTGCTAAGGGGGTTGAGACTGCCCTAAAGACTGGAGAGATTGTGGCCATCACTGCAGTGTTCTTGGAAGGTGAGGCCTAGAGCTCAGCTTGATGAGGGTAGAACCCAGAAGATGGCTGTTAGCAAGCCAGTGGAAGGGGTGGGCCCCCACGAGAAGAAACTATCACCCTATAGATGATGCTCAGACTTTGAAATCTAATGGAGTATGCCCTGCAGGTTTTTGGAACTGTTTGGGACCCATGAAGCCTGTTTTTCTTCCAATGTTTCCCTATGGTAATGGAACTGTTTATCCTGTGACTGTCCCTCCTTTGCATATTGGAAGCAGTTAACTTGTTTTCTGGTCCACAGCCAGAGGGTAGTTTTGACCCAAGGCAGACTACATGTCTGTAAGTGATTTTTATGAGATTTTGTACTTATTTAGCATTGCTACTGAAATGATTTAAGGCTTTTGGAAATATTGTGATGGAATGAATGCATTTTGCATATGGAAAGAACATGCATTTTGGGGGGTCCAGAGGGTGGAATGTAGATGGGACCTTTTGATTAGATTCAGTTAAAGGACCTTTGATTATATCACTTTCAATAAGATTTCTTTAGGGCTTTTGATTGGACTACATCAGTGAGATGAGACCCAAATTGGGTCTCCACCCTCTTGCAGGGTCTTATATAAACTGAGTATACACAGAGAAAGAAGGGAGAATGGGAGCTCTGCCATTTTTGACCCTGCCATGTGAGAGACATAGGACTCCAGGTTTGCCTACAGCTGCAGAATGAGAAGGAAGTCCTGAGACTCAAGGAGACAAGGCCCAGGGAGAGATGCATCATTGCCCACAGCTGAGCTTGGGGAAAACGTGGAGCAGCCAAGGCTGAGAAAGGAGGCACGGGAAGAGATAAGCCATATGCCTGATTACCCACAACTGAACGGGGGGGGGGTGGTAAGCCTGGAGGGGAAGGCAGAGGTCTAGGCCGCAATCTTGCCTTGCCACGTGGATCACCAGTAGCTGACCTTGGTGAGAAAGCATCTCTGATATGCCTTGAATCGGACATTTCATGGCCTTGGAACTATAAGTTTTAACCTAACAGATTTCCTTTATAAAAGCCAACCCATTTCTGGTAATCTTGCATTGGCTGCCCTGTAGCTAAGATACCCATCTATAGTAAAAAATTTAAAATTATGAAATATCATTTTCACCTATTAGATTGCTAAATACCAAACTTTTTTAATGCGTTTGATGAAAATATGGGAATATAGGCATGTGCATACCTTTCTGGTGGGAGTACAAATTGATAACATATGGGAGAAATCTGATCTGCAATTCTGTCTACACGAATTTATAATACAGATATACTCACAGAGTTGTGAAATGATAATGTTTGTAAAAGTAAACAATTGGATAGAATCTAAAAGTCCATCATTGGAGAACTGGTTAAATAAATTTCATTCACTAGATTATAATACAGCCTTATAAAGGAATTAAGAAGCTCTGGATGTACTGACCTGTCCCGACCCGCGGGACAGCAACGGGGCTCGAAACCTGCCGAGAAAGAATGGTGGGACAAGAGACGCGAAGAATGACAGCAAGACAGTATTCTGATCAAGCTGCAAACTTTATTGAGGGAGCAGGGCTTATATGCTGTTTGGAAAGAGGAAGTGAGTCGGGGCGCTCCGGGATTGGAGGGTACTGTTGCTGGGGCAGGGGCAGATCTTACTTTCGCGCCCTGCGCCTGCGTACTGTTGTCTTCACCTAGGCAGTGGCGGGAACCGGGGAACAAAGGAGTAAGGAGAAAGAAGAACAAGGAAGTGACAAAGCAGATTTTGTGACTGCGCCATGTTGTGGCGTCCGCCATGTTGCGCCATGTAACTACTGGTTGCTATCGCTTAGGTTGTTGGCACCTCTCTTGGCAGACTCCAGTGACGGCTCCCAACACTGACCTGAAGCAACATGAAGAATATACTGTTAGGAACTTCCAAATCCGGTATTATGGCTGACCAGGTGTGTTGAGTCACCTTTCTACTAAGGAACAGCCAGACCTTGGATAGGGGGGCCTGTGTTAGTCAGCCAAAGGGGTGCTGATGAAAAATACCAGAAATCTGTTGGCTTTTACAAAGGATATTTATTTGGGGTAGAAGCTTACAGTTACCAGGCCATAAAGCATAAGTTACTTCCCTCACCAAAGTCTGTTGCCACATGTTGGAGCAAGATGACTGCCGACGTCTGCCAAGAGTTCAGGCTTTCTGGGTTCCTCTCTTCCCAGGGCTTGTTTCTTTCCAGGCTCAGCTGCCCTGCCCTCTCTACAAGGCCAGCTGTAGACTATCAGACAGCCTATCTGTCTCTGTCCCCGGAGCTTGATTCTCTCCGGGCTCAGCTGCTTTGCTTCTGTGTGCTTACTTCCCAGGCTCCAGTACTAAAATTCCAACTCCTCTGCTCTGCCGTGTAGTTTTCTCTGTGAGTTCCTGCCCACCAAGGGGGCAGGGACTCAATCCTACTGACTTGGCCCAATCAAAGCCTTAATCATTTAATCAAGTAAAAGTGAAACCTCTGAATTCAATACAATCTAATGTGCAAACAGGCCAGTTTACAAACATAATCCAGTATCTATTTTTGGAATTCATAAATAATGCCAAACTGCTACAGGCTCATTTCTTTGAGGCATTGTTTGTCTCTTAAGGGGTAAGGGAGGTGCAACTGGAAAACGACCTCAAATAAAAGGGGTAAAAGGTAAAGACAAATGAGTTTCTATGGCTAAGAGACTTCAAAGTGAGTCGGGAGGTCATCCCAGAGTTAATGCTTATGTACATCTCAGCAGGATCTCATAGACTGCCAAAGTGGATACTACCCCAAATAGCGGGGCTCCTGAGGGCTCTGGAGACACCCAGGTCCTATTGTCAGGGCAGACAGCTCTGGAGTTTGGTGCCTTGCCAGCGGGCCCTACTTTGGAGTTTGTGTTCCTGAGAGTAACAGAGTTTTTTTTTTTTTTTTTAAGATTTTTATTTATTTATTCATTTATCCCCCCCTTGCTGCTTGTGCTCGCTGGGTCAGCTAACTACGCCGTGCGGGCGGGCCTGCCCCCACCAGGAGGCCCCGGGAACCGAACCCGGGGCCTCCCATATGGTAAACGGGAGCCCCACCGATTGAGCCACAGCCGCTTCCAGAGTAACAGAGTTGAACTCAGTTATGGCTTCCCTACACATGGCTCATCTGTCCCTTCTATTTGAACCTACACTTGGTGCTGGAGTTCGTAGGTGTACATCCAAGAGACTGGAATCTTTGGGTTGTCCATGTGCCAGCTGGTCCCGGAACCTCAGCGGAGTGGCAACACCTACTTTCCAGTTCATTGGACTCACGCAGGACAATTAAAAAGGAGGTGAGGATGGAAACCACCATACCAAGGCAACGAGATCTGATAACTGCAAGCAAGAGAGTCCCATCCATCAGCTGTATGGGATCGAAGCCTCCTCTCAATTAGAGGTGGAGTGGACATTACCATCCCAGAATCCTCAGGATTGGGTAATGAACTATGGACTAGAGTGGACTTACTGGTATTCTACTATAGACATATTGTGATTCTAGCATTGGAAGAAATTACAACATTGATGTGGAGGCAGTGACCACTGGAGGCTCTTGGGGCAGGGAGAGGGAAAAACAGCTGTAATAGGGGGGCTTTTTCAGGACTTGGGAATCATCCTGAATGACACTGCAATGACAGATATAGGCCATTTTATATCGTCACATAACATGTAGATCTGTATAGGAGAGAGTGTAGACTACATTGTGAACTATGGTCCATGCTCAGTGGCTGTGGCAGTTTGATATAGTTATGAATTCCAAAAATAGATATGGATTATGTTTGTAACCTGGTCTGTTCCTCTGGGCGTGATTAAATTATGATTAGGGCTTTGATTGGGCCACGTCAGTAGAGTGTTGAGTCCCCACTCCTTAGTGGATGGGGACTCAGAGATAAAAGACATGGCAAAGACAGGGTTGGAGTTCTGATGCTGAGTTTTAATGCTAGAGCCTGGGAAAGTAAGCACACAGAGGAGCTTGGTCGTGAGGAAGGAGAGAAGGCCCCAGGAAAAGAGATGAACTATTTGCCTAATAGTCTACAGCTGGCCTTATGGAGAGAGGCAAAGCCTAGAGAGCCTCATAGCCTACAGCTGACCTTGTGGAGATAGCAGAGGAGGTGAGCCCAGAGACAAGCAAGCCCTGGGAAGAGAGGAACCCAGGAAGCCCGAACCCTTGCAGACGTTGGAAGCCATCTTGCTCCAACACATGGCAAATGGACTTGGGTGAGGGAAGTAACTTATGCTTTATGGCCTGGTAACTGTGGGCTTCTACCCCAAATAAATACCCTTTATAAAAACCAACCGATTTCTGGTATTTTGTATCAGCACTGCTTTGGCTGATGAATACAGTAGCAAAGCCCCAGGATGCGTTTATCAATTGCAATGAATGTGCCACACTAATGAAGGATGTTTATGTGGGAGGGTGTGGGAGGTGCAGGTACTGGGGCATATGGGAATCCCTATATATGTTTTTTGTAACATTTATGTAATCTAAGTATCTTTTAAAAAAGAAAAAAAATCATTAAAAAAGGAAAAAAAGAGGTAGGGGACGTCTCCAACAACCTATCCCCTCCCCAAAACAAAACCAAACAAGAGTTGTCCCTGAGGGAAATACTGATAGTAGTTGCACTTCTATCAGGATGCAGAGGCTTTGGCCAATACAAGGTAAGGAAGAATGAACTGAGCCAAGATCCAGAAGTTGTCATGGGACAATAGCATCCATGGCTACAGGCAGAAGCAGAAACAAATCCTCTATGGAGGCTCATTTTCTCGGTTTAGGACTATAGGATGCTCACAGATTAAAATCAAGGAAATAATTCACAATCAAAGATCACCAAGCTCACGAAAAGTCAAGGCAAGCCACCATTAGTGAGAATCTGCATAAATAAACAAAATATAGAAAAGCTATGAGTAAAATGTAAGAAATGAAGAAACACAAAAATCAGTCCCCAGTTGATTAAAGACCCATATAAGAAAGGCAAAAGTATAAAGCTCCTAGAAGAGAATGTAGAGGAGTACCTTCCTGGCCACAGGATGCTAAGGAATTTATAAAAATGATGCAAACTGGAACAATGATAAAATAAAACAGTGGTGGGACGCAGATGTGGCTCAATCAGTAGGGCTCCCGTTTACCACATTTACCTCGGTTCCCGGGGCCTCCTGGTGAAGGAAAGCCGGCCCATGTGGCGCGGTGAGCTGACGCAGCAGGACGACCCAGCAAGGGGAGACAAGCAGACACAGAAAAAAAACACACAGCAAATGGACACAGCGAGCACAAGCAGCAAGGGGGGGATAAACGAATAAATAAAATCTTAAAATAAAATAAAATAAAACAGTGGTAAATTCAACTACATTAAAATGAAGAACATCTGTTCCTCAAAAGACTATATCATTATTAGGTATTTTAGATTTTTAAAAAAGTAAAATATGAGAGAAGGTATTTTCAATATATATCAACAAATCCTGGTAAAAACTGCTATTACAAATTGATAGGACAAACAGAAAGCCCAATAGAAAAAAGGCAAGAGACTTCAACAGGTACTTTACAAAAAATGATATCCAAATGACTAATAGAAAAAAGTAGTTGTATCTTAAGGAAGTACAAATAAAAAGTACAAATAATTAGGGAAGTACAAATAAAAACCACAATGGGGTACACATCTAACAGATTTGAAAAAAAAAAAAAAAAAAAAGTCTCACAATATTAAGAGTTCAGGAGGAAATGGAGCAACTGGAACTCTCAAACATTTCTGGTGGGATTGCAAATTTGTACTATCTTTTTGAAAAATAGTGTGGCATTCTCCAACAAAGTTGAACATTTACATACCCTCTGACCCAGCAATTTAACTCCAAGCTATAAATCCTAGAGAAATACATGCACATGTCCAATTGGATATATATATACAAGAATATTCATGGTAGTGTTATTTAAAATTGGCCCAAACTAGAAACAACCAAAATGTCTACCAACAGTAGAATGGATAAATAAATTTTGGTCTATTGATACAAATTTAAAACTATATAATAATAAAAACTAAAATACAAAGAAGAGGAACAAAGTAGAGATACATAGAACAACATGAATGGATCTTATACATTTAATGTTGAATAAAACAGCAGGAACCAGAACAATAGATACAATGTAGTTCTATTAACATAAAGTTCAAAAAGAGGTAAATATAAACTATTTTATTTAGGGATGCACACACCGGTAGTAAAATTATTTTTTAAAAGAAGCAAGGAATTTACTATAATAGAAGTCAGGAAAATAATCTTGGGGGAGGGACAGAATTGTGATCAGAAAGATACACACCCCAAATGGTTTATTAGAATGACTGTCATTGACGATGTACCTCTGATCCCACCCCTATATAGAATTTCTCACTCAACAGAATTTTAGACTAGCAACAGCAGACATGCATATAGTCTTGTTTCATCCATCTATATGAAATTATAGTATTCGTTGAAATGTATATTTTACTTACTCACTGCACCTTCTTGCCTAACACATATTTTTCTAGCAGGTATTAATATTTATTAAAATGCATTTTGTTAAATCATTAAAAGCACAATTAGCAATGCTGTACTTTGCAGATAAAGCACCTAATGAGTATAATGATTAAACACATGAGACAACACGGAGGTTGTTGTGCTTAAATACGTGTTTTGGTAAGTATTAGAGGGCACTGCTGTGATGACTCATAATCATTCTTAGGCATTTCTGTGTAATCTATTAAGTTCAAAATGGGTAATAGGTATTTGTCATAGCACATTGTTGAAATTCTAACATAGATTCTAAGACTGGAAGAGTTAAGTAATTGCTCAGAAATTCATACAAGCTTATGACACAGTCACTATTTTGCTGTCACACATTAGTGTCAACATTTATAAAATAACAGATATTATTTTACAGGATTATGGAATATGTGTTCACTCACTGAAGGAGCATGTGGAAACCACCTCCACCTAAACATTGGGGAAACATACTTAAGAAATGTAGAATAGATAACCCCTCTCAGTAGTCCTGGACGGATGTGTTGGCACGACCTTTGTGTTTCTCCTACGTCTTCTCTTAAGAACGGATGAAATCTTGTTCCTCCAGTTCTAAATGAGGCCAGTGTCTGGGGCCGCTTGCTCTCACCAGCTCCTACTGGGAAGTGGGGTCCCAGCAATGTCCCTTATAGCCCTAATGGTCATCCCCTCCTGGTCCTGTCACCTGTCTTGTATTTATAGGTAAACTTAGAATTAAACTGCCACTTGTATTCCTGGGTAAGAAAGTAAATCGTATTAACATTAAATTCCATTCAGTCCAAGATTATAGATTTAAAGAACAAAATCAACCTAAATGTTAAAAGCTAACCTAAAACTCACAGAAGAAAACATAGGAGTAAGTATTTGTGAAATTGGATTGGGTCATGGCTTTTTGTACTTTATACCAAAAGCAAGAGTAACAAAAGGAAAAAGTAGATAAATTGGACTTCATCAAAATTTAAAACTTTTGTGCATCAAAGGGCATTATCAAGAAAAAGACAACTCATAGAATGGGAGAAAATATTTGCAAACAATATATATCTAATAAGGAACTTGTATACAAAATATACAAAGAACTCTTATAACAACAATAAAAAGACAAATAACCCCATTTACAAATGGGCAAAGGATTTGATTAGACATTTCTCCAAAGAAGATATACCAATGGCCAATAAGCACATACAAAGATGCTTGACATCATTAGTTATTAGGGAAATGCAAATCAAAACCACAAAGACATACCACTTCACATCCATTAGAATAGCTATAATTAAAAAAACAGACAATACCAAGTGTTGTGAAGAAGTTAGACTCTTCATACATTGCTGGTTGGAATGTAAAATGGTACAGCTGTTGTGGAAAACAATTTGGCAGTTCCTCAAAAAGTTAAACACAGAGTTACCACATGACTCATAAATCCAACTCTTCATAAATTTCATTCTTAGGTATATATCAAGGAAAATTGAAAACTTATATCCACACAAAACTTTGTACTCGAGTGTTCCTAGCAGATTATACACAATAGCCCCAAAGTAGATACAATCCAAATGTCCCATCAATGGCTGAATAAATAAACAAACTGGTATGTCCATACAATGGAATATTATTTGGCCATAGAAAGGAATGAAGTTCTGATACAATCTGAATGAACCTTGAACCAAACTGGTTTATCCATACAATGGAATACTATTTGGCCATAGAAAGGAATGAAGGTCTGATACAACCTGAATGAACCTTGAAAACATTATGCTGAGTGAAATAAGCCAGACACAAAAAGACAAATGTTGTATCATTTCGCATATATGAAATATCTAGAATAAGCAAATTCATTGAGACAGAAAGTGGATTAGAAGTTACCAGGGTTAGGGGAGGGTAGAATGGAGAGTTACTGCTTAATGGATATAAGGTTTCTTTTTGGGGTAATGAAAATGTTCTGAAATTAGATAGAGGTGGTGGTTGTATAACTTTGTGAATAGACTAAAAACCACTGAATTGTATGCTTTAAAAGGGTGAATTTTATGGTATGTGTGGCAGTTTGAAACTTTTGTGGACCCCAGAAAATCCTGTTCTTAATGCTATTGCATTCCTGTTCATGTAAACCTATTGTAGGTGAGAATTTTTATTAAATTACTTCAGTTAAGGGTCTTTGATTAGATTGTGTGACCCAGGGTGGGTCTTGATCCTCTTAATGGAGTCTTTTATAAATGGAGGAATAAAAAGCTACAGATACAGAAAAAAGCTACAGAGACATGGAAGAACCCAGAAGCTGAGACAGAAGGCCCTGGGAACCAGAAGCTGGTATCAATGGAAAATAAAGGCTGAGAGGATACTACCTAGCCAGAAGCTGAAAGCAATGTCTGGAGGAGAGGGAAGAAACAAGTGGACGCCAGCCATATGGCTGATTGCATCTTCTGATGACACCATCATGTGCCTGATTGCCCACAGCTCCAGCTCAGGGCAAAAGAATCTCTGATGATACCTTGATTTGGACACTTTCATGGTCTCAGAATTGTAGTTTTTAACCTGATAAATCATTGTAAAAGCCAACTCATTTCTGGTATATTGCTTTGGCAGCATTTAGCAAACTAAAACAGTGTGACTAAATCTCAATAAAGCTGTTATAAAAAAAGTCTTAATCCTTTAAAAATAATAAAGAGGCTCTATTATCTGAGATTATTGAGGAAGGTTAGCCAGTTAATTTTAAAAAGTTAGTTTAAAAAGAATCATTATATAAATATATATACAGTCTGTAAACATTTTATTCAACTTAAAACACACAAGGATATATATCATTTAACTATCTTTTGATATAAGGCCAAATTCTTTTTGGGGAGTATAAATTTGCTGATTGGAGTTTTCTGTCATCTTTCGTGCATAAACCAAACTGGTTATAATTTCTAGAATTGGTTTTTTTTTTTTTTTTTTTTTGGGTGCACCATTGGAAGTACTGCAAAACCAGGTCGATGCGTGGAGTGGACCGAGCAAGTCCCTATTCCATCTCCCAGCTCCAAAAATCCATTTAATATATTGTCCTCAGATAGAGGACATATCAGATAGTAAACTGATAAGAACAGATACTACACTTGATCTTAGCTAAAAGGCCGAGAAGTGATGAATTGGTATTTTTAAAGCAGACCACAGTTGAAAAACACGTATGAAGAAATCTGAGTTCCAAATACTTCTGAAAATTTTCAGAGCCCCCTTCTATCAGACACCTGAACTAATTCAGTCTCTTGGCCTCACCTCTTGTTCCAACCACTGCAACCAGCACTGCTCAGTGTGGACTCTGTAAACTTCATGCCAGTGCAACCTGACAGCACCTCATTTTATTTTGCTGCCCTGAATTCCCCTTGCCTCCTGCCCATTGAAGTCAAGGTGAATTTTACCTTGTGCAACCTGGACATGCATGGGACTTACGTTCTGGGGTTGAACCTGTGATGAATGACAGACAAGGGCTGGAGGACAAATTCTTCCCCCTTTCTTCTAGCCCCTCTCTAACATCTGCCCCAAGACCCTGTTTATGTAGCTTCCCAGAGGTTGGTCCATGAGATTAAGCATTTAGTTGAATTTAGTGGTAGCCAGCTTGTTAGCACATACTCGTATTGGGTTTCGCTCTGGATCTGTTTCACCCTTATTGCCCCTTATTTCTGCTCTCTGAGAATCGTCCTTAACAAAGCAGTTCTTACTGACCTGATTTTACCAAGTTTGGCCCAAGAATTCAATCTTTTTGAGGAAAAAACCCACAAAGTTAATGTATTTCATGGGTTACTGTAATAATTATATTATAAAATCACAATAACACACGTAACTGACATAGGGAGGTTTGAAAACAAGCACAATTGGCCCTTGGTAGGTACACAATCCTTATGTATACTATAGAGAAGTCAAGAGGCTGCAGATTGATTTTCCTTGGTTTGTGCAGTGTTTTAAAATTATAAGTAAGGGTCATCATTTAAAAATTGGGATATTTAACATAAATCAAGATTTCTGCCTTTTAAAAAAATTGTGCATTGGACTCATGCTGAAACAGACCCCAGATAGAAGTAGAGAAGCCTGAGCTTGCTGAGGGATGTTAAACTAAGAAATCTACCTTCAATTTACCTAGTCATGGTAAAAACTGAGGAATATGCTGGGATTGCTTTGCATTTGTTGTATCTGGTGAACAGGAAGCACATAGTCACAATTTTTAGAACCAGGAAAGTATAAAACCTCCCAAGACAAGGCAAAACCGAACAGCTCACTCCTGGAGGAATCTTTCCCTGCAAAGGTGGAATCATTAGCTGTACATCCTTGCATCCTTGCGAGAATGTATAAAGCCTATATGTCCAGCATGCTGTATTGTCCTCACTGTCACTTTTCATACACTTCTCTCTTAAGGAAAATTTCCCCTCCTTTAACTGTGTTGATTACTCATATTACTTTCCAGTTTAGCAATACAGGTCTGACACAAGGATCTAGACCTTAATGGCTAGGCTAATCTGAGGAAGACACCCCAAGATAGCAACAGGACCTCTCTTGGTACAGTGGGCTGTAACATTTGGTTGATAAAAATGGGAAAGAAATTGTTTGAATGGAATGTTTCCATTACCCCCTTGATAATGGGAAGTTTGGCATACTAGAATGAAAGGAAATTACAATCCAAAAGGGGCAGACTTAAAATTTCCTGGTTACTTCTATTGGCTCTAAGTAGGGTGACATATGTCCTCCTTTACTTAGAACAGGCTTGGTTTGTGCCTATTATCCAGGCATAATGATTAATAATTATTAATCTCCTTCACTCTCCTTTCATTCTCAAAAGTGTCTGGGTTTGGACAATAAATTATATGATCCCCCTAATGCTAGTCAAAGTGGCAGAGGCTCCTGAGGCTTTCCAGCAGAAATCGAAATAGGAAACCAATAGATCTACTGTGAACATTGTTGAAATGACAACAAAGGATTTAGAATATTACATAAACTTAGTTGATAAAGCAGTGGCAGGGTTTGAGAGGACTGACTCCAATTCTGAAAGACGTTCTACTTTGAGTAAAATGCTATTAAACAGCACTGCATGCTACAGAGAAATCTTTTGCAAAAGGAAGTCATTGATGTAGCAAACATCACTGTTGTTTTATTTTAAGAAATTGTCACAGCCACCCCAACCTTCAGTAAACATCACCCTGATCAATCAGCAGCCATCAATGTCGAGGCAATATCCTCCACCAGCCAAGAGTACAACTCACTGAAGGCTCAGATGATGGTTAGCATTTTTTAAAGCAATAAAGTACTTTTAAATTAAGATATAAACATTGTTTTTTCAGACATAATGCTATTGTATACTTACTAGACTACAGTATAGTATAAACATAACTTTATAAGTAGTGAGAAACCAAAAACATTGTGACTCACTTTACTGCGATAATCGCTTTATTATGGTGGTCTGGAACTGAAGGTGTAATATCTCCACATTATGATTGTAGAGTGTTTCTTTTTTGTGGTAATTATGCAGTTCATTGTATAATGTAAGTGTTTCAATTCTTGCAAAAAATGTAGATGTTTGCACTAATTAACTTGCTGAATGCTGTTTACATGAGGATAAGACCTCTGGCAAAGGGCCAAAAGAGTATGGAAATTATTTGTAAAGGCAGAAAGTCATCTAAACATAATGAATTTGAAACTAAATTTGATAGTAAATTTTATGAATTCATTATTGTGGAACTGACACAAAATGAAAAATGGACCTGCAGAAATTGTCTCTCAAAATATGGTTAGAAATTTAGAGGGCTTAGGTGAGTTTATCCCAAGAAGTCAAAGTTGGTTTAACATTCAAAAATCAATGTAATTCACCATATTAATAGACTGAAAAAGAAAAATCATAAAATCATTTCAACACATGCAGAAAAAACATTTGACAAACTCCAAAAACCATTCCTGGTGAAAACTTTTAAAAAATAGAAATAGAAGGGAACCTCCTCAACCTGATAAACAGCATCTATGAAAAACCTAAAGCTAATATCATACTTAACAGTGAAAGAGTGAATGTTTTCCTCTATTCACTGGTTATCCATATGCAAAATGAACTTCAACCCCTATTTTGTACCATATACAAAAATTGGATCACAGTAAAACTTAAAACTGTAAAACTTCCAGAAGAAAACACAGGAAAGTCTTTGTGACCTTGTGTCAGGCCAGGGTTTCTCAACTTTGGCACTACTGGCATTTGGGGCAGGTCAAGGTCTTGTTGTGGGGGGCTGTCCTGTGCACTGTAGGATGTTAGGCAGCATCTTTGGTCTCTACTCACCGCAGCCTAGTTGTGATAAACAAATATGTCTCCTGTGTCAAATGTCCCCTTAGGTGCAAAATCACCCCCAGCTGAGAACCACTGCATCAGGCAAAGATTTCTTAGATACGATACCAAAAGTGGGATTAAAAACCAAACAAACAAAACAGAATACATCTCTGACAGGCCTGAAGCAGTTAATGTCTGCTGCTAAGGTTTCCACTACAGATGCAAGAAAAAAAAGGTCCTTGCACTGTCTTTCTGGTTGTGGCAGCCATGACTGAATGGGAGAATACAGGAATTCTAAAAACATGGATGGGGAAGGGAAAATAATCTTTGCAACTCAGAAATGAACTTGTAAACAGAGAGAAGAAAGATAAATGGAACCTCATCAATATTAAGAACTTCTGCTCTTCCAAAGACACCGTTAAGAGAATGAAAGACAAGCCACAGACTGAGAAAATTTCTGAAATCACATATCTAGTAATGGACTTGTATACAGAATATATAACTCTTAACAACTCAATAATAAGAAAACCGAACAAATTTTTTTAAAAGGGCAAAAGATTTTCTATGTCACCGAAGATGATGTACGGATAGCAAATAAGCACACGGAATTTTGTTTACTATCATTAGTCAATAGGGAAATACAAATTAAAATCACATTGAGATACCACTTGTTGGGGATTGAATCATGCCTCCCCCTGGCAAGACATGTTTAAGTCCTAAGCCCCCTGTCTTGTGGGTGCGCACCCATTTGGACCTTTGAAAATGTTATTAGTAAAGGAACGGCCAAACTGAGTCAGGGTGGGTTTAGGGCTGAAGCAAAGGAAATTGGACACATAAGTAGAGACCAGAGGAAGAGATATAGGCAGAGACTGATAGACACCACCAGAACACAACAGACTTCAGCAAAAACTTGGCCTGCTAATATCTCAATGTTGGGCTTATAGCCTCCCAAACTGTGAGACAATAAATCACTGCTGTTTACAATTGAATCATTGTGTGGTATTTGTCATAGTAGCCCTAGCAAACTAAGACATTACTACACACCTATTAGAATTTCATTTTAATTAAAATTTAAAAAGACTGACCATATCAGGCATTGACGAGGATATAGAACAACTGGAACTCTCATATACTTATGATAAGGATGTAAAATGGTACAGTCATTTTGGAAAACAGTTTGGCAGTTTCTTAAAAAAAATTAAACATACACCTACCATATGACTCAGCCATTCCCTCCTAGGTATCTACTCAAGAGAAATAAAGCATATGTCCATATAAAGAACTGTACACAAATGTTCATAGTAGCTTTATTTCTAATAGTCAAAAACACAAAACAACCCAAACATCCATCAACAGGTGAATGAATCTATAAAAAATTGTGGTTATATTCATACAACAGAGTACTATTCAGGATTAATAAGAAATGAACTATTTATATACGTAACAAAATGGATGAAATTCAAAACATAATTATACTGAGCGAAAGAAGCCAGGAAAAAAAGCAATTATATGACTCTATTTATGTAAAATCCTAGAAAATGCAAACTAATCTATAGTGACAGAAACAGATCAGTGGGGCAACAGGATGGGGAGGGAGAGGAATGAGGAAACCTTTTGGAATGATGGGTAGGGGGATAAATTCATTATCTTGATTGTGGTGATGGTTTCATGGGTGCATACATGTCAAAACTTATCAAATTGTACACTTTAAATGCGCAGTTTATTAAATGTCAATTATTAAAAATAAAAAATTAAATTTAAAATAATGTCAATTATACCTCAAAAATCTGTTAAAAATTTTAAAATTATCTGACAATTCTAAATAACAATTTGATTTTATTTCCCAACACTTTTTTTTTTTTATAGGATTTACTGGCTTTTGCCAAGTTAGCTGTTGCAATTCTGAGAAAATAAATTTGTATTTATCCAAAGTTCTTTAAGAAAGATGAGCTCAATACTGCCTGTAATAAAGAATGAGACTAGTATCCATGAAAACAAAGATTTGAAGGAGAATACCAGACAATTTTTAAAAGCTTTTGTTAATCTGAATCATCCCTTGCATTGCTATTGCCTCTTACTTTCCTGGGAGTCTATCTGAGATCTTAGTATCCTGGGCTTGGTATTGTTTAGTGTGCCTATACAGGAGGCTGAGATTTCTCCCTATCCCCAGTTGGGCTGAAGCGACGATGAGGAAAGGGACTGGACCTGTACTCTCTGGAACAAATTTTCAAGTACTTAAATTGAGAAACAAAAGAGGAAAAGAAAAAATAAAGGCATCTAAAATTTTGGGCAGCTCTAAAATTTGAACATATTATTTGGTATCACAACATATGTAAGCACAGAATATTAGAATTAGTGGGAAAGGAAAAAGTCTGATTCATATGCTTTCATATTAGAGCAAAAATTCACCTGATTCAGAAATAACATTAACTCATAACCTTTCAAGAAAAAAAAGAAAGGAAAAAGCTTTCATTACAATGCTTTATGTATGACATCCTCTGGTGCCATCGTGCCCAGCTCCAGTAGGCATGTATACCTTTAGCAATCTAGGTTTGTTCTCTCATCTCAGTCTCCGTTAAAGGAAATAGGCGTCTTTGGTAAGCAATATATCCCGTGTTTGAGAAAGAATAACTCAAGCTGAGTTTGGGTTATCTTAAATATTATCACTAAGAAAGAATGCTTTCAGCAGCTCCTATAGGGTGATATTAAAAAGGTTAAAAGGGTCAACCTGATGAGAGGACTGCGAGGTGCAAGTAGAAACAATCTGAGAGTCAACCAGAAATGATCACACATCCACCAAGAATGCTGACAACCACAAATGCTGACGAGGATGTGGAGCAACTAGAACTCTCATACGTTGCTGGCAGGAATGTAAAATGGTATAATCCTCTGGAAAAAAGGGTCTCGCAGTATCTTATTAAATTATACATACTTCTACCCTAAGACTCAACAATTCCATCTGTGGATATTTATCCAAGAGAAATAAAGACATACGTTGATAAAAAGATTCATAGAAGAATGTTCATAGCAACTTTATTCATTATAGTAAAAGCATGGAAACAGCCCAGGTATCCATCAATAGGTAAATGGAAAATAAAACTGACATATTCATATAACAGAATACTCAACAATAAAAGGAATGAACCAATGATATACACAACATGAATAAATATAAAAAACATTATGCTAAGTTAAAGAAGCATTATGCTCTGTATGATTTTATTTGTATAGTTTTAGAATTGGCAAATTTAATCTGTGATGCAAAAGAATCAGAATAGTATTTACACCTGAGAGATGGGGTGGGGACTTTCTGGGGTGATTATTAAGTTCTAAATTTTGAAAAGTGTTTGGGGTTACACACTTATATGCTTTTGTGAAAACTCAGCAAATTTATACTTAAGATTTGTACATTTAATTACAGGTAAATGTTACATCAAAAATTAAAAAAAACGGAAGTATTAAATTCTAGTTAATGAAATGCATACTGAAGTATTAGGGGGAAGTATATTGATGTCTGCAATTTATTTTGAAGTGCATCAGAAAAGTAAAGTAGATAGTGAAGTGAGGAAACAAGTAGAGTACAATGTAGAATCCATGTAATTGGTATTTGGGTATTCACTGTAAAATTCTTTTACATTTGCTGTGTGTTTGAAAATTATCATAATAAAATGAGAGGGAAGAAATCCTTCAATTGCTCTTATTTTTCTATTCTGTATCCTTTGCCTGAAATAAATGATTCTTCCTATAAAATAGAGATTCTTTAGCAACACATGGACCAGAAATTGGCCCCTAAATTTTTCTTGGGATTCTAAAAGGTAGATGATATGTGTAAACATGGTAAGAAAAAGAAGACATATATAAAAATTATTCTTGTAAAGGAAGATACATTAAGAGCAATTACTAATATTATGCTTACCACAAACAGGATAAATGTGCCATTTTGGTACCATTTTTTATAACTGTTTCTAACCACTGAGTGAAGAATCATCTTTTAAATCAAGTTATGTGCGAACGCATCAGTTTTGTCTCAGCTAACTGTCTAAAATCTGAATACTATATTCAAACAGCATTAAAAAAGCAATTAGTAAGCACATTCCTATGTACCAAATATTATAATTGCCAGTATGCTATATATGGGCTAAAGTAACATCCATTGTCTTTTGAGAACTTTGAAGGAAATATGGGATAAGTTTGTGTCAAACAAATCTGGAAGTTTTTCCCATCTCTACATTGTGGGGCCTTGGGCAAATTAACTTCTGAAAGACTCATTTTCCTCATTTGTAAAATGGGGATGGATAATAGTAGTTCGTACCTCATATGGTTATTTTGAATATTAAATGAGATAATCCATTGTACATGTATCACAGTGACTGATAGAAAGTACTCAATAAATAAAAGCTATAATTTTTTTTAAAAGTATGTGTAAGACACAAAACACTCAATTGGTGGGAGAATGTGGAGTACCTTAATTTGTTTAAATAGAGCAATATCATCTCCTCAGTAGGTAGTTCAAATAGTATTCATGATGGGATTTGTTTTGTTTTCTCCCAGAGTTGTGAGAAATGTTTTAGAAAGTCAAAGAACTTTAAGCTTGCTGCACTGATACTGTGAGAATACAGAATTTTAGATCAAGGAGTGAAATACAGAAAGGCACCCCTTAATGGTTTCATGTCCGGACCAGCCGAGAAGCTAAGCTGTCTTGCATTAAATACTCAGAAATTTACCCATAATGTTTGTGCCCATCATTAGTACCTGTTATAGCTAAAGTCTCTAAAACAGCCAGGTGGAGAACGGAGTGAAGGTGAGGCAGGATATTAACTCTACCCCATTCCCAAGACAATGGCAAAGTAAGCAACTCACACCTGGCTGGTGGCAGAATGAGCAGCTGCATGTCATTGTGTGGAACTGGGAAGCCCATACCTTTTGGGGGAGCAGGCTATATTGTCTCCTGCCTTGTGTACTATCTGTAAATTCCCTATATTCTTTGCTGCTGTGTCTTTTGGCATCTTTTTGTCACCATCCTGTGTAAGAATCATACAGCCCACATTCTCACATAATGTTACAACTGGCTGAACTGCGTGGTAGTAGTTTTTCCCTTTTAGTTGAGCCATAGCTTCTCCTGTTTGCTACACTGCCCACAACTCCCTACTATCTTTCATACAGATAAATTTCCTGCCTGGCCCATATGGCATTTGGATCCTGCTCTAATTATACTTTGGCAGTGGTGACACACTGGGAGTGTCTTAGTGGTCAGTTAACTTTCCCCTCACCAAAAAGCAGCTAGGAATCGCAGATATTTCTCAAATGACTTTTTGAGTAAATAAATTTCTTTCTATCATCTTGTCAAAAGAAGGCAAAGATTTAAAGGAGAAAGAGAAACTCAATTAACATCTTGTTAAAAAAAATCTCTGACAGGATTGAGTATAAAGACTTTTTTTCCTGAAAACTCTTAGAAATGGAGAGTAAGCTTTTTTTTTTTTAACATATAGCCCTGCATCTACTTTAAAACAAACATACACAACACTGCTTTCTTTCTTTTCTCTCATATTTTCACCGCATTCCCTTTTACTGGACTTGTTTTTCAAGATGCAAACTCATCAGGCAGAACTGTTTAAGATATAACTAGTATTTAATTATAAGTTTGGTACAGTATGTAGTACACTGTAATTTTTCAACTGCTTGTTAATCATAATTATGTCTCTAAAATGTTCTGAAATCTTCAGATATTATATTAAAAAGTACTATTAAATATGCATAAAACATGAATAGATTTTTCAATTAGTAGATACAAAAATATTACAATTTAATAGATGAACATAGTTTTATCATCTTCCTCATGAGATAATCACTTCCACTTTCCCAAATGGTTATAATACATAGGATCAGATTCTGAAAGATTTATTTTAAGCCCACATATATTTTCCCTGTTCTAAGTAATCTTTTCTTTTTGCACACAAAAAAAGAAAGTTTTAGATTTGTTCCCTTAATTTTTTTAAATTTATGGACTCTGCTACTAATTCTTTGACTTTTGAATAGCTAATACTGCTCTCTTCTTAGCCCCGTTGATCTTAATAAGCTTGAAATTTATCTGCATATTTTCAAGAGCAGAAATGGGCAGAATTCACATTATTATGAATATGGGATCAAATAGAAACAGAAGGAAAAACTGAAGGATTTTAGTGTAAAGTATCCAACCTAAAATTCCACATTTTAACCTCTTTAAACTTGAATCAGCCATGATTTTTATTGCTGTTCCCTTCCCTTCTATTTTTACCAATTATTCTTTTGATGCTAAATCAGAGAAATGTGCTGAACACGTGAACAGTTATAAGTAAATGGATTTCTCAAAAAGGAATCACAAAGAAACACTTCTCCCTTACTTAGGTTTGCTTTTATTTAACATTCTGAAGAATGATTATCTGAGTTCAAGGATCATAGTTAGATCTGTAGTAATAGAGAAAAAACAGCCAAGCTTCATAACTAATATTAGCTTTTTCTAGCTAATCAGGCAACTAATGTCCAAGCTAGTAAAAACTCCTCCTGGGATTTCACCTACTCTTATACAGGGAGCAGTTGCAAACCATGGTACCTTTATCTTATTGTATTGGTATGAAAATGATGCCTAAGTAAAATAGGAAGACTCACCAAATAAACTGAATGGTAAAATAAGAACAATATCCTTAGATATATGAAGAGCTAAACAGGTTATATATTGGAAAAAATTTCACTTAAGGTTTGCTTGGAATCTTTTACATTAGTCTATAATAGAAGCACAAATATTCAGTGGGACCATGAAGCCAAGAAAAGACAATAAAACTATGGGAAAAAAAAAAAAAAAAAAAAAAAAAGACCATTTGGGAACTGGGGCCAATTCCTGATATTATATATAAATACAAAGTATATAAACATAAACTAGATTCTTTAAAAAATTGTGGTGACACATTTTTGACTCAAAAATATGCTTTCATATTACAGATCTCATTTCTCATCCTTAAGCAAAGTTTGGTATATATAGGATTCAAGACTTCTTTTTGTAACTGCTATATCTTTTTGTTTCTCTCTCCCAGTCTTACCCATCAAAACCCCATACCATCCTTTATGAACCACTTTTAACATCTCCCCCTCAATGACCCTCTTCCCAACAATTAGAATTAACCTGTTCCTCTCGTTCCCCAGCATCTTGTATTTGTATTATCACATAGCTAAAAGCTCCAAAATGCTAGACTCTTGGGACATCATTTTTAAAAACCTTTATAAAAAATGAAGTACTCATCACCTTCTATAGCAAGAGTTTAAAAGTGAAGGTAACACAAGATGAACTTATCTGGAAAATACTGGAAAAGATGCCATGCAGGTAATAAAAAGTTGGACTAGACATAGCTACTAGATGTTGGGCTAATAGTCTCATATGTTACATCTCAAAATTTAAAATGATCTCACTTTTTTTAACAATGTCTGCTTATGGTTTCTTCTTCTTCCCCAGTGTCACATACCATCTGGTAAACATAGCAGCTGAAGACCCTGTTGGGTTTCTGTTCTATGTGTAGTACCAGATCTCTGTCAAAGTAAACTTCATGGCTGTATGTCTGCAATGAAAGAACAATCAAATGGAATCTCCTTTTCACATAACTATATTCACTAACGTATCACTAAAATGTCATAGCACCATTGCCAGGGAATCTTCAATGGAATGCAAATATACACCTGGAGACAAAACAGTTGCCAGAAAAGGGTTTCTTTTTCATTATTGGTGGATATGCAGATTATTTACAAGAAAATCACTGGCGAAAATGTAGAGAATGAAAAGAGCACTGGATTCAGGGGTCTGAACATCCAGATTCTACTGCCAACACTGCTACTATCTGACTTGAGTGACTGTGGACAAGTTGCTAAACCTCTCAGGTTCTTGATTAATAAAACAAGGACTCATAAAATAATGCCTACTGTTTCTATTTTAATATTCTATAATACTTGGAAGAGTAGACAAATATTTCTAAGGATGCCTGGAAACTTTACATGCTAGATATGGTACCTGTTCAATAATTGTGGAGATTTACTACAGTGTACTCTTTTATTTTTGAAAATGTTATGAAACAAAATGGAAAAAAATCAGAGGCTATGGTAAGGAAATAGACAGCCATGCCTTAGGAAAAAACAAAGTTTTATCTTTCTTTCAGGCCACCTTTAAGAAGATACTCCCTAAAGGGGGAATGCTTAGGAAGTACTCATTTTGTCTGCCCTTAGGATGATAACCTCTTTCACATGGTCTTTGGTACAGGTAAGTATGGGTTGACGTGAACCCAGCAGTATTTGTTACTATAAATGTCACCTATAAAGAAAACTCTTACAACTTTGTATTCCATGGATTCTACTTACCACATCCCAAGATTCCACTAGTGGAATGCTTTTTAGTAAAGTTCCATATTCATTACAGTGGAAATCCAGGTGTGCTTTTCCTTCTGCATCCAGCTGAGTAACAGCTACCACGGAAAGCAAATCCAACTCATCTTCATAGTCTACAATTTTGAAAGTCTCAGGGGACAGATGGATAAGGGAGAGAAGAAAAGTGGCAAAACCCAGTTAGTATTATTCCTACATTTGTAGTTTAATTATTTTATTCCTTACAAAAATATAATAGAAGGAAGAATGAATGGATGGGAGGAAAGGTAGAAATAATGAGTATCTACTTATATGACTGGTAAAACATCAGCCCCAAGATTTTCAAGAGTTAAGAAGTATCCTATAGATTTTGACAAACAGCACCAAGTCTCTAGAAATCTCACATAAAGAATAATTGAAATTCTCTACACTGACAGCAAACCTGAGCTTCTTCAAAATCAAAAGAAGTATTCAACTGCTGCCTTTGACATGTGTGCTCAATGATTCCTGGATAGGATCAAATATATGAAGCTCAGTTCTGAGACATGAAGACTGCCCATTGAGCTCTGACAGTTCTCACACAAGAAAACACAGTGGTTTCAAGGACTGGCAACCCATCCATATACTATTTATCACTCTGTTTGCCATCTTTTTTTGAAAAAACTCCTTCTCAGTTCCCTAAAGAAAGCAAAAATGGCTGCTTATACCTGAGGGAAAATATTAGGAACTGAAATCCAACCCACAGAACAGGATGGGGACAAGAGAGGTCAGCGAGAAGTCGTTCAGAATGGTACAGACTTAAAGAGAAAACCCTAATCCCAGAACTTTGTCTTTCAAGAAGGAAAACCGGAGCAGTGAACAGCCTCGAGGGGGAAGCAAATCAGTGCCCAGCCATCCATAGGCAGACATTTCTTGGTTGACTGCCTGGTGTCAACCTTAAAGGCATGCTCAGCAAGTTTCTCTACTCTGTCACTTATGTTTGGTCAAACCACTTTTCAATCCATTTATATTTTCTATCTTTTCTACCTTATGACAAAAAAAAATTACATAGATTTATTCACCTGTGGTGCTTTTTAATTTACTTTTTCACCCTAATTTTACCTGGGTAAACTTCAAAGGGTGCCTTCCTGCCTGGTGTCAGTGGTTCTATAGGTGTTAGTCACAACCCTTTTAGCTCTTTCTTTACAGGCAAATTTTTTTTTTAATCTCTTGATGTAGAGCATCTCTCCCTCTCGTTGCTACAACCTCCCCTCTTAATTATTCTTGCTACCTTTTGGTAATTCTTTATTGAATATAGCTTTATATAAAGGGTAGGGAGTTTTCTGCTTTGATCTCAATACATTTCTGTGATCCAAAAGAAGGAACATTCTTTTCCTTTTTTTCCCACAGCCACATACTGGGCCACCTCTGACCTATTTTTAAAGTTTTTCAAAAATAGATACCACAGGGAAGCGGCTGTGGCTCAATCAGTAGGGCTCCCGTTTACCATATGGGAGGCCCCGGGTTCGGTTCCCGGGGCCTCCTGGTGAAGGCAAGCCCGCCCGCACGGCGTGGTTAGCTGACCCAGCGAGCACAAGCAGCAAGGGGGATAAATGAATAAATAAATAAAATCTTTAAAAAAAAAAAAAATAGATACCACACAATTCATCTATTCTTAGAAGACTACTCTAATGTTTCTACCTTGGTATGGTCATGTATACCCAAATAATATAGTTACACGGTCTAAATTGATTTAATATTCATGCCATGGTTTTTTATTTGAAGCATGATCACCGCTAGCTGATTTCATAAGTTTCTAATGCCTCTTTTTTTTTCAGGAGGTACTGGTGATTGAACCCAGGACCTCGTACGTGGGAAGCAGGCACTCAACCACTGAGCTACATCCGCTCCTCTCTAATGCCTTTTTAAAAAGGAAAGGATAAAAGGTATTAGCTTAGTAATTGCCAATGCCAAATTGAGGTCAGAGGTTAAATAAACTGACTTACCATACCCTCCTACCCTGGCCCATGAACATTAACAAACAAATTCATGTCTAGTGAGTAAAAAATAAGGCAAAAGCCATAAAGTCATCAGGACATAACTCAAGAATTTTCTATTAAGAAATTTCCACAGAAAGTGTACACATCAACAAGGCAAATCAATAAGCTAATAACATTTTCAAATTATTTTGGTTCTGTAAACCTTTCTGGAAGTAAAATCTTATTAATAATCCCACTATGAAAAGAGGGTGGTGGGGGTAAACTTGTTGAAATAGCACTCAGAACCCTACCCTTGAGTGTGCATGGAACCACCCATCCCCAGATCCTACCCCAGGGTCTGGAAACATAATTTGAAAACCACAGTGCAAGTACACACTGGTTTGATTTGTTAGCTTTTGCCAAAGTAATACCTCTTGTTCTGGGTCGTCATCCAGAAGGTTAAAAGTTTTTTTTACCACCCGTCCAGAAGCAGTAACAGTGGGTATGTTTTCATTCTATCATATGAGAAAAAATAAAAAAGATATGACATATTCTAATTTTATGCAGTCAATGGCAAAATTGTATTAACAAATTTCATAAAACTAATCAACCCTTTTCCAAGAGCCACAAATCTTTCCTTAAATTAAGAAAATTCTGGAACAGGATTTTTGATCATTTGGTTAGTAAACATATTTCATTACAGTAAAGTTTGAATGGATTGAAAACCAGAATAGACAGAAAAAAAGTTATAGATTTGCTGCTTCACTCATGCTTCTGACTTTTGCCCTACTACAGCAAAAAGAAAGTGGATATGCCTCTAGAAATTTCCCTCTCCACATTTTCTTCATATTCTTAATTTGTGCACTAAGAAAAGTACAGTCTGGAATATCACAGCACGGCATGTGGCTTTTCAAAATTTATGTAATTCTCAACTAAGCCTAAGTTTGCATAATTCATGTATAAGTTTGATAATTCATCAATAAAAACTTAGAGAAACTCAGAAAGGAAATAGAAATAAGCAAAAGACAAAGTCAATATAACCAACCTTCTTCAAATGTCATATGTACATGGGGCTAAAATTGGCTACCTATGTAGACACGATGAACATGTTTATAAGGTTGTACTGTTCTTTTCAGCCACACTCAAAAAAGACGATAACATATAAAGGATTTTAAAGTACTTGGGACTTACTTTGTTCTTCTCCCTGTTGGCCAAAATGACAAAATCTTCAGCGATTTGATGCTCTGAATAATTATTTTCTACTTCACTTAGCTTTAAAACTCTGAAAAGGGAAAATTGGATTCTAAGAACATAAGGATCTCAAAATACAATTAAAGTACTAGAGGTGAAATATTGAAATGTAACTCAACAATGAAAATTATAGTTACAACACTAAGTTCTCCTTCCTCTGGATTATTCTAGTATTAATGTCTAAGCATTGAAGAGTCCATAAAGTCCTTCACATTCAGAGTTTTTAAAACATAAAGACATAGGAATGATGACAAGTGCTACTAATAAGTAATGAAGCAGCTTGCTCAGGCCTAAGCCACCTTATAAACTGGCTTAATGAAAGTTACTCTGAAGAATCACATTTCTGACATTCTGGAATGGATCTTTAATAGTTCAGCTTTAACAATGGCATTATAGTAGATATCTGCATTTTTTATTTCTAAAGACAGAATGAGACATCTATGAACAACACTTAAAGTTAACTATAAAACAGATTGGATCAGCAAATATACTTAAGCTAAGTGTTTTCATGATAGAGTAATATTTAAACTGCAATTGACTTAATACCTCTCTTTTTTCTTAAGATTAGTTATATTTAAACATTTGGGTTTTCTGAGTGCACATGGCCTCATGGATCAAGCTTATGAAGAAAGAGAAAATAAAATTATTTGCTCACTACCCACACAAATCTGTTCATACATCATTAACAAGCTTCAAAAGTACAATGTTCTCAAAGTCTTAAATGCAGGCAAAGAGAACAGCAAAGGAGAAAAAGCTACTGTGGCCAGGGAGAACTGCAAGCCTGAGAATTCCAAGAGATAAAGAAATCAGATTATAAATTCAGTTATTTTAATTAGTGCCAATTTTTTTTTTTTAAAGTAACATTTGAAACCAGGCAAATGGGCACACATATTCATTGTGGACCTAATTTTCTTAAACTCAAACTAATATTAAATGATGAGTGGTGACAAACATTAAAAGTAAGGTCTATTAAAGCTGAACCACGGGAAGCGGATGTGGCTCAATCGATAGGGCTCCCGTTTACCATATGGGAGGCCCCGGGTTCGATTCCCGGGGCCTCCTGGTGAAGGCAAGCCAGCCCGTGCGGCGTGGTGAGCTGATGCAGCAAGATGACGCAACAAAGGGAGACAAGTAGACACAGAAAAACGCACAGCAAATGGACACAGCGAGCACAAGCAGCAAGGGGGAATAAATAAAATAAATAAATAAAATCTTAAAAAAAAAAAAAAAAAGCTGAACCACAATTTAAGATTTTTTGTAAAAGATCATAATCTTATTTCATTAAATCTTTTCATCTTCCTCGTAATATATGCAGAGAGGGAGACTAATTATCCTGAAGCATAAGGAATGAAGAGGCAGACACTGACCTTTTTATTCAACAAATACTGAGCACCTACTCTGTGCCAAGTACTGTGCTCAGTGCTGGGGTTATACATGTCAGCAAAGCAGACTCTTTTTCTGCCATTAAAGAGCTTATTGTGGAGAAACTAGACATTTAAACAGAAAATCATGCAAATAATTCATTTAAATTGCTATTAGTGCTGCAGAGGAAGAATACACAGTGGCTACAATGAAAATAGGATGGGGGAGCAATCTAACAAGAGGTATCAGGGAAGATCTCCATGAAAAAGTGACATTCAAGCTGAGGAATACAACAGGAATAGATATGAAGCAGAACAGGTAGGGAGACAGACTCCAAATAGAGGGAATAGGTCTTTAGCTCTCTGAAAACACAACATGACTGAAGTAAACTGAGTAAGAGGAAGGTCTTTCAGGCCATGCTAAGTATACTGGTCTCTAACCTAAGAGAAACAAGAAGCCATAAAAGAGTTAAAGCACAGGCCCTGTTCCAATCAAGGTGGCAAAGTGAGATGCTTCAGGGCTCTAACCTGTCATAAATACTTTGAACAATCAGAAAGAACTGGAAGAAACATATTTCTTAAAGCTCCAGAAAAGAGTTAAAGTATTGCAATAATGGCAAGAACCGAATCAAGAAAAAGGCTACTTAAATGCAGTAGGGGATCTCATGGCCCATGGCTGGCTCCTCCCCCACTCCTCACTGGCTGAGCACAGAGCCAGTCTGTGCTCCCAGTACAGATCCCTGGTCCAAGGTTTGGAGGAAGCAGAGCAACCTTCATGCACATGCTAAGAGCATGTATGTTTGGCCCAATCTGTCTGGTGGTACCCTGAGGGACTCACCTTCCCAGAACTTGCCCTATGTGTAGAAGGCAGCTCACAGAACTCTCCTACAGAATGCTGAGGGAGAGCAGTCCTGGGGCAAGGGATTGCTGTCTTTCCTAGGGAAGAGGGGACATTCCTATCTGTGTAAACAGGGAAATTCCCAGGGCCACATGCACATGCCCAAGATAAGTTGCCTGCACAGAAAGGATCAGGACAGACCCTACACTTTGGCCTCAAGCTATTCTCTAAACTCATTGTATGGATAAGCTCTGAAGGAGAGCACTCACACAGGTCAACCTGCAAGGACTGGGAGAGGTATTTTGTTTTTTACCCCTTCTTTTTATTTTTCATTTTTATTTTTGTTAGCTCCTGGTATTCAAGGAAAACTTTGTCACACCAGCTAGATACAAGCTTAAGAACAGAGTTTAAATTCCAAGAATAGCACACTGAAATATCAAAATGCCCAAGATTACAAAGAAACAGGATGTGATGGCCCAAGCAAAAAGAGAAAATTAACGTATTTGAGGCCATCAACAAGGAGGACCAGACCAGGGATGTACTGAAGACTTAAAAGAAAAAAAAAAAAAAATGTCCTCAATATGTTCAAAGAACTAAAGGAAAACATGGACAACGAACTAAAGGAAATCAGGAAAACGACAGATGAACACAAAGAGAATATCAATAGAGAAAAGAAAATTATGTAAAGGAACCAAACAGAGCTGAAGACCACAGTAACAGAAATTAAAAATTCCCTAGAGTGATTCAACAGCAGATTGGAGCATGCAGAAGAAAGAATCAGTGAACTTGAAGATAAGATTATTGAAATTATCCAGTCCGAGAAGCAGAAGGAAGAAAGACTGAAGAAACGTTAATAGAACCTGAGGAACTGGTGGTACACCATCAAGTGTACCAATATAACACATGGTGGGAATAGCAGAAGGAGAAGAGAAAAAGGGGCAGAGAGAATATTCAAAGACATAATGGCTGAAAACTTGCCAAATTTAACAAAAGATGTCAATATACAAAACCAAGATGCTCAACAAATTCCAAACAGGGTAAACCTACATAGACCCACAGTGCAGCAAACTATCAAAGGCCAAAGATAAAGAGAGAATTCTAAAAGTTGCAAGAGAGGAGCATCCTATCATGTCCAAGGAAGTCTCAATAAGATTAAGTGCTGATTTCTCATCAGTAACCATAGAGGCAAGATGGGATGACATATTTAAGGTGCTGAGAGCAAAAAAATGCTAACCAAGAAATCTATATCCAGCAAAACTGTCTTTAAAAAATGAGAACGAAATTAAGACATTCCCAGCTAAACAAAAGCTGAGGGAGTTCGCCACCACTATACCGATCCTTTAAGATATGTCAAAGGGAGTCCTTCAGTTTGAAAGCAAAGTACAACAGACAATAAATCGAAGTCACAAGATGAAATAAAGATTTCCTGTAAAGATAATGACATGGGTAAATATAAATGCCAGTACTACTGTATTTTGTAACTGTATTTTGGGTTTGTAATCTACTGATTTAATGATAAATCTGTATATTTCATAATGTATAAATGTGTTATTTGTGACAAGAACTACATAAAGGTGATGGGATGTAGGGTATAGGAACAAAGCTTGAGTATACAATTGAAGTTAAGTTATCAAAGCAAACAAGACCGTTATAGATTTGGGATGTTAAATTTAAGCCCCATGGTAACTGCAAAGAAAATATCAGAGAATATGCAAGCTCACAGAGAAAGAAATTAGAATACAAGTTGTAACGGGCATGGGGTAGGGGGAATGGGGAATTAATGCATAATAGGTATAGGGTTTCTCTTTGGGAAAGTTTTAGTAAGGGAAGGAGGTGAAGGCCCCACACAGTATAAATATGAGTAATCCCACTGAATGGTGTGACTGGAAGTGGTTGAGATGGAAAGATGGGAGGGAGGGAAGGAGGGAGGGAGGGAAAAGCACCTAAAGAGATAATGACAATTAAAGGCATATGTTATCCTAGATGGGATCTAACAAGGGAGGAGAGAAGGCTCAAAAGGATCTTACTGGGACATACGGAAAAATTGGAATATAGACTGTAAGCTTTGTATCAGTGTTAAAAGGTTGATATATAAGTGAATATCTTTGTTCTTATGAAATGTGTGGCAGTATTAAGTGTTCAAGCGGTATGATGTATACAACCTAAACTCACTCCATTCAGACAATGGACTGATACATGGATGGATGGATGGATGGATGGATGGATGGATGGATGGATAGATGGGTAGCTATGTAAGTATATAGGTAGGTAGGCAGATAGGCAGGCAGGCAGGCAGAATGATACAACAAATGTGGCAAAATGTTACAATTGGTGGATCAGGGTATCTGGGAGGACAGGGGTATGATGGAGTTCTCCTTATGGGGTTTATATTATTTTTGTAACTGTTCTGTAAGTTTGAAAGTATTTCAAAATAAAAAGTTTAAAATTTCATAAGCAAGGTTAAAGCAGTAAAATTCAGTTGATTGGGATTTGTAATTGTTTATATTTTTAAAAATCACCCTGGCTGCTGAAAGGAAAACAGATTTATAAAGGGCAAGGATGTAGGTGTAGCAGTTTGATATTATTTATGAATTCCAAAAAGAGAGATTGTTTGTAAACTGGTCTGTTCCTCTGGGTGTGATCCCCTTTGACTGTATTAGATTCAGCTGAGATGTCTTTAGTTAAATTATGTTAAGATTAGGGATCAATAGGGTATAAGTCAGGTTAAATCCCTGCCCCCTTGGTGGGCTGATATAAACGAGCACACACTCAAGAAGACACGGAAGAGGAGAGAACCTGGTCATTTCGGTCCTGCCATGTGACAGAAAGGAGAAGGCTCAAACAGCTAAAGCCCCAGGAAGAGAGACAAGGCCTATGCCAGCCTGTAGTTGAAAGAGAGGAAAGCTGAACCCTCGCAGAGATCAGCAACCATCTTGCTTCAACACATGGCAACTGACTTTGGTGAGAAAGGAACCTTGAATTGGACTCTTTAGGGCCTTATAACCGTAAGCTTTTACCCCAAATAAATATCCTTTATAAAGGTCAACAGATTTCGAGTACTTTGCATCAGCACCCCTTTGGCTGACTAAGACAGTAGGCTATTACTATTAGCTCAGGCTAGTGATGACAGTGGTCTGATCAAGACAGTCTCAGTGGCTAAGAACAGAAATCAGCAGATTTATGAAATATTCAGAGCAAAATAAACTGGATTGACAGGATATATGGTGTGTGTGAGAGAGAAAGAGAACATGCATGAGTGCTTAAGTGTATGTTTATTAATGAAAGACAAGAAGGTAAGAAGATATAGAGAATGATCCTGATTTCTGGCATGAGCTTAGATAAGGGGTTTGGAGTTTGGGTGTATTCATGATTTTGGAAGCCAAGGGAGTAAATAGAATCATGTAGAAAGGTAACATAAGGAGAGGAGAAGAAGGCCTAAGTACTGAGGAAATACAAATATTAAATGCTGGGCAGAGGAGGAAGAGCCTGAAAGGATACTAAGAAAGATCAGAGAGAGAGGAAAATATTCAGGAGTGCTGTGGTAGTAGAGAATTCAAATGATGAGTGTTTCAAGAAAGGAGAGATTAACTGTGCTGAATGATGCTGATGAGGGAGGAGGTGCCCTGAAAGCAAAGAAAAGTAAAACAAGGTTTACGTCAAACATTTTGCTACTTCTTCTTTTGTAAGACTGTCTTTTAGGAAAAAAGGCAAACCATCTTCTCTCTCCTTACTCCTTGAGAATTAAGACCTGATGAGGAAGGGTCAATCTGTAATCCATTTTAACTTGAGTACTATCCATCAAAGAACTTATTCAAATGTAAAATTTACAAACAATAACAAAGGAGCTGAGAGAATAAAGTTTCTAGATGCCAGTCTGTGAGGAAGTGCCTTACAACAAGCTAATTATTTTCATACTGGCTGAATAGTTAGTTGACAAAACTAAAGATGCCAATAAATGCTACCCAAAGTACTTTAAAGTATCTAATGGCAATACTCACTTGACCTGATTTGGACCAACATGTATTATTCTACCAGAAGCATCAGGATGGAAATAGATCCAATCAGATTCTAAAGAACAACATTCCATTTCTTGGATGCCATTTTTTGCCTAAGGTTGAAAAAAAGATTACAGAAAAATCAAATAATTTTTCAAATCTAATACTAGTGATCAGTAATTCAAAGGTACAGGGAAGAAAAATATCAACCATTTGAAATGGGATATATGTGAGGACTGAATTAGAATGCTCAAACTTAAGAAATCCAGAACAACTTAAACTTAGAAATTCCATAGATTTACACTTTACCATACATTATATCTCACTAATAACAATAATATAACAGTTACTATGCCTCAAGCACCTATTCTGTGTCAGTCGCCATGCTAGATGCCATTAGTCACTGTTTCATTTGATCCTTACGAGACTCAGAGCAGATAATGCTATATCCATTTTAGGAGTGATGAAAAGGATACACAGAGGACAAATCATTTGCCCAAGGTTTTGCACTTACTAAACAGCAGATCTGACTCCAAAGTCTGTGGACTTTGTTATATAACTCTGCCATAATTATGCATATGCAGCTCCCCTCTCTTTCTTCTGCCCTTCCCCACCCACAATAACCTGTCAATCAGAAGAGGGAGCAGCACAAAAATAAACATACAACCAAACTGAAAATCTCAGACACAGATCATATAACGTTCTCAGATAAGTCACATATTAAACTCTAATTTCTGAGGAAAGAGTCTAAGCCTGCTTAGTATTTAATTCACTGTAGTATATTTAGACATTAAAATAAAGAAAAAGAAACCTGTATGATATGTGATAATATGTGTACATAAATGTTTTATATTATATACAGGAGTACTGGGAACTAATACCAGCATGGATGCATGGAAAGCAGTGTCACTCCAACCAAGCTGTCCAGCAAAAGGATTGAAAACTTCCCCTACATTTGGCAATTATTTATGAATATGTTGAAATGCAAATTTGACTGTTATAATCAGTTATTATAGAAGGAAAGTACATGATACATAGGCATGCTTGAGATAGATGTTGAAGGCCATTACAGATATTTAAAAGCACATGTATTATCAGTTCTTATATAAGTAGAATTTGCACTAAATGCCTAGAATGTGAACTATGCAAACTAAGTAGAAAAGGCAAGTGACAAAGAGATGAGACAGGTCCCAATGGCTGAAGGATGTTTACCAGCTGGGAGGTGAACAATCAAACCACAGACTTATGGTGGAAACAGAGAGACAAATGTAAAAGAGGATGTCACAAGCTGGGCCAAACAGGAGCTGGCACACGTGATAGGTAAATGAGAAAATGGAAGGGAATAATCCTACAAAAGAAAACTACGTGACACTATACACAGGGTCCCTTGGTGGATGTGACCTCAAAGAAAGTTGATAAATGGACCTCAAACATTCTTAGGGATGTTGACCTATTAGAGAGGTAAAGAATAAAATATTTCTGATACAAATTTACTACTAAAAATTCTTATCACTCATAATTTACCAAGGAATTGTCTTTTAGGGCACAAATATGGAAAACTCCTTTCTGTTTCTTCTTATTAGGTGTGATGATGTAATGCCAAGGATGGCCTCCAATCTGAAAAGCATTCTCCAGGGAAGACACTTCAAAGAGCAGTGGTGGTGTGTCTGTAGAGATGGGCAAAAGGAATTTATTAGCTTCTCTGTTCTAATGGCCTTGGACAATTCATTAACTGAAATCAACCTTTCTTTGCATGCATCATCTATAAATTTCCATTAACGCAAATTTACTATGTTCAAGGAAATAAAATACAAGCAGGAAAGAGGCCTACTGCCAAGAAAAATAAAAGCTAGTAAGAAACGTGTTAGGCTATGACTCAACTTTCTAGACCTCTGATTTCAGGATAAGTATGTGTGAACTACAGCTGAGTAGAATTAGAAAGTTGGCTAAAGGTGTGTATGATGGCAACAAGTGACAAAGTATGCCTAATAAAAGCAGCTGCCATTCATTGCACATCTGCCTTGTGCATGACTTTGGGTTAGATACCATTTTCGGCTCTCATGACACCTACAAGGCAATTAGGTCTAATGATTCTTTCAAAGGCGAGGAAGAGATTGTCAATGTCCTCGACTAACAAGTTATACTCAGCAAATTTTACAAGAGCAATCATGCTTAAGATTTCCAGCATAGAAGTGAAATTAGCCATAATGAATGCAACCACTTTGGATAGGACCTGTCACAGTGGAAACTTTATTAAAGAGTAACCATTACTAGTAGTATTATCATCAGACAGGTTACCTTTAAGGTAGTTCATATGTACCCAGTCACTGTCTTTTGGAGACTGACACCATAAAATAAATTTCTGTTGGTGCTTCTTAGTAATCTTCTCTGACTGCAATTAATTTTGGGTAGAGTTTAACAGATCTGTTCTTAGAGGGCTGTGTAGGTGAAGGGCACTGCAGATTTTAAGGACAGAATTCCTTTTGGAAAGCCTTTGGGGAACACCATATAGTTTGTGTGGGTGGTGGCTAATTTATGACTCCTTGCTTTACCCCTTGCTAACTCGAGAGTTTAATCTCTGGAGTAGAAGACCACCACTGTTAGTAAAGGGACTTGTCTCAGTGAGACCATATGAATGAGAATCATGTTATATACAGTCGTGTGTGCTTTACTAGGCCTCTTCCTAAGGACATTTTTTTTTCTGCTTTTATTTACTTTTTAGCATACATAAGATAAAAACAAATAATGAAAACCAGGTTCACAAACGTACAATCTTGAGAAGAAAGAGACAGGTACATCAAATATATTTAAAATGCTTCTTTTTTAACCTTTTAAGAAAAAATTAATATCCTTAATGTAGAGAGGGGTCTTTTTAAGAATAAGAAAAACATGAACACCCCAATAGAAAAATGGGCAAAGGACAGGAATATGTAATTTACAACAGAAATACAAACATCATATGTATTAATATGGGGGCCACTAAATCATGGTATATGAGGAAAAAATACATAACACAAAAAGATGTATTTACAAAGAAAAACTTTTCCCTGGAGTTGTCAAACTGGTCCAAATGAAGCAGCAGGGCTCTGCCCACCACAAGTCTGATAGGTATTCCATACCCTCCCAAGGGCTTAAATTTTTATCTCTAATACTATTTTCAATTAAAAAGACCTAGGAGTTCTCAGAGAATAGCTGATTCCATGTCTTGCAGCTATGCATACTGTGAAAAGAGAAGTTTTAAAAAGAAAATAACAATTAATATTAATTAGAATACTGAGTCTGTGAAAGCTCAAACAATGATACTTCAAAGGAGAGTTTTAATATAAAGTGTATAAAAATGATTGTTGTATTTTTTTAATAAAAGAAGGATGATTAAAAAAGGATGTGCATTTTCTTTAATTTTAAAATGTAGGGGACAGTTAACCTTATATATTTCTTCTGTTAAATAAATGTTTGCATAAAAACTTTAGGTATGTACTAAGTGAAAAATACAAGGTACATAACAGAGTATATAATATACTACATTTTGTGTAAGGAAGAAGGCAAAATTTAAAGTGTCTACCTATACACATTTGCTTATTTTTGTAAAAAGAAACAACATGATGTATCAGAAACTAAAAATATTGCGTGCAGGGTGGATAGGGGAGGCAAGTAACAGGATGGAAGGGCTTGGGTGGAAGCAAAATTTCTCAGCGTATATATCTTTTTATATAGTTTAGACCTTTTAACTATATATATATTTCACAACTTAAAAAATAAAAGTAAAAAGTAAAAAAAAAAAAAAAAAACACACAAAAAACAAAACACCCCAAAATAGAAAACAAATCAAACTAATTATATCAAATTGGTAATTTAATCATATAGGAGAATGATTTCAAGTAACTTTTGAACACATTACTCTGATAGTACACTTACTGGACTGTACAAAAAGACAAAATGAACTGCAGATAATCTTAGCCCTCATGCTATTACTACTCTGTTTTTAGTGGTAACACTGGTACTATCTTATATATATTATAAAGTTTTACTAGAAACCAATATTTTCAGTATAAGCAAAAAGAAATACAAGTATAAAATAAAGAAGCATGGTTAAATTTGAACTGGAAATATGAAAGTGAACTTTTATTTTAATATATTTCCCAGCTCTGTTCATTGAAAGGGCCTAGAAGACCCGATTCTTTATTCCTTATTATAAGGATTCTTTATTCCTTATTAAAACAGCTCCATGTCAGATCTCAGACAAGGAAAGCAAAAGGTAAATCTGAGACACTATTGTTCCAGAAATTAAGAAATACTCAAAGACTATTGGGGTATGTCAAAAAGACCTACTTGCTGAAATTCCCATTGGCCAAATTTGGGAAAATTTTGGCATCACTAAGAATAATGGCTATAAGTATATAATATTTGGTAAGTAAAAATCCATAATCTATTGTGTTTATGTATCAAATATTTTGCTATCATTGGAAGTGACTATTACACCAACTCCTTGCTCTGAAAATTGGTAATTAAAGGGAAGGAATAAATATTTACCCTGCCTTTTTAGGAGGAATTGTAGTTCATCCCTAGTTGATGAATGAAAGTCCTTATTTATAGAAAAACGCCAGCTATTAAAAGTAGAAAGAATGACAATTTTTCAAAACTGCATTCCACAACTCAGAATGAAATAAATGATTCCAGACAAGGATTATTAATGCTTACAGTAATATTCTTGTGTTATTTATAATTACAGAATATTAGAAACAACCCAAATATCCAAAGAAGGGAATTGGTTAAATAAGTTATAGTTCATCCATTAAATGGCATCTAAGTCAAGTTCTTAATTAAAACCTGGGTGATACACACACACACACACACACACACACGTTTTCACATAGTTAATATAAGTACTACACTGAAAAGGTATCAGAATATATAAAGTGGAAACGGAGTCTTCATTTCATCTCTGTCCTCTCAGAGGTAACTATTATTTATCAGGTTTTTGTGTGTCCTTCCAGATATTCTAAGCAAATGTAAAAGCGTATGCTCCTATACATACTTTGAATACATGAATATGAAAACTTTACACTAATGGGGCTTTTTATACACACAGTTTTGCACCCACTTTTCCACTTAATAATATATCTTGGAAATTATTCTATATCCGTGCAAGAGAAGTCCTTTTTCATTATAACAAACTATGACGCAGCCATATAACGCAATAATACTAGTGTCACCTACCAATGTACAGATTGCTTCCAATCTTTTGCTATTAGAAACAATGCTGTAATTGTACATTTGTCATTTTGTACACATGTGAATATATATGATAAATTTGTAGAAGTGGAATTGCTAGGCTCAAGGACCACATGCATTTAACATTTATATATATAAATGGCAAACTGTCCTCTGAAAAGGGTCCAACAATAAATGAAAGTGCCTGTTTCCCTACATTTTTGCCAACTGTGTTATCTAACTTTTTGATATCTGAAAATCTGAAAAGATGCCTCATAATTTTAAATTGCATTTCTCTTATCAGTGAGGTTGAGCTTTTTTGTCCCCCTCTATATTAAAAGGCATTTATATTTCCTGTTTTTTTTTTTTTTAAACAATATCCTTGGGAAATGGATGTGGCTCAAGAGGTTCAGTGTCCGTCTACCATATGGAGAGACCAGGGTTCGATCCCTGGTAACTCCCGGAAAAACAAACAAACAAACAAAACAACAACAATATCCTCTGCCCATTTTTTATTGTGTTCTCATTCTTCGTTATTGATCTGTAGAACTCTTTAGGAAACTATCCCTTTATAGTACATTTTCCAAATATGCCCTGTTTATTGTTTGATTTTTGACTTGGTTTATTTTGTGTGTGTGTGTGTGTGTATGTGTGTGTTTGTTTTTTGCAGAACTTTATTTTTATGTAATCAAATTTATCAGTGCCTTTTTTAATGTCTCTGGGTTTTGTGTCATACTTAGAAAGGTCTTCCCCACTCTGACATAAAAAGATACTCCCAAGTTTTCTTCTTGAATTTTAAAATCTTTGTTCCATCTATTATTTATCTTAGTTTTATAAAGGATGAGACAGGACTTCACCTTTATTGTTTTCACAAGATCATCTACTAAATATCTATAAGGAAATGCACTGACAAAAAAGTTATTTAAAGTTACAATAAATATTATTCTGTATAGACCTTAATGACCCTGAAAAACAAATGTGAAGAAATGAATATAACTTGTCTTTCCTGTTTGAAAAAAACAATTAAGCTTCCATGTAACATGCTACTTTTTTTAGCCAAATGTCCAAAAATCATTGAAATATACTGTTTTTCAATGACAAGTGATTTCATAGATTGTGTTTTCAAACATTGTTTAAGAGTTGAAAAAAGAGGTCCAGAAAGGTTACCTAATTTGCCACTATCGCCTAAAGAGTTTCACTTTTACTAGTACTAGCAGACCAAGATTCTGATCCCAAATCCAGTTAAACAGGGAACCAAACCCACAACATCCTTCAGGCTTGATTTGCTTTGTCTCTGTGACCTTGTTCTTTGTTTTATTCACTTTTCTCTGCATTTCAATGAGAATAATACTACCATTTTGGGAAACTCTTCAAGATAATTCATTTTAGATAATTCACTGGAGCCTCTAGTTTTTAAAATTCTTAATAGATTCCTGCTAGTTTACCTGTACAGAATATAGGAAGTATTGCTGGGGCTGAATTTTCACAAAGCTGACTAATTCAGCTTATCAGAGGCATCTAAAAATTTGGGTAATTTAAAAAAATACTTATTTTGAATTTCCTGGATAACTTAATGGCTGTACTGAACTCTCTCATAAGTTTTCAGTTTGCCATTTACTGCTAAAAAGAATCTCCCCCTAACAATTATCTTTTATTTTTGTTTCTTGACCTATTGATGATATAATATTAAATAATAATGATAGAAAAATTTCTTGTCTTAATCTGTTTAAATAAAAGACCCTTTGGAGTTTCACCTAAAAACACAAATTTTATTGGTTGGAAATAGAAGAAAATATCCTTAACATGATAAGGAATGACTCTCAATGAACTAAGAATAAAGATCTATACCAAGATAATAAAATGTATCTTTTCTTTTAATTTACCCATGTGACTTTTTTTATATCTATTTGCAAATACATCCTTGTATTCCTAAGATGAACTCTGGTCATAATTTACTTCTTTTTAAATATAGTGTTGGATTTGAGTAGTAGTTCATTTCTTTTTTAATCAACAGATGACTTTGATAAACAAGGTATATATAGGAAATTTTAATATTTGTATTTATGCATAATTTTCTCTTCTGTGCTTTGTCCACCTTTGAATATACTGGGAAGTTCTCTCTGTGTCTAAGCTCTATATTCAGATGGTATGGTAGTTTTATTTTCCTTGAAAACCATCCTTCTAAGAAGTGGGTCAATTTCACAGAATTGTAAACTATTAAGTTTAAAAGGGAGCTAAGATGGCATAATGTACTCTAACCTCACTTTTTATAGATAAGGAAATAAAAAACCAGGAAGGTATAGTGACTTGTCACATGTCACCAATCTCTAGCCAAGCAAGGCCCAGCATCCCCAAGCCTTCAGTTCAATGAATAACTGATAGATTTTTGTTGACAACTACTTGATAGCAAGGAATATGCTGTATAGAAGTAAAATGAATTGAGTTTATACTATTAAGTTATGAGAAAAACATTTGGATAATTACAATTAATAACTATTTATATGACCACTTAGTTTTTTAAGGTAAAAAAATACTATATAGTAACCATACCTGTGATTTTAATATTACAAGGAATGCCAAAAGGAGCCTCTCCTACAGTTCCAGTAGTCCCACCCCATCTGCATGCACAACCTAAGTCAAGTTTCTGTTGCATGAACTAAAAACAAAACAAAACAAAACAAAAACGGTGGCTTTAGCACCTACTTATTTGCTGTCTGGAGAGAAAAAAAAATCAAATTCACATGTATATGACAGAGAAAATTTCTATTTATTCAAGGGTCTTTCTGGTTGCCTTCCCCACCCATCTTTTAAAATTACTTTGTCTTTCTCATTTGTATAGTTTTGTAGAGCTGAAATCTACACAAGTGCTTTGCTCTAAAAGCATCCTATTAGAAAATCCAACCACAGTCCAAACCTCAAAGAAATTATAGTATAATAAATTTCAGTTTTCTCTACCTGTTCAGCGATGGCTTGGAAATTATAAAGTCTGACCAGTCCTGAGCTGTACATCACAATCAGTATTCCATGAGACAAGGTGGCATCTGTAATGTTCCCGAAAATCTGGGGGGAAAGGCAGATATCACCTGAGAAAAGACCGAAGGTCAATCCTCTTGAGTGTTCACAGTGCTTTGTGTTCTTGCTTCATATTCAGGGTACCACTACAACTCTGCTGCCTAGCATTATAACTTAAGTATAATTTAGCAACTTGAGGATAAGGTGTTATTACAGATGAATGGTGAGCCACTGGAGTCTCAAACTCACTAATGGGAGTGCAGTATATCCCTTCAAAATGATGCAGAAGCATTCCTTTGCTTCATTCATTTGTTTCAGAGCCTTGTCAATATCCACTAATAAATCTGATTCCTTATGCACTGAGGAATACATTGAGTCCTAATTTTAAATGAATATTTACTCTATCATGTATATCCTGCCAGGATCACATTCTTTACGCTAAAATGTTCTTTATGAAGGAACTTATTTTTTAGCTAATTAAAAGTGAAAAGTTTGGATCTCGAAAAGTATTTCTAATGAAAAACAGCCAACTTCAGATGGTTATCATTACCTTGTTCTTTAAATCTCTAATACTGTTTGATTTTTAGTCAGTCACATAAAAACTAAACATTTTAAAAACCAATCACCTATTGAGACATACAGTCTAGCTGACCTTGAGTAAGTCTTTGGCTCACTGTTTGTCACCTTTCTGCTTCTGTTCTATGCAGTTCCATGTGTAGTCATGATTCTACACAAAAATCTGATAAAAAATGATTCTGTGCCCATTTTTATTTAACAAAAACCAACATAGACAAATAGTCATAGCAATGAAAGAACTAGAAATGAATTGAAAATCTATTTCCATTTCTACTCAAGACAAATTATTTACTTAGTGAGGATTTACTGTCTCAATAAGTAGCTTAAAGTACATTCTGAGCCTGGCCACTGGGTGGTCTTATTACACATGATAAGTGAAAGATATGTTTCAATTCCAAGTAACAAAAATTGAGACCAACTCCTTCAAATGATTACCTTAGACTTGTAAGAAAAAATAGAAACAATTGGTGACTTTGCTATGAGTTCATTCCTGTTGTAGACTGCAATAAGCATGAACAATTATGTAATCGACAAGCACAAAGAGAACAATTAAATTCATAGGCTGTACTTTTTATCATCTCTTCAAAAAGTAATTATGATTTCCTTTGATCATGACTAGCTCCTGACTTTATTTAGTGATCCTGGCTCCCCACTTTGAAAAGAAGCATTTGTGTAATTCAAACATGTTTTCAAATAATGAGTAATATAATAAAGTAGCCACACTATTTTAAAATTTGATTTACACTCTGTAGTCAAAGCTAGGCTTATGTTCCAGCTCTTCCATTTACTATCTATTGGAATTGGGTAGCTGTTTAACTTCCTAACTGAAATGAATTATATGTACAATGTTGTAAAATACTTTAAGTGCCTGACACAAAACAAATAATTAATAAATCACAGTTAATATTATTCTTTAGCCTTTATGTTGTTTAGTATAATATGCTTATATAATATAAACAATTTTTAATGCATTCATCTTGTTTCCTAATATTAGTATACCCTCAAGATCTTGTTCTCTACAAGTGTTTAATTAGAGACTATTAGAATAGCCCAATAAATGACTATTCACCAAGAGTAAGTAACAATTCATGAAAGGGAAGTAGAAGACTACTGATTCTTTTATCAAAGGAAATTTATCCCTTCTTTCCATTCATACTGGCCCCTCCAAGCCCCTGCCCCCATCAACAACATTAAAACCCAAAACTGAATGAGTTGGAAAATTTACATATTTAATTATAAGTCTTGTTAATATACCATAAAACAAAGTTTTAGACCTATACATTGCAATTAAATTGAGGCATTTTATTGCAGTTTTTCACATTTCTTTAATGATCATTTTAACAAGCTTTGGAATATTCCCTCTAAAATAAAAACCTTAATAATTTTGTAATTTTATAAAATAGTGGTTTGTTAATGGCCATAGGTATTCAACACTAACCATTTGAGAGGCATTAAAACATGCAGAAAGACAGAGATGACTAGGCTTTCTTCCCAACTCAAATGTTCTCATATATTTTGCTACAAAATAAATCAGGCCTGTGAATTTTTTACAGTCAACGTATCATTTCCAATTAAAACATCTAATAAACAAATAATAAAATGATAGAATTATATCTTATTGTCAATAAAATAAGTATTTCTTTTAAATTAGAAATGAATTCTTACCTTTTTACTGATCTCTAGAATCCCTACAAGTGAAAAAGGTAGAACGCGGAAGACTGCAAGATACAGCAAAATAGTCTGCTGAATGCCTGCCTAGAAGGAAAGAATAAAATTACAGGCAGCTCTCAAAAGTACATCAGAAACACTCTGTTTACTAAATGCATTGAAAACATCCATCTGTCCTAGCATGCAGTTATCTTGAAGTTTTCATGAATTAAAAACATTTTCATCTATTTCAATTCCAAAATTACTTAAAACAGGAAGGCATACATGTTCAAAATATGTCCACTAAACTTCCACCCACTTAGGCACACACACAAACACAATCTATAAAAGTATAAACATAATAGTAAATATTTCTTACTAACACAACGCCATGCATTTCTATTGTAAAGTGAAGTTCAAACAATAAAAAATCTAATCGAAAGGTGCAGTTATCACAGTCATTTCATTTGAAAGTAGCATTGCAGACATGATGAGCAACATGTCTGTAGGAGATGAGAAAAAAATATCAACAATTAAAGCGTGAGTCGTTTCTCTACTTGGAGAGGAAAGCTCCCTTACTTTGAAGAGCAAGGTACAGTCAAAATCTTCCACTATGAAATATAAAATACTCTGTTGTACTTCCCCAGGGTGGTTTGAAGGGAATTTCTTTAATGTGTGGTAGTCGAAGGTTGTCTGTCTCATCACAGCCAGACTGCTTCAACAGAACCCTAAAGTTTGGGGCAACTTGAAACTGCCATGACTAAAAAGTTAGAAAACAAACAAACAAAAACCAGACTATAATAGTTAAAGCCCCAAAAGATTCTCCCTTTAAAAGGGATAAATTCTGACTAAACCCAAGATCTTCAAGGTGTAAATCAGACTTCCTCCATGCTCCTAAAACCCAAAAGAAAGGTGTAATTTATATATACCAATCAAGAGCTACTAGTTGTTGGCAGGAAATTGTTGGAAAACAGAGTCTAGAATGCAGAAATACCAACAAGAATTTTACTAACATTTTTAATATTATCTCAATAGATAGCACTGTATAGAATTAGACTGGAGTTCTGCTCTTTAGGAGTTTACACTCTTTTTTTCAAGGCAAATTAGACAAGGCACTTTCAGAATTCTCAGAAAATCTTTTGCTACTTTGTTATACTATTTTACTTTTTGTGAATTTATTTTTACCGAAGTAGAGAAGGCAATAATGAATGAGAATTTAAGGAAAGAAGTGTGAGTAAAGAAAGAGACACAAGGGCATCTGTTTTTCTCATGGATTGTTATATCCAATAAATCAGGAAAATGGCGAGAAGATTTCAATCAATAGAAGGTATGCAGTTATGTTATTAATGGGATGGAATGTGCTGGGCAGGATATAAGGAAAGGGTAGAAAAATGCTTGTAGATAGCATGGTAAAAAGTAAATGGAAGTAGTCAACAAATAGTTGGTTTCAGTAGGATACAAGAAGAAGAAAAAGGGAGATGAGAAAGGAATGAAAAGCAGCATTCACTGCATGAAGATCTTTAAGTCAAAGGCATGTTTACTTGGGAGAGAGTGTGATGGGAATGCAAGAAGGCAGAGGAAGGAAATGATTGATGTGGCTATGTAAATAAGGTAAAATTAAAGGAACTACTTAATTTAAAAAAAAAATTTTTTTTCAAGTGTTTCTTTCTCTTCTATATTCTTGAAGTATTTGTGTAGAACTTGTATTTCTTTTTTTTTTTTTTTTTAAGATTTTATTTATTTATTCATTTATCCCCCCCTTGCTGCTTGTGCTCACCGGGTCAGCCAACCACGCCGCGCGGGAACCGATCCCGGGGCCTCCCACATGGCAAACGGGAGCCCCACTGATTGAGCCACAGCCGCCTCCCAGAACTACTTAATTTTTAAAAAGACAATCTAAAATTTTGTATAAACTTTACCTGCTTAAAAATAGGGACTCTAAGATAAGACTGCCTGAGCTTGAAATCCTGGTTCTGTCACTTAACCAGCACTGGTAATTTGGGTTGGTTACTCCACCTGTCTGGGTCTCAGTCTTTTCATATGTAAAATGGGATAACACTATCTACTTAAGGACTGTTCTGAGGATTAAATGAGTTAATACAGGTAAAGCACTAACTATAGTGAGTAATCAGGGACGTTGGGATTAAAAGAGTTGAAGTAGTACAACTTAAAAATGACAAAGACCTAGAACATGGATTCTGCCAAGAGAAGAAAGTATTTGCCTTTCTAGATGTCTTGGGGTTTGAAGAAACAGAAAACTTCTAAGGGTAGAGTCTATATCAATGAAAAAAAAAAGTACTCAATAAATGCTTTTTTATAATATTTCCCGACTAGTCAGCAACAGAAAAAAAAAGTTACTTGATAGACATAGTGAAAGAATTAAACTTTTTACTTTATAAAGTCTAGTAAATATATATATATATAAAAAATAACATTTTTGTAAGCAAATACACATATATGCATATATATTTATATATCATTTTACAAATGTTTGTATGTATTGTGAGAATTTTGATTTTTACCCATAATAAAAAAAAAAAAAAAAAAAAATGCAAAATTAAAAAAAAAATAAATTCAGTTAACCCTGGGGAATTCTTAAAAAAAAAAAAAAAAAGGGAAAAAAAATCTACCTATCAACTTTCATAGCATAATTCAGAAAAAAATCTACCTACCAACTTTTATAGCATGTTTCTGAAATCAAAGATCATTAGTTCTTTATAACAAATTTCCAGACAAATTTCTATGGAAACAAATTCTTTGTTTTATTGAATATTTAAAGATGTCTACCTGGCGGGCTACTGCTGAGCTTTTGTTCTGGGCTGACTTGACTGCAATGACTTCTTGAGGGGTATCCCAGCTCAAGTATCTTTTAAAAGAACAAAGAAAAGTTTATTCATTTGAATCAGCTTACCTATACTTAAAAGCAAACTCTAATAGTTATTTTATAAGTAAACAATTTTTAGTTACTTTAATTATAAAAGCAAAGTAATTTATTAAAAATCAAACAAATAACTAGCTAAAAGAATTCCCTCCAGAGCCCTATAATGGATATATTGCTATAATATAAATCACTTTAATCCTTCTAGAGTCTTGATAAATAAGAATTGTCTTATCTAAGAGTATTCAAACTTTAGGAAACATAATTACCATTTTTACTTTAAAATGGAATTTATAAAAAGCATAAAAAAAGTTACTTACACACCACGCATGTACATATTCACTCCAAAAGTTTACATCTAATTTACAAAACTGATAATGCTATTTGTAGAAGGGATACCATAGGGAATTTTTTTTAAAAAAGTTTATGTGGCAATTACTATAGGTTAAGTATTCATGAAGGCCTGTATCCTGAGATCTTCAAATATAGTTAGGAGGGAGAAAAAGAATAGGTTTACAGAAATCCTAGTATGAACAGGAGAAAACAAAAACAAAAATAAAACCTAGAAATTTCCTGGGCCACAAGTCTCACAATTTTATAATAAAAGTTGAATAATAAAGTCACAATACCTGAATTTGCAATAGGATGCAAGATATATCTTCTCAAGGATTTTTCCAGTAGTTGCAGATATACGGAGTAGCCAATTATGAGCAGTCAGTGCTATGAGTGAGGATTTATAATCTGATGGATTGGGAAGTATTTCTCCCTGAAAAAAAATAAATTAGGTATAAAAATGAAACTGCTTGGCCATGAACAATTCACAGTAAATCAATGTCCAAAGAAAATAGCTGAATACTTAAATAGTCAAATAAGTAAGTAAACCAACAAGGAAATATTCAATGCACAACAAAGAAAGATAAGATTGTTGGCAATTATTTTCACCATTAATTCATTAAATGAGTTTATTCATATAAAACACTTAAATAGTGCCTGAACTAATTTATTGTTTTTATAGTTATTATTATTAATTTACTAATAAGAATCCAACACATGTTAGCCAACCATAATAATAATAACGGTAGTTGTAGGAGCATTAATAATGCACCTGCTGCTAACAAAACAACCCTTTAAACCATGTATAAAAGCATGGCAATTAAGAGTCACCTGCTAGAATAAAGTTTCATGTTGTTCCTTTTTTTCTTACTTCAGGACTTGTTTTCCTTCTGATGGATGTCCAAATGGCAAAACTGCAAATTACCCAATTATTTACTGCGATTCTTCTCTAACCTCAAATGAAAAGTTAGAATCCAGAATCAAGGCAGCCAAAGAAGAACAAAAGATGGAACTGATTTTATAGATGACCCATGTCACCAAATAATTACCCCCAGAAAAGGGAGAGGATAGCTGCTTGGGCAAGCTGTCACTGAGAAGCTATACCACAAGGTGGAAGTCTAATGCAGGAGGAGAAAGAGAAGGAAAGGATACTTTGATTTGTGGAATAAAAGGGTAGTACTAAGAGGGAGGCTAAAAATAGAGAAGTTGAAATTAATCTAGTATTTGCTTAGGCTGAAAGAGAAAAGAATGAAGAAGTAATTTTATATATGCTCCTGAAGATTTATCTATCTTTTCAAAAGTTGAGGAAAGAAGGTGTGTGTGTTTGTTTGAAATAACTAATAGAAGTCTTACACTGAATTTACAGTTAATCATATATATACTTTTATTCTATGGTGCCTTAAGTATAATTTCATGGAGATTTAAAGCTATTTTTGGTTAGTTTTTAAAGAAGGATTTAAAGCAGCATATATGAGAGGTTTGAACTATTTTCCTGAGCCAAAGGTTGTATTACATGAATTATTATGGAAAAGCAGGATGCTAATTTAAAAGCAGTTTCACATCAGTAGTTAACAATACAATACATGCCTTAGTTTTACTTAAAGGAAAATCTTGCTGCACTGTAAATGAGAACCAAATGTTTATAGAGAATAGGAATTAGATACTACACAAATTCTATTTTTGCAAAATTTGCTCTAAATTTCTTGTGTTTTCAAAACTTTTCTCAATTAAGAAATCTGTCATTTTTCCCCAATGAAAATTAATTAAAAGGTTTAACTGTTGGGGGTACTTAAAGCTATTTGTAGCTTTCAGTAAGGGTTTAGAGAAGAAAACAGATTTCAGGCTTTATAATTTTTCAAAAAGGGCCTTCCATGAACAGAGAGTAAGCATCCAAAGAAAAAGAAAGCAGCAGCTCCAGAAGATTATAATTGTATGTAAAAACTACAGCTTTTTCTAAAAAAAGTACTTTAATAATAATTTCAGATATTATTTTTGGTCAAATATTATGAGTTCTATTTTTCCTAAAAAACAGTCAACCAGAATCAAAGGCCTGATTAATTTGTTACAGCATTTCCTAAGTGAATTTGTTAGAAAATTGATTCCATGAAAAATTAATATTGAGAAATATTACTCATAAAAGGAAGTTCTATGATCAAAAATTAGTTTGGAGAGATGGTTTGACAATCAACATACATATTAGTGCATTAAAGGCTCAGGAGGAGTAACTATAAATAAACTTGTTTGCCCTTTTAAACTCGGCATGTCCCAGATTTATTCTTCACAGACCTTGATTCCTCCCAACTCTGGTAACTATATACCTGTTAATACCCCATGAAAAAGTGTTCTGAAATATATACACTGGGGCAATGCTGGTCTGATGGAATGATTTTACCCTATTTTGTCCTAATAAGAGTCATGAAGGAAAACTCCCAAGAAATCACTTTCAAAGACCCATGTAATATAACCATTGCCTTAAATAAGTTATTCATTATTATTTCACTATATTAAATGAAATGATCTCTTAAACACAAAGAAAAACTATAAACTAGTTACATTAAATTATATTGCTTATATATAAGCTTTTATTGCTTACAAAACCTTTAATCAAGTTTTTCTAGTTTTATTAAGTTTTTCTAGTTTTCAAGATTCAAAAATGGTATCTAATGTTCAAAATATATTCATAACATGAATATGTAATTCATTAAGATTATTTCATAAGAAAATGTGATAATCAAAAGATACTCTCTCTTAATTCCTTTAAAGATTCAATAACCACTGTGATATTTAGGTTTTATTTCTTTATACAATGTTAACAATAACTAGTTCTTCTAGATAAAAATGCTCTGGAAATTAACCTTACCACTGGGCACTCCCATAATAAAGCATCTTCTATTTTTTCTGATTTTGAACATTTTGGCATTTCATAAAGTTTTCTTGGCTCTGATGCAATGCTAGGAATAAAAAGGAAAATAAATTATTATTCTTTTTGATAACTGATGCTGTTATTATTCAGGTTTGAGTATTTTCTTTTACCTTTTAAGAATTGTTGTAAAATAAAATTTGCCATTTTAACCATTTTTAAGTGTACAATTCAGTGGCATTAATTGCTTTTAACAATGTTGTGCTACCATCATCACTCTCTACCACCAAAACTTTTCATCACTATGGCAGTTTGATATTATCTATGAATTCCAAAAAGAGATATTGATCATGTTTGTAAACTGGTCTGTTCCCCTGGGCATGATACCCTTTGACTGATTTAAATTCATTTAAATTCAAAGGTTTTACATTTACTTGATTAAATCAAGTAGGGTTTTGAATCGACTACATGATTAGGGCATGCAGGGTTGAGTCCCCACCTCCTTGGAGGGTTATATAAACAGAGGCTAAGTCAAGAACACAGAAGTAGATACTCAGAGAAGATAGAGGATCCTGAGACCCTGGGAAGAAAGATGAGCCTGATAGTTTACAGCTGACCTTGTGAAGAGACAAGAGCAGCTGAGCCCAGAGAGAAACATGTCCCATAGGAAAGAGGAAGGCTGAACCCTCACAGACAGTGCTAGCCATCTTGCTTCAACACATGGAAACAGACTGGGTGAGGAAGTACCTCTTATGGAACCTTGAGTTGGACTCTTTAGGGCCTTGTAACTGTAAGCTTCTACCCCCAATAAACACCCTTTATAAAAGCCAATAGATTTCCGGTACTTTGCATCAGCACCCCTTTGGCCGACTAATAAAATCACCCAAAAAAGAAACTTTATACCTTTTAAGCAATAACTTATTCCCCTTCCACTTCCCCTAGTCCCTTATAACCGCTAATCTTCTGCCTCTATGAATTTCCTTATTCCAGATACTCCACATAAATGGAACCACACAATATTTGTCCTTTTGTGTCTGGCTTATTTCCCTTACTTAGCATGTCTTCAAGTTCATGCTGTATCATGTATCAGAATTTTATTCCTTTGTATGGCTGACTACTACTCCACTCTAAGAACATACCACATTTTGCTTATCTATTCATCTGTCAATGGACATTTGGGTTGTTTCTATCTTCTGACAATTGTGAATAATGCTACAATCAACACTGGTTTACAAGTATCTGTTTGAGTCCCTTGAGTGATGTTTTTCTATTAGAGATATGGAATATCAAAATACAATTTCCTATATTGCTTTTCTCTTCTGAACTAAATGTTAACATTTTAATCACATAATTCAAAATACACCTCATAGGGAAAAACCCACCTGATAAAAATGATAAAATTAAAATAGTTTATAATACTATAAAACTACTCAAAATAATCATTGTTAATATTTTGGTGCATTTCCCTCTAGTTTTTCTTGACATACATATATATCTACTTGGACATTATTTTCCAAAATTGGATCATACTGAATTCTTCCTTTATGTCTGAACATTTAATATGAATCTGTTGAAATCCACGGATTCATAATCTGTTGTCCCAATATTTTAGAATGAAAATTCATGGATAAAAAATAAAATACCCTTTAAAGTTTTTTTTACACCCAAGTTGCCTTTCAGAAATATTGAACAAATTTATACTTCTGCCAATACTGACCAATATATTTTTAATCTACTTTGATGTGAAGAGTAGTGTCCTTTAATATATACTTCTCTGATTAACACTGAGGTATGGTCATGAATGTTTAAATATTTTAAACTGATGAACTTTGGAAATAAAACTACTGTTGAAAGAGACAATTTTCAGGGTGACAATTTTATTTACCTTTAATATTATTTTGCCAATTCAAAAGTTTAAACCAAATGGATTTTCATATAATAAAAGCAACTTCATATGTGATTCTAATCTGTAGGTAAAACAGCCTGGATAGAATGTTAAAGAGTTCCAAGACTATTTACCACTAGATCACAAATCAATAATACCCCTTACTCTGATCTAAATTAAAGAAAAAACTTTAAGTAGGTACATCCAAATTGTAAGTTATAAACTGGTCATTAAATAATACAAAAGAATTATTGCTAATTTTGCTAGCTTTGATAAGACATTATGGTCATTTAAGAAAATGTTCAGGCTTCCACTTCTGGTCTGACCGTGTGAGGAGCTTTGAGGACATACTTCCCAGTGAAACTGGCAAAAATGATGAAGGACAAACATTTGAAGTCTCTGGAAATGGTCCTGGGGATGTATAGAAAATGAAGAAACATTTTCTATAATTTATTCAAGAAAATCTACAAAGAGCATGTTAAGAACAGGAAGAGCCTGTGGTGTTTGAACCAGGGTCTGCTCCCTCCCTCCCCTCTCCCAGCTCCCAACTCAAATAAACAAGCAAATAACAATAACAAGCCCTGGTGGGGGTTGGGAGCAACAGACGGTGTCAGAATTGTTACAATATATTATCTGAAATGTTTAATGTTTCCAACAATAAAAAATTACAAGATATGCAAAGAAACAGGAAAGACTGACCCATATACCAAAATCAGACAGGCAGCAGAAATTACCTGTGAGAGGAACCAGATGTTGGATTTAAAAGATAAAGAGTTCATAGTAGCCATTATAAATATGTTCAAAGAACTAAAGGACTTTGATTAAAGAAGTAAATGAAAGTATGATGACAATGTATTATAGAAAATATCAATATGAAATAGAAATTATTAAAAAAAAAAAGAACCAAATGAAAATTTGTAAATTGAAAGGTATAATAATTGATATGAAAAAATTCACTAGAGAGACTACAGTAGATACAAATTAAAAGAAAGAATTAGCAAACTAGAAGATAGATCAAAAGAAATCTGCAGGGAGCAGGTGTAGCTCAGCAGGTCCCGGGTTTAATCCCTGGGGCCCTCATTTAAAAAAAAAGAGAGACCCCCCCAACGTGGGACATGACTCCCGGGGATGAGCCTCCCTGGCAACGAGGGATTAATACCAAATGCCAACTGGAAGCTTTGCACAGTGGCAGTATCGTAGCCAATGAGGTTTATCCGAGGCACGATTATTGCTAATTGAAAACTTTTCCCAAGTGCCAACTGGCAACACAACTGGAAAAAGACCTTGAATAAAAGGGGGAAATGGTAAAGACAAATGAGTTCAAGTGGCTAAGAGACTTCAAAGAGAATCGGGAGGTCATCCCAGAGGTAACTCTTACGCACACCTCAGTAGGAGCTCATAGAACATCTAAGTGCCTATCACCCCACTCAGTGGGGTTCCTGAGAGCTCCGGAGACACCCTGGTCCTATATAAGAGGGGATAGCCCCAGAGACTGATGCCTTATCAGTGGGTTCTATTTTGGAATCTGTGCTCCTGAGAGTGACAGAATTAGACTCAAATAAGTCCTCCCTGCACATGGTTCACCAGTCCCTTCTATTCAAACCTATATGCGATGCTGGAGTTTTTAGGTATACTTCCAGAGACTGGAGCCTCCCGCCTACCTATGTGCCAGGTGTGCATGAAATCTAGGTGGAGCTGCAACTCCTACCCTACAGCTCAATGAACTCATCCAAGTCACCTGGTGAGGAGACAATGATGGGAAATGGCCATCCCAGGGAATGGAGAGGGCCTGCATCTGCAGGCAGGATCATCCCACCCACCATATCCATGGGATATAAGCCCTCTCTCACTTGGAGTTGGAGTGGACATCACCATCCCAGTCCCCTCAGGATTGGGGGAAGAACTATGGACTAGAGTGGACTTGATGGTATTCTCTTGCTCACATATGGTGATTCTAGCAATGCAAGAAATTATAACAATGAGGTGGACTCAGTGACCACTTGACACTCTTGGGGTAGGGAGGGGACGAGCAGTTGAAATACAGTGGCTTCTTTGGGAGTTGGAGGTTGTCCTGAGTACTGTTGTGGCAACGGATGTAGGCCATTTTAAATCAGCACACACCACTCAGAACTGAGTGGGAGAGAGTGTGGTCTACAGTGTGAACTGTGGTCTATGGTTGGTGGCAAGGCTCCAGGATGTGTAAGTTCATTGAGGTGGTGGGCCACACTGTGGGAGATGTTTGTGTGGGATATGATGGGAGGTGTGGGAGGTGGGTAACATGGGAATCCCAGTAGGTTCCGTGTAATATTTTGGGTAATCTAAGCACCTCTTAAAATATATGTATATATATATATATACATATATATATATATATATATATACAACATTTTTGTAAGCAAATATACATATATGCATATATATTTATATATCATTTTTCAAATGTTTGTATGTATTGTGAGAATTTTGATTTTTACCCATAATAAAAAAATAAAAATAAAAAAAATAATTAAAAAAAAAAAGAGAGAGAGAGAGAGAGACATCATGCTATCCAAAGAAGAGAGGGGAAAAAAAAAAAAAAAAGAATGAAGAAAAATGAGCAGAGCCTCAGAGAAATGTGGGATACCATTAAACACACCAATATATGTATAACATTTGAGTACTAGAAAGATAGCGAAGAGAGAAAGAAAAAATATTCAAAGAAATAATGACTGAAATCTCCCCAAATAAACTGAAAAATATTAACCTACATATCTAGGAAGCTCAATGGACTTCAAATAGGATAAATGCAAAGAGACCCACTGACACTTTATAGTAAAAATGCTGAAAATCAAAGATAAGGAGAAAATCTTGAAAGCAGTATGAGAAAAAAAAACCTACTATTTATAAGGGAACCCCAATAAGATTACCAGTTGATTGCTCATCAGAAACCATGGAGGCCAGAGACAGTGGGATAATATATTCCAAGTGCTCACAGTAGGGGGACAGATGTGCCTCAAATGGTTGGGTGTCCATCTTCCATATGGAGGGACCTGGGTTTGATCCCTGGACCTCCCGGTAAAAGAAAAAACAAAACAACAAAGTGCTCACAGGAAAAAACCATCAACCAAGAATCCTATATCAAGCAAAGCTATCTTTCAAAAACAGAAGTGAAATAAAGGCATTCTCAGAAACAGAGATTTTGTAGGTAGCAGACCTGCCTTACAAGAAATACTAAAGATCATTCCTTAGGCTAAAATAAGTAAGTCCAGATAGTAATTTGAATCCACGCAAAAAAGAAAAAGACTACCTAACAAGCAACTGTGTAAAGCAGCATGTATAAAGTATACTGTTAGTCCTCTAACAAATACAAATGTAATTTATTTGCCAATAACAACATAAAGAAGGTAAGTGGGAGCAAAGGCTTACTAGGATAAGAAAATGACTCCAGATGATAACGAGAATCTACAGGAAAAAATGAAGAGAACAAGAAATTACAAGTAAGGTTAATATAACAAAAGTTATAAATATTTGCCTTACTTTCTTCTCTGAACTTCTTTAAAAGACATAAAATTATATATAAAGTAATAATTATAACAATGCATGATTGAGTTTGTATAATTTACAAATGTAATATGTATAACAGTAACACCATTAAAAGGGGGAAAGAGAATAGAGCTATATAGGAATAATCTCACTGAAATTAAATTAGTGTAACTCTGAAGCTGATTGTGTTAAGATTATATGGTAAGCCCTAGAGCAACCACTTAAGGAAATAACTAAAAAAACATAGTGAAATCATTAAAGAAATTAAAATGTTATATTAGAAAACATTCACTTAATGCAGTAAAATATGAATAGAGGAAAAAGTCATGAGACCTAGAAGAAAATGACAGATGTAAATCTAAATATATCAATAATAACATTAAATGTAACTGGTTAAACAATCTAATCAAAAGGCAGAAATTGTCAAACTGGATTAAAAAATAAGCTCCAACAATATGTTGTGTATAGGAGACACATTTTAGATTCAAAGACACAAATAGATTGAAAGTAAAAGGGTGGAAATAGATATATCATGCAAACAGCAAGCACAAGAAAGCTGGAGTAGCTATACTAATATCACAGAAAATAGACTTTACACAAAATGGGTCATCAGAGATAAAAAATGACATTTTATAATTTAACAATGATAAAAAGGGTCAAGGTTATATCAGGAAGATAAAATGGTTATAAACATATATGTACCGAATAATAGAGGACCAAAACACATGAAGCAAAAATTGATAGAAATGAAGGGAGAAAGAGACATTTAATAATAGTAGTTGGAAAGTTCAATACCTAACTTTAATAATGGAAGAACAACTAGAGAGAAGATCAAAAAGGAAATAGAAGACTTGGCCAAACAGACCTATCACATACACATTCTACCCAGCAACAGGAGTATAGTCCTAAGTACAAATGAGTCATTCTCCAGGATAGACCATATGTTGGTCATAAAACAAATCGCAAAAAATTTAAAAGGACAAAACTAATACAAAGTTGTTCTACAACCACAATGGAATGGAATTAGAAATCAATAACAGAAAGAGATTTGGGAAATTCACAAATATGTGGCAACTAAACAAAACACTCCTAAATAACAAATGGGCCAAAGAAGAACACAAAAGGGAAATCAGAAAATACTTTGAGATGAATGAAAATGGAGATACTACATACCAAAACATAGAGGTTGCAACTAAAGTAGTTTTTAGAGGGAAATTTATTGTTGTACATGCCTATAGTAAAAAACAAACCCTCAAATCAAACCTTAACCTTCTACCTTAAGACCCTAGAAAATGGAAGAACAAACTAAACCTACAGTAAGCAGAGGGAAAAAAATTAAAAATAGAGCAGAAATTAATGAAATAGAGAATAGAAAACAATAGAGAAAATCAATGAAACCAAAAGTTGGTTCTTTGAAGAGATCAACAACGTTGATAAACCTTTAGGTAGAGTGATCAAGAAAACAACTCAAACTCAAACGATTAGACTTAGAAATAAAGGATATTACTACCAACCTTACAGAAATAAAGAGGATTATAAATGAATACTATGAGCAATTGTACAATAATAAATTATACAACTTTGATGAAATGGGAAAATTACTAAAAACAACCGAAATAGTCTCAAGAAAAAAACAGACAATCTAAATAGACCTATAACAAGAGAATGAATTAGTAATTAAAAAAACCATCCACAAAAAAAGCCCATGCCCAGATCAATATAAAAAAATCAATTGTATTTCTACATACTTGCACTGAACAATCCAAAGATAAACTTAAGAAAATAATTCCTTTTACAACAGCATCAAAAAGAATAATCTACTTAGGAATAAATTCAACAAAAGAAGTCCAAAATTTAAAACAAAACTACAAAACATTGTTGAAGAAATAAAAAAAGATCTGAATATATGGAAATACATCACGTTTATGAAATAGAAGGCTTAATAATGTTAATAAGGCAATATGACCCTAACTGATATATAGATTCCATGCAATTTCTATCAGAATCCCAGCTTGCTTTTTTGTAGAAACTGACAATCTGATTCTAAAATTCATATGGAATTGCAAGGAGCCATCAAGAGGCAAAACAATATTGGAAAAGAAGAACAAAATAGCTGAGAAACAGCTGTGGCTCAATTGGTTGGGCTCCTGTTTACCATATGGGAGGCCCTGGGTTCAATTCCCGGGGTCTCCTGGTGAAGGTAAGCCAGGCTGTGCCGCATGGTGAGCTGACGCAGCAAGGTGATGCAACAAAGGGAGACAAGCAGACACAGAAAAACATGCAGCAAATGGACACAGAGAATACAAGCAGCAAGGGGGGGATAAATAAATGAAAATAAATCTTTATTTAAAAAAAAAAAAAGAACAAAGTGGGAAAACATACCCTTCTTGATTTCAAAACTTTTTACAAAGCAATGGTAATCGAGACAATGTGGTACTGACATATGAATAAACAAACAGATCAACGGAATAGACTTGAGAGTCCAGACATAAAGCCATTTGTCTATGGCCAACTGATTTTTTTTTTAAAGGGTGCCAAGAACATTCAACGGGAAAAAATGGTCTTTTCAACAAATGGTGCTGGATATAAAAGAAGGAAATTGGATACTTATCTCACACCATATACAAAAATTAATTCAAAATGGATCAAAGACCTAAATCTAAGAACTAAAACTATAAAACTCTTAGAAGAAAACAAAGGGGTAAATCATCATGACTTTGGATTTGGCAATAGCTTCTATTGGACTTCAAAGTTTAACACTTTTGTACTTGAAACAATACCATCAGGAAAGTAAAGACAACACACACAATGGGAGACAATATTTGCAAATCGTGTCCCTGATGTGGGACATGTATCTAGAATACATAAAGAACTCTTAGCAACCAATCCAACTAAAAATGGGCAAAGGATCTGACTAATTAGTTTCCTAAAGAAAATATTGAAATGGCCAATAAACACACAAAAAATGCTCAACATCATTAGTCATCAAAGATATGCAACTCAAATGCATATTATTTTATATCTACTAGGATGGCTAGAATCAAAAAGTCAAATAATATTAAGTGTTCGTGAAGATATTTAAACCATCACATGCTGCTGATAGAAATATAAAATGGTACAGCCACTTTGGAAAATAGTCTGGCAGTTTTACAAATGGTCACAGAGTTACTATATGACTTAGAGGAAAATGTATGTCCAAAATGTCCACACAAAAACTTGTATATGAAACAGCATTATTCATAATAGCTAAATGGTAGAAACAACCCAAATGTTTATCAGTTGATGAATGGATAAGCAAAATGTGGTATATCCACACAACAGAATATTATTTGACCATAAAAAAGAATATTGATACATGCTAAAACATGGATGAACCTTGAAACACTATGCTAAGTGAAAGAAGCCAGTCACAAAAGACCACATATTATATGATTCCTTTTATATAAATGTCCAGAATAGGCACATATATAGAGACAGAATAGACTGGTGGTTGCTTAGGGCTAGAGTTGATGGAGATATATATTAGTTTCCCAGCTGATAAAACAAATACAATAGGTTTGTTTAACAACAGGAACTTATTGGCTCACAGTTTCGGAGGCTAGAAGGTAATCTTTGGAGTTTCTTGACTTCTCTGTCAAATGACAATGCACACAGCAGCATCTTCTCCTTTCTATTCCAAATTTGGTTGACTTCCAGTTTCTGGTTGCTCCCTGTAGCTTCTCTTTCTGAATTTCTTTTGCTTATAAGGACTTTAGCCGTATTGGATTATGGCCCACCCGCATTCAGTTTAGGCATACCTTAACCAATCTTCAAAGGTCCTATTTACACAGGACCAGGGGTTGGGACCTGAACATGCCTTATGTGGAGGATATGATACAATCCCAAAAAGTCTGCTTTCTGGACCCCAAAAAGTCATGTTTTTCCAACATGCAAAATACATTTATTCCATCACAACATCCCAGAAGCCTTTAAACAATGCTAAGCACAAAGTTTCATCAAAATCAATTATGGGTAGGGTCAGTCATGGGGCAAAATTCCTGTCTGTGGACTTGTGAAAGCTAGAAAACACATTTCAAAATACAATGGTGGGACAGGTGTAGGATAAACATTCCCATTCCAGAAAGGAGAAACTGGAAGGAAAACAGGGGTCACGGGTCCCCAACAAGTCTGAAACCCAGCAGGGCAAACTCCATTTAGATCTCAAGGTCTGAGAATTATCTCTGGCTTGTTTTGTCCTCCAGCACTACTGAACTGGCAGCCCCATCCCTTCCACAAGCTTGTGCAGCAGTCTATGCTCTCCCTGAACTTTGCTGCACAGACCCCACCCTCTCTGAGCATCAGGATGGCAGCTGGGCTCTAAACAAATGTAGGGGCATAGGCCCCACCATCTCCAAGCACTGCGGTGGTGGCACTTTCCCTGAACAATGGAGCACAAGGACTGCCCCCTCCAAGCGCAGACATGGACCTGCTCTTTCCATACATGGGTGGGCCCGCTCTCTTGGCCTGAAGATATCTTTTCAGTCTAGACCTCTGCTTCCATGGTTCTGCCCTTAATTCATTCTTTCTTCAATTTGTCCCCTCTCTCTCCCTTTCAGGCATTGCCTTCTGTTCACACACATTTCACACACACCCTGTTGGCTTTGAGTGCAGTTCCAGGAGGTCCAAACCATTAGACAATAGGCTTTTCCACAGATCCTTCACAGATAACTGCATTTCCAATCCTGACTTCCACTGAAATGGCTGATTTGATCTATGTTCAGCCATACCTTCTTTAGCAGAGGGTTGTTCAGTTAAACCTTTACATGGAACCCTGTTCTCTGAGAAGTCACTTCCCCAAAGTTCAGGAATGTCCCTGATAGACCCACTTCTGGCTCTAGTCTCAAGAGCACACTATCTGGATGGACTCAAAATTTTCCAAACCATCAATTTCTGGTTTCACTGTGCTTAAATATTCAGTTCCCAGCTTATCTTTTCCCTCTCACATTTTACTATAAATTGCAAGGAAAAGCCAGGCTGCACCTTCCACATTTAGCTTGGAAATCTCTTCAGCTAAATATCCAAGTTCATTGCTTACAAATTCTACATTCAATCCAACATCAAAACACAATTTCACCAAGTTCTCTACTACTTCATAACAATGAAGGCCTTTCATCTAATTTCTAATAACACATTCATTATTTCCTTCTAAGATCTCATCCAAACTACCTTTAATGTCCATATTGTTACCAACAGTCTCTTCAAAAAATCTAGGCTTTTCCTCTCAAGCTATTTACAATTCTTCCAGCCTCCATTCATTACCCAATTCCAAAGCCATTTCCATATTTTTAGGTATTTGTCATAGCAGCATCCCACTTTCTGGTTCTAAAAACTTTTTAGTTTTCAAGGTGCTAAAACAAATTCCATCTAATGGGTTGGCTTGATAACAGAAATTTATTGGCTCACGGTTTCAGAGTCTAGCAGACATATTTCCTCCTAGAATCAGAATCTTCTGGTTGGCCAACAATCTTTAGGATTTCTTGACTATTCCCTCACATGGCAAAGTACATGGCAGCATCTTCTCCTTTCCCTTCCCGGTTCCATTGACTTCCAGCTTCTGGCTGCTTTCCAGGGCTTCTTTTTCTGTGTCCAATTTCCTTTCTATTCAGTGTGGGCACACCTTAGTCAATAACATCTTCAAAGGTCCTATTTCTAAATGGGTTCACATCCACAGGACCAGGAGTTGGAACCTGAGCATGCCTTTTGTGGGGGACATGATTCAATCCCCAAAGAAGTGATACCTAAAGTGCTTCATTTGAGGAGATGAAAATGCTTCAATTTTGCCTGTAGTGATTGCATATATCTGTGAATATATTAAAAGACACTGAATTGTATATTTTAAATGGGTGAATTATATGGTATGTGAATTATATCTCCATGGAGCTGCTAAAAAAGAAACTGTCTATATCTTTCAGAGATGCACAGGGTGTTTGGAATTTGCTTTAAAATACTTAGCAAAGAAGCAAACAAAAGGTGGAAAGGGGTGGAGAAAAGGATAGATAAAACGAGTGTTTCAAAATCTTGATAGCTTTTGATTCTAAGTAATGAGTATAAAGGGGTTCCCTTTACTCTATTCTATTTTTTTAAGCAGGTTTGAAAAGTTTCTCTTAAAGCAGGTATTTCCAAAATTAATACAAAAATTCTTCCCAAAGCAGCATCTAATTATTTGTCATTTGGTTCTCTTGCTCTGGTATCTTTTAAGTACAATTGAAAAAAAAAAAAAAATAGTACTCTGGGCAATCTATCATTTCTGATATACTATAAAGTAATGCTGCTTTAATGAGAATTTACAATGATAAGCCCGTATCTTTTGATTCCACAAGATTTAAAAATTACATTCATTTTACCCCCTAGTCTTATTTTGGACCCATTTTTCCATTCTCTTCCATTTCACTAAGCACTTTCAAGATCAACAATGAGGTGAATTACAGCAAAGATTTTCACCAAAAAATTACCTGCTGACACAGCACCGATAATTATCAAAATATATTCTTCCTCTCTCATAGGCAATAGGTGACTTGGAATGAGTTGTCCAAACATTCTTGAACTTAGTACTTTCCTGAAAGACACAATCCTGGTTTAGGAAAGAATGCCTAAGTCTCCACTGTGCACCAATTTTAGGTTGGATAGTCAAATCAGCAGCTTACAAAGTAATTTCACGTACATTACATTATTTTCAATTCTTCCTCACTCTGCTCTCACATTTTTGGTTTAAGTGGGGTGACAACTTTTAAAGATTGTTTGAAGGAAGACATACGCTTAAAAGAAAAACAAGTGGCAGCCCCTTTAATAGCTATTTACGAATCCTCCAGGTTTAGGTTGTTTCTCTCTCCCCACCACATGCGACCCTCTTAAAAGGAGGCTCCAGTGCCTAAAAACAGCACTCCAAAGCAGGTGGGACTACCAGGTGCTCCGCTGCCCCTCTTCCCGCTCCCGGTTGTCAGGCGATCACCTGGCACACAAGCACGCGCAGAATGCCCAGGTTCGTCCTCTGCACCACACCCGCGTCGCGCGAGAAGAAGCCCAGCGCCCGGCGGCTCAGTTGGCGGCACACGTTGGGCTTCCGGGTCGGACCCATTGGAGCGCGGGCGCGGCCGGAGGGGGGCGCGCCTATTACTCCCACGCGGAGCAGTGGCTGCTACCTCGGAACCTCGAGGCCCTAATTCCTTGTGGTTTCCACCGGGAGCCGGGCGGGTATCGCAAGGCGGCAGGGCGAGGAAAGGCACAGCTGGCGCTGCCCCAGCGTCTGCAACCTGGAGGCCGCCCGAGCGCAAAGAGGAAAGGGAAAGGCACCCCCTTCCTGGCTTTCCCCTCCTGCGGCTTCAAACCTTCGCCGGCTCTCGACTCTGCTGAAGACAATGCGACGCCGGCCGTACCACTTGGCCTGCGGGAGCCGCACCCTCACCGGGAAATGTAGTTCCCAGTGCCCGCTGAGGGAGCCTCGCTTCTTTTCCGAACTACAATTCCCACCAGGCCGCGGGGAGCGAGGTCTCTCTTCGGCCCCGCCTCCAACCCGCCTCTAGGCCTCTTGGCCCCGCCTCCTCCGGCCAAGTGGAGGCTGCGCTGTGGCGCTGGCTGGTCAGCTTTTCCGGCTCCGCACGCCCGGCGCTGGGTTGAGAGATACGGACACTGTGCTCAGTCCGAGTGCTGCTCATTTCCTTGCGCGCAGTGCTCTTGGCGGTTTGTCTCTTACCGTCCCGGCCCCACCTCACTACTCTCATCCCCTGATCGTCACTCAGGGAGGTCCTGCCCGAGTGACGGTAGGGGTGCTGTGTGGAGTGCGACCACCCAGATTGCGCCCGGTGCTGAAGGTACGCTCCGCGGCTTTCCCTTGAGCCGCATCTTGGACGATGTCAATGAAGTTGACAGTTATACATTTTGGGTCTATAAACATTGTTATTTATATTGAGTTAGCGGTGGAAGAGGCTGGCTTTCCCCCACACTAGGATTGAATTACTCTTTTCCAGAGGTCCCCCTCCACTACCATCCTCTGCACTCCCTCCCCCTTCTGTGGCCTTGCTGGGACACAAGCTAGTTTTGCGATAATCAATGCGTTTTCCTTCTTCACCTCTGTTTTTACCTTATAGGGAATAAAATATAAAAAGTCTAATTCTTATTGGACTGCTTAAGACATTCCACTCTGATTCCTCTAAATAAAAGATAATTTATACTTTAACCAACTCTGCCTGTAGATTCGAAGTTCCCAGCACAATGAATTTTCAATAACCTCCCACCAGATGTGTCCATTGCTTTGCTATAAGTCACTTGAGGGTGGTGTCTCCGCATCTCTCACATGGACTTGGCATGCTACCTCTCTTGTTCATAGGCACTCAGTGAAAGTTTGAGTGATGGCTCCCACTAGCAGAATAAAAAGTACAGTACTGGGTGAATGTTTTGGGTCACATTTTAAGCGTTTAGGAAAAATTTGCCATATCTCATTTTAACTTTGCTGAATTTCCTTTTGTGCCTGCGTTTTTGCTGAATTTTCATGACTTATTTACAGCATACTGTAAAGTGCTTCGCATATTTTTAGAGAGTGTCAGAATAGTTGATTTGGTAATTTATGAATGCATCTGTCACAGAGAAAACTAGTATCCAGAATAACTGGATTTTCTTTGGTTGAAATAAAATTCAAATCACTACTGAACTGAATTCATCATCTTTCACTTTTCTTCTTCGCCTTTGCCCCGGCTTTTTTGTGTTCCTGTGGTGTTTAATCTCACAACCTGGTCACCCAAGGGAGAGTCATCCTAGACGCCCTCCTTTCCTTCACCCACAAGCGAGTCTTTTTGGTTCTGTAATCCGTCTTTTCTTCATTTCCTGAGTGGTTTAAGGCCTCACCATTTTATCAAATTATTATATTAAGTAGCTTCTTAACTACTCTTTATACCTTACTTGGTTAATTTCGTTTCTGAACCCACTCCCTCTGTCCCAACTGCCAGAATTTTGGGCATAGAACATTGTTTCTCTTTATTTGATTTGATTTGATTTGATTTTCTGAATCTATTGATGTTTACAAGATATTTAAGCATCCTAGCCACAATATTTTTAAAGAAATGGAGAGAAACTATGAGTTAGAAGTTAATAAAACAGTTTCTTCCTATACTTTATTTAAAAAAAAAAAAAAACATTGTATAGCCAAATAAATATATAAAATACTGAGGTTCTTAAACTCAAACATTTGTTCAATGCATTAAAAAAATTTGAACCAAGGCCACAGGATATCATTCATCCCACATGTAATCATGGTTCTCCTACAATGTGCTAGGAACTGTTTTGGCGTAGGGTGTATATATAGCAGTAAACAGGAAAGACAAGGTCCCTATTTGTGGAGGGAGACGGGCAATAAAATAGATTAAAAAAAAAAGACTTTCAGGTAGTGCTAAATGTTATAAAGAAAAGAAAACTGTGATGTGCTAGAGGTGGTTTGGGGCCCTGCTTTAGCCAGGGTGGTCAGGCCATCCCTTTCCAAGGCGGTACTTTTGAGCTGAACCCTGAAAGATGAAAAAGAGCCTATTTACAAAGATGAGATTAGAGTGGCCCAGGCACAAGAATGGGAGGGCAAAGTCCCCAAGGCAATAACCAGCTTAGCTTAACCAGAAGAACAACATGACTCTTATTTTTTATTTTATATGTGTGTTTGTGTGTGTGTGTGAGTGTGTATATATATATATATATATATATATATATATATATATATATATTATTGAGGCTTTTAACCACAAATTTGACTCTTAGGTTTCCTTTTTCTATGTACATTTTAATGATATTTATCTGAACATGTAGTGTATTCATGCATATACAAAGTCCCAAAAGATTTAAGTTTGAGGGATTGATTGTAGTTTGCAAACTATTTCTCTAATTAAAAAAAAAAGGATTTATTCATTCAAAAGAATATGTAGAGTAGGTATGTCACCAAAAGCATAAGCAACAAAAGAAAAACTAGATAAATTGGACTTCATCGAGTCCACAAAGAGTTACTCCGGGTTATACACCTAGGAATTGAATTACTAGGTCAAGGGGTATGTGCATCTTCAACTTTATTAGGTAATACCATATTGACTCTTTATGTAATTGTATCAATTTATACTCTCACCAGCATAATGTAAGGTTTCCCTCCCATTATATCCTTGCCTGCATCTGTATTGTCAGACTTTTAAATTTTGCCAATCTAATGAGTATAAAATTACATCTCATTATGCTGTTATTGTGCATTTCCCATATTACTAATAGGGTCAGGCATCTTTTTTTTTTTTAATGTTCTAATCGTGTGTTTTTGCTCCTGTGTAAAGTGTGATCATTGCTTTTGCCCATCTTCTATCAGACTGTCTCTTTTTGATTTGTAGACTTTGTTAGGTTTCTTTATACCTTCATCATATTATGTGTTGCAAATATCTTCTCCCAATTTGTAGTTTGTTTGATACTATAAAGAAAAGTTATTGATTTAAATGTGGTAAAATTAATCAAGGTTTCTCTTCGTGGTTAGAACTTTTTGAATCAAGAAATCTTTAACTTGAGGCCATAAAGATATTCTCTTATATTTTATTTCTAAAAGTTTTTAAGTTTCACCTTTCACATTTAAGTCTTTAATCCAGGTTGTGATTGATTTGGGGGTTTGTCCCCGAACCGTTCATTGAATAGCCCCATTTTCCTCAACAGATCTGCAGTGTTCTTCCATACATCAAGTTTACATACATGTTTGGCTCTATTTCTGGGTTCTGTTTTCTGTTTCATTGTTCCATTTTTCTATCCCTAGGCTAATATCAGACCACTGTGGTTTTTTAATAAGGCTTGATAGCTAGGAAGGCAAGTCCTCCACCTTATTCCTCATCTTCAGGAATGCCTTGCTTCTTTTTGGTCATTTGTACATTCATATATGTTAAAAATCAGCTTAAGTTCCACAAAAAACCTTATTGGAATTCTGATTGGGATGGAATTAAATCTTTAGATCAATTTGAAGAGAACTGGTATCTTTGCCATATCAAATTATCTATCTATGAAGATAATATATGTCTTCACTTACTTAGATCTTCTTTAATATCTTTCAGTGAAATTTTATAATTTTCTCCTTAAAGGATTTGCATACTTCCTAAATATATTTTTGGTCAGTGTTATAAATGGTATATTTTTTATTTAGATTTTCTAACTATTTTCTTATAGTATGTAAAACTGCAATTGACTATTGATCATTTAATTCAGCAACCTTGCCAAACTTTTAAAAAAATGCTAACAGTTATCATTTGTACATTTGGGAGTTTTTTCTATGTAGATGATCATATCCTCAGCAAGCTGTGGTAGTTTTGGTACCTCTTTCTCAACGCTTTTTCCTTTTATTTCCCTTTCTTTTCTAACTGTGCTAGCCAGGACCCCCAGTGCAGTATTGAATAGTACCAGTGATAGTGGACACCCTTGTCTTATTCATGTCTATAAAGGGAATATTCCTAATGTTTCGCCATTTAGGATGACATTGCAGGTTTTTGGCGACTATCTTTTATCAGGTTAATGAAATTATCTTCTATTCTACATTTGCTAAAAGTTTTGTTTATTTGATTTTTAATCATGAGTGGGTGTTGAATTTTATTGAATGCTTTCTCTGTATCTGCTGAAATGATCATAAGATTTTTCCCTTTAATCTGATAATGTGATGAATTGCATAAATATATTTTCTAATGTTAAACCAAACTTGAGTTTATTTACATAAGCCTTTGTGATGTGCTTTGTCTTTTATACATTGTGGAATTTGGGCAGCTTTTGGTTTCATTGCTCACTTAGCTCTCTGGACTTTTGCTAGCTTTTGGTCTCTGAGGATTTCTCTTTCTTTTTGTTGACTCAGCAATGCCTTTAACAAGACATTTTAAAAATGTATTTAGCCTGCCTTATGGGGCATTTTATAGCAAAATAGTTTTTTGGGATGTTAGGTTCAACAAATTACCAGAACTAGAATTCCACTTTCTCATATTTTTAGTGTAAAAGCTTCTGTTAGGTTTAGGAAGGTATATGGTTTAAATGATTACTTACCACCATTGCTGTCTTCTGTACTTCCTCTTGTCTCTACTCATAGCCATACACATACCCCTTTGCAGGAAACAAGGAAGCAGAGTTGAGTAGTGAAAAAGCATCAAATCAGGAGTCAAAAGACAAAATTCTAGTGCCAGCATCACCATTTAGTGAGATCCTGACCAAGCCACTTATTCTTTCTGAGTTTGGTTCAGTCTTCTGCTAAATGGAAACACTTAGGATTGAAGTGAGAATCACATGAGTTTATGAGTGTGAACACAGTTTTGCAAATTGTAAAGGGAAAGGATTAGAGGCAATGATAATCAAGTACATTCTCTGGTAGGAAAGTGTTAGGAGAGAGTGTTGATTAGGTGAAGCAGAGGATTTTTTTTTAGTGCAGTGAAACTATTCTGTGTGATACACGACACTGTATTTCTCAAAACTCATACAACCTTACAGCACAAAGATTGAACCTTAAAGTATTCAAATGAAAAAAATATTTGTGATGTGGGGGGAGGATACTAGGAGGGAATGCAGACTGTATCAACAACAACAACAAAAACTCTATTACCAATGTATGAAACAACTTCACTGAAGAGGGTAGGGTAGAGTAGGGTGAAAATAAACTGACCTGTGTAACTCTGGAAAGGATTATACTCTATATAAAGGCCAAAGGAACTCTAGCTGGTAAAGTTATTCCCATGGGAGTATGGGTTAACAATTTAGAAACTACTTATATGTATGTACTGGAATTGAACAATTAATAGATGAATGGTTGTTGATGGGAGCTAGATTCCTTACTGTTATAGTAGGAGGTTAAAGATAAGCAAGGGTAGAAGGCTGAAATGATCCATGTGCTATGGAATTGGAGTTGGAGACGTTAGTATGAACTTGTGTTTAGCTTAATAAAGATAGAGATGGATATATGTAGAAATATTTATAGATATGTACATAAGTTAGTATATTTGCATTTATTTCTTTGTTCTGCCAGATGAGAGAGCCTCGAAACAAGACCAACCCAGTAGTGAGGAGCACATCCAACACTTAGACCATTTTCTGATAATAGGAACCAACAGTTTTTGGAGAAATGGCTGATTCTAGGGCTAGGGTAGGACATATACCAGATGAGCCTAGAGTATCTCACAGTGCTGGAAAGTGAGGAAGTACTCAAAAATTTAACAACAACAACAGCAACAAAACACACACACACACACACAATGATGGGGATATGTTAAAGGGACATATGAGCCAACTGAAAGAGCTCCCGATGACGAAAACTGGAACAATTTGAACAAGAATATAAAGTAATATTGGATTATAACCCAAAGTATAAAATAAATACTCATGAGTACATACTGATATAAATAAATGATTGAATAAGCAAATAAATGCAGAAGAGAAAAATCTCTCATGCAGAAGAATTCCAAATAATTTATGTAGGTACTCTGCCCTCAAAGTCTCTACTCTGTAAGTAAGTTTGAACTGCGCATATTGACTTCCTTCCAAAAATGCTGTTTGGAAAGGGGGGACAAACAGAATAACTCTACAGTGAAGAAACCTGACAAATAATCCTTTAGCCTGGTGATCAAGGTCAACATCAGCAAATGATGTCATGTCGTTAGTATGTACCCTTGATGTGATGTGATGAGAATGATACTTTATTTCTGTGGTCTTCCTCCCCAAAACCTATAACCCCAGACTAACCATGAGAAAAACATCAGGCAAACTCCAATTGAGAACATTCTTTTAATACCTGCCAGACTAGTAGTCCTCAAAACTGTCACGCTCATCAAAAACAAGGAAAATGGAGGCTTCCAGGAAGACGGTGGATTAGAAAGATATGTGACTCTCTTCTCTTCCAGAAAAATAGCTCAAGGACAGGCTGAAATGGCTGGAAAAAGATCTTCAAGGGTTTAGAACACCAGCTGAAGGCTGGATGCCACCCAGAAGAGAGAGGGACAAAGGAGGGGAATCGTGAGAGCAAAACTCTGAGTTGAAACCAGCAGCTGCTACTGCCAGCACCCTCCCCCACACTAAAGACACTTTAGAATTCTTGGGTCTCTGAGCCAGCTACAGACAAAGGGGGCCCCAAGAAAGGGGAGAGAGAAGGACACAGCCTAAGGCTGACTTAGCTTCTGACCCACAAATTTGGTTTGCTGTGTCCCACCAGCCCTTTCAGACTGGGTAGGGCCATGCCATTGTTTGCTTTGGGTGCCAGCAAGGGACTAAGGCAGGGGTTCTTAATCTTTTTTGTTCCATGGACCCCTTTGCCAGTCAGTGAAAACCATGGATCCCTTACTAAGTCCACACTGTGTATTATTTAATAAATATGTCACACCAACTCATCCCCACAAAAATAATGTTTTTTTTGTTTTTGTTTTTGTTTTTATTTAAATTCAAGCTCATGGACCCCTTGTTAAGAACCCCTGGACTAAAGAGGTACAGGACTAAAGAGATCTGACCTTCCCAACCTCCTTTTCTACTAACCAAGACGGATTGTTGAGGATGCAGAAGAGAATGGAAGTATTTCCCACCTGGGAAAAGAGAGGGGGCTGCCAGAATAGGCTAGAGAACTGTCCCTGAGAAAGTTTGAATTACAAGGCTCTTAGTGTTCAGGCAGGAATCTCTATCACATTGATGCTGTCTGTGTTGCAGCAAACACACTCCCACCAAGCATTGAACTAAGAGGGCTACCAGAGAGCACCATCTTCTGGCAGACGCAGGAAGTGCACATGAGAAAATTTAAAATAAATCAGTAAGAGAGGCTTTTTCCATCCTTTATAGCCTCCCTCCCCAAGGCCCACGGCAGTGGGCCTGCAACCCATTACTGGGTCCAAAGCCCAGGTTTGAGCAACTAACGGAAATCCTAACAATCCAAGTCTAACCAGGAATCAAAGAGCAGAAGTAACACACTAAATCGCTATGAAAGAGAAAGAAATTGAGCATCTGAGTTAACTACCATCCTAATCAGATGCCTAACATGAGCAAAAAATTATGAGCCTTACTAAGAAAATGGAAGACATGGCCCAAGAAAAGAAATATATCAAAGCCCCAGAAGAGACATGGGATTTCAGAGAACTAATTAAGGAGATGAACACAAATTTCCAAAATCAAATTAATGAGTTGAAAGACATTATGACTACAGAGATAAATGACATCAAGAAGACATTGAGCAAACAGAAAGAAGAATTTGAAATCCTCAATAGAAAAGTAACAGAGCTCCTGCAAATAAAAGCTACAATAGGTGAGATAAAAAACACATTAGAGGCATACAACAGCAGACTTGAAATGATAGAAAAAAAGAATAAGTGATACTGAAGACTGAACAGCTGAAATTGAAGAGAGAAAAGAATGGAAAAACTTGAGCTGGGGCTCAGGGAGTTGAACAACAACACAAAACACAACAACATACATGTCATGGCAGTTCCAGAAGGAGAAGTGAAGGGAAAGGGGGCAGAAAGAGTATTTGAGGAAAAAAATAGCTGAAAAGTTCCCAACTCTCACAAAAGAAATGAACTTACATGTCCAAGAAGCGCAGCATACCCCAATCAGAATAAACCCAAATAGCCCTACTCCAAGGCACATACTACTCAGAATGTCAAATGTCAGATAGGGAAGCGGATGTGGCTCAAGCAATTGGGCTCCCGTCTACCACATAGGAGGTCCAGGGTTCGATTCCCGGGGCCTCCTGGTGAAAAGCAAGCTGGCCTGCGTGGTGAGCTGGCCCGAGTGGAGAGCTGGCCCACGCGGAGTGCTGGCCCGTGCGGAAGTGCTGGACTACGCGGAGTGCTGGCCTATGCAGGAGTGCTGGCCCACACAGAGAGCTGGCACAGCAAGATGACGCAACAAAAAGAGAGAAGAGAAACACTAAGAGACACAGTAGACCAGGGAGCTGAGGTGACACAAGAGATTGAGCAGCCTCTCTCCACTCCGGAAGATCCCAGGATCGGTTCCCAGTGCTGCCTAAAGAGAAGATGAGCAGACACAGAAGAACACACAGAGAGCAGACAGTGAACACAAAACAATGAGGGTGGGGTGGGGGGAGGGGAGGGGAGGGGGAGAAATAAATAAATCTTTTAAAAGAAAATGTCAAAGATAAAGAGGAAAATTCTGAGAGCAGCAACGGAGAAGCAAACCATCATATACAAAAGATGCCCAGTAAGACTTAGTGCAGATTTCTCTTCAGAAACCATGAAGCGAGATGACAGTGATATGATACAGTTAGAATACTGAAAGAGAAAAACTGCCAGCTGAGAATTCTTTATCGAGCAAAATTGTCCTTCAAATATGAAGGTGAGTATAAAATATTCACAAAGAAACAGAAACTAAGAGAGTTTGTAGAAAAGAACCCACCTTTGCAGGAAATATTAAAGGAAGCCTTAGAGCCTGAAAGAAAAAGACAGGAGAGAGAGGCTTGAAGGAGAGCATAGAAGAAAGAATAGCAGAAAGCATTTAAAAAAAGAGTAAAAAGACAGATGAAAATATGATATGAGATATGAAAACCAAAGAATAAAATGATGGAAGTAAATAATGCATTTACAGTAATATCATTGAATGTGAATGGATTAAACTCTCCAATCTAAGGATATAGTCTGGATGGGGGCAGATGTGGCTCAAATGGTTGGGTGTCCGTCTCCCATATGAAGGGACCTGGGTTCGATCCCTGGGACCTCCTGGTAAAAAAAAATAATAAAGCTTCTCATTAAAAAAAAAAAAAGAAAAAAGATATAGGCTGGAAAGCAGATGTGGCTCAAGTGATTGAGCTCCTGCCTACCACATGGGAGGTCTCTGGTTCAGTTCCTGGTGCCTTCCAAAGAAGACAGCGAGCTGGCATGACAGGCAGGCACTGCAAGCTGGCACAACAAGATACGCGAGAAGAAAAACGTAACAAGAGACACAATAAAGCAGGGAGCGGAGGTTCCTGGTACAATGTTGGGACGGGCAGGCATGGCAAGCTGAGGCAACAAGAGACACAAGAAGAAAAACATAATGAGAGACACAACAAAACGGAATGGAGGTGGCTCAAGCAATTAGGTGCCTCCCTCCCACATCAGAGGTCCCGGGTTCAGTTCCAGGTACCTCCTAAAGAAACAAAGAAGATGAATAGACACAGCAAGTGTAAACAATGAGGAGGTGGGGAGAAATAAATAAATAATAAATCTTAAAAAATATATATATATAGGCTTGGAGCAGAGGTGGCTCAGGCAATTGGGTGCCTCCCTCCCAACAAACGGGAGGTTCCAGGTTCGGCTTCTGTTGCCTCCTTTAAAAAAAAAAAAAAAAGGAAGATGAACACAGTGAACAGACACAGCAAGCACAGACAATGAGGGGGTGGGGAGAAATAAATAAATATAATGAATCTTAAAAAAAAAAGATATTGGCTGACAGAATGGATTAAAAAAATGAGCCATCCATATGCTGCTTACAAGAGACTCACCTTAGACCCAGGGATACAAACCAGCTGAAAGTGAAAGGTTGGAAAAAGATACTCCCGCAAATAGTAACCAAAAAAAGAGCAGGAGTAGCTATACTAATATTGGACAAAACAGACTTTAAATGCAAAAAAGTTATGAGAAATACAGAAAGCCATTATATACTAATAAAAGGGACAATCCACCAGGAAGATATAACAGTCATAAATATCTGCATCTAACCAGGGTGCCCCAAAATACATGAAACAAACTCTAGCAAAACTGAAGGGAGAAATAGACATCTCTACAATAATTGTTGAGACTTCAACAACCCACTCACATCATTAGATAGAACAACTAGACAGAAGATCAACAAGGAAACAGAGAACTTGAACAATATGAGAAATGAGTTAGACCTAAGAGACATGTACAGAACACTGTATCCAAAGTCAGTGGGTTATACGTTCTTCTCAAGTGCTCATGGATCTTTCTCCACAATAGACCACATGTTAGGTAACAATGCAACTCTCAATAAATATAAAAAAGCTTGAAATTATGCAAAGCACCTTCTCAGATCAAAATGGAGTGAAACTGGAAATCAATAATAGACAGGAAAAAGGGTAAATTCGCAAATGTGTGGAGGCTAAACACACTCCTAAATAATCAGTGGGTCAAAGAAGAAATTGCAAGTGAAATCAGTAAATACATTGAGACAAATGAAAATAGGAACACAATTTATCTAAACTTATGGGATACAAGGAAGGCAATCTTGAGAGGGAAATTTATAGCCCTAAATGCCTATATTAAAAAAGAAGAAAGAGCTAAACTCAAAGATTTAACTGAACAACTAGAGAAACTAGAAAAAGAACAGCAAACCAACCCCCCAAAAAAGCAGAAGGAAAGAAATTATAAAGATTAGAGCAGAAATAAACGAAATTGAGAACAACAACAAAAAACAATAGAGAAAATCAACAAAACCAAAATCTGGTTCTTTAAGAAGATCAATAAAATTGACAAACCTCTAGCTAGACTAACAAAGAAAAAAGAGAGAAGATGCAAATAAATACAATTAGAAATGAAAAGGGGAAAGTTATGATTGACCCCACAGAACTAAAAAGGATCATAAGAGAACATCATGAGAAACAGTATGGCAACAAACTAGACAATCTAGATGAAATGGACAAATTTCTACAAACCAAACCTACTGTATTAGTCAGGCAAAGGGGTGTTAATGTGAAATACCAAAACTGGGTTGGTCTTTATAAAGGGTATTTATTTGGGGTAGAAGTCCAAAGATACCAGGCCATAAAGCATTAAGTTTCTTCTCTCACCACAGTCCATTGCCACGTGTTAGAGCAAGACTGCTGCTGGTGTTTGCCAGGGCTTCTGGAGTTCCTCTCTTCCCGGGGCTGCGTTTCTCTCTGGGCTTAGCTCCTGTTTCCTCCACAGGGTCAGCTGTAGACGATCAGGCAAATGGCTTGCTTCTCTTCTCCTGGGGCCTTCTTTCCAACATCAAAACTGCTTCTCAAAAGACTGCTTCAACTGTCCTTTGCCTTGCCTTTTATATTCGATTCCCCACCCACCAAGGGGTGGGGCTCAATGCCCTAATCATAACCTAATCATGCCCAGATTAACAGATCAGTTTACAAGCATAATCCAATTATATTTTTGGAATTCATAATTACATCAAATTTGCCAACTGTAACACCTACACTGACACTACAAGAAATACAAGAACTTAACAAACCAATCACATTTCAAGGGATTGAATCTGTCATCAAAAATCTCCCAGCAAAGATAAGTCTAGGACCACATGCCTTCAGAGGTGAATTCTACCAAGCATTTCTAAAAGAATTAACACCAATCCTGCTTAAACTTTTCCAAAAAATGGAAGAGGAGGGAAAACTACCCAACACGTTTTATGAAGTCAATATCATGCTAATATCAAAGCCCAATAAAGACGCTACAAGAAAATTACAGACCAATCTCTCTAATAAACATAGATGCAAAAATTCTCAACGAAATACTTGCAAATCAAATCTAAAATCATCTCAAAAGACTTATATATCATGACCAAGTAGGATTTATTCTGGTATGCAAGGCTCGTTCAACATAAGAAAATTAATCAACATAATTTACCACATTAACAAATTGAAGGAAAAGAAACACATGATCATCTCAATCGATACAGAAAAGGCATCTGACAAATCCAGCATCCTTTTTTGATAGAAACACTTTGAAAGATAGGAATAGAAGAAAAATTCCTCCATATGATAAAAGGCATATATGTAAAACCCCTAGCCAACATTGTACCCCATGGGGAAAGGTTGAAAGCTTTCCCTCTAAGATCAGGAACAAGACAAGGATGCCCACTGTCACCGTTGTCAGTCAACATTGTACTAGAAGTTCTAGCTAGAGCAACTTAGACAAGAAAAAATTAAAGGCATCTAAATAGGAAAAGAGAAAGTAAAACTCTTACTATTTGTGGATGACATGTTCCTATCTAGAAAATTATGAAATGTCTACGACAAAGCTACTTGAGCTAATAAATGAGTTCAGCAAAGTGGCAGGATACAAGATCAACACACAAAAATCAGTAATGTTTTGTACACTAGTACAAAGTATTGAATAATCTGAGGAGGAAATCAAGGGAAAAAATTCCAATTACAATAGCAACAAAAAGACTCAAATATCTAAGAATCAATTTAACCAAAGAAGTACAGCACCTATATGCAGAAAACTACAAAACAATGTTAAAAGAGATCAATGAAGACCTAAACAAATGGAAAGACATTCCGTATTCATGGATCGGAAGACTAAATATCATGAAGATGTCAATCCTACCCAAACTGATTTATAAATTCAATGCAGGGAAGCGGCTGTGGCTCAATCAGTAGGGCTCCCGTTTACCATATGGGAGGCCCCGGGTTCGGTTCCCAGGGCCTCCTGGTGAAGGCAAGCCCGCCCGCGCGGCGTGGTTAGCTGACCCAGCGAGCACAAGCAGCAAGGGGGGATAAATGAATAAATAAATAAAATCTTTAAAAAAAAAAAAAAATTCAATGCAATACCAATTAAAATTCCAACAGCCTACTTTAGAGAAATAGAAAAGGCAATTATCAAATTCATTTGCAAGGGAAAGTGCACCTGAATAGCCAAAAGCATTCTAAAAATGAAGAGCGACATGGGAGGAATTTCACTGTCTGACCTTGAAACTTATTACAAAGCTACAGTGGTCAAAACAGCATAAAGATAGACACATCGATTAGTGGAATAGAATTGAAAGTCCAGAAATAAACCCTCACCTCTATGGTCAACTGTTTTTTTTTTTTTTTTTTTTAAGATTTTATTTATTTATTTATTTATCCCCCCTTGCTGCTTGTGCTCGCTGTGTCCATTTGCTGTGCGTTTTTCTGTGTCTGCTTGTCTCCCCTTGCTGGGCCGTCCTGCTGTGTCAGCTCACTGCGCCGCACGGGCTGGCCCACCTTCACCAGGAGGCGCCGGGAACCGAACCCGGGGCCTCCCATATGGCAAACGGGAGCCCTATCGATTGAGCCACATCCGCTTCCCTCAACTGGTTTTTGACAAACCTACCAAGTCCATGTTATGGGACAAAATAGTCTCTTCAACAAATGGTGCTGGGAGACTTGGATAGCCATATCCAAAAGAATGAAAGAGGACCCCTCTCTCACTCCCTATACAAGAATCAACTCAAAATGGATCAAAGACCTAAATGTAAAAGCTAGGACCATAAAACTACTAGAAGAAAATGTAGGGAATCATCTTAAAGACCTTGTGGTAGGTGGTGGTTTCTTGGACCTTATACCCAAAACATGCGCAACAAAAGAAAAAAAGATAAATGAGACCTCCTCAAAATAAAACACTTTTATCCCTCATAGGACTTTGTCAAAAGGGTAAGAAGGCAGCTGACTCCATGGGAGAAAGTATTTGGAAATTATATGTCTAATAAGGGTTTAATATCCATGATACATAAAGAGATGTTACAGCTCAACAATAAAAAGACAAATGATCCTATTAAAAAATGGGCAAGACTTGAATAAACATTTGTCCAAAGAAGAAATGCAAATGGCAAAAAGAATACATGAAAAAAATGTTCGATATCAGTAATGGTTAGAAAAGTGCAAATCAAAACTACAATGAGATATCATTTCACACCTATCAGAATGGTCACTATTAAAAAAAGAACTACAAGCATCAGAAAGGATGTGGAGAGATAGGAACACTTATTCACTGTTGGTGGGAATGCAGAATGGTGCAGCTACTATGGAAGACTGTTTGGCAGTTCCTAAAGAAGTTGAATATAGATTTGCCACGTGACCCTGCAATACCACTACTGGGTATACACACAGAAGAACTGAGAGCAGTGTCATGAACAGACATCTGCTCTCCTATGTTCATATTGGAGGTATTCACAATTTCCAGAAGCTGGAAACAACCCAGGTGTCTATTAAGCGATGAGTAGATAAATAAACTGTGGTGTATTCACACAGTGGAATATCATGCAGCTGTAAAAAGAAGTGAAGTCGTAAAGCATATGACAACACAGATCAACCTGGAGGACGTTATGTTGAGTAAAGCAAGCCAGGCACAAAAGGACAAATACTGTATTATTGCAATACTATGAACTAAATAGATTGTGTAACATATTGTATGATTCAATTTATATAAAATGTTAATATAAATCAATTTATAAAGATGAAAATTGATTAGTGCTTATGTAGTGCTAGGGAACGCACGCTAAGGGGTGTGGAGTTGTTCTTTTTTGGAGTAATGAAATAATTCTAAAGTTTTTTGTGATGATGAATGCACAACATTGTGATTACAGTAAAAGCCATTGATTATACACTATAGATAGATCATATAGTATGTGAGTATATCTCATTAAAACTGCTTGTGCAAGAATAGCCAGAAATAGGGAAACGGATGTGGCTCAATTGATAGAGCTCCCGTTTACCATATGGGAGGTCCCTGGTTTGATTCCCGGGGCCTCCTGGTGAAGGCATACCAGCCCACACGGTGTGGTGAGCTGATGCAGCAAGACGAGTCAGCAAAGGGAGACAAGCAGACACAGAAAAACGCACAGCAAATGGACACAGCAAGCACAAGCAGCAAGGGGGGGGGGGGAATAAATAAATAAATAAAATCTTTAAAAAAAAAAAAGAATAGCCAGAAATAGCAGCTATGTACAGCAGGGGAAACAGAGAGATTGAGAGGTGAAGGATTTTCTTATTTGTTTGTTTGTCTGTTTTTTGTTTATTATTGAAATAATGAAAATGCTCTAATGATGATTGAAGTAATAATTGCACACTATGTGATTATACCAAATACCATTGATTGTATAGTTTGGATGAATTGTATGCTTTATTAATATGTATCAGTAAACTTGTTAAAAACAAACAAACAAACAAACAAAAACTAGGAAAGTTTGAGAAACTGCCATAACCAAGAAGAGCCTAAGGAGACATGAGGACTTAGTCTGAAGAAAGTATGGACTTCAGCTAATAATAATGCATCAATATTGGGTCATTAATTGTGATGAATGTAGCATAATTATGTACAATGAAATTATAAGGTAAACTTTGATCGTCCATAGGCTTCTTATGATTTCCACTTCCCTCTGTTAAACTAATGTTGTTTTAGGACAAAGCGCTACCCCATTGTCCCAAGTCTCTGAGACTTAGTGTTCAGCAGCTAAAATTTTGGTGATGTTTAAAATAAAAATGCAATGTATTATAGAAACATTTTTGAAAGTATTTTACCTCTCTGCTTAAAATGCATGCCAACACTTTAGAAAACTCCAGATAATATCTTTAGCTGAGGTAGACCAGTGTACTGAAAAGCACATAGAATTTGGAGTCAGGAGGCCTCCTTGGAGTCTGAGCTATGTGATCAAGGTTACTCTTTTGAGCTTCATTCAGCTCCTGCATCTGTAAACTGCTGATAACAAAAATGCTTGTCCTGCCTTCCTCCCTCTGTTACAGGACTGTTGTGAGGGTTAGGTGTAAAAATTTAGTAAGTTGTAAAACCTTACAAATCTTACTTGTTATAGTTAATTCTCAAGTTGTCAACAATAGTAAAATTCTATTGGAGCTTTATAGTCACATTGTTACAGTCATCTGAACACCTTTACTTAATTATTTAAGTAAAATGGAACCATTAGAGCTTAAAATGCTTTTGATGGAATGTTCTCTCACAGCACTTTAATTTTTATCCTATTGTTCTTTGGTTTAACAAAGGAAGGCATTGTTTCTGGAATTACCCTCTCAGATGGCAGTTTGGGGAAATGGTTCCCAAATTCTTCACTGAAATTATCTATGTAGAGAACATATAAATGTATCCCTTGATTTGGGAAGTTATCTGCTTTGAACGCATACTCTTTTGTCCTGATTTGAAGCTGACCAGTAGAGGGTGCATGAGCTTTCCCTGGAACTGGAAAAAAAAAACTGGACTGATCTGATTGGTGCCATCTGCGTTAGCTGGCTGATGATTAACAAGTACTATAAATGAAAAGATTCTGGCACATCAGTAACAGTTACCAAATGGAAAAGGAGAGTGGCAATAATGGCAGACAGCAATGTATAAGTACCTGCCATAGTTGATGAATTGGAAGTTTCTGGTTAATTGGAATTTGGCATCCAGCGTGGGTTATTTGTCTGTGTTCTACCTCCTCCTGCTACTCTTTTCCTTTTCTAATAATTTCTTTCTTTTTAAGAGTTTTTTGTCTCACCTTCATCAGCATCCACAATCATCTGCCTAACCTGGTCTAATAAATCAGGTCTTTTAAAGTAGCCTTTTTCTGGATTTCTTTGGTCTTGTATTTGAGTCTTAACTTCACCTAGCAGCAGCGCCCTGTCTAGGTCTGGTTAACCAGGCTTTTGTGGATTCAACAGCATCCTTTCCTCAGTGTAAATGAGTGGCAACCAGAAAAACTTTGAAATCTTTCTGTTATTACTGTCACATAATGCCTATACCATTTTTCCCCAACTCCCCTAGCATATTATATGTAATTTGTATAGTTAGTGATTTTTAAAATATTTTTGTTTTCTGATTATAAAGAATAATTTGAGTTTGCTTAAAAAGAAAGAAAGAGAAGAGAACATTTTGAGACACATTAGGAAGAAAATATAAGGATCTCCTGTGATCCTTTCTGTCAGAGATAACTACTGCAAGTTCCTCTGGACTTGTTCTATGCATATGTATATTTGTTGTTTTTAAAATTGAGATCATACTATAGGTGCTATTTCATACTTTTTTTTTCACTCAGTAAAGATAGACATCTTTCCATATCAATAAATTTAGGGCTTGTTTATTGACATCTTTAAGTGGCTACATAACTTCCTTTATGTGGATATACGATAATTTACTTAGTCCTCTAAATATGACTCTTTAGATTGTTTGCAGTTTTTTCGTATAATGTTATAAACAACACTGTGACAAATCCTTAATATATTCTCTTGACTGTTTTCTTAGGATTTAGTCCAGAAATGGAATTTTCCATCAAATTTTTTCTCTAAAATTTTTAATATATGTTGCCAAACTTCCCTCAGGAAAGATCTCTCATTCAGTCTACCCTCATAGTGTGTGAGGATACCTATTTTTTGCAAACCACTGATCATATTTCACCTTTGCTAAAATGATAGTGAGAAACTGATTTCTCTACTGTTTTAAAACTGGTAGACTTTCCAATATCCATGTCAACCCAGATAATTAATCTAAGGCAGTAGTTCTCATACTTTTTGGGTTCAGGATCGTTTGACAACCTTAAAAGTTATTGAAGCCCCCCCCCCCAAAAGAGCTTTTGTTTATGTAGGTCCTATCTATTGATATTTACCATATTAAAAATTAAACCTAAGAAAAATTTAAAATATTTAAGAACTTAAAAAAGTAATCCATTGCATATTATCATGAATTACATATTTTTATTAAAAATATTTTCCAAAAGAAAATAATGGGAAAAGTGGCATTGTTTTACAGTTTTGCAAATATTTTTAATATGTGACTTAAAAGAAGGTGGCTGGATTCTTATATCTGTTTCTGCACTGTCAATTGTGAGACGTTGTTCTGGTTCATGTATATAAAGAAAATCTGATCTCACAGTTAGAAAGGGGGAGGAGGAATATTTTAATAGTCTTTCCAGATGAGTATGGATATTCTTCTTTGATGCTCAAAGCCCAATAAGTGGTCGTTTCTTAAAAGTTAATTGCAACGTGAACTCTGAAGCCATATCAGTTAACTTTTCACACTTGACTACATTAAAAGCCATTGATCTTGCCCTTAGAATGGATCTTTTACTCACACGTGATTTTGTAACATCATGTCTTGGTCATCTGGAAATTATTGGTTCACTGAATTGTACAGATCTTCGAAATGTTGACACATTTTATTATACAATATCAGAAAAACCTCATTATTACCAGAGCAATATTTAAGCATTAGAAAGCTATTAAGCTCACTGTGGTGGATACAGGTTTTCCCAAACTTCTCATTTGTGCTTAAAAGCTTGAATTTTATCAAATTGGCTACAAATAATGTCAGTTGTTTTCATAATCGGCTTACTTTGTTTATTCTTGAGAAAATGCCAAAGTAAAAATGGTATACTATGAAAGCCATTTTTACTGCTTAAATGAGCCTGGCTTTTTCTTTTTCTTTCTTTCTGTGAGTGCATGGTGGTAAAGAAGACAATAACCACTAATACAGTTTGGTGCCACTGCCTTGATTCAGACTAAGGTGCCAACAATTGTACCCACCATTGCTTGTGCACCATCAGTGCAAATGTCAACAGTGAAAAAGGCAAATAGCATGTTTGGTATTATTGTGAAAATAATTCTGACCTCTCTCAGACCCTTTGAAAGGGTCTTGGGAATTCCTAGGAATCTATGAACCATACTCTGAGAACCTCTAGTCTAAAGTTATTACAGCATCAGCCCATCCCTCACCATAGATTGGTTTGGGAATAGTTTGTGACCCAATTCTGGCTAGTGAAGAGTTAGAGCAAGTCTGCTGGGGAGCTTCTGAGAAGCTCATTGCTAAAAAAGAGACATAGGAAAGAGGTAGTCCTGTTCTTCCTTTGGATGTTGCCATTTCAGTGTAATGCCTAGAACTGCTGCCACCATTTTGTGACTGGCATGGGAAACCAGCCTTAGGATGAAGATGATGCTGTGAAGAACAAGGTGCAGAAATGATGGGAACCTGGGTCCCTGATGCATTATAGAACTGTGGATGAAACCCAACCTGGAACTTTCCCAATCTCAGAGCTTCCACTTATGAGAGAGAAAATTTCCTTGTTATGTATGCCAGTTTAAGTAGTGTCTTCCATTACTTGCAGTCAAAAGCATCCCAAAAGACATTTTTGTTATTATTAGTGTGATGAACATTTTCAAATGTTAAGTGATCATTTGCATTTCTTTGAATGCTTGTGCATGGCATTAGCCCATTTTCTGAGGTTATTTCTTATTATTTTCTAAGCGTTCCTTATATATTAATACTATTAATGCATTGTAATGTTTTGTAGGTATTCCCACCAGTCTTTTATAGAATATTTTTCCATATATTTTTATATAAGCAATCTATTAGTCTTTTTTTTTTTAGAGTTTATCGTTTTGGTATCATATTTAAAAGAATCCTTTCTACCCCACTTTTTAGTAAATATTTTCTAGACCTTTTGTGGTATAATTTTTTACATTTAATAGTTTAATTCATCTGGAATTTATTCTGATGTAAAATATGGAGTAAGGATATAACTTTATATCTTTTTCCAAAAGCATAGTCTATTTTCTTAATACCATTCATTGGATAGGCAAACCTTAATCCACTGAGTTGAAATACTAGCTTTATTACAAGCAGAATTTGTATATATATATTTTTGGCCAGTTTCTGCACTTTCTATTCTGTTCCATTGTTTTGACAGTATATTCCAACACCAAATGCATGACATTTTAATTATTCTTGCTTTATAATGTGTTGTAATGTCTGGAAGGACAAGCACACACCCCATCCCTGTCCCTACCCCACCACAACCAACATCACTTATTTCCCTCCCAATACTTTCCTAGCACTTCCTGCATGTTCATTCTTCCAGATGAACTTTAAAATTATTTGTTTCACGTTCCCCAAAAACATTTTTGGAATATGATGGGAATTTCTTTACATTGATAGATGATTTTGGCAAGAACTTGTAATATTATAGTAGTCCATTTTCAGATCCAGAAGCCCATTTTATGTCTTCCTATTTATTAAAATTGCTTTCCTTATCTTTCCTGTAGAGTTCTGTAGCTTTCTTGATGTTGGTCCTCTACATTCCCAGCTAAGTTTATTTCTAGATATGTCATATTGTTTTTGTTGTAATTGTGAGAGGGATCTACCTCCCCCATATATTTTTTATTTTTCCTTTAGATATTTTAATGGCAAAACAAAACACTTCTTAAAAACATTTAGCTCATATTTCCAGGTAAGTTTGGCTTTTTAAAAAAGGATATCAATAAGTATATTATCATCTGTGGTATTACAGTGTATACTGTGTTGTTGTAGTTTGGTATTATTTATGAATTCCAAAATTCATAAGTATTGGATTATGTTTGTAAATTGGCCTATTTGCACATTAGATTGTATTGGATTCAGAAGTTTCACTTTTACTTGATTAAATAATGATTAAGGCTTTGATTGGGCCACGGCAGTAGGACATTGAGTCCCTTGGTGGGCAGGGACTCACAGAAAAAACTACACTGCAGAGCAGAGGAGTTAGTTGGAATTTTGATGTTGGAGTTTTGAGCTGGAGCCTGGGAAGTAAGCACACAGAGGAACAGAGCAGCTGAGCCAGGTTGCCTGATAGTCTACAGCTGGCTTGTGGAGAGAGCAGGGCACCTGAGCCTAGAGAGAAATAAGCCCTGGGAAGAGAGGAACCCAGGAAGCCTGAACCCTTGGCAGACGTCGGCAGCCATCTTGCTCCAAAACGTGGCAACATATTTCTGGTGAGGGAAGTAACTTAGGCTTTATGGCCTGGTAACTGTAAGCGTCTATCCCAAATAAATACCCTTTATAAAAGCCAACAGATTTCTGGTATTTTGCATCAGCACTCCTTTGGCTGACCTAATACATGTGTCAACCTGATTTATGAGGTTTGACTGTTTAAGATTAAGAAAATAGAACATACCGGAAGCTATATCTGACTGTCCTTCCAAGCTGGTCATGTTGGGAGTCTATTCATTTATGACAAGAACAACTTCTCTAGAAACAAAGTGTATTATTCTAAAACAAAGGGGTTATTACTGTTGAGTTTATAAAAAGAATCAGTAGCTTGCTGTGAGGACATTACCAGAAAATGGAATTTCAAAAATGCTCTGCTATTATTTGAATAAAGAGTAATCTCTTAAAGTGATTTATTTGAAGGGCCAACACTTATTTTGGTATATAAATTCCATTTTATAGCTAAACAACAGTTCTTTATAGACACACCTTATGCTGTCAGGTAGCAAAGAGATGGGGAACAGCTTTATCTGTGTTTTGTTGTTTTTGTTGTTTTAAAAGAATCATCATTTAATCAGATCGCCTTTGTACTAAATAACATTCAAGTTGCCCCAGGCAATGTGGATTGGCAGTGTTTCAGCTCTTTGGGAAAATGGAATTTGCCAGTTTTCTAGGATCATTTAAAATAAACAAATTTCTTTTCATCCACATTATGGATTTTAAAAAGCATGTGTGGAGAAAAAAAAAAAATTAAAAAAAATTTTTAAGAAAAAGCATGTGTGGACTAACCTGGTAGCATAATCACCATTTAAAATGTTCCTGTAGAAAATGTGGTTCTGAGCTCTTAAAAACTAATGATCTTAGAAGGAAGAACATTTATAAGTTGGAGATTACTGAAATTTCTCTATATGATATGGTCCTTGGAGGTTAAAACTGATAATTACTATCCTTAATTATTTTATTTTTTTAAAGAAGGTACTGGGAATTGAACCCCAGGCCTCGTACATGGGAAGCAGGTGCTCAAACCACTGAGCTATACCTGCTCCCCTCCTCAATTATTTAACAGCTAGCTGTGGCATTATCATTCATGGACTTTTTAAAATCATTCTTAAATTTATTCATTTTTTTAGTTTATTTAGTTTCTTGGGATAATATTATGTGACTGATTAGGAATGATTGTACTCTTCTTTTTTCTTTGGTGGGGATAGGGATGGTATTCTAATTATTTATTAATTTCATTGTGTGGCTTTTTTTTTTTCCTTTTCAAGCTTTAAGAGGTGCCCTTTAGATAGGGAAAACATTCCGGTAGCAACTCCGCAAACACCCTGCTGCCTGGATGGTACAACTGTGGGCTAGTGGAGGTTGATAGAATTAGTTTAGCTGCTGGAGAAGTAGCAACATTAATGTTCTCTGTTCTGTTTCCATGTTAATTCTAATTAGATCTGGATAGCTTTATTAATAAAATTGGTGCTGTTAAAATTTAGTAACTTTGAACTGGACAACTCTATGGAAAAGGAAGGAGGGGAGGGGAGGGGAGGGGAGGCTTTTATAAACCTGCTGTTAAAAATATATTACAAAATTGAAAGCTCATAATACTTGTGTAAACTGTGGAAGAGTTTAAATGGGATGTTATTTTGACAATGTTCTAAGTTTTAGTCATATTTTGTTTTTTTTTAAAGATTTATTTATTCTCCCCCCCCCCCCCACCCCCGGTTGTCTGCT